>CM061139.1:30662312-31262312 GCA_030789695.1 Scilla litardierei | reverse complement strand
TGCACACAAATCGATTCCCCCCAAGCTGAACATGACAATGATAGCGAAATGATAGGATCAATGTGATGCAGAAATATGCTAGGGGAAAATCAGAAAAGAAAAGAAAGAAATCAAAATGCAGGAGAGACGGTATGCTCATTCTCCTCGGAAGAGGATGTGGGGTGTGGGCGGTAGAAGTGATAGAAGGGCACGACATGATGGGTTATTATGATGCAAAAGCAAATCCTAGATACGCTCCCCTCGCTAATGAGAGGAGACGAGATTATTCAAATCTAAACTAGAAAGCGGTAAATTTTTACACTACTGGATTAGGAAACACCTGAGCATAGGCGGATCCAAGATCTAGAGTGGGGCAGGTAGCTGCTCTAACTGCTCCTTCTGTGGCTCTGCCAGAAGCGCTGTGCCACGTGTGCCAATGGACCCAAGCAATGCACCTCCAAGCATCCTTAGTAGGTATCCACCTGTGACCTGCAAAGGACGAGGCGCAATAGCCCATGGCACGAAATTATTTCCCAAAATAAATGTATCCCAGAGATAATCGTCAACATGAGATGGAAAAATAATAAAAGGGTGACGAATACTCCCTGAGAATGGGTCACTATCCTCTGTACTAGCGACGACCAAATCCTCGCTCTCCATGGGAAGTGGCTCTCCAGGTGGTGACACACCGCAGCATACCTCAAGGGAAGTAGATCATGTGTCCTGCGAGAGATATGGTATGTCAAATATATAAGAGTCTAAAGAAATAGGAAGTGAAAAGCGAGACTCAAAAGTGGAGTGAGAGTGAGTATGAAAATCTCCCTGAATAAGGCAATATGCTCAAGTAGATGCTCAGCCCAGAAGAAGTGGAGGGTGACGGTAGAGGTAGATGTGACTCGGGCTCCATGAAGTGGCCCATCGCATCCAAGCCCTCATGCACATTCTCCTCGACGATATGCTCATACTCCACCATCTGCCTGATGTCCTGAATGACATCCTCATGGTTGACCACAGACCAAGGAGGAAGCTGTGACGGAGATGGCTGCGGAGGTGGATGTGGAGCGGACCCCTCGTACGTGGTCATGGTGTCCTCGTCCTCACGCACATCCTCCTCGCCGGTATGCATAAGCTCTGTAAACTCCTCGGTGCTTTCATAGGACTCATGTGGGGTATCCAAATCAAAATGAGAGGCCTCTCCCACAGATCCTAGAGAAATCACCACATCCTCACTATCATCATCAAAAAATGATTTATCATCCAAGTGGTAGTGTTGGAAAATTGGGGTATCGGCTTGAGATGTGTCTATGGTGGCCGATGAGATGGTGGTCTCAACCATGAAGGTGGGTATATCCTCTCCTTCATCCCCTCTCCTTGGTGTAGGCTTGGTGATTGGTACCATCAAGTTTTGTAATATTTGGCCTTGGTTAAACATGGCACTTTCAAGGAGAGACACAAGGCTTGATTCTTCTTGCATTGGTGGAGGGATATAAGGTTGAGGAAATGGATGGGAGGTGTTAGGGCTAAGGTTGTGGAAAAATGTTTGGCCTTGGTGTAGGGGGAGGGTCTCAAGTGTAAATAGGCAATCATAATGCATGTGCCCTACCATCCCGCAAGTCTCACAAACCACAACCGAATAAGGATCATATCCTCCCATCGAAGCATCAAAATTTGATATCCACATGGTTATTCCAAAGATACCTGGACAACAAAAATAAGAAAACTAGAGAGGAGCGTCAATAGTACAAGAAAATAACAAAAAGATAATATAATGGTGGGGGAAAAATTTCTTGGTTATTGTATTTTTTTTTGCGTAGTCTAACAAACCCAAGCTAAGCTAATATCAAACCGAACGCCTCCCCGGCAACGGCACCAAAAACTTGACCGGCGCCCCGTTTACGGTATGGGCGCGGTGTCGTTTTACCGCAAGTGCACGGTTAGTGTAGGGTGCGGGTTTATCGAACTCAAGGAGGTGGATGGCTTGAATGGCTACTAGCCTCGCCTAGGTTGTGTGCTAGCTACGCGGATGATATGGGTGGAAGTGTAGAAATAAAAGAAAGAAATGAAAAAGACACGAAATGAATCCCCGCTAACACGGGCTAGAGCACTCATGACACTTGGCATTTGACTTGACCCAGGGTGAGACATTGCCCCAAAAGGTGGTACCTAGCGTCCATGGCCCGATATTCTGGTCGGTGCCAAGTACGCTAGGCCTACCCGGTTCCGGACGGTGGGCATTCCCATGTCCATTAACACCTTCCGCAACCGGGAGCATTATGGCCACAATGATAACTCCCAACACTTTTTCCAAGCCGTTCCCACGCGCGAGGACTCAATGTCTACACTAGGGGTGTGAGCTGTGGCTAGGGAGTCAACCTCCAAGTTTATTCCCCCTTGGCCTGATGGTCAGAGGCGGTCTTTTTTCCGCCAAAGACAATGAAACACCTCCGCATAACCCTAATGGCCAAATAGGTCGAATGTGATTTCTAGCAATACATCGAAGCGGGTCTTGACTGGACAAGACACCGGACCCTAACCCCCAACACAACTAGTGTGTTGCCGTACGAATTGGACCCAGATTGCTAGAAATCCCCATTGACGCATTTCATCGAACACTTGCCATGCAAGCAAGTCAAATGAAACAGCCAAGCATCAATCCTACCCTAACCTGTATTAGGGTTCATCAATACTACTCAATGATGAAAAACATATAAACAAACAACACAAAAGACATACAAACATTCATCATGAAGCAAAACAAATACAACACAAAATAATGGAAAACAAGAGAAAGAAATACTTATCTTGAGTTTGAATCTTCAATCCAATACAAGATTTATTAACCAAAAGACCTAATCTAAACTAACCTAGGCCTCACAAGAGAGGGGGGGCAAAATGCCCTAAAAACTGAAGAAGAATACTCTTTCAGTCGGCCACCTCGTGTATTTATAGCCCCACTTCGAAACCCTAATGGTTCGGGTCCAAACCCCCAGAAAAATCGCCACCCGATCGATTGATGCGTCAACCGATCGGGTGAGAGCTTTGAAGATCTTCAACCGAGCGGTGAGGCGAGCGGGTGGCATAACCGGGTCATTGTTTGAGGAACTGCGGCTACACATGAACCGATCGGGTGATATGTCACCCGATCGGTTGGAATTACACTCCATTTGGCCGAGATCTCTGTCGTATTCAAACGGTCGACGAACCGGTCAGTCAAGCTGTCCGGGTCGTCTCTTGGAAAATTCTGCTACATGTGAACCGATCGGGTGATAAGTCACCCGATCGGTTGGAATTCAGCCCAAATGACAGAGAGCTCTGTCGATCTCACCCGATCACTGAATCGATCGGGTGAGCAACTCTTCTCTTCAGCTCCTGTCCGGGACGGATATGCGTGCATCAACCGAGCGGGTGGCTGGTCCACCCGATCAGTTGAGGGCTGAGAAATATCAATCTTCATCGCTTTGACCCTCTGGATCGCGCGTAACTCCTCCCGTTGCTCCGGAGGCTCATGATATCTTCATTATATGTCCCAAATGCTGGAAATCTCCTGCATTCACACAAAAAGACAAAGAAGTGAAATAAAACTAGAAATCACAAGAAAACGGGTACGGAATGACGGAAAACAGTGGAAAATCACAAAGAAGATGTGCGTGAATATATGAAATATAAACGCACGTCAGTAAGGATGATGATTCGCCTTGGGATCATGGCGAAGATAGTCAAGAATCCTGCTATAAGATAGAAGATCAGCAAGCTCAGGGAAATCAGCAAACTTGACGTAGTGTTCAAGAATCAAGGGGGAATGCTCAATATGATTATAAGTGGCAAGACATAACGGATAATTGTAATACAGAGAAATATCTACCCCACCAGAGGGCATAGGACCCTTCCCCTTGGACTATCGCGGCATAGTGCAAGCAGGCGAGATAGGTTCTTTCTCGGCAGCCTCAGACTTTGGGATATAATCCTCGTCGGAGTCAGAGTGCACTGGAGGAGCACGATAGGGCCCAGAGGTCAATATCGTTTTGAATTTAGGCTGGGACTGGGGTTTAGATGAGGTTTTTGGTCGAGAAGATGCCAATTTCTTCTTTTTGAGTTGAGGTGAGGAAGACAATGGTGAAACTGGCGATGAAGGGGGCGGATGAGATGATTTTTAACGGCGTTTGGGTGGATTAGGATTAGAGGGTGGATCAACAGACATCTCAGAGGGACCGGAAGAGGGGATAGGAATTCTCGTTCTCGCCATGAAATCGAGAAAGCAAGCAAGCAATTTCGAAATGAAATTAAACCCTAAATAAGGAAAGAAGAGAGGAGGAGATACCCTAAGAGGATGAGGACGACCATCGGCGACGGAAGCGGCCGGAGACGGTGATGGTCGGCAGGAGATGACGAGGGGGGTTGGGGCTTAGGGTTTTAGGAGGAGAGAGCACCGATTAGAATGATTTCTAATCGGTGTGGGGGTGACTTAAATGATTGAAAAAGGGTCCAAAGACAAATTTGCCCTTGCCCAACTAGTCGGTCTGAGTTCAGTAGCTGACCGACTAAAACGCATTTTAGTCGGTCATCAAATGAACTTGGACCGACTAAGTGGCAGACAGAGAGATTGGTCAAGAAGAGGGCACAAACTAGTCGGTCTACGTTCAATGTTTAACCGACTATAAGTCAAACTAGTCGATCTGTAGATGAACTTGACTAGACTAGATGAGTCCAAAAAGTTGAAAATGAGAAATTTTGAGATCTTTCCTACGAGCACTTGGACTAAACATCTAAAACTCTCATATGCACTTATGCTACCCCATAAAACCATAAAACCATAAATACGACGCACAAAATGCAAACCAGTCAAAAATCCAGCATGAACAGAGAATATCATAACAAGCGTATGCACGAGCTTATGAATATCACTATCATGTAAACAATATAAAAAATATGAATCCTAAATCTCGGATTCACCTATAATCCCCAATTCTCGACGTAACCCACAAATGAGTCTTCCTTAAGTGGTTTCGTGAAAATATCGGCGATTTGATTCTGAGTTTCAACGTACACTAATATGATGTCCTTTTTAGCTTCATGATCATCTAGAAAATGGTGACGGACATCTATGTGTTTGGTACATGAATGGTGTACAGAATTCTTAGAGAGACATATCGCACTTAGGTTGTCCACCATGATAGGGCAAGTATCACAGTGTACACCAAAGTCTTTCAGTGTGTGTCTCATCCAAAGAACCCGTGCACATGCAGCACCGACGGTGATATATTCCGCCTCGATGGTTGAAAGTGATACTGAATTCTGCTTCTTGGAAAACCAAGAGACGAGGGAATTTCCTACAAAATGACAAGTGCCACTAGTACTTTTCATATCGGATTTGCATCCAGCATAATCTGCATCAATATATGAGATTAACTCATATGTGCTAGACTTTGGATAGAATAATCCGTAGTCGAGTGTGTGACTTAAGTACGGAAAAATACGTATAATCGATATTAAGTGTGATTCCTTAGGTTGTGACTGATACCTAGCACAAACACATACGGCAAACATTACATCTGGCCTACTAGCAGTAAGATATAATAGACTACCAATCATACCTCGATATAGACAAATGTCTACATATTTGTCGCACGTATCTTTATCAAGATGTGTTATGGTGCTCATTGGAGTCTTCTTGCTAGAAGCATTCTCCATTCCAAATCGCTTTAGCAGCTCCACCATGTACTTGGTTTGGTGGATGAAGATCCCATCATTTATCTGGCAAATTTGGAGTCCTAAGAAATATTTGAGCTCGCCCATGTGGCTCATCTCAAACTGATCCTTCATAACATTAGAAAACTTTTCGCAGAGCGTGAAGTTAGTAGCACCAAAAATGATATCATCTACGTAAATTTGAACTAGAATAATATCATGATTAGTATACTTAACAAAAAGCGTTGAATCAACCTCACCCATTTTGAAACCCAAATCCAAAAGAAAGTTCTTTAACCGGTCATACCAAGCTCGAGGAGCTTGTCTCAAACCATAAAGTGCTTTCTTAAGTTTGAAAAACGTGATTCGGAAATTTTTCGTTTATAAAACCCAGAGGTTAAGAAACATATACTTCCTCAACGACGTCTCCGTTTAAGAACGCACTCTTTACGTCCATTTGAAAAAGTTTGAAATCTTTATGGCATGCAAGTGACAATAATAGTCTAATAGATTCTAATCTAGCTTCAGGTGCAAAGGATTTCTCGAAATCGATACCTTCCTCTTACCTGTAGCCTTGAGCAACTAACCGAGCTTTTTTCAGACGACATTTTGGTTCTCGTCTGTCTTGTTCTTAAAAATCCACTTCGTTCCTATAACGTTGTGGTTCTTCGAAGGCAACAGAACGAGCTCCCAGACCGCATTCCTCTCAAACTGAATGAGCTCCTCTTCCATGGTTACGATCCAAGAACTATCTTCGCACGCCTCGTTGATATTCTTTGGCTCCACGGAAGAGTCAAAGGCACAATGAGCAAAGAAGTTGACTTAAGACCTTGTTTTGACAACATCTTCCATGTTGCCAATAACTTGCTCATGAGGATGGTCACGAACAGTTGGAAGCTTTCTGGGAACACCCTGATTACTAGGAACATTCTCAAGAGATTCGTTAGTAGGGTTAGTTTCAACAGAATCAATAGCATTAGACTTATCAACAGAATCACAAACTACTTCCATAGAGTCATCATCATCGATAGTTCTAGGAGAGACAAAGTCTTCATTAAATGATACATGCAGTGATTCCTCGATCGTTGAGGCTCTCTTGTTGTATATCCGGTAGGCTTTGATATGGGAGGAATATCCAACAAAGATCCCCTCATCGGATCTTGGATCAAATTTGTCCAAACTACCATACGTGTTCTTGATAAAACATTTTGCACCAAAAACTTTAAAATGTTTTACTTAGGTAACCTACCAAACAATAATTCATAACAAGTTTTTTTAGTGCCTGGCCTCAAGAGTATTCTATTAAACACATAGCAAGCGGTATGTATTGTTCTGCCCAAAATTGATGGCCAATGTGGCTATCAACAAGCATAGTGCGAGCATATTCCACTAGCATCCTATTCTTTCTCTCAACAACACCATTTTGAGGGGGTGCGCGAGGAAAAGAAAAGGTGTGAGTAATACCAACCTCATCACAGAAGTTTGAGAAAGACTCGTTCTCAAATTCCCCGCCATGATCACTACGAATGGTGACAATGGTTGTTCCAATGAGATTTAGTACTTTCTTAGCAAATACAGTGAAGTTTTCAAAAGCATTTTTTATTAACTAAAGTAAATACCGAAGTAAACCTAGAAAAGTCATCTACGATGACAAGTCCATATCGGGCATTCCCTAATGAAGCAACTCTAGTTGGCCCAAAAAGATCTAGATGTAAAAGCTCTAGAGGCCGTTTAGAAGATATGCTTTTCTTAGCTTTGAATGACGATTTTGGAAGTTTATCTCGTTGACACGAGTTGCAAAAGCTTCTCTTGTTAAAAGAAAGCTTAGGGAATCCTTTTATAGAATATATCTTGGATAGTTTGAAAAGTGTTCCGAAATTCGCATGACCAAAACATCTATGCCATAAATGTTGCTCACTTGTGTTGGCAGTAAGACATTGTTCATGGGAATTTGGAATATATAAGATATATAAGTCCTTATGGCGTGTACCAGAGAACAACAAATTATTATTATCAGTCCTTAAAATATGGGACATTCCTTTCTCAAAGCTAACTTTGTAACCCGTGTCACAAAGTTGACTTATAAAGATTAGATTGTGATTTAAACCTTTATCAAGGTAAACATCATTTATAAGAGGTTTAGAAGGGTTACCAACTTTTCCAACACCTATGATGGTTCCACTCTTATTGCCTCCAAAGACCACTCGGTTTCCATTTTCAATGGGTACCACTTCGGATAGCAACAGAGCTTTACCAGTCATGTGTTTTGAGCACCCGCTATCAAGTATCCAACCATTCTTAGAGCCAGATTTAGATTTGTTGCTCCTTTTCTTTTTCTTGAGTACCTGAAGATAAAACATTGTATCATGGTACCCAAGGTCATTGGGTCCTAAAAGATTAGACCTTTGGAAGCCAAGTCCAATTGGACTTAGACATCCCAATATAATCATCAGTGTGCACAACATTCATAAAGTACGAGTTTATATATGCTTGTTTCTCACGCATGCTAGTGTCCTTCGGGCCCCAAATATAGAATGTCTTGGGAGCCCTATTCCTATTGGGAACATGCACATTTTGTTAATTTCTACGTGGTGCATGTGTTCTACGAGGAAGTGGCCTAGTGTATGCATGACGTGGATAAGCATGCGGCACATGATGAAATGGTGGTGGCAACATATGGTATAGTGCATGATGGTAATCATTCATGTAATAATGATGAGGGTGAACATATGCATGTGGGGGAACACGTGCATGAGTGTGTCTCACTTGGTGTGCACATGCTCGTCGACGTGGAGCATAAAAATCATCATAAGTGTGAACATGTGGAGTAGGAGGTGTGTTCCTATGTGGTATACCATTTGTGTACATAAATGCATGACTCTTCTTTGGAGGTCCACCCAAAGTGGGTTTCTTTCCAAAAGGGGATGTGAACTTAGTGGAAGTACCATTGGAAGATGAACTACCCATGGGGTGCTTACTCCCACTAGTTGAGGCATCAGAGGATGGCCTCACAAAGGTGGTGGAAGATTTGGATGAATTTTCCTTATTATACCCCAACCCAGTGCGATGATTGACCAGAAGTAAGGCATTCAGAATATTATCCAAACGATCCTTGCCTTTGTTGAATTTCTCAACACGGCCTAATGTGAACTCATATTTCTCAGTGAGGGAAAGTATTTTAGCATCCAAAGTAGACACTTGGGTGGTGAGTTCACAAACACGTGGCTTGAGATTCTCATTCGCAATACTCAAAGTTGAGTTTCGAGAAATCAAATCAGCTATCTCATATTCATCCGGATCCTCAATGTTAACATGCTCAAGTTGAGATTTGAGATTTACAATCTCAATTCTCAAAGCTTCAACAACGGTGTCATTATTGGTGATGACAGGTTTAGGTGTGGTTAGAAGACTAGTTAGCTCATCTTTGATTTTAGTATATCTATTCACTAACTTAGAATACTTAGACCAAATTTCTTCATTAGCTAATCTAAGGTCATCCATAGTTACCTCTTCACCTTCATCCTCGCTTTCATCTGAAGCTGTCTCTTGATCATATTGTTCTCTTGCCATGAAGCACATGTGTGCTTTCTCCACTTGTTCTTCATCTGACTCACCACTTGAAGAGTCCTCTTCAGAGTCGGTGAATGTACCAACAAGCCCTTTCTTGTACTCCTTCTTGTACTTTCTTGACTTGTCGTACTTAGGTGCCTTCCATTTCTCCTTTTGTTTGTTGAGGGGACAATCGACCTTGATGTGTCCTGGCTTATTACATTTGAAACACAAAGAAGAAAAGGCATTAGTAGAACCAACTTTGGATTTGTTCTTGAAGTTACCTTCTCGAAAAAAACCAGTTGAACTTCTTTGCCATGAGGGCCAAAGATTCCATGTCCAACTCAGCTTCTGATTCTTCACTATCGGTAGGTGTGGTAGGGGCGGCCTTGAAAGCAATCGCTTTTTTCTTCGGCTCTTCTTTCTTCAAGAACGCCTTCATCTTGTCATGCATCTTGATCTTGCTATCCTTTCATACCTCATAAGACATTAAGGTACCGATTAGTTGAACAACCGTATACTTAGACATATCATTACCTTCCTCGATAGTGTAGGTTCGCTTTTCCCAACTCGAAGGAAGTCGGTCAATGATCTTTGCGACTTTCTCTTCTTGGGTATAGGTCTTCCCAAGAGCTTCCAATTCGTTAGTTAGATCCATGAAGCAAGCATAGTATTCCTTAATTCTTTCACCTTGTTCCATGTTAAATAACTCGAACTCTTTATCAGCAACAGTGAGTTTAGAGTGTTTTACCCTGCTCGTTCCCTCGTGCATGATGAGAAGTTGATTCCAAATCTGATATGCACTCTAACTTGTGCATATCTTATTGAAGTCTTCAGGCTCCAATGCACATTGTAAGGCATTCATTGCCTTGGCATTGCTCACCTACGCAGCAACCTCCGCGGTAGTCCACTTTGTGAAGTCTTCTTCAGTGGGCTCAACGTACTCCGTTAACGTGGCTCTCCAAAGTAATGCGCTCGACAGGAAAGTTTCCATCTGACATTTCCAGTACCCATAGTTGGTACCGTTGAAGTGAGGAGGAGTAACCTTCAAGCACTGAAGAGGCTCTTTCACGATTCTTGTAAGAGCTGTAGTCGGTAGGTGGTCGAACTGCCTTGTTGTCGTTGTTTGTCATAGCTATGAACCAAGCTCTGATACCAAATGTAATACCCTGGAAGCTACTACACAAGTACTAGAGGGGGGTAAATAGTACTTTAAAATAACTAAGAGGATAATTCCTAATTATTTTGCAAACACAAACAACAATGCGGAATAAAGATAGACAGCACGAATAACACACAACAAACAAGTGATGTAATGGGTTCGGATTCACCCAAGTCTCCCCGACTTGTTTCCCGGTTTTCCTACGTCCCAAATATCTGGATTCCTTACGGCTACTTGAGTTAGAGTCCACTAACTCAAGCTTCCACTAAAAACTTCTTGTAGCAACTACTACAAGACAAATGAATACAAAGATTCAATCGTGACTCCCACAAACCGGGATCACATACCTCTCACAAACCGACAGAAAATTTTAATAAAGAGTTTAATGAAATATAAAATACTCACCACAAATTCCTATGCCTTGAGAGATACTTACAGTATTAGGGCAAGGAAAGATGATGGAGAGAAGAGATCACGAAGAATGATTGAAACCCTAGCATCACTGAGATGAACAGATGGAGACAGCTAGGATGATGATCATGATCCTTGAATCCTTCAAGAGATTGAACGCACAAAAGCCAATAATCTCTAGGAAGGATTAGGTCGAAAAGAGAGAGAGAGCTTTTCAAGTATTCGAGTCTTTGAAAATGATAATTGATATGTGAAACGGTAGATCTGAATGTCTACACATAAGGGAAGAATTTCCATGTTTGAAACGCATCAAACAGATATGGAAAGAATCAAAACAGATCCAGGAAAATGGTGAAAATAAAATCTCCAACGTCTGAAAAATTAAAGCATCTTAATCGGTCTAAGAATGATCATTAACTGATTAAATGGAGAACTACTTGGTCAGTGAGCCATCTTGGACCGACTGGTTTTGTAACAGTGATTTTAGTAAAAACATCACAATAATCTAGTCGGTCTAAGAAGAAACACTAACCGACTAGTTTGACAACTAATCGGTCGGTGAACCTTCTTGGACCGACTAGTTGCTCAACAGAGAATTGAGTGAAATAAGAAGGATAATCTAGTCGGTCTAAGAAGAAACACTAACCGACTAGTTTGAGAACTAATCGGTCAGTGAACCCTCTTGGACCGACTAGTTGGTCGATAGAAATTAGGCTAAGTATTCAAAGGATGGCTAGTCGATTCAAGAAGAATTTCCAATCGATTAGATTGACATTTAATCGATTAGTTATTTAACTTGAACCAACTAAGATGCACCAGAAGCCATGAAAAAGAGCGATAGGCTAAGAGATCCTATCTAATGGCTTCTACGGCATTCCTAGTAAATAGATAAGATAGTTAAGAGGGATACTAAGCAAGTATAACTCAAGGCTTTACATTCTATAAAGTAGATCAAGAAGACAAAGGGATAAACAAAAAAACGTCTTCAAAGCTCTAACATGATGAGTCTGAATATCTTGACTTCATCAACACATCCTTGAGTTTCAACGAAGCTTCAGGCACAACGAACATGCGCTCTAAAGAAGTATTGAGACGTCACTTGAGATCTACAGAGTAAATTGGCGACGATCTCTGTAACTGCGCTCAAAGAGAATTAGCACACGATATTTATGTTTGTTCATCATCAAAACCAAATCAGGAGAATCAATACTCAATATGATGGACGTAAGGGCTTGGTCATACAGTTCATCCATGAGCTCCGGGTTCAACCTAAGGCTCTCCCAGTTCATTTCTTCGTCGAAGTGCTTGATATGTAGCGACTCATCGCCTACTTCAACCGGGATAACTACCTATGCCCTGTAAGCAAGAATAAAAGGTGTTTCTCCCATGGCTTCCTTGTAGGTCGTCGTATAGGACCAGCGTATCCCAGGGAACTCCATTGATTATGATGCGTGGGCATCCCCGGTCTTCTTATGAAGTTGTTCGAGGACGCATTTGTTGGCAGCTTCTGCCATTCCATTAGTTAGTGGATGAGCCACTGAGGCGAAGAGCAGCTTGATCTCACACTCTGAATAAAACTCCTTGAGTCATGTGCAGTTGAACTATGGCTTGTTGTCGGTGACGATGGACCAGGTGATTCCAAAGCAGTAGATGATCGATTTTCATACAATGCTCTTGACCTTCTTCCAAATGATGATGTACATGGGCTCACCCTCTATCCAATTCATTAAGTAGTCCACTACTACGATTAGGAATTTTCTCTGTCTGCTTGCCATGGTGAATGTCTCGATATATCCAGACCCCACTTGGCAAAGGAAACGAAGCTGATTATTAGTATTAGCTCAGCAAGGGGTGATGAGCTAAGCTTCATGAATTCCTGGCACTTCGGGCATTTTTGTATGTGCACTAGTGCATCGTTGACTATAATTGGATAGTAGTACCCTTGCCTCAGAGCTTTAAACACGATCATCATACCTTCGTGGTGGTTCCCGTAATGACCTTCGTGGATCTCCTGAATGACGTAGTATGCCTCTTGTAGACCAAGGCATTTGAGGTAGGGGAGGACGTTGTACTGGGTCCAACACATCATGTACAGTGCCCCAATATGGAATATATATGAGGGCTTTACTTTCATGCTTCGGTGCCTCCACCAGGTCAGCTGAGACTACACCTGATGTGAGGAACATGATAATAGGGTCCATCCAAGTCGGTTCCGGGTCGATGTTCATCAGCTCTTCTGCTTCTATATTGGGGATTTAGTGGCTTTCGATGTAGACGACATGACCTAGCTCTCTGTAGGAGGATGATGCCAATTTAGAAAGGGCATCCGCTTGGGCATTCTCCGATGTTGGCATGTGGAGAACTTCGACGTGCTCGAAATTGAATAGTTCGGACATGGCGGCCAATAGATAGCACTTCATCATCTCCTCTCGGGCATCATACTATCCTTACAGCTGACTAATAATCTGTCTCCAGTCATTGAGGAGGCAGGTTGTGTTTGACCCTAATGCTCGGGACAGCTGATATGCTCCTATTTTGCATGATTAGTCGCATATTTTCATGACACCTTTCACCCTCCAATTCCTCATTTTATGCACTTTTAAGCAACTATTTGGGACTATTTGGTTTTGCGAGCATTTTGTTGTATTTCAGGGATTTGGAGCGATATTGAAGCAATTTGGAGTTAAGAGGATGATTGGCGATGTAGGAGCACCATGAAAACGTAAAGAAGGCATGTTTGATGTGCTAAAGAAAGGTCAAAGAAGGAGATTTGAGAAGAAAGAAGAGAAAAAGAAGCTAGCTCCAGCTTCTATCAGATTTTTCCTATTCACTCGGACCGAGTGGACTTGCCCACTCGGTCCGAGTAGGAGTAAACAAAGAAATATAAAGCATAAGACCTAGCAACTCATGAGCAACCGGACCGAGTAGCTTATCTACACGGTCGAGCAAAAATGAAGGCATAATGCCATTTCGAGCCATTTTTCAAGCCTCTGAACTCGATCGAGCGTGAAGGCAACTCAGACCGATTGAAACCGCACTCGGTCGAGTGAGGTAAAGTGGCTAGATTTTCAAGATAGCCTCTTACTCTTTTAAGATCTGATGTCATGCAAGTGAGCAAAGTATTTTTATGATATTTTTCGTGGACATTAAACTTCATGGTGGTTCTAACGCCTCCAAAACCATGCGAAATAGACATCGGATGAAATCTGTGGAATTTTTACAAGAGGGCAGTGCAGTGCTAGAATTTGCACTCGGACAGAACTGATGGCCACTTAATCGAGTGCCAGGCTACTCAGTTTGAGTTGTCTAGTCCCATAACTTAAGTTTATGATTTGCGAACGGGTTTTACCCGATTTTCTACGGATTTTTTGGGGTTTCTCTTAGGTTTTCTAAGGGTTGGGGGGGATATTTAAGGGAAGTGGCAGCCATCATTTGGAGGGATCCTTCTTTCATTCTCATAAGAGATTAGGTTAGTTCTAGGGTTAATTTTTAGGGTTCTTGGAGATTGTTTTGGAGATTGGGCCATGCCCTAGGCCCCCTCCTTGGAGATTTGTATCAGATTTCTTCCATTAGGCTAAGTATTTCTATTTGATTTTTGTTCTTTGATTCCATTGTATTTCTTTCTATGATTGTGATGATGAGTATTGTTTTTGCTATGATTGTCTCCATGCTTGAGTATATTTTCATGCTAGGGCTACGTTAATCATATTACTAGGGCATCATATTTGATGGGGATGTTGATCCAGGATATTGGCACAAAACTCATCTCGATTTTTTGGGGTTTTTTGAATGTTGGGAAGTTAGCCTAAGGAAGGGATTTGACCACAATCGGTTCTAAGAATCGACAACCATAGAACCCTTGAATTGACAACGCTTGGTATATGATGAACTCACCGTAAAATAAACCCAATAATGAAGGGTATTCTGTAGCGAGATGATCCACAATGGTGGCATCGATAGCGATCTAAGATATTGGCACCGCTATAACGTAGCTAGGAATCTAGTGAGCCGCAGAGTTATGTTGTGGTTTGCTATCATCGGGGGTGACGGGAATTAGATAAAAGTGGTGATCCATAACAGTGGCACTCGTCTTGAGAACCCGATAGAAGTGGCGATCCATAATAGTGGCCCTCGTCTTGAGAACCCCTCATATCTGAATAGGGTTGTAACGTCGTCAATCTAGGTGCAGTGATCCATGATAGTGGCACCAACCTTAGTCGGTCGTTGCACCTCTATATTTCTTATTAGATGATCCATGGTAGTGGCACCGAAGTAAAGAACCCGCACAACATATTATCGATTAGTTGGATGATTCACTCCCTAGACACGTATGAGCTTCATTCCGTGCCCTAAGCAATAGTGAGGATACTGAAACCATAGTGATATTCTCTCATTTGTTTTCCCTTTGTTTTAGTTATTTCTTTCTTTCTTTGTAGAGTTCTTGTTTGCGACATCGAGTGACACGACATTTGCATCCACCATCATTACGACCATTCGTAATCCACCTCCACCCAAATAAACCCTTGTGTCTAACTCGACCTAGGAATTGATAGGTAGTGTTGATACACCACCTCCCCGGGTTCGATACTCACTCGCCGCAATATTGTGCGCTTGCTGTAAGACGACATCCGTCCTCGGGTTGCACTCCGGCTTCAATCTAGTTATCGGTATTGTCATAATGAGGGAGTTTTCGGAGTACAAATCGGGAACACATCAAGTCTTAGGCGACGTTGCCGGGGAGGCATACCGCCATATTACCTATTAGCACAATTAGGTTGTTAGACTTCGAAAAATAAAAAGAAAATAAAAAATAAGTAATACATTTTATAAATTTTATAAATAGTAACAAAAGGAGATATTTTTTGCCGCCACATGCTTTTTCATTATTTCTATCTTCTTGTACCATTGATATCTTTTTCATGTTGTTTATTTTTGACTATTCAGGGACATTGTAGAAATATTGGGATTATTCAGGTAATGACTATTCGGCACAGTATGAGGCTCAAATGGAAGAATATGGATACTATCCACATGATCCATACTATCAAATGGAAGGATATGATCACTATTCAGAATGTTATGCCAACTACAAGTCTTGTGACATGGATGGACACATGCCTTATGAAAGCTGCATCTGTCTCTTGAGTCCTGACCATCCCATCACTTTGGCGCTCGCACAGATGGAAGAGAGCAGGGCAACTCTTGAATTTCAATGGAATGAAACATGTGCTGAGCTGAATGAGGCAATTAATCAATTGCAATAAAAGTTCGATGATCTCAGGAAGACTCTTTCATCTCATGAGCTACCAGCGTCACCAGTTTAGGTGGAGCCCACACTGACCATTGATGCGCAGACTGCGATACATCACCACCCAATACCGAGAGATTAGATCATGAACTTCAAGCGAACCAATGGAGATACTTTTTGGCAAGCTTGGGGGAAGTCCAACCACATTATTGGATGGGCTTCCACAGCATGGTGCCAATAACATGGCTCTTCTTTTTTCCCTTTGGAGAGGACTGGATGAGCATACGAGGGATGAGTTTAGTGAGATTGACGACGACATTCTTTGTGATACATCGCCAAATTTTGCTTGGGCCTATCTAGTTGTTATCGCCCCTTTGAAAAGGCCAGTATCTCTATACACTTCTATTTACTTACACGAAGAGACCGAAGGAGAGACCAAGGACATTGATGCTCCTACCTCTGAGGAGACAACGGTACCAGGCACAGATGCAACCACTTCTGATGAGAGAACTACGATGAAACAATTGGGAGGTGTCACTGCAGAGCCGGTTTGTACCATCATTGCTCCCCCACCCACCGATACAGTTAGTTCATACGATGAGTGGATGGATGGAGAGTATTTGGAGGGAGAAGACATTGAGGTTATCTACCTTGAGTGGGATGACAAATACGATGCATCCAAGGGAGACACATCTAATTCCATACCTATAGAGCCTGAGGATACTTTAGCATCCCGCTGGTCCCCCTATCTGACATATTAGCCTATAGGGCCGGAGCATGCTTTTGAGGAGGCCTTACACATGGAGCCAGAGATTGTCACCGAGGAGTTCATGCATTGGGATGAGGACACAATCATTCATGAGGATCCCGAGCCTTACCCTCCCCAATTAGAGCTTCCACTACCACCTCACACTTCCACTGGCGCTAAGGACTATCCCATATAGCTTATGGTTCCCATTCAAGGAGATCTATTTACCCCCTAGTTTTTTGCATTTAACTCCTCTCATGTATACAATATTTGTTATTATTCAGATTTTGATGACTCATTGTGTCGTTTACAGGATACACATACATATGATCAAAATACATGATGGGACATATGCGAGGATTAGAGCGAGGAGTTAGCACCCATGGACGCTTATGTCTATGATCAAGAGGTGCATTGGGATGTGTCGACGATAAGAGAGCCTGAATAGGACCACAAAGCATTACCTGAAGAACCTGCGGTAAACAATGAGGAGTTAGACGATGTGGTTCATGCGAGTATGGATATATTTTTAGGAGAGTATCATCTACGATTTTTATCTCACATATATCTTTTGCCGATCTTCTTTGGAATACATTTACTTTGGGGAGAAATTATCCACATCAAATTGATGCAGCTTATCTCTACCAGGGTACATGTGGAGTCCTTGGAGATATGCTGGAGCCACATTGTTGGAATCTGCTGGAGTCTGTGGAGACACGCATCTAGTGGAGCCACAGAAGGAGCAATTGGAGTAGTTGCTTGCCCCAACGAAGATACTGGATCCGCCTTTTGCTACATGTGATACAAATCTAGTAGTGTATCAGTAGTATAGAATTTTATGCTTTCAATAATCTCGAATTCTCTCGACAGTGAGAGGACCGTATAGGTTTAATGCTTCCTTAGTTAGTTAGAATAATTTGCACCAATAATGCCAACAACAACATTTTATGCACCTAATACACTAAGGATTATGTTAAAGCCATGATTAATTGCACACACAGAAAATTTTTTTTGAAACATTTGAAAACTCTTTTTAAACTCATTGAGAGCATTAGCTATTTGATTTAATCTTCGTAGTCAACCTCCAACACCCGTGAGTTGATAATTCATATTCTAGCTGAGTTCAGTGAAAAAGTGCTCTGGGAGTCGACTACCAATGGAGGAAGTCGACTACCATCTGTGAGCAGATTTTCAATGAAATCTCTCGGGGTCAACTACCTCATATGGGATTCGACTAACAGATGTGTTTCTGTCATTTGTCTTTGCTCCCTCAATTCTCTCATCTCCTTGATTTATGGGCCAAAGTCAAATGTATTTTGAATTTCAAATTCATCTTAGAAACTCTATAAATAGAGCACCTTGAGAACATTTTAAAGAACCAATTTTATTATCATCTTTTGAGCTAAAGTTATATTTTTGAAATTCTTAAGTCGCTCTCAATTGCTCTTATCGTTATAGCCAAATTCTGATTTTAAATTTCTGATCTCATATTTTTTCTGAAATTTCTTTTTGAGATCTATTTCATTTTGGCTATTAAAATCGTTTTTCAAAATCCATCTTTCTTGATTTAATATTCTTTGAAGGATTTTTGAAAAATAAAAGGATCTAGATCACATCGAATCAAAATATATTCTTTGTGTGATCTAAGATTACTTTGAATTCTTTAAGCCACATAAGCACAATTGCAATATTATCTTGGCTATAGAATTCGTGTTGGGTGTAAACCAATCTCTATCAAATATTGTGGAGAATTGGATCTTTGTTTTAATTGGGATTCTCTTTGTGATAAGGGTTGTGAAAATCCTAGACAAATCTAGGTGGTTGGAAATCATGGTAAGGATACTAGGTTGTTGGAAATCCTAGCAAGTGAAGCTAGGTAATTGTATTGCTAAGGCACTAGTGGATTGAATCTCATTCCGGATTGGTCGGGGATTGGATGTACCCAGGTTGTAGGGAACCATGATAAAATCTCTTGTCTCTGCGTGCTTTCTGCGTTTGTTTATTTATTTGTGCAAGATATTTCTTTGTTGTAATATATCATCTTTGTAGTCATTCATTAATATATTGCAAAGTTGTTTTCTTTATTCCGCTATATTAATATCTCTTTGTTCATAATATTCACCAGTTTGTAATTATTCCTTGTAATTGCACTATCTTATTTTGTTCATTAAGAACCAAATGTAGATCACTGTACTTGGTTTCTTAAGCAACATTGGAAGGGAATTATTGCATTGTCCTAATCGACAAAAAAGTTTTATAATTCATACAACACTATTCAACCTTCCTTCTAGTATTGTTTGCCATCCACAAGATCCAACAATAAGATAACCCATGAAGCTTTAATATTGATGAGTAGAAACTCTGATACCGAGTCCATGTCTAGATTCTATGATTTTTGCTTTTGTTTTGTATATATCCATAAATGATATTTGATCATACTTTGCATTCCATCGCGTTTATGTGAGTTTGCAAAAATCCCAAAAACAAACAAAAACACAAAAAATTTAGAAAAGCCAAAATCCCAAAATAAAGGCCCGAGGGTTTCTTCGTAACCCTATGCCCTAAGATCATCTGGTTTGGGATGCATAGGCAGCCTTTTGTATATATTGAGTTCATTTCGTGTATATAAAGAAAAAGAAAGCCAAAAATAGGAATATCCCACATCTTCACCCCAATTTCTATTTAGAATGAAGACATTGCAAAGTTGAAGCTTTTCTAGGATTTAAGAAAAAGTTTATTGTGGTGATCTTCTAACATCAATTGAATTCATTATCTTATTTTATGAACAACAAATTTATTTCTTGCATGCTTGGTATTTGATCATAATACATTTACGCTGAATAAAGAATCCGTTGTGGAGGTTGAACTTAAATACTATGGATTGAGTATATTGTATGGTAGGTGTTGAGTAAATGGGTCTAGCCCATTAGGCGGGTAGATAAATTCTGCCGCTGTTGATACCAGCTTTGGCGTGGGCCCGGCCCACGAAGTGGGAAGGTGGAATCTTCCAGATAAGCGAGGCCCACTGAAAGTAGCATGCTACGGCCTGATAGCCCCGAAGCCCACTAAGTAAGATGAACCATGACCAAGTCAAAATGATTAACTAATTAGTAATAAGACTTGGTCAGATTCCTACTTAAATGGCCACTTCGATAGCCTCAAAGAGTGCAATGAAGGGCTAAATAATGGGGGAGATGGTTACACTCTTGATGGACTAATTCAAAAGCACACTAATTAAGAAATTAGTGTCCACATTAAGTGGAGAGGAAGTTACAGCAAGAGAGGGGATAAATATCTCCAAAGACAAGGGAAAGAGGTGGCCTACCCTGATCCCCTAACAATCTTCTCATGATGCAGGATTATGGAGATACAGCGAAGGTAGGGGAACGTCCATCCGTGGAGGCCGACCCTTGCCCCCACGATCCGAAGACGCTCGTTCACGGGTCCCATTTCTCAGTCGACAAAGGATCGATCCATCGAAAGCGTCCTCGGTCAAGTCTGACCATAATAGTTTGGCACTATCTGTGGGAAACTGAGTCAACATCCCCACCTTCATTAAACAGAAGACTATGTCGACTCAACCCTCCAATCGAAAGCCTAAAAGGCTAACTCTCGAGCAGACTCTTTTCTTCTCTCTTATTACTTTATTGAATTAATTGGATTTAATTCCATAATCTCTTTAATTCATCCCTTTTTATTACAACAAAAAAGAATCAACATGCATACGAGATATTTATTTGCTATCCAAATGATCTCAGAGTTGTGGCCTCGTCATTCGAGTGGGGATCATCTCGTTTGCACACACACGTCGATTGATCTGTTAAGAAGTCTCGAATTGATTCGACGTCGATGCTCGACCCAAGCAACGTCGAAGTTTGATCAAATTTAAGAGATGATCGGTCAAATGAGCTCTAACCCAGGGTCGGATCTCCTCCATATGCGTAACCCATGGTCGAATCTCCTTCGTACGTGCCACCTGAGGATCGAATCTCATCCGACATGCTATCCAATGGTCGGATCTCCTTCGATCGATGCTCCTCCAAGCCTAGATCAGATCGGAGCTTGCCAGGGTCGACCTCACCATTGATCGATGTTCCTTCAGCTTGGAAGAGCCCAACGAAGCTTGCCTGGGTAATCGACGCTCCACCAAGCTCAGATCCATTAGAGCTTGACTCCTTGAGATATCCACCTAAGGGTCAGATCCTATCCAACGAGCTACCCATGGGTCGGATCTCCTCCGATCGACGAACCTTCAAGCCCAGATCAGATCGGTCTTGCCTGGGATGATCGCACCTCCGATCAACACACCTCCAGCTCGCAAGGACCTTACAATCTTCAGTCAAAGATCACCTGTGTTGATCGCATCTTGACCGACCACTGACGACCCTGCATGTCTAGTTGCCATCAATCAAGGTCGACGTGCCTCATTCGAAGATGATCGGGGTTCTTATGCATGGTCTGAACCAAATCGAGGTCGATGTGCCTCGTCTGAAGGAGATCGGGGTTTCGATGTCTCATCCGACCAAAATCGGGGTCGAGGTCAGGGCCGTCATGCCTCGTCTGAGTCCACATCCATCGTTCGAGTAAGGCTGGAGCTCTCCAACCTCGATCTGAGCTTCCATTCCTACTCGTTGGTCTCATGGGTCCTCATACGGGTTTTGACGATAGTCTCGAATTCATTGCATCCAATGAGTTGCTCCAGATGATTCAACCTCATTTCTTAAAGTTCAAATGATTCAGATTTCATTTTCTTGAGTTCAGATTGAATCCACTCATTTTCTTAAGCATATGTGATTCAACCTCGAGATACTTTGCCAGATTTTGACCAAGACATCCATGCTCGTCGATACTCGATCGAAGCTCGCGAGAGTCAATTCGAGTCACCAAGCCCCATCAGAGCTTGTCGTAGTTCGATCCGAGCTACTCAACCTTCGATCGAAGCTCGCATGGTTGATTCGAGTCCCCCCTGGTGGGAAAAATGGTCGATTGAGCTTCCTAATATATTGATCGGATACAATGTTCGAGGGCCGAACTCGGATTTTCTCTGACAGAGCTTTCTAAAGCTCGAGTCTTCTTCGACGGTGTTGTCAGTCACGTCAACCCAAGCTCCAATCCAAGCTTTGAGGCCCTCCGACTCATCCGAGTATCCACCGCTCCGATCCAAAACAAAGAGTCCTTCGAACCAACCCCCGACGCTCAGCCACCCATGAGCGAGCTGGGAACTCAATGGACCGATCGATGACGCAGTAGGTCGACGAGGCTCAAACGGTGTCTCCTTGCCTCGTCCAAAGTCGACCGAAGCCAACGTGGGTCGTCGGAGCTCGAACGGAATTCAGAGTGGCTTGAGCAAAGGCACCGACAGTTGGATTCGATCTTCGACCAATCGAACTCAAGCTTTGACCAATGGAGATCCAAGCACCCTCCAGCTGTGTTTGCCCCAGATTAAGGCTTCCAAGTATCAATCGGTCAAGAATGAAGCTGTCGAGCATCGATCGACCCAAGATCAAGGCAGCCAACCAATGAACTCCACTTCCCGCAAGCATTATGTGTCTCTAGTTTCCTTGATGGGTTCACAGATCCCTTCTACATATGTCGTCGAAGATATGCAGGGTTCTATGAGAAGAAACCAATCGACCACGATGAGTGACCGACCAGAATTGGGATCAACGGTCAGAGCCAACACAAAACCGTGGTCTGCGCTGAACTCAACCACCAGAGCCTTAATCAAAGTACTTGATCACAGTGGAACGACCCACCAAGCTTGCTGCACTTTTCTCGCCACCATCGTGCGAGGCTCGAAGATGCTCCAATGCAAGCTCTCTTCTGATCGAGCTTGAGGATCCCCAAGATCTATTTCACATCGAGCTTGAGTGAGGCTGATCCAATTCTTCGGCTCTGACCGAATTTCATGAAGCTGAGCTCCAACAAATCTTGGGTCACCCAATCGACAAAGCTTCTATGATCCAAGCATGATGGTGAGCTCCTAGTTCAAAGCGAGTCTGACAGGGCTGCCCAAATTCAAGGTGTCCTCCGACAAAACACACAGTGCACCGAGAAGAGCTCTCATTAAATCGAAACTATACCATGGTTCCCAGCTTTGAGCGACCACCATGGGGCAGCCGATAATGGTGACCTTAACACAAAAGACGAGAGCAAGGTGGATTCCTCCTTCGACTGGATCAAGGCAATAGCAGTCGACACACAATCAAAGATTGCAATCTCACCAATGCCAGGGGTCGATGGTTGCGTCAACCTGAGACTCCAAAGACCAGTCCCTGGGACCCATAAACACCAAAACTCGACTTCATTTAACAAGGTGAAGGATTCTCGAAAGAAAAATTGAAACATGCATGCTCACAACATGGTTGAGGGAATGCCTCATTGAAAATCTGAGCATTACCATGCCGAGCTACTTTCTCATACTCTGCGGGGCCAAGCTACATCTGTCGTTAGGAGTAAGCCGAGGGGCCAACCCCTCGCCATTGAACGACAACTCTCGTCGTCAGCTGTAAGTCGAGGGGCCAACCCCTTGCCTCTGAATGACACAACGCCACTCCATGCCTGGATTTGCCATCGTTGTCGAGATTCTTCAGACTGAATTCCTCTATATCGAGCTGCTACTCAGACTCCAAACTTGGAAGGGGCTGACACTACCTACCTGACTTTTCAAAACTTAATCCAAGCTTTGAGATCCCAATCAGCTCGCCGATCGCTTTTTCAAATCCATTATTGCCAGCCATTTTCGACAATGGAGTAGGAGAAACCACAAACATGTCGTCTTTTTCCATCCCTAATCTAGTTACAACTAAAAGTAACGACAATTTTTCTGGCAAAACCGTGCTTTAAAATGTTTTCTCCCACCGATGGGATGAATTTGTGTGCTTAGGGTCTCTACAAAGGATGCTTTGCAGGACAAATGTGACTCCAAAAATTCAGCTCCCCATTGATCCTGACGTATCCTCCTCGCCTAGGCCGCCTCAAATTTTAAACATCTGGGCTGTAAAAATCACCGATACAAAGGTTGGCCAAGACAATCCAAGCAGCAGGACCCAAAGACCCACTTTTCATCGTCAGACGTAAGTTGAGGGGCCACCCCCTCAAAATTGAACGACTTACTATAAAGGCATCAACCGTAAGTCGAAGGGGCCAGCCTTTCGCCACTGAACGACCTACCATCAAGGCGTCAGCCATTAATTGAAGGAGCCATCCCCTCCCCCCCTGAACGACCTCCACTCCGTCTTCGGTCATAAGTCGGGGAGACTACGTCCCTTGCCTCCAAAAGACTCCATCGAGGCATCAGCCATAAGTTAAAGGGGCCACCCCTCGCCACTGAACGACCTCCACTTTGTCTTCGGTCATAAGTCAAGGAGACTACGTCCCTCGCCTCCAAAAGACTCCATCGAGGCGTCGTCCATAAGTCGAAGGGGTCACCACCTTGCCACTGAACGACCTCCGCTTTGTCTTTGGTCATAAGTCGAGGAGACTACGTCCCTCACCTCCAAAAGACTCCATCAAGGCATCAGCCATAAGCCGAAGGGGCTACCCCCTCGCTACTGAACGACCTCCACTTTGTCTTCGGTCATAATTTGAGGAGACTACGTCACTCGCCTACAAAAGACTCCATTGAGGCGTTAACCATTAGTCGAAGGGGCGACCCATCGCCACTGAACAACCTTTACTCCATCTTCGATCATAAGTCAAGGAGACTACGTCACTGGCCTCCGAAAGATACCAACGAGGTGTCAGCCATAAGTCGAAGTGGCCACGCCCTCGCCACTAAACGACCTCTGCTCTGTCTTCGGTCATATGTCAAGGAGACTCTGTCCCTCACCTCCGAAAGACTCTATCGAGGCATCAGCCATAAGTCGAAGGGGCCACCCCATCGTCACTGAACAACCACTACTCCGTATTCGGTCATAAGTCGAGGAGACTACGTCGCTCGCCTTCAAACCATCGAGGCATCAGCCATAAGTCAAAGGGGCCACCCCCTCTTCACTGAATGACATCTGCTCTGTCTTCGGTCATAAGCCGAGGAGACTATGTACCTCGCCTCCGAAAGAGTCCATCGCGGCGTCAGCCATAAGTCGAAGGGTCCACCCCTCACCACTGACCTACCTCCACTCAGCCTTCGGTCATAAGTCGAGGAGACTACGTCTCTTACCTCCAAAAGACACCATCGAGGCGTCAGCCATAAGTCAAATGGGCCACCCCCTCGCCCCTGAACGGCCTCCACTCCGTCTTTGGTCATAAGTAGAGGAGACTACATCCCTTGCCTCCGAAAGACTCCATCGAGGTGTCAGCTTTAAGTCAAAGGGGCCATCCCTCCCCACTGAACTACCTCTGCTCCATCTTCGGTCATAACTCGAGGAGACTACGTCCCTCGCCTCCGAAAGATTCCTTCGAGGTGTCAGTCTTAAGTCGAAAGGGCCACCCCCTCGCCACTGAACGACCTCCACTCCATCTTTGGTCATTAGTCGAGGAGACTATGTCCCTCGTGTCCAGAAGACTCCATCGATGCATCAGCCATAAGTCGAAGGGGCTACCCCCTCTCCACTGAACCACCTCTGCTCTGTCTGCGGTCATAAGTCGAGGAGACTACGTCCCTGACCTTCGAAAGACTCCATCGAGGCGTCAGCCATAAGTCATAGGGGCCACCCCCTTGCCACTGAATGACCTCCGCTCCGTCTTCGATCATAAATTGAGGAGACTATGTCACTCGCCTCCGAAAGTCTCCATCGAGGTGTCCGCCATAAGTCGAAGGGGCCACCCCCTTGTCACTGGACAACCTCCGCTCTATCTTTGGTCATAAGACGAAGGGACTACGCCCCTCACCTTCAAAAGACTCCATCGAGTCGTCGACAATAAGTCGAATGGGACGTACCACTTGCTATCGACCAATGTAACTTAATCATCGGCTTTAAACCAAGGGACCAACCCCTCGCCGCAGAGCGACTCGCCATTCATCGAAAGCAATAATTGGAAGGGGTTGACGAAGGGACTTTACCTTTCGCAACAGAACGACATTTCTTTACCCGACTGATCGACCAGAATTTATTCATTCTCTTGATTAAACACATCACCCGACTTCAACCTTCTTAATGGTTGAACTCTGGTGATGGGGCCATTGTTGAGTACATGGATCCATCCCATTAGGCGGGTAGATAAATTCTGTCGATGTTGATACCAGCTTCAATATGAGCTCGACCCACGAAGTGGGAAGTGGAATCTACCGGATAAGTGAGGCCCATGGAAAGTAGCGCACTATGGCCTGATAGCCGCGAAGCCCACCAAGTAAGATAAACCATGACCAAGTCAAAATCATTAACTAATTAGTCATAAGACTTGGTCAGATTCCTACTTAAATGGCCACTTCGATAGCCTCAAAGAGTGCAATGAAGGGCTAAATAATGGGGGAGATGGTTACACTCTTGATGGACTAATTCAAAAGCACACTAATTAAGCAATTAGTGTCCACATTAAGTGGAGAGGAAGTTACAACAAGGGAGGGGATAAATATCTCCAAAGACAAGGGAAAGAGGTGGCCAAGTCTTGTACAAATAGATCTCCTAAAAATGGCTAAGTACCACAAAGACTACACTCTCTCATCTCCTTCTCCATCATCTTCCTATTAATCTAGCTCTTTATGTTTTCATCTAACGGTGACTAACTTGAGCGTCGGAGGGGGATCGGTCGGGCCCCTGCCCCAATCCCTAACAATCTTCTCATGATGCAGAATTATGGAGATACAGCGAAGCTTGGGGAACGTCCATCCGTGGAGGCCGACCCTAGCCCCCACGACCCGGAGACACTTGTTTACGGGTTCCATCTCTCGAGAAATGAAGGATCGATCCATCGGAAGCATCCTCGTCGACCCAATAACCATTTCAGACAATTTTGGCCTTAACGGTAGGCTATGACAGGATTTCTTCTCTAATTTCATGTTGATGTTTAGTTCTCTATACTTCATTGAAAATCCATGATATATGCATGATGCAAGACTAGGATGCTATGTGTGGATGTGCATGCTTATTTATTGCTCAGTTGATATTGTGTGTGCTACATGAGATGAGGAAAATATATTGTCAATTCTCTTCTTTTGTTTCTTTTATTTTATTATTTTTTTCTCACAGTGAACATCTTATTTGTCTTCCTCGAGGACGAGTAAGAGGTAAGCTTGATGGATTTTGATATGATCCTATTTTGCATGATTAGTCCCATATTTGCATGACGCCTTTCACCTTCCAATTCTTCATTTTATGCACTTTTATGCAACTATTTGGGAATATTTAGCTTTGAGAGAGTTTTGTTATATTTCAGGAATTTGTTGCGAAATTGTAGCGCAATTTGAAGTCCAGAGGATGATCGCCGATGCAGGAGTGCCATGAAAACTCATGAAGGGATGTTTGAGGTGCTAAAGAAGAAGGCCAAATAAGAAGATTTGAGAAAACATAAGAGGAAGAGAAAAAGAAGCTAGCTGCAGCTTCTATCAGCTTTTTCCAGTTCACTCGGACCGAGTGGACTTGCCCACTCGGTCCGAGTAGGTGTAAACAAAGAAATATGAAGTTGAAGACTTAGCAGCTCATGAGAAACAAAAGAGCACTCAGACCGAATAGCTTTGCTACTCGGTCGAGCAAAAATGAAGGTAGAACACCATTTCGAGCTATTTTCAAGCCTCTGAACTCGACCGAGCGCGAAGGCAACTCGGACTGGAGCGGCCAGATTTTTAGGACAACCTCTCATCCTTTTAATTTCTGCTGTCATGAAAGTGAGCGAATATATTTTTCATGGATAGTAGACATTATGACGGTTCCAACACCACCAAGAATGCATGAAACGGATGTCGGATGAAATCTATGGAATTTTTACAAGATGACAGTGCATTGCTGGAATTTGCACTCGGATAGAACTGATGGCCATCGGACCGAGTTACAGGCTACTCAGTCTGAGGTATCTGGCCCCACACCTTAACTTTGGGTTTGCAAACGAGGTTTACTCGATTTTCTGTGGATTTTTTGGGATTTCTCTTAGGTTTTTTAGGTTTTGAGGGTGGAATATTTAAGGGAAGTGGATGACATCATTTGGAGGGATCCCTCTTTCATTCTAATAAGAGATTAGGTTATTTTTAGAGTTTTTTGGGTGCTTGGATATTGTTTTGGCGATTGGGCGAAGCCCTAGGCTCCCTCCTTGGAGATTTGTATCAGATTTCTTTCATTAAGCTATGTATTTCTATTTAATTTTTTTCTTTGATTCCATTGAATTTCTTTCTATGATTATGATGATTAGTATTGTTTTTGCTATGATTATTCCATGCTTGAGTAGATTTTCATGCTAGGACTACGATGAATCTTATTGCTAGGGCATCATAATTGATGGGGATGTTGATCCAAGATATTGGCACCAAACCAATCTCTATTTTTTGGGGGTTCTTTGAATGTTGGGAACTTAGCCTAGGGAATGGATTTTACCATAATCGGTTCTAAGAATCAAAAATCCTAGAACCCTTGAATTGACAACTCTTGGTGGTTTATGAACACAACCTTGGATAAACCCAATAATCAATGGTATTCCGTAGCGAGATGATCCACGATAGTGACATCGATAGTGATCCAAGATATTGGCGTCACTACAATGTAGTTAGGAATCAAGGGAGTCGTAGATTTATGTTGTGCTTTTCTATCATCAGGAGTGACGGGAATTCGATAGACGCGAAGATCCATGATAGTGGCACTCGTCCTAAGAAGTCCTATCACGTCTGAATAGGGTTGTAACGTCGTCAATCTAGGTGCGGTAATCCACGATAGTGGCACCAACCTTAGTCGTTCATTACACCCATATATTGCTTAAAAGGTGATCCACTATGGTGACACCGAAGTAAAGAGCCCGCACAACGTATTATCGACTCGTCGGATGATTCGATCCCTAGACACGTATAAGATTTATTCCATGCTTGAAGAAGTAGTGAGGATACCAAAACTCATAATGATATTTATCTCATTTGTTTTTTCTTTGTTTTAGTTATTTCTTTCTTTCTTTGTGGAGTTCTTGCTTGCGACATCGAGCGACGCAACGTTTGCATCCACCATCATTACGACCATCCGTAATCCATCTCTACCCAAATAAATCCATGAGTCTAACTCAACCTAAGAATTGATAGGTGGTGTTGGCACACCACCGCCCTGTTTTTGATACCTGCTCGTCGCTATACTGTGTGCTTGTGGTAAGACAACATCCGTCCTTGGGTTGCATTCCGTCTTCGATCTAGTTATCGAAATTGTCGTAACAAGGTAGTTTTCAAAGTACAAATCAGGAACACATTAACAGCCTCTGATCATTGATTGCGGCCTTGTATTCTACCATGTTGTTGGTAGATAGGAATTCGAACTGGAGGGTGTACTCCATGGTGGCCCCATCAGGAGCCGTGATGATGATCCCAGCTTCGCTACCCAACTTGGTTACCGACCCTTCAACGTTGATGACCAACAGATCTTCTACCTCTAGAGGGGAATTAGAAATGGCATTAGTTAAAAAGGGTGAGAGGGAAGAATTGGTACTGAATCAAGGTCTGCCTCTCCTGTGGTTAAGCCTTTAGCAATGAAGTCTGACAGGACCTGTCCCTTGATGGACGTCCTCAGTTTGTATTGGATGTCGAATTTGCTCAACTAGAACCCCCAGTTCAGCGTCCTTCCTAACCGATCCATTCTTTTGAGTTATTGTTTAAGATGAGAGTCGGTCACGACTAGGATGGTGTGGGCCTGGAAGTAGGGTCAGAGTTGCCTAGCCAAAGGGATGAGAGCATATGCCAACTTCTCTATCGGGTTGTACCACATCTCCTCTTTCTGAAGAATCTGACTCGTGTAGTAGATGTGTCATAATATGCATGCCTCCTCCTTGACCAGCACCAAGCTCACTGCCTTCTTGATGGAATCCAAGTAGAAGCTCAGCGGTTCTCCTTCTTTCGACCTCATTGGGAGCGGTGGACTGCAGAGATAGTTCTTTAGCTTGGCAAAGGCTTGGGCACAGCTTTCTTTCCATTCCATGGCCTTCCTCTCGTCCACGGTTTTGATGAGAGACTTCATTAATACTCAAAGAAAGTAGAGACTTCTTTGTCGAGTTGGACAGGAAACACCCGAGGGTTGTGACCCGTCCATTCAGCCGCTGCAAGTCGGTTCCTTCATATTGACCAATGCCTCGACTTTTTCTAGGTCTGCTTTAATACAACGATTCATGATCATGAAGACCAAAAACTTCCCAGATTGGACTCTGAATGTGCATTTGTTCAGATTGAGTCGGATATTATGTTTTTTGATTCTCTCGAAGTCAACGATGTGATCCACCAAGCTCTCAGAAATGACCACTATGTCGTCCTCATACACTTCAAGGATCCTTCCAATCTGGGAGTCGAAGACCTTATTGACCATCCTCTGATAGGTTGCCCCTACATTATTTAGACTGAAGGGCATTTTTTTGTAGCTGAAGTCCCTCGGTCGGTGATTAACGACGTCTTCTCCTCGTCCTTAGGATCCATTTGGATCTGAATATAACTAGAATAGGCATCCATGAAGCTAAGTAGCTTGTAGCTCGATCCGAGGCAATGGATAGATTTCCTTAGGGCATGCCTTATTCAGGTCGGTAAAATCCCCATACATTCGCCATTTGCTGTTTGATTTCTTCACCATAACTATGTTGTCCAACCAGTCTGGGTAACAGACTTTTCTGATGAAGTAAGCCTCCAGTCAGCGATCCACCTCCTAGACCGTCGTTGTCATCTTCTCACCACCCAGATTCCTCTTATTTTTCTTGATCAGCTTGAAGTTTGGGTCCATATGCAGTTTGTGGGTGATCACCTTGGGTCTATTCCTGGCATGTCATTTGGCAACCAGGCAAAAATGCCCAGATTGGCCTTCAGGCACTCGATCAATTCCTCCCTCAGGACATGATCGAGCCCCAACCTGATAGACACAGTCGTCACTTATTTATCCGAGACTTGGACAAGCTCTGGCTCCTTGATCGAAATAGTCCATTGTTTGTCAGCGCCCCTCTATCGTCGAGGAGATCCATCGAGTCAGGTCACCCGGCCCGTGCATCTTGGTGGAGAGATGATAGCAGGATCTTGACAGAAACTGGTTGCCTTTTACTTTTCCAACCCCTCTTGGGGTTTGGAACTTGATCATTTGATGGAGAGTCGAGACTTTGACTCCGATTGAATTGAGGAGCAGTTGGTCGATGATCCCATTGTAAGCCGACTCAACCCTTACCACTATGAACTTCGTCTCTAGAGTAACAAAATGGGGTCGCTCTCTAAACGTAATGAGCATGTTGATCATCCCCACGATCATGGTGGCATGTGATATGTCAATATTTTACTTACTTTTATCACATCATTTAATATCATTTTCACCATCCAAAGTTCACATTTATATATATTAGCACGTGTTTAACGATATATTCGAGTTTCGAATAGAATTGTGGATTTTCAGGAACTTTGGAGCGAATTGGAGCAATTATATGACATGGACACATCAGTGTCACCTGGAGCATCATTGGAAATGTTCAATAGGTGTTCGATAATGCGAAGAAGAAGATTAGAGGAGAAAAGGAGAAGAAAAGGAGAAAAGAAGCTCCCATGAAGAGCAGTCTATTTTTCCTAGACAGCTTGGTCGAGCTGCTCAGCATTCGACCGAGCTGACACTTAGAAGACTACAGCTGAATTCGATACGCCCCACTCGACCGAGCAGGGTGCTTGTTCGACCGGACTCATTCTAAGTAGAACGATGATTTTGAACACTTCTTCAGCCACTGTAGCTCGACCGAGTAAGCAAGGCTACTCGACCGAGCAGAGCAATAATTCGACTGGACTTGGTCCATACAAAACATTGTTTTAAAGAGAATTTCTAGCCCACTGCAGCTCGACGGAGCAGAGCGACTACTCGACCGAGTAGCGTGTATCATCCCCGAGCTAAGGAAGAGACCAAGTGGAGCTGTGTATCTTGCTCTACCAAGCGGCGCCGCTGCTCGACCAAGCGAGTGAGGCGTTGCAACCTAACTTAAAGAGGGCCCCTTTGACCAATTTTCCAGATTTTTTGTGGGGTCCACCCCTTTATATATAAGCACAATTTTTACCAAAGATTTGGAGACAAGTTTATTTTCCTTAGTTTTAATTTCAGTTTGAGTTTTCTTAGAGAATTTTGAGAGCCACCATTATTATTGAAGACAAATTTTGGATTTTATTAATTTCTTTTGCTTAGAATCTTGTGATCTTAATTCTCTGCGCTTGATTATCGATCTTCAATGTTTTGGTAACGATCTCTCATCTTTCTATGTTTGTCTTGATGTTTTCTATTGCGATCACGAATTCTATTGCTATTATCGAATTTTCCATTGAACTTTCTATGAATTGTGAGTAGTCTTATCTATGCCTAATGGATTAGCCCTTGGATCTTAGGATTTAGTAAAGTTCGGATTTTTATGTTGTTTTGGTATAAAGGGATGTGTTTTGTTTGATCCAGTCAAGTTTGTAGGAGATTTCAAATCGGATTTATGACCACGACAGTGGCACACATCTTGGATGGATATCCTATAGACTTAATTAGGCACGTTTGTGAGTTCAATTGTGGTTCGTGACCACGATAGTGGCATGCACTTTGATGGTTTCCACCGGTATCATATATTACTTATTGATGACTACAACAGTAGCGTCAATGAGAGCCACCCAATTACAGATCAAAGCTCTATCCACGACAGTGGCGTGAGTAGAGATTAAGAATATTTGTCGATCGTAATGCATGGATCGCATGTGAGGCTATCCATGACGGTGGGGCTAAACACGTGATAGGTTAGATGAGTGGTACAACGATAGTTGGTCACGAGTTTTGCATCTTGGATGCGACAATCTCTCCCTAATAAAGTCAATTCAACTTAGGAATTCTAACTTAGCATTGACATCCGACGATCCTTGTGGTTGACTCCTATTGCCCTAGTCTTTTATATTCCCGGTAATCTTATTTGAGAGATAAACATGATAACCTTTTTGAGTACACCAACTGACACTTTTTGAGATTCAGAACAAAACCCAAGACTATATAAGCATCTGCCTCCCTGTGGGTTCGACATTTTACTATATTAAAAAGCATTGACACTGTGTACTTTGGGTAGTTTTCGGGTTAAAATCCGGATCGACAAAGCTTTTGGCACCGTTGCCAGGGAGGCAACGGTTTATACTTGGGTTATTTTCTTTATTGACGAAATTGTTAGTTACTCTTATCATCTTCTCATCTTTCCATATTTTTATTCTTTTTTCCTTTACTACTGACATTTTCTCTTAGTTGTTGTGTTTGCCTGAACACTCGCCTTAGGGGATCAGACGATCTAATATTTGACCCCGAGAATGAAAGAATAGCAAGGAAGCTCAGAGCAGAAAAGAGGAGCCATATTTTTAGGAATCAATGGCAGAAGGTTCTATACTCTTCCGTGTACCAACGTCATCCGGTATCACTTGAAGCCTTATTTATACAATATATCTCCTATCTTAAGGTCACAACTGGCGGATGAAAATTTTGAATTAAAGACTGGGTTGATAAATCTGATGCAGCAGGATCCTTTCCACGGGCAAACACAGAAGAATCCCAACCATCATATAGATCTCTTCTTGGTAAAATGTGACACTTTCCAAGTTAAGGATGTGAGCGGCGACGCAATTGAACAGAGTTTGGATGCTTTTCCTACTACTTCCAAAGCTCTAGTATATGCTACTTATGAAGATTACGCCGAGTGAGGGTATGCTCCAATAGAAGGGTCCTGTGAAGGAACGGGCTTACCGACGGAGCTAGTCAATATATAGCGGGTGTGGGGAGCAACCTAAACTTCAGTGGTCAAATCCAGTGTGGAAATCACATCCTAAGAAATCCTAAACTTCAGTGGTCTAATCCAGCATGGAAATTACATCTTGGGTTCTCCTACAGCAATCCAAATGGAGCATTGCAACCGCCATCCCAACTGAGGCCACCACAACGTCCACAACAACAAGGCCAACCTCCATAGCAGCAACATTATAGATTCTGGCCATCTGGGCCTTATAGGCCACCGGGGTATTATAATCGTCAGCCTTACCAGTAACCACAACAGCAGTACCAACCGGCGGTGCAAAAATCTGAAGTGGAGGTGACTTTTGAGGCTTTTATTAGCTCGTAAAGAAAGATCTATTCAGAATTTTCAGCCAATCTAAAGCAACTGCAAGCCTCCATTAATGGCTTAGCAGCCCAAATGACTCAATTTATGAAGGTTCAAGGGAGATTGTCATCTCAACCGAAGCCAAATCCAAGGGGCCAACTCAATACAGTTGTAACAGTTATGACGAGAGGAGGAAAGAGTACCGACACTATGATGGTGCTGGTCTCTAAGACAGTGGATCAACAAGTATCGACGCCTATTCAAGAGGAAGATACCACCATCTACGTGCCTATAGTTACAGAGGACGAGGAGAGAATTATTAATGAACTGCACGCCATTGCAGAGAATGATGCTTCACCTACCACGTCGCATATTCCCATTACTACGGCACCGACGGATATTCCTATTTCTGAAAACACTATTCCGAAGGATGCAACAAGGACAAGTGAAACCGTCATCCCCCTCCATACGCACAAAGATTAGCCATTGCAAAGCTTGAAAAGAAGTATGCTAAGTTTATAGAGCTTCTAAGGGGTGTTCACTTGAACATCCCTTTCATGTACGTGATCACCACAAATGCTAAATTTCTAAAGGACTTGATTACAGGGAAGTAGAAACAAGAGGCAGTAAAATTGGCAGATAGCTGTACGTTTGTCCTCAAGAATACATTACTGAAGAAACTACCTGATCGTGGAAGCTTCACAGTGCCATGCTGCATTGGCGTCATCCCTATTGATAGAGGGCTCATTGACTTGGGGGCGAGCATTAGCTTGATGCTGCTATCCATCTTTAAGAGACTAAATACGGGATGGAGCTTGAGCCCACCAGCATGAGTATACAACTAGCAGACCAATCCATCACTTACCAGTCGGTATCGCACGTGATATCATTCAACAAATACCGGGTGGGATTTGTGTGCCAGTGGACTTTGTCATTATGGACATGTCCAAGGAGGGGAGTTCTCAAATTATCTTGAGACGTCCATTCATGGTCACAGCTGGAGTCATGATCGACGTCCGTGAAGGGATGTTGTCTATAAATGTTGGAAACGTTGAGATTGAGTTACACCTCTAAAATCCAATGAAGGAGCGCTTCCCGCGCAAGGATGATAGCTACCTTGATGCCCTAGAAGACGAAGCTACCAATGAATATGATATGGAGGAAATTGCTAGAGATCCCATGAGGAGGGCTTAGATGATAACGGTGATGTCATACATGACAAGGCGTTGGCCGCTTACTTGAAGGTCTTAGCCAAGGAGACCCTCGGCACACCACTTAATCATTAAATGCCAGAGGCCGCGATCTTTGAAATATCCGAATATCGACGAGGAGAGGCGAGTCAACTCCCAACACTTGACCTCATAGGGAAGCATAATGAGCGCATCTCATATGCGCCCAATGTCAAGGACCACCATCGAAAATCATAAGGGAGTCGAGCTTACGACTTTAAACAATTGCTTATCAAGAGGCAACCCGAATTTTTTATCTTTTTAGTTCTATTCATTTAATTATTCTTCATTTTACTCAAAAAAACAAAACAAAAAGGTTTTTTATTTCATTATAAAAATGTAAATTATAAAAATTATAAAAATTTCTGACGTGTTCTACTTGTTACAGTTAAACAATAGAGAGAGCGTGCAAAACGATGAAAATTTGGAGAAGGAACCTAGAAGAAACGAGGAGGAGAGCCACAAGCTTAGGTGACAATAGATGGCCACTTGACCGAGCAACTACCCTGCTCGGCCGAGCTACAGTTAGCTGAAGGAAGGAGCAAAAAGAGCGGCCTTAAATCAATTTGACTCGACCGAGTAGTCGCCTTACTCGGTCAAGCTACAGTCAGAGTCAGAATAAGCTAAAAATGTCGCTATGTAATTAATTCAGCTCGACCGAGCTGTGTAAGTAGCTCGGTCGAGTAGCTGGGCACAACTTGGAGGATTAAAATTTTGAAATCTTTATATTTCACTCGATCGAGCAGCCTGCACTGCTCGATCGAGCAATGACTAACGAGGGGGGACCGCATTTCTTAAATTTAATGAATCGATTCAACTCAATTTTATAAAATCCGATCAGCCCCCAATCCCCCTGCCAAATCAAACTTCCAGCGCCCGAGCTGGAGCGACTTTCAACCCTTACCCCTACTAGATCTGACCCCTTCGTCGGAGCTCAGTCATGCTTCACCCGAGCGCAGCCACAGACCAACTCGGTCTGCACCTCCCCCTCACCCCACTCCACCTCTCTCTCTCCTCTCTCCCCCACATCTCCCTCTCTCAAGTAATCCACATTTCAACCCCAAAATCCAATTTTTTTCTAATGTTGAACCCCAAACCAAAATTAATTTCTTAATTCCCTACTAATACTCTCTTAATTATCTATGCAGGTGCATTTGGAGCATTTGGAGGAGATGCTAGGTTTGGAATCAGTTTGGGGGAAGTCTTGCTTCATGGCTTTGCGCGTTCAATAGCTTTTAGCGATTGCTTCGCTTCAAAACATTGGGTATACTCTTTCCTTGTATTTTATTACTTATCCCCATATCGTATTTGCACCAGTTTTCCCTACACACATCATGATGCCACCTATACTTAGGGCTGGAAAGCCCCCAGCCAAGAAGAGGAAGGCTGATGACCCCGGTCCCTCCTCTTCTCGTTGTACCACACCGACATCCATCACCATCAGCCACTGAGCACATGGACGTCATGACACCCTCACCCTCACCCTCACGATCTCCATCCCCTATGCCTCTAGCACTAGAGGGCCCACACACCAACTCTAATCCCATTCCCACATCCGCTCCACCACCACCATACCATCCATCTGTGACACCGTGAGGACATATGGCATTGTCTTCAAGGATTTCACACATCGCGCACGATTCGATATCGTATCCCGCCGCTCCATCTTCCCCACCCGCTTCGCCTCCATCACCGCACTCACGAGCCTGGGCATCCTACAGGGCGCCCAGAGGCTCTACCAGACTATAGGTCGAGACCACTTTTTGACCATGCACACACGCACTTTCACTCTCCTTACCTATGAGGCAACGAGTTCCCTTGTCAAGGAGGGGTACGACATTCACTTCAAACTATTGGATCGTAACGTTGTCATCACATACACCATGATCCATGCCTACTTCTATTTCCCACCTATTCCAGATCCAGACTAGGCCTACACACCTGACATTGAGCTAGCCTCATTTGATGCTGAGAGTTTCTGGTGGCGCATCTTCAGCCTTCGCGGCTTCACCCTAGTCGGGCAAAGTCTTCATACATCATCCACCCATGCCATAAATACACCCAACACCACCTCGCCACCACCATCTTCTCCATCTCCATACAGAGCTAGCACACCTTAGTGGGATGACCCGAGCCATCAAACGGTGGCCTGACGGCACACTCTGCCCATTCATATTATCCGACACATCCTATTGGCTGTGCCACCACCTACTTCTCATTGCCTCTGCCACCACGAAGATCTATTGCAGTGGATTCTTTACCATTTTTGCTATCATGCTCGGCCTTGATCTTCTGGCCGATCTAGTGGTTTCCACCGGGCCTACTGGACTAACCACAGATGTGTTTGCTCACATGCACATCATCAGGCCCCACGCTGAGCACCACCGAATCTACATTTTGGGCACCCGTCGAGAGCATCACATGTACCTCCCTCACCCTGAGCTTACACAGATTGAGCCAGTAATGCTAGACTGGCTCCTTTCTGGCATTCACCATATCCCACCCATCCACGTCTTAGAGCCTGCAGGAGACCATCCTGCCATTGAGGAGGGCAACGAGGATTGGGAGCTTTGTTCTGAGGAGGATCATGTGAGTGCTACCATTCCTACACCACGAGTGAGTACCTCTGTCTATACTTCTGCAAGTGCCACTCCCACCGCCACCACCACCACCACTACCACACCACCAAAAACCTCCGAGGCGGTAACCACTTCTACCCCCGCTGTTTCTTTACCATCATCATTGCCCGCTTCTTAGGGTACTTCTATTTCCATCTCTTTTGCACCTACTGATTCTCCTATGGACTCCCTGCACCTATGGACTCCCTTCCTATCGATCCTATCATTTCAGAGTCCACAGCTTCACTTCCTAGCATCACCACTGTCCCGATATTTGATGTTTTCATGGAGACTGTCGTGGTCTCTGCCACCACTCTGTCATCGTGATGACTCTCCCCATTGATTTTACTGTCTAGGTCCCACCACCCGATCTCGGATCCATTCTTTTCCAATCTTCTACAGAGATCCCCACTAGACCACCCTCTCTTGATCTTTCATTCAGACCACGTATAGCACATGCACGAGCCCATGGAGAGAGAGTTGTCTCTAGTAGTGCACATCCACCACTTGACTCCCGCCTCTCTGACGCACAACTGACAATGGTTCAGGCCAAGGTTGTCGGGTTGAGGAGTGACTTCCCCACCCTCTCCCGCTCGATCGCCACCCACCACCAGGCAGTGCAACGGGACACTAGGGCGATTCTAGATATCCTTGGGACACAACATGCACCACCAGTCATTCTTGCACATGTGCCTCCTGTTAGACCTGCACCGCTCACCATTCCGATTGTTCAGGTTTCTACAGAGCCTGCCCCACTTCCTGTTGAGCCAGTTGCATCAGTTGTTGACACACCTATTGACACACCTGTTGTTCCATCATCAGGTCCTCATCAGTGGAACCTATCATCACCCACAAATGGTGATGCCCTTGCTTGATTTATATTTTTTCTCTTGCTCTCCCCTCCCACTATTTAGTGCACATCTGTCCATTCGGGACCTTGCACCTGCTTAGCTTGGGGGAGAACCCATCATCACCCATTTGCATATACCCATCATTGCATCATCTACATGCTTATATATATTCTAGGCATTAGAACGTGCATTTGCATCTTTTGCTTTTTTGTCATTGTAAATGTTTTTATTTCTTTTCCCAATTTTTTATTAGCCACCCACCCCAGGCTAGCATCATTTCCTGCCTTGCATGCGCGTTCTCAGCAGTGAGGAATAATGATATGTTTAGCTTGGGTGATGAGTGCTATCGCTTTTTAGTTTCAATTTTTACCTTTATTCCTTCACTTTACCTCTTTTTATCTTATTTTCCACCCATTTTCCCACCATTTTATTTTTTAGCATCATGTTTTCCATCTTTTAGTATGCCTTCATGCTTGTTTTATTTTGTTATTCCACTTTTCTTTTCCCTTTTTATGCTAGATACATTCTCTATGATGATATCTCTTATTGCTTTAGCAGCCATCACGATACATGCTACTTAGAGTATTTCAGAGTCTTGCCATTCATATATTCTTGTAGATTATATTTATTTCGATGACTCCCATAAGTAAATGCATGATACTTGTTAAAACTGAATGTATGTAGTAGTGTTTAGTATGCTTCTATTAGAAATGCACCAAGATTTACGCATCAGTGGCATATCTGAAGCATTGCTTTCATATCTTATTCACCTTCTTGTTGCATGCTGGTGGGACCAAAAAGGTGCTCTCTCTCAAGTGCAAGAGTCCGTATAAGTAGTATAATCCGGAAGTCCAGATGTCAAATCCTCGGGAGAAATCTATTGAAACCAAAGCTTAAATCAAATAGAAAGTCTACGTAGAGAAACTAAACACTTTAAATGGCGATGGTGTGAATGAGTTTCATGGTGAATTGTGAATACGTGAACGATACGAACAATGAAAATTCGTGAAAATAACAATGAGAAGTATGCACATGGTATGGGTGTAGGATCCTGTCCAAAACAGAGTTAGGATCGATAACATGAAGTTTAGACTTACGCTTGCGTACGCGGCACGGTAGTCTACGAACTTCGCCTTCGGATTCGCCACGACGGATCGAGTCTACTCACGAACGGAGTAAGGCTACTAATCCCACAATCTAAATCTCTATTTTAGATTAAGAACTTGGATGGAGGGAGAGGAAATATTTCTGCAGAGCTTCGCTATGAAGAAGATGCATGCATGAATTTCATGCAAAAATGTGTAAGGAAAATGGCTACCCTTGGGTCTTATTTATAGCCCCCAAGGTAGTTATTTTAGGGTAAGTTGTTCCTTTGGAACAACTTAATTAAGGTGTACCATGATACATGGCACATTATAAGCTTAAGTTGTACCATATGCATGGTACAACATAAGCTTAAGATATTCCCCCTTTATTAGCCATATGTCGCATGCACTTATGCATATATAATGCGACTTTCCCGCTCATACAGAGATCCTCTCCGCAAGGGAACAGATTCCCTTTGCACATGACTTCGTGTGCGCGACGTTCGAGGTCCGTATTCCCTCGTACATCCCCCACAAGGGTGTACAAACGTCTTCCATATCCAACATCTCCCACTCACACTTGAGGGGATTGTAAGAGAACGTCTTTCCCTTAGTTCTTTCATCTATCATACCGAGAAATAGACCGTGCGACCGTCATGCGCGTAGAGTCTGTTGTTGTGCACTTGTTAGAGATACACAACGACCTCGAAGGTGCAAAGTTGAGTAGTTCAACGCATGCTTTACCCTAGATTATTTCTTCACATTTTCTTGTACTTTATATTCAACAATTGAATCCCATCTGGATTACAATTGGCTGGCCAGCTTTGAATCATTAAAGTCCAAATGCGAATATGAAATCAATCTTCCTCTTCTTGCGAACCTTTTGATCTTGACTTGATTCGCTTTTCTAACGTGCCCCGCCGAGCCGAATTACCATAGCCCATTAGTAACACGCTAAGATAGCGATCATCTCGTCAAATCTAAAGGAACCAATTGGAGTCCTTGAGGGTAAGAGTTAAGACCCATATGGCCTTTGAGTCTCACATAATAGCAAACACTATTGCTACTAACTCAGTGGTCGAAATGCATACGTGGTATGAACACGTATTACAACATCACTCCTTTCCCAGGGAGAGTATGTCTTAATGATGTTGTACGGATGAAAGATCAGACACCATAGTGCCTATCTTTTGAGTCCCCTTACTACTCAGGAAATATTCCCGGACTCTCATCCTGCATAAGACAGCTAGGATTATAAAATCCAATGAGATCTTTTTATCCTTGTGATACAGATCTCAGATCTTTTGTAAGCATCTATATGATGCAGATCTTTCATTCGACTATCTTGTTAAAGTCATGACTCTAAATCATTCGTCTAATGATTTTGACTTTAAACTAGTCTCATCTCTATCTTATCCATCTGATAAGATAAGGCGGTTGCTCATGTGAGAGAGCCAACCTTAATCTGTCCGACATACACACAATTCAGCTGAGATTTCAAAAATGTACACAAACATTTCTTAAGAAATTCATATGCAATGTTGGAAAAAGAACTTATTCTTTTATTAATTTTGATCATTTCTTAGACATGGGAATATATATTTGGTACAACTCAGCCCATACGCAATCCTTGAGATGATAAGTGTTTATAAAACACATTTCTGGGGATCGCTTTCGTAAGCTGATCCTCTATCGTCTCATGCGTAGATATGTACCTTATGTCTACCTTCTTGGTTTTATCATAGTCTTTTGCAAATCTGCAGTTCCTTTAAGATACTGCATTATCCTCTTAACCGCTTTCCAGTGTTCTTGCCCTGGGTTGGATTGGTAACAGCTTACCATTTCCAACGGCAAAAAAGATGTCCGGTCTCGTACACACCATAGTGTACATAAGACTATCAACTGCACTGGAATATGGAACTTTTTCCATAATTTCCTTTTCCTTTTGGTTCTTTGGACACGATTCCAGATATAAGTTATCGCATATGCTTATATGAATATCAATGGACTTGCAGTCCTGCATATTAAATCGTTCTAGGACCTTCTTTATATAAGTCTCCTGTGAAAGAGAAAGAAGTTTCTTCGAACGATTCCTTGAAATCTTAATTCCAAGGATATATGCGGCTTTTCCTATGCCTTTCATCTCAAATACTGATGAAAGCCAAGCCTTGATACTCATTACAAAGCCCTTGTCATTTCTGGCTATTAAAATGTTATCTACATATAGATACATGATAATATACTTGCTTTTAATCCTCTTGATATATACTCAGTTATCTTCATCAAGCATGGAAAAAATCCATTTGATAAGACAACTTCTTGAAATCGTATATACCATTGCCTCGAGGATTATTTAAGACCATATATGGACTTACGAAGTTTACAAACCTTATGTTTGTTTCCTTCTTTTACAAACCCTGTTGGTTGTTCCATATAGATCTCCTCGTCCAATTCTCCATTGAGAAAGGCAGTCTTTACATCCATCTGATGTAATTCGAGGTATAAGCAAGCTACCATTGCGAATCAAGGTAAAACACACAACAGGTGAGAAGTTTTCTTTGTAGTCTATCCCTTCCTGTTGCGTAAAACCTTTCGCGACAAGGCGAGCTTTATATCTATCTATAGAGCCATCAGCCTTATGCTTGATCTCGAGAACCCATTTGTTCCCAATTGCTCTATGTCCTCTGGGTGAGTTAACTAAGTCCCAGACTTGGTTAACTTTTATGGATTTCAATTCCTTCTTCATCGCTTCCATCCATTTGTCTTTTGCAGGGCATGATGTGGCATATTTGAGATTCTTCAAGTCCTTGTTGACTCGAATTTAGATCAATTCTAATATCACTCCCACTTGAAATGTTGTTAGAATTGCTCCCACTTGGATCATTATTCCCGTATGGAATAGGATAATCGTCATTCGTATAATCCATTGGTGAAGGTTGAAAAGTATTTTCGTTTTCACCAAGAATTCTCCCACTCGAATGAGGTAATCCTTCTTGATCACAAATCTCAAATAGAGATAAGTCCTGACTTATCTCGCCCTGTCTTGGAAACTCGTTTTCCAAGAAAGTGACATCCCTCGACTCAAACTCAATTAGCACACCATTGTCTTCCTGACTAACAAAAACATAACCTTTGGAGTTTAATGCGTATCGTTTAAAGATACATTTCCTTCCCCATGGCCCAAGTTTGCCATACTTATGGGAGGAAATATGTGCGTTGAATGCACAAACTCAAGGTAAAATGTTTAAGTTATGAGACCTTTGGTTCCACAACTCATAAGGAGTGGAGCTAACTGATTTCGAGGGTACGCGTTTAAAAAGAAAATGGTTGTCAATAATGCATCACCCCAGAAGGTGATTGGCAAGTTAGCTTGCGCCATCATTGAACAGACCATTTTTCATTAAAGTCCTATACCTCCTTTCTGCAACACCAATTTGTTGAGGAGTATAAGGCATAGTTACTTGATGTACTATGCCTTTTTCATCACAAAGTTCCTTTAAACTTGTTGATTGATATTCACCGCCCCTATCGGTTCGCATGACCTTAATCTTGCGATCTAATTGATTCTCCACTAACCTCATATAGTTTTTAAAGCAGGTTTAGTGCTTTCACTTTTGTGGGATATCAAATAGATATTACCGAATCGGGTGAAATCATCAATTAAAAGTGATGAAATAGGACTTCCCGCGTCTTGTCTTGACATTCATCGGACCATATATGTCCGAATGGATAAGCGGTAATGGAACCTTGGCCCTTGTGCCGGTTCCAAACGGCTTGCGACAAGATTTCCTTTCAAGGCAATGTTCGCAGGTCGACATTTCAACCTTTGAAACATTGGATAGAAGGCCACGTTTGGCAAGTCTATCCATACGCGTTGGTCCAATATGACCAAGCCTTGATTGCCAACAAATTATATTAGACTCATTAGTCAAAGAATTTGTCATAAGGAAATGAGAAATCATACATTGTACTTATTACAATGAATCCTTTAAATACATAACCCAGAACCAATAAAGGAATTATTACAAAAATAGGTCCATATTACAAACATGAAGGAACCAACCATTAACCAAGACCCAATAAATTGACCACAATTTTAATATTCCTTTGAATATATGGAATGAAGAGAACATCATGAAGTAGGATAGTGCGGCCGTTGTCCAAGACAAGCTTGCGAGTCCCAACGCCTTTCACTTCAACACGTGTGTTGTTTCCTACATTGATCCACTTCATTCCTTGAGTATCCGGTGATACTCCACGAAGGACCGTCTGTCCTTTGCTATGTGGTCGGTGGCACCTGAATCAATTATCCCAAAATGGATTAGATTCCACAAGAAATAGTGAACTAGAAACACATATGTAACTAGTATTACAAGTTACCTCGTCACTTCCACTCGTACACGAACGAGCATAGTGACCGAGCTTGTTGCACTTGAAGCACTTGATTCTTTTCAAGTCTTTCTTCTTGTGCCATTTCTTGTGTCCACCCTTATGTTTGGGTTCCTTGGTAGACTCAGGTTGCTTATTACGTTCATTAGAAGACTTCGAACGATCTTTACGTTTCTTTCCCCCGTGTGAGGAACTAGCAACCATGTGCACTTCTGCACCTGGCTTGGCAGCCGCAAGCCGCTCTTCCTCTAATTCGAGGTGCTTGGAAACATCGTTGAAGGTCTTGATGCTCTCATTATGAGTGAGATGCATCTTCATCTGATCCCACCCATTTGGTAGGGAACGTATGACTGCTTGGATTTGTTGCTCATCTGTGAGCACATGACCTGCGTCCTTTAACTCCGAGATAAGGTTCGCCATATGTCGCAGATGTTTCCCTATGGAATGATCTGGACGTTTCTTATATGTATCGAACTTTATAGTTAAGGCGCGAAGTTTGGACACCGATGTGCCACCGAACTTCTCCTCTAGCTTGGACCATATGTCCATAGCTAGGTCATGTTCTCGGAAGATGCACATTATGTCATCAGCCATACTGCTTAATAACGTAATGCGCGCTATCTTATTCTTCCGAGACCAAGCATCAAAAGCTTCCTTGTCTCTTCGGTGTTGGGCCGTAGTGCCCAACTCGGGTTCAATCATTACGTTCTTTAGAGTTTCGAGCACTTCTTGCTCCTCTAAAACGTATTGTATCTTAATGGACCAAAGTTTGTAATTATCGCCGTTGAGTTTTTCACCTTTGTTTAACTCAGCGACGATATTCTTTGAAGCGGAAGACATTTTACTTTTAAAATGCTGCAAAAGACACAAAACCGAAGGTTCGATCAAAAACATTGCATAAAAAATTCTTAAAATATAACTCCCACTTGAAATGATAATAGAATATCCCATTTGGATAGTTCTAAAATTCAAATCCCACTTGGAATTATATTATATTTGATAAGTTACTTTCGAAAAATATTGAAGGTGTTGTTCTAGAATCGAAAAGGTCTCTATGATTCCAATCACCATCTAGAACAACTTTCAATATTCCCCCATCACTTATCAAACAATAGTACTCTTATAGTACTAGCAGCGGAAAATAAGTATTTGATAAGTTACTTTCGAAAAATATTGAAGATGTTACTCTAGAATCGGAAAGGTCACTATGTTTCCAATCACCATCTAGAGTAACTTTCAATATTTCTCCCTCACTTTATCAAATGTTAGTACTCTTATAGTACTTAGCAGCGGAAAAGCGTTTTTTGAAAACGTATTTTTCAAAACGAATTTAAAATACATTGGCTAATCTCCGTAGAGTAGAGCACAACGTCATAAGTTCATTGGCTAATCTCCGTAGAGTAGAGCACAATGACATGGCTAATCTCGCATGAAGTAGAGCATTACGGCTAATCTTCAAGGAGTAGAGCACAATTTCATAAGTACATTGGCTAATCTCCGAAGAGTAGAGCACAATGACTTGGCTAATCTCGCATGAAGTAGAGCACTATGGCTAATCTTCAAGGAGTAGAGCCCAAGTTAAAAACTTCATTCAAACGTTAGTCCCGTATGAACTAGTCGGCACTGTGGTTAGCCCCGTATGGGCTAATCGACACATTCGAGTTTGACCAATGCCTTTTGTCACCCCGTATGGGTCATTTGGCAAGTTTGCAATCGACCCAGACCATCTGTCGGATTGGTCGACCAAAAACACAAAATTGGTCGACCAATATTCGAACTGCAACTTCTCCCGGCCAGGGCCTCTGCCCTGGCCGGGGCTTGGCCAATGGCCGGCCAGGGCCTCTGCCTTGGCCGGCCAGGGGGCCTGCCCCCCTCGGCCAGGGCCGGCCAGGCCCTGGCCTCTGCCAGGGCCAGCCGGCCAGGCCACTGGCCGGGGCCAGGGCTCCTGCCCTGGCCTCGGCCAGGCCCTGGCCTCTTGCCAGGGCGGCCTGGCCGCTGGCCGGGGCCAGGGCTCCTGCCCTGGCCTCGGCCAGGCCCTGGCCTGAGGCCAGGGCGCCGGCCCTGGCCACTGCCAGGGCCGGCCTGGCCCTGGCAGTGGCCAGGGCGCCGGCCCTGGCCTCTGCCAGGGCCGACAGGCCGGCCAGGGCCAGCCCTGGCCACTGCCAGGGCCGGCCTGGCCGGCAGGCCCTTGGCCAAGGCCGGCCACTGCCGGCCTGGCCATGGCCGGTCATGGCTTGGCCATGGCCGGCCATGGTCAAGGCCTTTCGGCGTTGGCCGGCCATGGCCCCTTTGGCCATGGCCGGCCACCCCCTTTGAATGGGGTTGCCGCACTTTCTCCCCCCCTTGATGGGGTGGTCGCCGGTGGTTATTGGCCGTAGCCAACCCCCTCCGCATGAGGAGAGGGGGTGCATGGCCTTCATGGCCCATTTGGCCATGGTGCACATGCACCAAATTTTCCTCTTACCCGATGGAAATAACTTCCATCATCTTCCTCGATGAAGCACCCGTTCGTCGATGAAGCACCCGTTCGTCGAGAATTTAGTTATTTTCTAATGGCCGTGTGCCAAAAATGAATAACTTACTACGTGAACGGTCGGTTCTTCCCGTCACGGAGAGTTCCTACCATATCCATAATGATAGGAGACCCTAACGTGAAAAGAACAACCGCTGCGTTCTCTTCGTCACGAAGCGTTCCTACTATATCCGTAATAGTAGGAGACCCATTCGTGAAAAAGACAACGACTCGTTCGTAGTTTTGACGGGGCGATGGTTTGACCGGGGCGAACCCATATGGCTCTGATACCAATGTAGGATCCTGTCCAAAACAGAGTTAGGATCGATAACATGAAGTTTAGACTTACGCTTGCGTACGCGGCACGGTAGTCTACGAACTTCGCCTTCGGATTCGCCACGACGGATCGAGTCTACTCACGAATGGAGTAAGGCTACTAATCCCACAATCTAAATCTCTATTTTAGATTAAGAACTTGGATGGAGGGAGAGGAAATATTTCTGCAGAGCTTCGCTATGAAGAAGATGCATGCATGAATTTCATGCAAAAATGTGTAAGGAAAATGGCTACCCTTGGGTCTTATTTATAGCCCCCAAGGTAGTTATTTTAGGGTAAGTTGTTCCTTTGGAACAACTTAATTAAGGTGTACCATGATACATGGCACATTATAAGCTTAAGTTGTACCATATGCATGGTACAACATAAGCTTAAGATATTCCCCCTTTATTAGCCATATGTCGCATGCACTTATGCATATATAATGCGACTTTCCCGCTCATACAGAGATCCTCTCCGCAAGGGAACAGATTCCCTTTGCACATGACTTCGTGTGCGCGACGTTCGAGGTCCGTATTCCCTCGTACATCCCCCACAAGGGTGTACAAACGTCTTCCATATCCAACAATGGGTTCGTTAGGATCAGTGATTCATATACGTTGGTTGATCAAATATAACTCAATAAATCCTCCTTTTGGGAGCGACTCATCGGAAGATACCCTTTTGGGGATTCAAGCACAATATGAATTAAATAGTCGCTAAAATTATAATCCTACGAATACGGTATGAAACTCTCTTTTGGAGAGATCAAATCTCACCCTTTTGGGGTGATCATCAACCTAATCACTTCTGTTTCAGAGTGTTTTCTAACTACAAAAGCGTTGACCGTGGACTACCCGGTCAACGTGGTCAAGGGGCCGACTTGGGTCCCTCGGGTGCGTCGAGTCAGTGCAGACGCGGCGCGAATCGGAGTTGCGGATGACGTGGAGCGCGTCGGCTGGGCCGAATCTGGATCCTCGGCCTCTGGGGGGCGGAGGGGAAGCCTCGGCCCAGTGAGAGGTGCTCGGCCTCGGACGGTCAGACGACGAGGGGTAGCCTCGGTCGTCTCGCTTGATGCGCGGCCGGCGTGGAGCTGAGGGGAAGCCTCGGTCTCTCCTGGCGTCGAGGGGTGGCCTCGACAGAGCGACTATCTTCTGGTGGTGGAGACGAACGGGCTCGGGGACGAGGGCGCTCGGCTCCGGCTGTGATGACGCTGAGGGGTAGCCTCGGCGCCGCGGGATCTCCTGGACCTGAATGGACGAAAGAGCTCGTCAGGGGGATCGGACCTTGGTTCCGACCAAATCCCCTCCGATGCCAAAGTCAGATCTTGTCTGAGGGATGCTCGGTGGGATCGGGCTCGGTTCACGGAGAGACCGAGCCCCCATCCTCGAGCCGAGCTATGGAGGAGAAATATGTAAAGGCGGAAGAAGGTGTGAGATGGAGTTGGTGATACCTCCGTTGTAGATCGTCAAGATCCGGCCCCCTTCCAATGACGCCCGCCTCCTCCTCATATAGACGAACCACGCTCATAATGTGCCATGACGTGACATTATGGCCGCCATTCATGGGGTCGTGCAAATGGGGAAGTGTTGACCCCCTCTAATTGCGCCCACTTGATGACGCCATGAAGGTGGAGTCATGGCCATGAGTGATTGCCATAATTGGCGGGCCATGAAGGCTGGAGTAATGGGCATTGCGGTTGCCATAACTGGCGGGCCATAATGGCGGGGGAGTGATGGCCGTTAAGTCTGGCCATGAAGATGGTTGCCATGCCTGGCGGATCATGATGGCACGAGGCGGCTGCCATATTTGGCGAAGGCTTCCTCGATTTGGGCCCCGATTTCCTCCACTACAGAAGTGGGCAATCTCTTGGGCCCTCGTCGCGGGTGGAGAAATGCGACCCGCCCGTAAGATCCTTAGGCCGGAGCCCGAGGCCGTAGTTTGGCTGGTTGACTGGTCGTGGCTGACTTGGCTCCTCCGGACCCGGTCAAAATAGTCGTATCAATTGCCCCCATCTTCTGAGCTCTACCATTGTTGAGGTGGAGGTCGGGAGATGTAGTATAATGGGGAAGAAGTTGCTCTTTCTGTAGAATTTGGTCCGTCCTGCGGAGTTGGCTAATGACGATAGATCGTCGGTCCGAGATCCGTTCGGTTGCGAGGTGAGTCGCCCCTCGACTTACGGCCGGCGACGGAGTGAGTCGGTCTGCTGGGGGAGTTGCCCCCAGCCTTACGATCGATCTCGTTCGTTCGGTGGCGAGGGGAGTTGCCCCTCGTCTTACGGCCGACGAAGGAGTGGGTCAATCGGCCGGGGGGAGTTGCCCCTAGCACTGAGATTGAGCTCGTCCGTTTGGTGTCGAGGGGAGTTGTCCCTCGACTCACGGCTGACGAAAGAGATTCGTTCAGTGGCGAGGGGAGTTGCCCCTCGACTTACGGCTGACGATGGAGATTCGTTCAGTGGCGAGGGGAGTTGCCCCTCGACTTACGGCTGACGAAGGAGATTCGTTCAGTGGCGAGGGGAGTTGCCCCTCGACTTATGGCTGACGATGGAGATTCGTTCAGTGGCGAGGGGAGTTGCCCCTCGACTTACGGTTGACGAAGGGGATTCGTTCAGTGGCGAGGGGAGTTGCCCCTCGACTTACGGCTGACGATGGAGATTCGTTCAGTGGCGAGGGGAGTTGCCCCTCGACTTACGGCCGACGAAGGAGATTCGTTCAGTGGCGAGGGGAGTTGCCCCTCGACTTACGGCTGACGAAGGGGATTCGTTCAGTGGCGAGGGGAGTTGCCCCTCGACTTACGGCTGACGATGGAGTGAGTCAGCTATCCGGGGGAGTTGCCTCGACCCTTCGACCGATCCGTTCATTCGGTGGTGAGGGGAGTTGCCCCTCGACTTACGGCCGAAGAAGTAAGGACCTTGTGAAGACTTTCGAAGATTCCATGGCGGCGCTCTGCCACTACTTCGTCCCACTCGGGTTGATGCAGGAGCTGTTCGGCTAGCGGAACCCCAGCAGCACAGTCGGTGGTGCTTCGGCCAGATCGGCTCGGTCACGATCGGGGGAGCGGTCTGGATGCTCGAATTCAGACGATGGCGCTTTGGCCAGATCGGCTCGGCCACGGTCAGAGGAGCGGTCTGAATGCTTGATTGGTTCAACAGCTCCGTCGCAGTGGAGATAACTTTGTAAGCTCGACAAGGTGGCTTGGCGCTGAGACTCAGATACTTGGCAAGGCGGTCGGACTCGTCTGGTCGGCCTCCTCCTGGGTCGGTTGAACTGGTGTGGTCGGCCTCCTCTTGGATGGGGCGGCCTCGTCTAAACACGGTTCCAGTTCCATTTCCAGCTTCTGTCTGGATCATATCTCCCACTCCAGCTCCAGCTCCAGCTCCAGCTCCAGCTCCGGCTCCGGCTCCATCTTTTGTCTGGATCCTTGCTCCTGCTCCAGCTCCTGCTCTCGCTCCGGCTCCCGCTTTTGTCTGTTTGGCGGTACGACCAAGGTAGCTCGGCAGGGGCGGCACGGTGATGGGAGCTCAGCCCATATGTTTGGCGATGGCAGCACGGTGTTGGTATGGCGGACGTCGAGACAATGGCCAGAGATGGTGGTAGGGCCATCGATGAAGGCCGAGTCGGGGCTAAGCCTGACGCTTGCGAGGGTCATCGGTGCTGTCTCTTGTCTGAACTCGATCGAGATCTCATTCTCCTTGGAGACCTTGCCAGGCCACTCGTAGCCCCGCGTCTTCCTGGCCCGTCCCCGGATCTAGACGCACTCCTTGCGCCTTCTCCCTCAAGTAGGCCGAGGCCGCAATGCCGGTCGCCGTGTGATCCGGCGTTGTCGCGACCATGGCTGCCTTATCTACAAGCTTTTTGCGAGACATTTGTTGAAGCCGGATGATGTGGCTTTTTATCACCATCTCGCAAGAAGTTTAAGAGAGGAGAATTGTTAGGGAAGCTCTTGTAGTTGTCTGATAGCACACAATTAATTAGCAAGGGGGAAGAGGGCAGTTTGACCTTTTTACTGGGTCGGCTTCGTCTAGACACAGCTCCAGTTCCATTTCCAGCTTCAGCTCCAGTCCTAGCTCTAGCTTTTGTCCGGATCGTATCTCCCGCTCCCGTTCCAGTTCCAGCTCCGGCTCTAGCGTTTGTCTGGATCCTTGCTCCTGCTCCAGCTCTTGTTCGTTCGGCAGCTCGACCAGGGTAGCTTGGCAGGGGCGGCACAGCGATGGGAGCTCAGTCGGGTCTTCTTCGATTGGCGGCGTAGCAGTTTGACGGGTTCATCTTGGTCAGAATCGGGTCTTCGGCAATTAGATGACGACGCGGAGGGTTGAAACAAGGTCATCCCCAGGGCAAGGCTTCGATCCGTGGTGCGGCTTCGACCATGGTGGGGGGCCTCGACCAAATGCCAGACACCAGAATCGATGTTACGATCGAGACGGCTGCTTTGGCCCGGTGTTTGAAGAGGCGGATGGTTTTGGCGACAACAGCGAGTGGGATGATGGAGAGATCGAGATCGGGGATCGACTTCCATCGGTCACTCCATGATCGCGAGAGGACGCTCGTACGGATGTCGTCTTTGGTCGGAAGACGAGCAGGATCTCGTCGATGGCGTTTTCCGGGGGATCTTCCAACTTTCTGGCCGTCATCAATTTTTGTCGTCTCTTCTTGCACATCCCTGAGAGAGAAAATGTAGCGCTGACGAGGAGGTCAGTGGGCTCTGACCCGTTGTCTGTCGAAGGACTCGGATCTCGGCGGGGGTTCTCGAGCTCGGTGCTTGAGGATCGGTTGGATCCGGGTCCGAATGGCACCGCTCAGATGAGGAAGAGACCCGATCTCAACAGCGACCTCGATCAATCGGGCAAAGAACGAGGCGCGATCTTCTGCTGCCGCTACCACCTCCCCGTCGCTGGATGCGATCAGAAAGCCGCTGGTCGGGGATCGAGGCAACGAGGGGCCGATGTCCTTATTGATGATCGCTGGTCGCTGGTCGCTGGCCCAGGTCCGGGCCGATGTCCTTGGGGCTGCGTCGTCCTCGTGGTGATCGCCGGCGACGAAGAAGGTAGAACCTTAGGCGAGTGGATCTCCCACTGTCGAACTTATGAAGAACTCCACACCTGGAGTCGATACCGTATATCTAAGGTGAAAGAAGGACCTTAGGTGAGTGGATCTCCCGCCGGTCGATGCGTTCATCTTTGTCATTCTCGTGTTGATCTTGGGACAATCACCACTGAAATTCTTCAAGAACAGGGAGATAAAATACGGGAGGTCTTCACCGATCGATGCATGGATCGACAATCCGCTCGGTAAAGAGGGGGAGGCCTGATAGCACCGATCAGACGTGCTCTGACATGTGGAAGATTCGGTTGGAGGAGTTCGATTGAAGATCAATCTATCAGGTGCTTGGACTTCTGCGGCTCGACGCATGGCCGCCTCAATTTGCTTCGATTAATGCTCGGCCTTCTGCAAATGGCAGTTTGAAGACCCGACTGGCGGGTCGAATGTCGCCAGGAGAGCATCCACCGACCGTCGAATGATGGATCCGACTTGTTGGCCGTACATTCAACCCGTTGATCCGAGTCAATCCATGGAGCCTGCCGATCCGAGGAGATCGGAACTCGGCGGAGTGGCCTTCGCATGATCAAAGGGGATCGAACCGGCGGGGGTCGGGTCGAGAGCGTCGACCTTGCCCAAGTCGTTCGGATGAGGAGATGGAGACGTTCCGTCGAGTCCCTCCTCTGAGACTCCTGAAGATGCCACTGACGCAAGATTCGTTCTCTTCATAGGCGACGTCACACGTGGTCTGACCGCCCAGGCTGTCGGTGGCCTTGGTGGGGGGGGGGGGTGACGGCATGAGTGACGCTGTCCTCGAGGATGGTTGTATGTGCCATGTTGCTGGTGCTCCAGCGAACGCTCGTGTCGGTGGAACCGTGGGAACAACGTCGTCTCGGGATTTGAGAAGGTCACAGGGGTTCGCTCGAGCGTAGAGATGAATCTACCCCTTATTGATGATTAAGAAGAAAGTCTGCATCCCCCCAACAAAAGCATGTGGCTATATTCCCCTCCGAGATGTCAATCCCTCGGATTGTGCTTCTCAGCGCTTAGGCCGAGTATGACAGGGTTTCCGAAGTCTGAGAATTATTCGATCAAATGTTCGATGGGGGATACTACGACTTTGGATTGCTTCGATTGCTCGTTAGTTGTTACGTCCGAGTTGTGACGATAAGGAGTCGACGGTTCGGTGCGATGATGCCCGTCGCCCCTTCGGAACTTTGGCCTTTTAGACCCTTGATTAGTGGAACCAGTCATCGTCGGTGTGGTTGACGTCGTAGATGTTGACTCGGTTCCCACAGACGGCGCCAGATGTTTCAGAGTGTTTTCTCACTACAAAAGCGTTGACCGTGGACTACCCGGTCAACGTGGTCAAGGGGCCGACTTGGGTCCCTCGGGTGCGTCGAGTCAGTGCAGACACGGCGCGAATCGGAGTTGCGGATGACGTGGAGCGCGTCGGCTGGGCCGAATCTGGATCCTCGGCCTCTGGGGGGCGGAGGGGAAGCCTCGGCCCAGTGAGAGGTGCTCGGCCTCGGACGGTCGGATGACGAGGGGTAGCCTCGGTCGTCTCGCTTGATGCGCGGCCGGCGTGGAGCTGAGGGGAAGCCTCGGTCTCTCCTGGCGTCGAGGGGTGGCCTCGACAGAGCGACTATCTTCTGGTGGTGGAGACGAACGGGCTCGGGGACGAGGGCACTCGGCTCCGGCTGTGATGACGCTGAGGGGTAGCCTCGGTGCCGCGGGATCTCCTGGACCTGAATGGACGAAAGAGCTCGTCAGGGGGGTCGGACCTTGGTTCCGACCAAATCCCCTCCGATGCCAAAGTCAGATCTTGTCTGAGGGATGCTCGGTGGGATCGGGCTCGGTTCACGGAGAGACCGAGCCCCCATCCTCGAGCCGAGCTATGGAGGAGAAATATGTAAAGGCGGAAGAAGGTGTGAGATGGAGTTGGTGATACCTCCGTTGTAGATCGTCAAGATCCGGCCCCCTTCCAATGACGCCCGCCTCCTCCTCATATAGACGAACCACGCTCATAATGTGCCATGACGTGACATTATGGCCGCCATTCATGGGGTCGTGCAAATGGGGAAGTGTTGACCCCCTCTAATTGCGCCCACTTGATGACGCCATGAAGGTGGAGTCATGGCCATGAGTGATTGCCATAATTGGCGGGCCATGAAGGCTGGAGTAATGGGCATTGCGGTTGCCATAACTGGCGGGCCATAATGGCGGGGGAGTGATGGCCGTTAAGTCTGGCCATGAAGATGGTTGCCATGCCTGGCGGATCATGATGGCACGAGGCGGCTGCCATATTTGGCGAAGGCTTCCTCGATTTGGGCCCCGATTTCCTCCACTACAGAAGTGGGCAATCTCTTGGGCCCTCGTCGCGGGTGGAGAAACGCGACCCGCCCGTAAGATCCTTGGGCCGGAGCCCGAGGCCGTAGTTTGGCTGGTTGACTGGTCGTGGCTGACTTGGCTCCTCCGGACCCGGTCAAAATAGTCGTATCAACTTCTTTTGGAAGATGAAAAAGCGGATTTAATAGTAAAAATTACAACTTTAGCGACATAAACGCTTACGAACGATGATATTCAACCAAACAAATACGATTCACATCCCCTAACTACTCCATACCATGCACAAATAAGAATTATCTACTCATAATGCAAGAATAAACTAGTTTCATAGCCAACTACTTCAAGTTCATAGCAAAATACAATAGAAAACACCCAAATACGGGGTACAAGTTGAAGAAACTATCACCAAAACTCCAAGCTAAGCCTCCAAACTCACTGAAAAACTGAAGAATAGCCTCTGGAAATTTACAGAATTTTTCAGAGAGAAGATTCGGCTCCTAGATCCTCCAATACGCCAATGATACGCCCAAAACCCCTAGAATACGCTTATATAATAGGCATTGCGGGTTTATTGGGCTTAACGGGTCCAAAACCGTACCCATTATCGCTTAAACCCGCACCCAACGGCCGCATCAAATGTAGGCCGTCCGATCGAGCGGGATCAACCCACAGCGCGCCATGTGGCATTTGAAAATAGCGCACCCGCATCCGCTCGTTCGAATCCGAGTTCACTTCGGATTAAATCTGGGCCATTGGATCGCGCATCGGAAGGCTGATAGGCGGCCACGTCGCCTCGAATCCCGCTGCAGCTGCTTCGTTTCAGTTCGAATTCAACGCGGGTTCGTTTTTTTTCGCCGTTCGATCTCTTGCGCACCGTCCAGATGATGCCGCGTGTACCCAATCGAGAGGATCCGCTCCGTTTTTGAATTCAATCGCGGGCGCTGTTTTGTCCGTCGGATCATTGATCTGCGGCCTAGATCAGACCGCCTCATCGCTATCTCGTCTGCGTGTGTGGACCGTCAGATTAGGATCTGACGGCTTCGCTTCGGCCGCGTCGCTCCGCTGGATCAGCTGTCATCAGCCGTTCGATCTAGATCGCTCGGATCGTATTTCGACACGTCATCCGGATGATCTGGCGCGTTGGATAGGAGATCAATGGCTGCGGTGACGCCACGTGGCCGTGGAGATTCGTGCGGTCGCCGTATTCTCGTATTTGTAGAGTATTTCTTGCGTATTTCCCCATTTTATTGGTATTCTGCATTCAAAAATTCATAGTAATTAGCACAGATCTCAAAAAAATACAAATAAATAGTCGTTGGAATCGTGAGATTGAGACCAAGCTAGAAAAAATATAAAAATGCAGAAATACTCAGTAAAATTCATCTTTGTGTACAAATCAAGTGATTTGCTTTAGTAAATCATGATATACAAAATATGAATGTACTAGAGACCAATTGAGCGTCATTTACACACAAAATATTGCTAGATGAGGGGTTAAATACGTAATATTCAACCCAAATCACACCCCCCCAACTAGCGTTTTGCTAGTCTCTAGCAAAAAGAGCGATTAAAAATACACCTAGATCACCTTATCAGATCTCAAATCATTCGCCACCATACTACATCGACGAAAGAGATAACCACACACTAATATCAAAATTTCAAGCTCATCAAGTAATGGTACTTGTGGGTTTTCAAAAATGAATGTCAAGTATCTCAAATGGTTATAAAATAGACTTAAATTCACTATCCATACTTCATAGCTCATAGTATACAAAATCAATGGCCCACACCATTCAATCAAATGTTCTAACTTGGAGCGTAGATGTTTCATGCAAAGCAAGCATCAAAAGTAAAATGGTATTAAAACGTACACACGTCAATCGTCATTCATAAGAGATCACACCACATCTTGTGTTTTCTTTAAGCCTTGGAAATTCTCTTGCCTTGCTAATTATGCACACTTATTCTCTATTTTCTTTCACTTTTTTAAAATAGTTCCGCGTAACGCGCATCAAGCAACATTCGCAGAAAAATATATAACTTGGATCGCTCCACCAAATGATTGAGGTTCCAGTCAATGGCTCCCAAATCAGACGATCATAGGGCATTTGGCCAAGAAGGACCCCTCGGACTGTACTACTCGAGCCAACCAAGTTATTTCTTTAGTAACACATTTATTCATTTCTTTCTCTTCATTCATCTCAAATTGTGTGTGTGTGAATAAATAACTTAGCAAGATAGCTTCCTTTTCTTTAATCTTTCACAAGAATGGGTTATCCTAATCATTTCAAAAGACGGGGTACATTTTTCTACCCAAAATCATACCAAGCATGCAAATAGCAATGAATACGAGATAAAAAAAACAATGCTCCAGTTATTTTATGAATTATTGATGCATGAACTTTGGTGTGTTCCAATGAAAGCATACTACTTGCTAATCCATAATTTCTAGATTCATTAAGTCATCAAGTAATCTTGTCATTGAGATGTATCAAAAGAAATTCACCACAAGTACTCAAATTCATGTAAAATGAGACTGAAATATTTAACAATAGTGGTGGAGGAAAATAAATCATATGTGTACGGTGGTGAGTATACTTCAAGAAATTTCATCACACGAGGGTCATCTCTAGGTAAAATAGATTTTGGTGATATATCTTAACTCAAAATATTTTTTTTTCAATGCAAAAAGGGAACTAAAAAAATAAAATCCTAAAAGAAAAAGAAAAAGAAAAAAAATAAAAATCCTAAAAGTTATACTCTCCCCCCAACTTAAAATAGACATTGTCCTCAATGTTAGGAAGAGGGAATCATGGAAAGAACACACCTGATTAGTTCCCACCTGAAGGTGGGTCTGTGAGATCCATGGTGCTCGCTTCCTTGGTCCAAGGCTCGTGCAAATGCTTCAATCTTTGGCCATTCACCTTGAACTCACTTCCGTCTTTTTCATTCAACAATAGCACTGCGCCATGTGGGAAAACTTCTTTGACTGTGAAAGGTCCATACCACCTAGAGCGAAGCTTCCCGGGAAAGATGTGTAGCCTGGAATTGTATAGTAGTAACTTTTGGCCTGGGGTGAACTCCCTCCATAGGATCATCATGTCGTGGACGGATTTCATCCTCTCTTTTGATATTTTGGCATTATCGTATGCATTTCTCCTCAACTCCTCTAGCTCCAACAATTGTAACCTGCGAGAAGAAAAAGATGAATCAGTATCAAAATTCAATTTCTTTATAGCACAGTAAGATCTATGCTCCAATTCAACAGGTAAGTGACAAGACTTTCCAAAAACAAGACGGTAGGGTGACATCCCCAAAATTGTTTTGTAGGCCGTCCTGTAGGCCCACAACGCTTCAGGTAAGCGCAGACTCCAATCTTTTCTTGATGGATTCACTGTTTTATGTAGAATTCCTTTGATCTCTCTATTTGCCAACTCTGCTTGACCATTGGTTTGGGGGTGATATGGCGTAGAAACTTTATGCGTGACCCCAAACCTCTTCATTAAAGTAGCGAACATGCGGTTGCAAAAATGAGACCCTCCATCACTGATCAAGGCCTTTGGCACTCCAAATCTAGAGAAAATGTTCTCTTTGAGGAACTTAAGCACAATGGAAGTGTCGTTCGACCTGCAAGGAATAGCTTCCACCCATTTAGAAACATAATCAATACAAACCAAAATATAAGCATATCCAAATGAAGGTGGGAAAGGTCCCATGAAGTCTATGCCCCAACAATCAAATATTTCAATTTCTAAAATGGGGTTTAAAGGCATCATGTTACGTCTAGTAATACCCCCTAATTGTTGGCATGCAGCGCAAGTCTTGCAATAATGAAATGTATCTTTAAACATAGTTGGCCAGTAAAAGCCACATTGTGAGATTTTTGCCACAGTTTTGTTCGTAGAAAAATGTCCACCACACACTCCATCATGGCAAAATTGTATCACACTGGTTATTTCATGGTCAGGAATGCATCTCCTAACAATTTGGTCACTACAATATTTATAGAGGTACGGGTCATCAAAGAAGAAATATTTTACCTCATACTTGAACCTTTTAAAGTCTTGAAGAGACCAAGTGTCAGGGGTCTTACCAGTCACGAGATAATTTACTATATCAGCATACCATGGAGAGGTGGAAACGCTAAAAAGATGCTCGTCGGGAAAGGAGTCCTTCAAAGGCACATCTGCTGAATCAAGGCCTACTGTTAATCGTGATAAGTGGTCAGCTACTAGATTCTCCACGCCTTTCTTGTCCTTGATTGTGACATTGAACTCCTACAACAATAAAATCCATCGTATCAATCGAGGCTTAGCATCTTTTTTAGACAATAAATATTTTAAAGCAGAGTGATCAGTATAAATCAAAATTGGTGATCCCAAAATATAGCTCCTGAATTTTTCCAACGTGAATACTACAGCCAGCAACTCCTTCTCTGTGGTCGTACAACTCCTTCTCTGTGGTCGTATAATTCCTCTGAGCATCATTTAGTGTCTTTCTAGCGTAGTAAATCACTACTGGAACTTTGTCTTTTCTTTGGCCTAGGACTGCACCAACTGCCTAATTGCTTGCGTCACACATTATTTCAAATGGTAGGGACCAGTCTGGCTCCTGCAAAATGGGAGCAGAAATCAGCAACTTCTTTAAAGTTTCAAAAGAAATTTGACACTCAGGTGTCCAAATAAAATCCACATTTAAAGTAAGTAAGTTGCAAAGAGGGCGAGATATGGCGCTAAAATCTTTGATGAACCGCCTATAAAATCCTGCATGTCCCAAAAATGATCTGATGTCCTTCACGCATTTAGGACTTGGTAGCTTCTCAATTGCCGCTACCTTGGCTCTGTCTACCTATATACCATCTTTAGAAACCAGATGACCGAGGACAAGTCCCTCTGTGGTCATAAAATGACACTTCTCCCAATTCAATAGGAGGTTCTTTTCAATGCACCTGTCAAGAACAAGAGCCAAGTTAGCTAAACAATCATGAAAAGAGCTACCATATACTGAAAAATCATCCATAAATACCTCAACGATTTTCTCAACCATATCATCAAAAATACTGAGCATGCATCGCTGAAAAGTAGCTGGAGCATTACATAAACCAAACGGCATTCTTTTAAAAGCAAAAGTACCAAAGGGACAGGTAAAGGTGGTATTTTCCTGGTCCTCAGGTGCAATCTCAATCTGATAATATCCTGAATAACCGTCTAGAAAGCAATAGTACTCATGTCTAGCTACCCTCTCTAAAATTTGGTCAAGAAATGGAAGAGGGAAATGATCTTTTCTAGTTCAGGAGTTCAATTTCCTATAGTCTATGCACATCCTCCAACCTGTGGTGGCTCTAACTGGGATAAGCTCATTATTCTCATTTTTAACCACGGTGAGGCCAGACTTTTTAGGAACAACCTGTGTAGGGCTGACCCACTTGCTGTCAGAAATAGGATATATAATGCCTGCATCCAATAGTTTTAGTACCTCGCCTTTCACCACTTCTTTTAATGTTGGATTTAACCTACGTTGCATTTCTCTAGTGGGTTTGGCGTCATCCTTCAAATAAATGTGATGAATGTATTCAATAGGGCTAATACCTTTTATGTCAGCAATGGACCACCAATAGCACCTCTATGCTTTCTTAGCACATCAAGTAAAGAGCTTTCCTGTTCTAAAGAGAGTTTAGAAGATATTACCACAGGGAAGCTGTTTTCGTTTCCTAGGAAGGCATACTTGAGATACTCAAGAAGTGGCTTTAATTCGGGCTTTAGATCCTCCACCTCAGATGAAATTTGAATTGATGCATTAGGTGGCAAAGCCTCAAACCTAGGCTCCCATACTGCGTTCAGCTCCTTCACGTTCTCCTGCACAAAAGATATGTCATCGGAATCACCAATAATAGTCTCAACAATAGAAGTATCAGCACAAAATTCAGAGCAAATACAATCATCCACCAATGAATCAATCATATGCACCCTCTCAATCTCATCATCCACATGTGGCAATTTGCAAGTATTAAAAATATTCAAATCCAAAGTCATGTTGCCAAAAGTAATTTTCAGTTGACCATCCCTACAATTTATTAAAGCATTGCATGTCGCTAGGAATGGTCTACCTAGGATGATAGGAGTAGCATTGGCAGTTTGGGGTCCCTGGATGTCTAGAACTATAAAGTCTGCAGTGTAGTAAAATTTGTCCACCTGAACGAGGACATCCTCAATGCATTCCTTTGGAACTTTAATAGATCTATCAGCTAGTTGCAATATAACAGATGTAGGTTTTAGCTGTCCTAACCCAAGCTGCATAAAAATAGGATATGGCAATATATTGACACTAGAACCTAAATCCAATAAAGCATTTCCAATCTTTTTAGTGCCAATGGTGCAAGTGATGGTGGGTTATCCAGGGTCTCTAAATTTATGTGGTGTATTTTGTTGCACAATAGAGCTAACATGTTCAGTCAAAAATGCTTTCTTTTTCACATTTAATTTTCTTTTAACAGTGCACAGGTCTTTCAGAAATTTAGCATAGGCAGGTATCTGATTAATAGCATCAAGCAATGGAATATCTATCTGGCACTTCTGAAAAATTTCACGAATTTCAGTTTGATACTTATCTTTATTTTTCTGAAGTAGCCAATGAGGGAAAGGCGCTGCATGTACATATGCTTCGGGTTCCTTCTCTTTAATGAAATTTTTGCGCAAACCCACTTCTGTGCTCTCTTCCTGCACCTCCTCTTGCTCTCGAATTTCCTTTTCTTGAGTCTGAATTCCCTCTTCTTGCTCAGCTTCTCTGCTCGGTGGGTCAGACTTCTGAATCTCTTTTCCACTCCTCAAAGTGGACACAGCTTGGCATGGCTTCATATTATTTCCTGCAGAAGAAGATGAGCCCATATTAGGATTTGGAATTGACTGAGATGGAAGCTTACCTTTCTCCAATGTCGCTGTAAGCCTAGCCAAGCTTTCGTTCATCTGCTGATTCTGAGCCTGTTGAGCCTGAAATTGAGCATGTTGTTGCTGCATTTGGGCTTGTTGCAATTGAATAAGCTGCTGAAGCGCATCGCCAAATGGTTGCATCTGTTGTTGTTGCACTGGCTCATGGTCCCTCCTTTGGTTCCCACCTTGATAATTGTTGTTATATTGATTCTGTCTGAACGGCGGTGGAGCTTGCTGTTGAGGTTGCTGATTGGGGCCCCAGTTTAAATTAGGATTGTTGCGCCACCCCTTGTTGTTGGAATTGAAGCCCTGGTAGTTGGTGGACACTTGGTTCACCCCCGTCGGATTGCCTAGCATGCTCTTCAAAGTTGGAAGTGTGGGAAAGGCACTGGTGTCATGGCCTCCAACGTCGCAAAGTGCACAAGTCTACTCTATCTCAACTACTTTGGCCTCTTTCAAATTCATGGCATGAAGCTTGTTTGAGATCATGGCCTCCATCTTTGCCTCCAACGCATCCTCTTGCTTCAAATTGAATACCACTCCTCGTGTAGGCTGGGATGGTGTAGAGTGGCCTCCTCTCTCGTAGTCTGAAGTAGTGTCCCAAGTATGCGCATTTTCTTCTATCTCCTCCAGGTACGTCCAAGCTTCATCTGGCTCTTTATCAAAGAATCCTCCATTGCACATCATCTCTACAAATTGCTTCATCTGCGGCTGCAGTCCATCGTAGAAGAAGCCAATAATCCTGCTTTTGTCGAAGCCATTGTGTGGGCATGCAAGCAACAGCTCATTGAACCTTTCAAATGCCTGGTAGAATGTCTCCTCGCTTTTCTGGGCAAAGTTCATGATCTGCCGCTTCAGTCCTTGTGTCTTGTGAATAGGAAAAAACTTCTTTAGAAATTCAGCCTGCAAATCAATCCATGTAGTAATAGAACGTGATGGCAATGCATTCAACCAATTTTTAGCTTTGTCTTTCAATGAAAATGGGAACAGTTTAAGATATACCGTGTCATCGCTAGTTTTCCCATCAAAGCATGTCAAGCACACCTCCTCAAATCCTTTAATATGAAGATATGGATTTTCCTTGTCTAACCCATGAAAGGTGGGTTAGAGTTGGATCATCCCAGGTTTAAAATTGAAAGAATTTGCATCGTTAGGTAAAACAAAGCATGAAGTAGTGCTAGTCATAGTGGGTCTGAGTAAATCTTTTAAAGTCCTAGGCACTCCAGGTTGCACATTATTCTCGTTATTGTTGCTAAAATTTTCATCCATATTATTATTAGCTATATCAAAACGTCGAGTCAACCTATGTGTCCTAGGAGTCCTATGCCACATAAACTAGCATAAATATTTTTTTTATATATAAAAGCAAACAAAAATTATATACAATAAAGTGGAAAGATCTCACCGAAGGTCCTCTCAATGAGATAAACCGTAGTAACAAACCGTTCTCCCCGGCAACGGCGCCAAAAACTTGGTGGACCCGAAAAGGTGCTCTCTCTCAAGTGCAAGAGTCCGTACAAGTAGTATAATTCGGAAGTCCAGATGTCGAATCCTCGGGAGAAATCTGTTGAAACCACAAGCTTAAATCAAATAGAAAGTCTACGTAGAGAAACTACACACTTTAAATGGCGATGGTGTGAATGAGTTTGATGGTGAATTGTGAATACGTGAACGATACGAACAATGAAAATTCGTGAAAATAACAATGAGAAGTATGCACATGGTATGGGTTTGTTAGGATCAGTGATTCGTATACGTTGGTTGATCAAATATAACTCAATAAATCCTCCTTTTGGGAGCGACTCATCGGAAGATACCCTTTTGGGGATTCAAGCACAATATGAATTAAATAGTCGCTAAAATTATAATACTACGAATACGGTATGAAACTCTCTTTTGGAGAGATCAAAGCTCACCCTTTTGGGGTGATCATCAACCTAATCACTTCTTTTGGAAGATGAAAAAGCGGATTTAGTAGTAAAAATTACAACTTTAGCGACATAAACGCTTACGAACGATGATATTCAACCAAACAAATACGATTCACATCCCCTAACTACTCCATACCATGCACAAATAAGAATTAACTACTCATAATGCAAGAATAAACTAGTTTCATAGCCAAATACTTCAAGTTCATAGCAAAATACAATAGAAAACACCCAAATACGGGGTAAAAGTTGAAGAAACTATCACCAAAACTCCAAGCTAAGCCTCCAAACTCACTGGAAAACTGAAGAATAGCCTCTAGAAATTTACAGAATTTTTCAGAGAGAAGATTCGGCTCCTAGATCCTCCAATACGCCAATGATACGCCCAAAAGCCCTAGAATACGCTTATATAATAGGCATTGCGGGTTTATTGGGCTTAACGGGTCCAAAACCATACCCATTATCGCTTAAACCCGCACCCAACAGCCACATCAAATGTATGCCGTCTGATCGAGCGGGATCAACCCACAGCGCGCCACGTGGCCTTTGAAAATAGCGCACCCGCATCCGCTCGTTCGAATCCGAGTTCGCTTCGGATTAAATCTGGGCCGTTGGATCGCGCATCGGAAGGCTGATAGGCGGCCACGTCGCCTCAAATCCCGCTGTAGCCGCTTCGTTTCAGTTCGAATTCAACGCGGGTTCATTTTTTTCGCCGTTCGATCTCTTGCGCACCGTCCAGATGATGCCGTGTGTACCCAATCGAGAGGATCCGCTCCGTTTTCGAATTCAATCACGGGCGCCGTTTCGTCCGTCGGATCATTGATCTGCAGCCTAGATCAGACCACCTCACCTCTATCTCGTCTGCGTGTGTGGACCGTCAGATTAGGATCTGACGGCTTCGCTTCGGCCGCGTCACTCCGCTGGATCGGCTGTCATCAGCCGTTCGATCTAGATCGCTCGGATCGTATTTCGCCACGTCATCCGGATGATCTGGCGCGTTGGATAGGAGATCAACGGCTGCGGTGACGCCACGTGGTCGTGGAGATTCGTGCGGTCGCCGTATTCTCGTATTTGTAGAGTATTTCTTGCGTATTTCCCCATTTTATTGGTATTCTGCATTCAAAAATTCATAGTAATTAGCACAGATCTCAGAAAAATACAAATAAATAGTCGTTGGAATCGTGAGATCGAGACCAAGCTAGGAAAAATATAAAAATACAGAAATACTTAGTAAAATTCATACTTTGTGCACAAATCAAGTGATTTGCTCTAGTAAATCATGATATACAAAATATGAATGTACTAGAGACCAATTGAGCGTCATTTACACACAAAATATTGCTAGATGAGGGGTTAAATACGCAATATTCAACCCAAATCACATGCCTGATTTGATTGTAAACTTTACTGCTTGGCTTTACTATTTGTTGAGATGATTAAAAATATACATGCTTACATATGAGTTTCGTTGATGTATTATCTTATTGAACCATTTGTGAACATCTTATAGTGAATCGAGTGTTATTTTATTTCATTCTCCACATATATATTTTATTCTCTACTTGTCACTTGAGTTCACCCTTTACAACTACTTATAACGCATCCATTCCCAAAAATCCCTTACAAAAGAAAATGATAGCTCCAAAAAGTACAAAAAGCTAAAAAGGAGCCAAAAACTAAAAAAATTATATATTCTATAGCTCCTATAAAATCAATAAAACAAAGTTAAAAAAATAAAAAATTTTGTTTATTTCATTGCTTGGAGCTACATATATACTTAGGAAAACCAAGGCAAGAATCCTATTTTCCATATTATTTTCCTTGGATGCGATGCCTCAAGCTATGCTTTGGGGGTTGAACACTTTTGATCAAAATGAGTGAGTATGACATTAGAGTGGAGAGGTGCACAAATGGGAAAGTTTGATAATGCTAATACTTAGCTAAATAAATTAGCTATGAAGATTTCTTATGATTTGATATGAATATGTGAATGCTATGACTCTTTTTCTATTCCCTATTGCTTGCTTGGTGTGTATCTTCAATGCTTCAGTTACATCTTTTGATTGAAAAGTGGATCGCCAATATTTTACATATTAAACACTATGAAATGCATGAAGTAGATATGAGTTGACCGTATGAACCTTAGAGAGTCCCTTTTGTTGAACGTAAAAAGCTTGCAAAATTTATATTTGTAAAAGATATGAAATCTCTTATTAGTATGTGACCCATTTTATGAGTTATAGCGATGTGTAGTTTATAGCTTGAGATCTGAGCGAATAATCTAACGACCCTCTCGTATTTGCACCCTTTTTCCTTTTTCTTATTTTGATCACCCGTTGAGATTCATATTCGTCTTTCTCGAGGACGAGTAAGAGGTAAGCTTGTGGGATTTTGATATGTCCATATTTTCCTTACTTTTATCTCATCATTTCATATCATTTTTGCCACCCAAAGTTTACATTTATATATATTATCGCGTGTTTAATGATATATTCGAGTTTCGTATGGAATTGTGGATTTTTAGGAACTTTGGAGCGAATTGGAGCAATTACAAGACACGGACACATCCGTGCCACCCGGAGCATTATTGGTAATGTTCAATAGGTGTTTGACAAGGTGAAGAAGAAGATTGGAGGAGAAAAGGAGAAGAAAATGAGAAAAGAAGCACCCATGAAGGGTGGTCTGTTTTTCCCAGGCAGCTCGGTCGAGTTGCTCAGCACTCGACCAAGCTGACACTTAAAAGACTACAGCTAAATCGAATACACCCCACTTAACCGAGCAGGGTGCTTGCTCGACCGTACATGATTTAAGTAGAACGATGATTTTTGAACACTTCTTCAGCCACTATAGCTCGACCGAGTAAGCAAGGCTACTCGACCGAGCAGAGCAACAATTCGACTGGACTCGGTCCATATGAAACAATGTTTTTGAGAGAATTTCCAGTCCACTGCAGCTCGATCGAGTAGAGCGAATATGTCGGCCCAAAGCTAAGGAAGAGACCAAGCGGAACCGCGTATCTTGCTCGACCGAGCAGCGCCGCTACTAGACCGAGTAGGGCACCGCAACCTGACTTAAAGAGGGCCCATTTGCCCAATTTTCTAGATTTTTTGCGGGGTCCACCCCTTTGTATATAAGCACAATTTTTACCCTAGATTAAGAGACAAGTTTATTTTCCTTAGTTTTAATTTCAGTTTGAGTTTTCTTAGAGAATTATGAGAGCCGCCGTTATTGTTGAAGACAAAGTTTGAATTTTTATTAATTGCTTTTGGTTGGAATCTAGTGATCTAAATTCTCTGTGCTTGATTATCGATTTTTGACGTTTTGGTAACGATCTCTCATCTTTCTATGCTTGTTTTGATGTTTTCTATTGCGATCATGAATTCTATTGCTATTATCGAATTTTGCATTGAACTTTCTATGAATTGTGAGTAGTCTTATCTAGGGCTAATGGATTAGCTCTAGGATCTTAGGATTTAGATGTAAAGTTAGGATTTTATGTTGTTTTGGTATAATTGGATGTGTTTTGGTTGATCCAGCAAAGTTTGAAGGAGATTCCAAATAGGGTTTGTGACCACGACAATGGCACACATATTGGACGGATATTCTATGGACATAATTAGGCACATTAGTGAATTCAATTGGAGTTCGTGACTGCGACAGTGGCATGCACTTTGATGGTTTCCGCCAGCGTTCTATATTACTTATTGATGACTACGAAAGTAGCGTCAATGAGAGCCACCAAATCACAGATCAAAGCTCTATCCACAACAATGGCATGAGTAGCGATTGAGAATAGTTGTCGATCGTAGTGTTGGATCTTGTGGATGGCAAACAGAACATTAGAAGGGGTGAATAGTGTTTTTTCGCAAATTAAAATTCCTCTAGAATTCTTCCTAGAATTAATAAAGAGTTAACTATTATTAATTCTAATCAACACAAAATGTTACTTTCAATAATATAATTAAGCAGCGGAATGTAAATGCAAGTGAATAAATAACAATCGCAAAAACATAGATATTTATCCTGGCACCCCACAACTTGGGTACGTCCAGTCCCAGAAACTCTTGTCGGGCTTTAATCTACTATTATCGGTAAATAGTACAAACCACCTCCCGCCAAGATGATTTTCAACCACCTTGCCTACAATAAGGATTTCCATTGCCTCACAACATGAGGACTTATACAAACACCTTGCCTACAATAAGGATTTACAACACCCTTATCTCCAAGGGACTCAAAGTAAGATTAGATCCGATACACCACAATGAATTATTGGAGATTGGTTTTTACACCCACAAAACCTATAGCCAAGTAAGAATATTGCAATTAGCGCTCTAAGTGGCTTATATGAAATTCTCCTTTGATCACACAAAGAATATTGAATTAATTTGTTATGATCAAGAAGAGATGTTTTCAAAAAATCCTTTAAACGAATTGAAAATCAAAGTAGATTGATTTTGAAAGACCAAGTAACAATAGCAAAAAATTATTGATCGTAAAAAGATGTAGAAATAAAAACAATACGATCAGCAATTTTGAAAATTGTTTGGCTACGAACACCTTTGAGAGCGTTGAGAAAGTTGAGAATTTTTTGAGAGAGTTTTAGCTTTAGCTCAAGAATGAAATTTGGCGAGGAAAAGATCTCAAGGATTCTCTATTTATAGAGCCAAAAGAGAATTCAAAAAATTTCACATGAAGTTTGACTTTAGCCCAAAAATCAAGTAGGAATAAATGGGAGAGGAAATCAACAAATTCTGATCGAGCACAGCTGGTAGTCGCTCCCAGAGAAGGTAGTCGACTCCTAGAGAGTCTTCAGGAAAAACTCTGCTACACTAGTAGTCGACTCCCTAACTTTGGTAGTCGACTCCCAGAGTACAAATTTCAAGGAGAAGGCAGAAATCAAAGTAGTGAACTACTGGGTGTTTGTAGTTGACTACAAGTTTAAAACTTAGCTTCTATGGAAGAATAAGCTCTCAAATGAATTTAAAACAAGTTTAAAACTAGTTTCAAAAATTATTTTGTGTGTGTGTACATATTCTTCTTGGCTTTGACATAATACTAAGAAAATGAAAAAAGCAACACACACACTAGACTCTATGAAGAACTTGAAGCTATGGTTGAGTTTGAGCTAATTGCATAGGCTTCATATGTGTTTGAGCTCCTCTTTAGCTTGAGCTTGAGCACATTCTTTGAGCTTCATCTTTGAGCTCTTCTTGTGCTTGTACCAAGGTTATAAATAGTGTGAGGCGTGGCGTAGCGACGAGGTCAAGCATCAAGCCTTAGGAGCCTTGGCAGAACCACGACGTTTGTCAAGGCGTGGCTAAAGGCAGCAAATGTGTGTATATATAATATAATATATATAGAGGTATACAGTTGAATATGCTCCACTTAGATGGATTAGTTTCTAAATCCTACCAAATCTATAGCCTTCCATCTACAGTGAGATGTGTGCTTATAATTAACTAAAGTATTACTTTACTAAAAGCAATTGTTTACAGAACTAAAAAGCATGTGACCTCAATACGTCATCAATATCAAATCAATCGATTAACAAAGTTAAAGCTATTTGGATAATTGGATCTGAATGAAATTTGCTGATATGTGAAGAAACATTGATTTTTGCATGTCATGGTTCAAGATCTTGAATAAACTTTGTTCACAAGTGCTGTTTAAAGCCATGAAAATAATAATATTGATACATCATATGGACACATTTCAGCCAAACAAGTAAACAAACACCATACTATGTGGACCCGGGACTCTTTTTTTTGTGGTGTGCCACAAAAACTATGTGGACCTGGGACTCTTTTTTTCGTTTTTGTGGCGTTCCACAACACACTATAGTGTGCCATGGAGACATGTAACCTCAAACAGCCTACATGGGCAAAAACGGGGGCGTGAGGGTCGTGCCTTGTCGCCATGGCTAGTTTTTAGAACCTTGCTTGAACTGAAGCTTTAGAATGTAGACGTTGCGAGCTAAATTCATCTTTATCTTCTAAGAGTGTGGTTGAAGTTTTTCTTCTCAGAGTATGATTTGAACTTCAATTAGCTTATTTGCACAAGCTACACATCTTAAATAATATGATTAGTATATTAAAAACATTTGGTATGATCATCATCAAAACCACTTTGGGGTGGGACTAGATTTCCCAACACTCTCCCCCTTTTTGATGATGACACCCAAATGAAAAACATATGAATAATATGGAATGCAAACTAATAAGTACGTATACTTACTCCTCATGCTTCGATGCGGTTATTATTCATTCATATTTTGCTTGCTTGTCAGTTTTATCCCCTTGTCATCATAAAAAATATAGTATACATACCAAGTGAAAAAGATTTTTACATAGGCTCCCCCTCAAAGTTTGCATCATTGAAGTTAGATCTTCCCCTTAATTCATGCAAGTAACTTGAGATTCATTGGAAGCTCCTCTATTAGTCCCTTATAATTTTGGTACCTGAAAATCAAACGTATAATTTCGGTACCCTTTCTTTGTGGGTCCGTGGAATTATTCATACACAATAGTATAATTATGAACCAAGAGGAAGCAAACCCAGTTTGGTTGAGATTCTCCATAAATAAATCTATAGTCTCTACAAAAATGAACATTGTTCATAAAACTAGAAATGTTATTGTCTTTCATTTGGACGGTTTCAATTTTGGGAATCCAAACTTTGACATATCCATTTTCAGTTTTAGAAATTCTAGCTTGATGATGAGAATTCCTAGCCTTTTGATTAGTCACATTGTAATCTACGCCATATTTGCTAGTTTATGGTTTTTGTGAGCTAATCAAACTATCTAATTTTTCTTTACCTTTATTGAACCTAGCAACAATATTAACCAAGTCCGCCTATTTTTCTTTAAAAGAGGTCATGTTATTTCTAATTCTCTAAACCTATTTTCTACGTCTTTAAGTTCTACATTGAGCAACCTATTCTTTTCAATTAAATCTTTATTTTTGCTAATCAATTTTAGGTTTGCTTCGATAATCTTTTCTAGCTCTTGATTAGTAGAATTAGAACCACAAGATTTATGCATCTCTTTTAGAGTCAAAAGCTCTTTGAGTTTCACCTCATATAAAGCATAAATTTTATGAAATTCCACCTCATAATCTAGTTCCGCATCATCACTAATATCGATATCACTAAAGTTAGGGTTAGAATTTTCCTTGGAATCTCCGCGTACCATGAAGCACATATATGACTTCTCGTTCCTTTTGCTGGTTTCTCATTCACTTTCGGATGATGATGAGCTATCAAAATCCTCTTCATCATCACTTTTATCCCAAGCCGCAAAAGCTTTTCTATCTGGCCTTTTTCCATTGCACGGCCTCATTCTCTTGTCTTTGTTTTTCTATATTAGACAGTCTTTCTTCATATGACCGGGCGTATTATATTCATTGCAAATAAGTTCGTTAGTAGAATTGAACTTACATTTGTAGGACTTACGTGCATTTAGGATTTTCTTGAATTCTTTGGAGATGAGTGCCATTTGTTTCTCCATCTCATCATTGACTTCATCATCGAACTCCTCCATTTCCGATGTAGATTTGGATGCAAGGTTCTTCTTCATTTCACAGTGTTCCTTGGTCTGTCTCTCTTGCAGTTGGAGTTCATATGCCATTAGATTGCCGATGAGCTCCTCCAAGGTTAGCTTTGAAGTGTCGTTGCCTTCTTTAATGGTCGAAGTTTTGGATTGCCATTCAAAAGTGAGGGACGTAAGGATCTTGCATACGTGATCCTCTTGTGTGTACTTCTTTCACAATCCTGCAAGTGTGTTGACGATTTCTGTAAATCTCGTGTACATCTCTGTTATGTTCTCGCCTTTCTCCATCATAAATTATTCATACCTGCCAACATAAAGAGAATATTTTGACGATTTAACTTTTTGGTTACCTTCATGTGTTACCTTAAGGATTTTCCATATTTGGTACGTGAAGGTAGCCATGGAGATGCGGTTGTACTCTGTTGTGTCAAGTCCGTAAGTCCGTAATATAGAATGGACATCGCCTTGGAATTTAGATACACTTTATCTGTCTCCTTTGTTGTCAACTTTTCTTCCTCAAGAGTGGGTGCTTCATAAGGGTTCCCCAACATTTTCCATAGCTCATATGAAATAGAGAGAAGGTACATTTGCATCCGATTCTTTCAAGATCTATAATTTGATCTGTTGAGAAGTGGTGGTCGGTTGCTTTATTGACATTCAAGGAAACAACCGGTTGACGCCATCTATAACCTCGCTCTGATACCAGGTGTTGGATCCTGTGGATGGCAAATAGAACACTAGAGGGATTGAATAGTGTTTTTTGCAAATTAAAATTCCTCTAGAATTCACCCTAGAATTAATAAAGAGTTACATATTATTAATCCTAATCAACACAAAATAATACTTGCAATAATATAGTTAAGCAGCAAAATGTAAATGCAAGTGAATAAATAACAATCGCAAACACACAGATGTTTATCCTGGTTCCCCACAACTTGGGTACGTCCAGTCCCCGAAACTCTTGTCGGGTTTTAATCCACTATTATCAGTAAATAGTACAAACCACCTCTCGCCAAGAGGATTTTCAACCACCTTGCCTACAACAAGAATTTTCCCTTGCCTCACAACCCGAAGACTTTTACAAACACCTTGCCTACAACAAAGATTTCCAACACCCTTATCTCCTAGGGACTCAAAGTAAGATTAGATCTAATACAACACAATGAATTAGTAGAGATTGGTTTTTACACCCACAAAACCTATAGCCAAGTAAGAATATTGCAATTAGTGCTCTAAGTGGCTTATAAGAAATTTTCCTATGATCACACAAAGAATATTGAATTAATCCGTTGTGATAAAGAAGAGATGTTTTCAAAAAATCCTTTAAGAGAATTTAAAATCAAAGTAGAAGGATTTTGAAAGACCAATTAACAATAGCCAAAAATTATTGATCTTAAAAAGATATAGAAATAAAAACAATAAGATCAGCGATTTTGAAAACTGCTTGGCTACGAACACCTTTGAGAGCGATGAGAACGTTGAGAATTCTTTGAGAGAGTTTTAGCTTTAGCTCAAGAATGAAAATTGGTGATGAAAAAGATCTCAAGGCTTCTCTATTTATAGAGCTAAAAGAGAATTCAAAAAATTGCAATTGAAGTTTGACTTTAGCCCAAAAATCAAGGTAGGAATAAATAGGAGAGGAAATCAAGGAATTCTGGTCGAGCACAGCTGGTAGTCGACTCCTAGAGAGTTTTTAGGAACAACTCTACTACACTGGTCGTCGACTCCCTAACGTTGGTAGTCGATTCACAGAGTACAAATTTCAGGGAGAAGGCAGAAATCATGGAAGTGAACTATTGGATGTTTGTAGTTGACTACAAGTTTAAAACATAGCTTCTATGGAAGAATAAGCTCTTAAATGAATGTAAAACAAGTTTAAAACTATTTTCGAAAATCATTGTGTGTGTGTGTGCACATATTCTTCTTGGCGTTGACATAGTACTAAGAAAATGAAAAATACAACACACACACTAGACTCTATGCAGAACTTGAAGCTATGGTTGAGCTTGAGCTAGTAGCATAGGCTTCACATGAGTTTAAGCTCCTCTTTAGCTTGAGCTTGAGCACATTCTTTGAGCTTCATCTTTGAGCTCTTCTTATTCTTGAACTGAAGCTTTAGAATGTAGACGTTGAATTGCGAGCTAAATTCATCTTCATCTTTTAAAAGTGTGATTGACGTTCTTCTTCTCGAAGTATGCTTTGAGCTTCACTTAGCTTATTTGCACAACCTACACATATGAAATAATATGATTAGTACATTAACAACATTTGGTGTGATCATCATCAAAACCACTCTGGGATGAGACTAAATTTTCCAACACATAATGCATGGATCGTGTGTGAGGCTATCCACGACGGTGGGGCTAGACACGGGATGCGTTAGACGAGTGACACAACGACAGTTGGTCATGCATTTTACATATTAGATGCGACAATCTCTCCCTAATAAAGCAATTCAACATTGGAATTCTAACTTAGCAATGAGATCCGACGATCCTAGTGGTGACTCCTATTGCCTTAGTCTTTTATATTGCCGATAATCCTATTTGAGAGATAAACGTGACAATCTTTCTGAGTACTCCAACTGACACTGTTTTGAGTTTCAGAACAAAAGCCAAGACTATATAAGCATCTGCCTCCATGTGGGTTCGACATTTTACTATATTACAAAGCATTGACAGCGTGCACTTGTGGTAGTTTACGGGTTAAAATTCGGATCGACCAGCATGTCATGTGAATCCGCATATCGGACGGGAGCACGCCTCTAGGCTGTCCATTCCCAATCACATCTTCTCCAAGGTCGACAGGAACATGATATCCATGAGCTACCCATGTCGATAAGCAACCGTCGAACTTTGGCTGTGTCGATGATAGCGCTAACGACCACATCATCGTTGTGTGGTAATTCGATTCCCTTCATATCTTCATCCAAGAAGCAAATAGGCGGGGCGGTATTTCTTGGTCTCTTCTAGTCTATGCCCGTAATCATTGTCCTCCGAGCATGTGATCTCAGAGCTAGGGGAAGGGTTCGCTTACCTGATGTGGGTCTGCCGAAGATGGCGTCGACAACCCTGGAGACGGGGGAAGTGGTGACGGTCCTCTTGGGCCCCTCGGTAGCTGAACGAGTCATTTTGGGCGATTGATGACGTGGGTGTTGACTTCGATCCTACAGATAGTACCAGATGTTTCAGGGTGTTTTCTCACCGTAGGTAATTATATAAGGATGTACAAAGGATGCAGCTGACGTGACAGATAGGACCGACCTTTGGGACGTCAACCGAGCAGACTCTGAGAAGAGCGAGTAGTGGATGCCAAACAGTGCTTCGACTGAACGATCTCTCCAACGATCTGCACAACAAGAAGCTTGTCAGGGGAGTCGGATATGGGTTCCGACCAAATCACATCCGATGATTAAGTTTAGATTATAGGAGTACATGAGTGTCCGATATCTGAGATTCTTCACATCCCCTCTCATCGGGGGAGCAATTTATAGGTGGTGGTTTCCTTGGTAGTATTGCTGGGCGAGGTCGTTCGGACATTGAAGATGATTTGTTACATTCGACACGGGGCTCATGCCTTTGAGGGAGGGTCCAATAATTTGCCATGAATGCCCCCATAGATGGCAGGGTGCCATGGTCGGGGCTGATTAATAGTCCTGTCGGTGTGCCGAGTGGCGTTTCGAACGAGACGAGCCCCCCTCTCACATGAGGGTTCTGGAGTGTTTGGGCCAAGGTGTATAGCCCTTTTCGGTCCATGGGGACCTCGGCCCGTTCATATGGGCACTCGGCACCGGGCCAGCCCAATCTCGTGACACAATTGATATCAAAGTTTTCCAATATAATTAGTACAACCAAACGAAAATTATTAGGCTCACTGTTCCAAATACAGTAATTGTTTAAAGGGAAGACGATGGTTTTTTTTATTAGCAAAACCATTAAGCACCCTGATTTCCCTGCTAATAATGCCACCCAAGATTAACATGGATACCGCACATCAGTTTCGAATTAGTACTTTCAATTGGGACCACACTTCGCTGTTCGCATTCCATTTGCTCTTCTTTATTTCACCTTTGGGTTTAAAAAAAGGTACAAGATTAGGTTCAGCTACACTTTGACTGTGTTCAATTTTGGAGCAAAGGTGAGATTAACCAAGCAACGAACCGAAGGAAAGTGAAAGCAAAAGCAAAAGCAAAAGAAAGAAAAGTGAAAAAGACCGAGCACTGTTGCTCTCGGCCTTTTGCTTCAACCAACAATAGTTCCTACTTTAAAGTTGCTAAAAGAACTGGATTTCTAAACATTTTGCAAACGGGATTAATGGTCAATGGTGTTTTTGTGGCTAAGCATGAGGATTTGTCTGAAGCTTATGGGTTCATTTGCCGAGAATATTTGCCTTTTATTAAAAGATCAAAATTAAAGAAATGATGCTTAAATTCTGTTTCAGAGTGTTTTCTCACTACAAAGCGTTGACCGCGGATAACCCGGTCAACGTGGTCAAGGGGCCCGTTTGGGTCCCTCGGGCGAATCGAGTTGGTGCAGTTGAGGCTTGAGTCGGTCCAGCAGGCGACGTGGAGCGCGTCGACTGGATTGAATCGGGGTCCTCGGCCGTTGGAAGGGCGAGGGGTAGCCTCGGCCCGGGTCGAGACGCTCGGCCTCAATCGGTTGCACTCGGCCTCGGCGGTCGGACGACGAGGGGAAGCCTCAGTCGTCCAGCTGGTTGCGTGGTCGGCGAGGGGCGGAGGGGGAAGCCTCGGCCCGTGGATCGGATGCCCTCCTGCGTAGACGAGAACGCTCGTCAGGGGGCCGGACCTTGGTTCCGGCCAAATCCCCTCCGATGCCTAAGTCAGACAGAGATCTGAAAGAGGAGGCCCGGCGGAGACGGTTCGACTCGTGAGGAGATCGGAACGGCGTCTCACGGCGCGAGCGGGGGAGGAAGGAAATGAAATGGGGGAACTAGGTCGTTGATGGAGTACCTTAGGTTCTAGATACCTGAGAGGCGGTCTCCTGTCCTGTCGTCCTCCTAGCCCTTATATAGACCTCCGCCGTGATTGTCCCCGACCCACGTTGCTCGTCCGCCCTCAATCGTGCCCCCTCAATCAGCCCCCCCGTTGCCGCTCCCTGCGCCATGCCAGCACCTCCCTATAACTGCCATTAAGTGGTAGCGGGATCGAGGGGGCGGTTATCGCGGGAGTGGGCGAGTGACCGGCGTGTTACCGGGGCCGGGTCGGATCGACATGTGGGGGGGGTCCCCCATAGGGCCTTATCGAGTGGGCCTGAGTGCGCAGATGGGCTCTTGACCGGCGGTTGGGTCTCTGGGCTTGGGTCTTTCGGGCCACAGTCAAATAGGCGTAACAAATTCTTATGGGGAAAACTAGAGGGTTTTTCGTCCCTTGTATTAGAGAAGTTAGGCATCACGACCTTGCATTTTGCATATTTCCATTTATTGCTTAATTAAAACGATATGTTTTATCGTAATTTATGTGATTTATAGAATAAGCTGCTCTCTACTTGAAACATTCTTCACTATGTCTTATGCGGGTCCGTCTCTGTAGATCATATTCAACAAATACGCACGCACTCAACTAACGCATATAATATTGTTTACGGGTGTTTTCTCACCACATGATCGTTGATCAGCGGTTTGGAGGTCAACGTGGTCAAGGGATCGGTTGGGATCCCTTGGTTCCTCCAAGCGTATGTGTTCTCGGCGAGGGTTGCACAGGGCCCCACTTCAGCGCGGGAAGCGGCTCGCTTGGTGGGTTGAGGATGAACGGGTTCTTCGTCCGGAGTGTTGGGCCTCGGTCAGCAGGGTGCCGAGGGGTAGCCTAGGCACCTAGGTGAGCGCTCGGCCTCGGCCGATCAAGTGCCGAGGGGAAGCCTCGGTGCCCTGATTATCACTTGGACTTAGTTGACGGTGATGTCTGCTAGTGGCGAACGGACTTGCTGTCGTGCGAGCCTTACTTTGGTGGGTACCGCGCCTAGGGGTTGCCTCGGCGCCTCGAGACATCTTCTTCCTGGATAAACGAAGAAACTCGTCAGGGGGCCGGACCTTGGTTCCGGCCAAGTCCTCTCCGATGCCTAAGTCAGAACGGATCTGAATAATACTCAGCGGGATCGGTACGGCTCGTAAAGAGGCCGGCACGTGCATCCTCGGACCGAGCTAGGGGAGGGGAGATAATGGGGAAAGCAAGGTCTTTTAGTGGAATACCTCCGTTGTTGGTGTCGGGGATCCGATCCCTCTCCTCGTTCATGCCGACGCCCCTATATAGGGATTCCCACCACGATCGTCGTGTCTTCGTGCCCCCTATTCCGTACCCATGATCTGCCTCCCTCCGGGAGCCATTATGCGCCATCAAGGTGGATTAATGGGGTCCCTTAATGGCCATTAAGGGAGAGCGTTTTAGGGAGCGGTTAGCTCCCGCCGTCGTGGGCTGACTGGGCGCACGTCCGATCGTGGGTGATCCGATGCAGGGCTTCTACGGAGGCCTTCGCTGGTCGGCCCAACACTCTTTTTGGAGAGCCTTCTTCCTCCCGTGTGGGCTTGGGCCGCTTACTTTTGGGCCTCTCTAAAATAGTCGTATCAATTGTCCTCATCGCTCGGGCCATTTGGATTCTGCCGGTTCGGTTCGGGCGATGTGACTTCTGTGGATTTTGACAGGTGCGTCAGTCGAGACCGAGCCATTAAATGGAGGCCATCAAGGCCTGGGCCGGTTGAATTTCTCTCTGCCCTCAGGTGTGGAATTCGAGGAGCCGTGCCCCGCGGGACGTTGACACGTGTGCACATGCGATCGTCCCGCAACGCGAGGGAAGGTTTCGAGGGTACGATATAAAAGGAAGCCGTCGTCCATCGGACGAGGGTTTTGTTTTTCCAATCGACATCCTCCTCTTCCTTTCCCTTTCCACCGGACCGGGTCTTGCTCAAGTTCTGCCTCATGTCGTCCTCTTCGGCTGCCGGTTCAGGGCACCCGGAGGCTGTTGGTGATCCAGGTCTGACTCGCGGCTCCGTCACGGCGGTGCACCATCATGGGGGAGAGCTCTCAGAGGTGCCTCCCAAGGTGTTGGGGTGGTCATCGTCTGTCTGCACCACCTCAATTGGGGATCTGCGCTCCAGCTATCTTCTTCCCCCTTGATCCGCCCTGGTTCCTGAGATGGATGAACGGATCTGCTTCCCTGGTCCTCGAAAAATCGGGGTGTACGAATAGATTTTTCAATTCGGGCTTCGATTCCCTCTCCACCCCTTTATCGTCGTGTTTCTGCGAGCTTACATGACGACCTTATGCCAATTCTGCCCCAACGCCATTGGATGCATTGTTGGGTTTGTCATTCTCAGCATGCTGAAGGGGGTTGAGCTGTCTCTTCGAATTTTTACTCAATTCTATCGCCTGAGCCATCATCAGTCGGAGGCCTGGCTTTACATTAGTGCTCGACCAAAGAAGAGCTTGGCGCTGGGGCTGCCGAGCTCTTTGAAACATTGGAAGGGGGAATACGTCTTTGTCGGCTTCCCATCGGAGGTGGATTTCCCGGTCTGCTGGGGGCGGTAAGCATGCTGTTTCTCGAGCTAGGGAGTCCCACTGACACTGAGCTCAAGGCGGTTGACACCATATTGGCGGTCCCTTCCGGGGATCGGAGAATCGACGTCCGCTTCTCTGACCTTAATCTACGGAAGACCATGTGGCCCATTGGTAAGTTTTGCCTAAGTCCGAAGCTTGGGAGAGTTGGTGTCCGAGGACCATCTGGCCAGTTCTGATCCCTTCTTTTGCCTTCTCGTGCAGGTAGGTTTGCCCAAGGTTCTTCTCAGCCCTCTCTTCCAGCCACTGTCCCAGATCCCAACCCGCGGCGAAGGGATAGTGTTGTATTAGAAGTCCGGAAGAAACAGCGGGTCGGGCCCTCCGGAGCCGGTTCTAATAGAGCAAGGGAGCCTGTTCCGTCCTCTCCGTTGGAGGATACCCAGAAAAAGGCCCGTGTCCGAGCAACGGTGGTCGGCATCCCTCCGCCCGAGTGTCGAGCCCAGCCTTCCCCCATGGAGGACTCTTGCTCTGAGTCGGGCCCTCGCCTCCCCCGTCGGGGCCACTCCCTGAGGTTTACGAGCGGTACCTGGGCACGTTCCGCTCAGCTCAGGCCGATCTTCCCCGGTCAGGCGAGGGTTTACTCCATCCTCGCTTCCCTGTGTGGCTGAAGGAATTAGTTTTCTCCGATTGTGGACCGGCGGCTCGGTTGGTTGAAACCTGCAACCTCCCTACGGACCAATCCGTGTTGGATGGGGTAAAAGATGATCGCCTGGCTGCCTTCGTAGTTCAGGCTGATCAACAGGTGAGGACTTTTGCTCACTCTGTCCATTGTAGTGGTTCTCGACTTATTCCCATCTCTTGATGCAGTTATCCTCGATCGGGCTTTCGATAAGGCGTTAATTCACGGCTCTCTCGCAGGCCAAGGCCGACTCGGCGCAGAAACCTGAGGCCGAGGAGGGCGAAGGAGAGGCGAGCCAATTAGCCGAGGTGCGAGCTAGGTCCTTGGAGACTCAGGTGACCAAGCTCTCTGTTGCTCTGGAGAATTCAGAGCTGGAGAAGGGCCTGGCCCTAGTCGAGAAGGCAAAGGCCGTGGATCGGATTGCCGAGCTTATGGAGGCCGTCGAAGCAGGCGTGGGCATCGATCCAGTTGTCGTAGCTGATTGACGTGCGTTTATATTTCATATATTCACGCACATTTTCTTTTGTGTTTCTCCGTGTTTTTCCGCCGTCTTTTATTCGTTTTCTTGTATTTTCTCGTTTTCTTTCACTTTTCTTTGTTTATCCATGATTGCAGGGGATTGACCACGTAGGGGACGTTTAACGATGATATCCCAAGTCCCCGGAGCAACGGGAGAAGTCACGCGTGATCCAGGGGGTCAGACGTCGAAGAATTCATCTTTCAGCCCCTCACCCGGTCGGTTGGTCATCTCCAACCGATCGGGTGATGCACGCGTGCACCACCCGGTCTCAGCCGGAGCTCACATGGAAGTCACCCGACCGGTTCACAGACCGGTTCAGCGGGGGCCTGTTCTCTGTTTTCTCGAGCAAAATGCCAACCGATCGGGTGACTCTCACCCGATCGGTTCATCTGTAGCTGAAGATGAAGAGCTGAATACATGGGCACCAAACCGATCGCTTCACCCGACGGCTCCAAGATCCAACCGGTCACTCAAGAACTCACCCGACCGGTTCATGTGATCGGGTGAAAGATCGCCGTTTTCTGTTATTATTTTGTAACGGATCAACCGATCGGTTGACTTGTCAACCGATCGGTTGATGCGAGGGTCTATAAATAGAACCCCTAGGGTTCCAGAAACGGGGAGCTGCTAGTTTTTTACTGTTTTCTCACTTTGTGACGGCTGTAATTGTTACTCTTTTGTAAGTTTTCAGATCTTTCTCAAATTTTAGTATTGTCTTATCTACTCTATTACTTCCGCATTACAATCGTCCGATTATGATTCCAACGGTTAATTTTTATTTAGTTCGCTTTTTCATGGATTTTTGTGAGTAGTTCCCAAATCTGGGATTTTGGTGGAAACCCCTTCGGGGGCTCTTCCCGATGCATCCATAGGGTTAGGAAATCGATAGGGATTAGGAATCTAACGGTTACGCGGGGTGTTTCATTGTCATCGGCAGGAAAAAGACCGCCTTTGACCGTTGGGCCAAGGGGGAATAAACTTGGCGGTTGACTCCCTAGCCATAGCTCACACCCATAGCGTAGAAGTCGAATCCTAGCACGCGGGAGCGGCAGGATGAGACGTTGGGAGTTATCGTTGCGGGCTTAGTGCTCCCAGGATCGATCAGTGTTAATGGACACGGGAGTGCCCACTGATCGAATCCGGGAAGTCCGGTGTATCATCCTGGGCACCGACCGGAATATCGGGCCCATGGGAGGTACCACTTTCAGAGGCAACGTCTCACCATTAGACCCTAATCCCGATCGTTATCCATACCCGTAGGCCGTGTCGGTGAGAGCCACTCGTCGGAGCGGAAACCAAAGTCCCGGGTTTATTTCTTTATTGTTCATACCCTTTATTTCTTCCCGTGACAACCATTTACCGATTCGGGCTAGCTCGCCCCTCGGGGTGATTTAGGTCCTATCTGACCCAAGCACAACCTCGCCTCCCTGTGTTCGATATTCCCGCACCCTACACTAACCGTGCACTTACGGTAAACCGACACCACGCCCTTACAACAGATCGCGGGGGCGCCGGTCAAGTTTATGGCGCCGTTGCCGGGGAGGCAACGTGCTTGTTATTTTAGGATCTCTTGAACCCTCGTGTCTAGCTCACATCCCTACCTCGTGATAATTTTCGCATTCTCCTTTTTCTTTTTTATTTTTATTTTTCTTATTTTTATTTCTTATTTTATCTATTTCTTTCCCACTTGTCGCTTCACGGGTGTTTGTTGTTTTTCATGCGCAGGAGTTCAAGAAGTCTCGACGACTTGATTTCCCTCGATCCAGAGATTAACGCCACCCTTAGGCGTTTGGCCGCCGAGAAGCGAAGAAGAGAGGATCCCGAATCCATGGAGGAGAACACCCCGCCTTACAAGTCTCTGTTGGAGTACTCGATGCCATCCATCGAGTCGACTTCCGCCATCCGTTCTCCAGCTATTGCGGCCCAAAGCTTCGAGCTGAAGCCGTCTTTAGTGACATGGATCCAGCAGGATCAATTTGCGGGTGCACCCATGGAGAGCCCGATCGAGCATCTAGACTCCTTCTTGGAGAAGTGTGACACCTTCCGGATTAATGGTGTCACGACAGAGGCTATCCGTCTGAAGCTGTTCCCCTTCTCTTTGCGAGACAAAGCCAAGCAATGGCTTAGGGGGAAGGACCCCAACACTTTCAACACATAGGAGAAGCTCTCCAACGCTTTTCTGACGAAGTTCTTTCCTCCGGGGAAGACCATGAAGTTGAGGAGTGAGATCTCCTCCTTCTCCCAGGCCAGCCACGAGTCCTTGCATGAAGCTTGGACGAGATATAAGGAAATGCAAAGAAGATGCCCTCACCATGAGCTTCCGAAGTGGCAGATTATTAATCTGTTCTACAATGGGTTGAGGGATGACCTGAAATCTTCTATGGACGCCGCGGCTGGGGGTTCCTTCATGTCTAGGAGCGAGGAAGATGCCGGACATATTCTGGAAAATATGGCATCCAACAATGAGCGGTGGTGTGACGAGAGAGCCACACCAAGATCCGGCGGTATACACAGAGTCGAGGACGTCGACAAACTTTCAAGCAAGTTCGACTTGCTTTCGACCCAGATCTCCGCGCTAATGGTAGGAGCCGGTGGGGCCGGTACACAACAAATTTCTGCGGTAGAGTCCGAATTCTTTGGGGAATTCGACGGTGGAGACATCTCACCACCGTTGGATCAGGCGAGTGCACTATTTTACAACCCCACAGGAAATGCGCCGTATCCGCCAAGGACCAATTCCAACCCGACCTACTCTCCAAACAACCGGAACCACCCGAACTTCAGTTACCGGCCACCATTTCAGCCCTCGCCACCTCAGCAGTCGCAGCAACAAACTTATCAGCCAGCTAGGCCACAGCAGAGTCAGGTTCAGCAGCAACCATTTCAGCAGCAACCTCAGCAACAATTTTACGCCCCCAGGAACCAGCAGCCATTCCAGCAGCAGCAGCAGTATGGCCAACAGAGGGCCGTCTCTCCGGTTGAGTCTCTCTTGACTCAATATATTACCAACCAGGAGAAGATCAACCAAAAGCTGGAAATGGGTCAGCGGACCCTCACGGACCAAGTAACCCAGCTGGGGTTACAAGTGGCGAATCTTTCAAGGTCACAAAACCAATTGCCGCCACAACCGGAGGTGAACCCGAGGGGAGCAACCCAAACATCGACACTCGTGCACGAGCACGAAAATGTGTCCGCTATCGTTCTGAGAAGCGGGACACAAATTCCTACTAGAGTGCCCCCTAGCAAACCGGAAGCACCATTGGTCGTTGAGAGACCGATCGAAAAATCAAACGACGCCGGTGCTTCGTTGTCAAATCCTATGACTCCGGAGGGAGTCTCTGAAGAAGAGAAGAAGAAGAAGGAAGAAGGGAGCCCGAAAGTGTTCAAACCCGTTGTGCCATTTCCACAACGGTTAGCTCAGGCCAAAATTGATGAGAAATATGGCAAGTTCTTCGCCATGGTAAAGGACCTAAGCCTGCAAATCCCCTTCCTAGAAGCAATCGAAACAATCCCCTCCTATGCAAAATTCCTGAAAGATTTGGTGACTAGACGGTCTAGAAAGGAGAAAGTAGTATTGACGACGGACTGTAGTGCTCTCATCCAGAGGGTAAATCCGCCGAAACTCAAGGACCCGGGGAGCTTCTCAATTCCTTGCACGATCGGGGCAGTAAAGATTCATCGTGCACTCGTCGATCTCGGAGCGAGTGTTAGTTTGATGCCCTTGTCGATGTATAGAAGGATAGGAATGGGTAATTTGGAGCCCACCGGTATGACCCTACAACTAGCTGACCGGTCGGTCAAATATCCGGTGGGAATTGTGGATGACCTCCCCGTCAATGTGAAAGGGGTGCATGTGCCAGTGGACTTTGTAGTCATGGACATGCCTGAAGACGCACACACCCCCATCATCCTGGGACGACCTTTCATGGCCACTACTGGCGTTTTGATTGATATAAAGAACGGAAAACTCTATTTAAACGTCAGTGGAGAAAAAGTTGAGTTTGATCTGGGGTTGTCCATGAAGTACCCCGATCCCCCTGATGACCCTCGGTGTAGTTTGTTGGAGATGGAAGAAGAAAAAGCTGTTGAAGAGAGCTCCTGGGAGATTCTCTTAAGAAACCCCCCCGATGACTTGGGGGATTCAGAAGATGGAGACTGCCCCAAGAACAAAGAAGCTGCTGGAAAAGTGAGTGCAGCAAGAACGACCCCTCCAGGGTTCTCCAAGGCTCCTCCTGCGAGGAGAACGGGAAAAGAGCCCATGGACCTCACTAAAGACGAGGTCAGGATCCTAAAGAAGATGGCGGGAAGCGCCAACACGAAAGAGAAACCCCCGGATCCCAAGAACAAGGAGAGGGTAGTTGAGCAAATATTTCTCCAACCGCTGACTACTCCAAGGGCCTTCAGCTCCAATGAAGAAGAGATGCCGAACTTCGGGCATCACCCGTATCAACCACCGTGAACATCTCTTACGGGCGTCGAGCCAACGACGTTAAACAAGTGCGCTTCATGGGAGGCAACCCATGTTTTAAACTTTTTCCCCAATTTTTAGCGTTATTTTTGACTTTATTTTATCTACTTTTATAAATAAAATCAGCCGCGAGAAGATCCGTTCAGGGACTTAGACAATCTGTTGGCTTTTGCAGGAAACAAAGCCCCAACCGATCGGTTGACAACTCACCCGATCGGTTGGGATGTATCAGATACAGGCCGAAATCTGTCCCCAGATGAACCGATCGGTTGAAGAATGAGGAGACCGGGTGACAGACCAGGTGAGCTGGGGAGAACTCTCGGAAATTTTTGGGGAATATCAACCGATCGGTTGAGTTCGAGCGCGATCGGTTGATGAGACCGGGTGAGCAGCCCTAAGTTCTCGAGAAAATGAGTGGAGCGGCCAACCGATCGGTTGACAAGTCAACCGACCGGTTCGCCTGTAGCATTTCTTCGGCAAGGATTTCGACCTAACCGTCAACCGATCGGGTGACAAGTCAACCGATCGGTTCGACTTAAAACCCTATATAAACCCCCCGACAACCGCTCGTTTTCATCCTCACCCGATCACCAAAATCGCCGTCGTTTCGCCTTCCTCTCCTCCCCAACGACCGATTCTCACTCCCCCACGTCCTCTACTCCTCTGTTACTCCCTCTCTCCACCTCCTCCATCAATCCCTCCATCATCTACACCCTCTCTCTCCTTCCATTTCAAATTTCTGACCTAATTTCCCCCCAAACAACCCCATTTCGAAAATTCTTGCCGGAAGAGATCGCCACGGCTCCACGCTACCCTCGTTGAACAGTGTGGGGACGTCTTCGAGCAAGCTCCGCCATTCCGCTTGGGTACACTCGCTCCTAAGCTTATATTTATATATTTGCCCTATAGATTGTGCTTGCTCGTTTGCTTGTGCTAGTGTGCATCCACTGTTTTTTGCACTCATTCATACACGCACTCTCACACATGGCTAAGGATAAGGACAAGGGTAAGGGGATTATGCAGGAGGAGGAACCGTCTCGAAAGAGACGAAAACAAACACGTCCCCCTTCTCGTACACAAGCACTTACACTTGGCCCTCCCCCGCCTGTTATCCCCCCTGTGGACCCAATGTTGGGCCCACATGGGTATATCTTTAGGAACCAGGAGCACAAGGATTTTTACCGTAGGCTCGATGCTCGAGGGCATCTATCTACTAAGTTCCCGCACACACAAACACTTGTCGATCTCGGTGTCTTCACCGAGGTCGAATCTCTTTTCGCTAACTTAGGATGGTTGGCCTTTCTTAATGCATCTGTCATATCCTACCCGGTACTCACACTCGAATTTCTCTCTACACTTGTTTGGGAGTCCGTGTCGATCATTAAATTCAGGGTGCGTAACCGTAGTGTCACCACAAATCTGAACACGATTAATGATATATTTGGTTTCCCCAATCTTGGGGATGATTCCATCCGACACTACGGGTACACGCCCGAGTTTGATGTCGATCAATTCTGGTTCCGCCTCACAATGTTCTATGACTATCCCTGAGGAAGGGCCAAGGCCTCCTCCATCATTCATCCCGTGTTTCGTTTGGCCCACAGGATTATTTCATCTGCATTTTTTCCTAGGGACGAGTCCGGCACCGTGACTATCTCTGACCTTTTTATCCTTTGGGCCATGACTTTCCCTTTTGTCCGGGATGATGATGGAATTAGCTTCAGGGCCCCTACCGTCCCCATCCATAGCGGCGATTGGCTTGTTTACAAGCTACTCGAGATCAGCCGGGCCGGTAAGGGTAAGTTTTGTTGTGGGGGCATTATTACGATCATCTGCTCTCACGCCCAATTCAATATTCCCATCCCCAATAATCTTCCAGCTGCCGCAGGACCCTCACAGCTTGATATTGATGTCTTGCGGCACATCCACATGATTAGACCCCACTCTAATGGCCGCTTCATCTTCAATTATGGCCACCCCCAGCCCCTTACACCATTCTCCCCAATCCTGCTCGCATGACCATTGCTCTCGTGGGAGATTGGACCTTCCCACCTGATCCCGACTTCTTAGCGGGGTTGAATCTTCCTTTCCTTCCCGCAGACGCACGCAGACCACCGTCCCCTGCCGCCCACTTAGGCGAGCAGGATATCCCTGCGTCTGGGGGAGATTTAGGGGCTGGCCCGAGTCGTCCTGTTTCTGCTCCGGGACCGATCACGTCTGAGCACCTCTTTGCGGCCATTTCTGGCCTTGTCTCCTGTGCTGGCATGACCACTGCCGCCGGCACCTCTTCGACCTTACCTGGCGGCACCACCTCTGCCTCGCGTCAGTCCACATCTTTTGGTCGTCGTCAGGTCTCTGCCCGTCTAGGTCTTGAGAGGGAGGTCGCTGTCCTTCGTGAGCTCGCCATGTCCTCTGCCTCTTCGGACCCATCACCATCCTCCTTTCTTACTCACCCACGTTTCCTCGCACTTGAGAGGAACGTGGCCGCCATTCTTCGCCTTCTCACTCATATCCACAGACCACCTCCACCTTCACCACCTCCACCTTCACCACCCCGGTGATCTTCTCCTCCGCCCCCAGGTGCACATCGACCCACCCGTGCTCCATCCTGTCGCCCCTCCTTCCCCTATAGGCACGCCCTCCTCTTCCTCTGAGGATTCTTTCATTCACTATTCCCCACCCTCCTCCCCCTCCCCCTACCATTCTAGCACCAGCGAATCCGATTGACTCCCCCTTGCATATCTCTGCATTTCATTGATCATATCATTTTGCTAGCACTATCATGTTTAGCTTGGGGGACGTCTATTTTGGCGTGCTGTCGTGTTTTGTTTGTTTTTCTCATTTTTGTGTGTGTGCTTGCTTTTCATTTTTTGAGTGTCGTGTCGTGTGGTTTTATTTTTATTTTTATTTTCGTGTCGTTTGATTTTTGATTTTGATCTTTCTTTCTTTTTCAATTTCATCTATGTGTTTTCCTCGTTTTCATTTCTTTTTGTGTTAGTGCGTATTCCCCCCCCATTTTCATTGCCCTCCCGTACTCACTCATATTGCATTGAGGGCAATGCAAACTTCAGCTTGGGGGAGTCGCACTGTGTGCATCGTTTGAGTCCTTCTTTTTCGTTTTTTGTGTCGTTTTCATCGTGTTTTTATTTTTTTCTTTTCTTCTTTTTAGCTCTTTCTCCTAGAGATGAATCCTATGATGAATCGCCACAAAGTCACACACACCTAGCATTGCATCGATAATCACACTCACTAACCCTAGGATTTCGAGTCCTCTTGCATTTCACGCATTGTGGGTCCACTTAGCTTTATTGTGAGTCGTGCGTCGTGCCTGTCTATTTGGTGTGCTTCTGCTTTGTGATTTTACTTTATATACCTGTCCAGGAATGACCCCTAGATTATCATGCTTCGATTTGAATATGCGGTATTTGTTTCTACTATATGCATGCTATATTTATATCGTATATTTCAATTCGCATGCGTCGGGATTCCACAACTAAGGACTAGGATAACCCATTTAGCCTATGCTCTATTTAGCGAGAATAGTTTCATTTGCCCGAGTGATTAGATTTCGACTTCTTTTTTTGTTTTCCTTGGTGCAAATCCCCTCGTCGTGTACCGTTCTCCCACTTGGGAGAGTGCACATGTGTATAGCCAAAAACCCAAAAATCCAAAAAAATATAGAAAAAAGAAAAAGAAAAACCCAAAAAGAGAGAAAAAGAAAAATTTTGTATAGCCAAAAAGCAAATGTAACGGTACGTTTTCGTTGTACTTTGTCTGTGCACGTGCTTTTGGCCGTGCACGTGTTTATTTTAGACTTTATTTGATTGTGAACACATTTGTGTGATATGCCGTTGTGAACGTCTCTGAGAGTATTAAATAGTGGCACTATCTTGGAACGACACTTCTCGAGTCGTTTTTCCACAATTTAAACTCACTCGATGAGACGTGACGATTTTCACTTTTGACGGGAGACGTTTCTATTTTTAGTTTCGTCGTCCGACGTCGAAATTGAGATCCGTCTTCTTAGTTAGCTCACTTTCGTCATCACGATCACCACGATATTTATTTTATAATTTTTGGAGTTTATTTGACCACTTTTATATTTTTAACAAGTTTTAAAATATTTTTAATAATTAATTTTTAAATTATTTTCGGCCAAATAAAATTTATTTGTGTTATGAATGAGGGAGGCCTTTGGCCTCCCGTCCTTCATTACCCATTCATTAGGCCCCCATTACTTAGAGTAATGGGGACCCTTGGTCTCCTAGAGGCTTTTGGCCTCCCCACTATGAGATATATAAATAGAGCACCATGGCTCTTAGCTATGGCGACTTATTCTTAGCAATGAAATTCTCTCTCTCTCTCTCTCTCTCTTGAGTTCATTATCATACAACATGTTATCAGCACGTTTGCTCTAAAATTCTTTGAGCTTTTCATCCCGCCTCCCCTCAAAAATTAAACCCGTACGCGCAAAGGAATCTATTGTTTCGGCGAAGCTTTGCGGAAATTTTTCTTTGGAGCGTATCGGGAGCGGAACTATCTACGGATTTTTATTATCACGATCTTCCCTAGATCTTTGATCTAGAGGTAATTTCTTTTCGATCACGTAGATACCTACAAAATATAGTAAACTATGATTTTACAATGCTTCTTTTTATAGGCTTGTATAAATCTGCACTATTTTGTTTAATATCAAAATTTTTTTTTTAAAAAAAAAAATTGAGCAGCTCACGGAAATTTCCCTTAATTAGCCATGGCTCTGACTGTAAAAGTTGACGATGAGACATGCATATATCTGCTTGATGTCAATGCATCTATGTTGAATCTGTTCGGCATTTGAATTAATTTAACAATTCGCAGTTAAGAGAAATAGACCATGACATTTACAGAATGGGAAAGGGTTTCATGTAGTCAACCCCAAATTTTGAAACAGAGGCCTTATTTCTGCTGATGTTGTTATTGTTTACTAAAAACAATTTATGCTTTAAAAGGAATTGTCATATGACTGAGACAAGAGAAAAAAAAACAAATTGAAATTTAAAAAAAAATCAGTAGGGAAGGGGGCCATGGGTACCATTTATTGAGAAGCCATGACTTGTATGAGCCATGTAACTACCATCTCCTTTCTGCTATCTTTTTTCTTCATACTTTTAATCATTTATCAACTGCACACTCATAAGCTACAATAGATGTGGCCAGGGCAATCATATAACCTGCAGGCTATGTGACCATGCATGTATTAAGTCATACTATTTATGCAGTGCCCATATCATGTATGCAGTAAACAAAATATAGTACTCGGCTCCTTTTAGCTAAGTATTTGGATCCTGCCGGCTGCAGCCATTAATTTCTTAATATTACCCTAAATCCACAACAGTCACCCAACCGAGTCTCCCTATTCATGAAGGCAAGAATTATTTATAGCAGGCAGACATGTTAATTACCACATGATATCATGCTGGTACATGGTCAATATTTAGGGTTCTTGAGGATTATTTGTATTCCCTAATCCAATAGTAGACTTAATTTAATTAAAATTGAGAGTTGGGCCTGCAGCCCATTTGTGACTATCAAATATTTTAATTGGGCCTGCAGCCCCTATTACCTAACGGTATATACTTTAGCATACTATATAATGGCCTTATGCCAATTCCTTAACGGGACTCTCCCCTAAGTAAAATCAAAAATAATTTATATATTCCATGTTGACAAATTGTTTTAAACATCCCTCTTGCATATTATAATCTATGGTTTACTAGGACTCTATTTTTCAAAATATAATTATCTTAAAGATCCTGAGACCGCTCTGCCGTTAGTCAACTAACCTAACGGTGTATGACGTTTCCACGTGGTCTACAAGATATTTATATTTTCTAGTTTCTCTTACCATATGTTTTGCTTCAAATATATGCGTGGTTGTTTACTTTTATGCCCGTAGCATATTTAGAACTGCGTGGATGTTTAAATCAGTAAAAATGTGTTTTTCGGGATCGGCCATTGTATACCTATTTACTTTCCTTGCACTTTTATTTTCTTTTGAGAGAATTTGTAAGTGAGGAAATTTGTATTTTAAAGCCAAAGCTCGATGCAACAGCACATAGAATTGATGAAAACTCCTTCAATGGATCATGATGTCGGTCAATATGCTTGGCTAAGTTTGCTGGACCAACCTAGCTTGACTGGGTAACAAGTGGTCCTGGCTTAGTCAATTCCCTGGCCGCGTCCGCTGGACCGCAAGGAGTCGATTCATGACTGTGTAAGCCAAAGCTCGATGCAACAGCATATGAAGACGGAGATATAGGGACCCAGTTCAGTTTGGGTTTCCAAAGTTGTATTATTTTTTTTCTATTATGGACTTTAAACGAACTTTGGACTGTGTACTATTTTGGGTATCTGGTCGATCCCCGCATTTTTACTTGTTTATTTCTTTATGCATGAATTTTTGAATTTTAATTAATTCATGCTCATTTTAAAATACGTAGATAAATGGAAAAATTGGCAAGCGTCGATTTCGAGGTCCTCGATTCTGCAGGGACAAATTACCTGAGTTGGCGAGTGGACCTGAAGTTCCACTTGCGTTCAATGGCCCTCCTTGGGTCCATTTTGGCTCCTTCCTCGGCCCCAGCAGCGGCCGAAGCTTCTGCTACAGCTAGCAGCAGCCCCACAACCACTGTATCCGATGTAGATAAGGCGAAAGCCATAATCTACATTAGGAAGCATATAGATCGGACCTTAAAGGCCGAATACTTAACGGTTGAGGACCCGAAGGACCTGTGGACAACACTGGAAGCACGGTATAAACATCAAATTGATGTTATATTACCCCGTGCCAGTTATGAGTGGGAAAACCTCAGACTTCAGGACTATTAGTCCGTCGCTGAGTATAATTCTGCACTTCATAACATCACCTCACGCCTGAAGTTGTGCGGTGAAGAAGTGACAGAATAGCGCATGTTGGAAAAAACATTTACCTCGTTTCACGAGAAAGATGCAATCCTCATGCAGCAGTATCGTGAACGCAACTTCACGAGATTCTCCGATCTGATCTCATGCCTACTTAGAGCAGAGCAGAATCAAGATTTACTGCTAGCAACTCATAACTTACGTCCAGCTGGCACTGCCCCTATCCCTGAAGCCCACCACGTTTCTCCCCAGAAGTGGAAAAACAAGAGGAAGACTAAAAATAATAAAGGGAAAGCGGTAATGAAGCAACCAAGAGGTGCAGCTCCCCAGACAAACAAAAACAATAAAGGGAAAAGAAACTTCACTTGGAAGCGAAAGGACACCAAGCACGTGTCACTTCCAAAGAAGACCTGGGAGGACAAATGCCATAGATGCGGCATGACTGGCCATTGGTCCAGAAACTGCCGCACTCCTCGCCACCTACAGGATCTATACCAGGCGAGCCAGAAGTCTCGACCTGAAACAAACTTGGCAGGTGTACAGCCGCCAACAGTCTTTACTGCTAAAGACTTCGAGAACGACGATCTGCTAGATTGAGCATCATCATTTATCTATGCATTTAGAATTCGATATATCTTCATCTGTTATTTTCTTTAGTGCGGACTTTTATTTATGAATGTTGTCTACATTTTCCCTCAAATAAAATTTCTTTTTTTGGCTTATATAGATGATGTCTGAGTGCCTAGTGGACAGTGCATCGACACACACAATCCTTCGCGATCATTGCTATTTTAATAGCTTAAACAAATATGACGGTCCTGTTATCACAATTTCAGGACTGTCCCAAATAATCGAAGGAACTGGTGAAGCAATTATATTGCTCCCAAATAACACAAGACTTCAAATTAATAATGCATTATTCTCTCCTATATCAAACAGAAATCTCGTAAGTTTCAAGGATTTCCGTTTAAACGGATATCACTTAGAGACCAGGGATAAAAATAAGGTTGAATATCTAATTGTAACTCGTCAAAAAGATGACCGGAAGATCATCTGCGAGCGATTCAAGGGACTCCCGTCGGGTCTATACCAAACATACATTCAACCAGTAGAAGCCAATATGATTGAACACCAGACGTGCCAATCACTACCAGAATTCCAACTCTGGCACAATAGACTTGGTCACCCTGGAACAGCAATGATGCGCCGCATCATCACTGAATCCCGTGGACACAAATTGAAGAACCTGAAGATTCTTCAAAAGGGTGAATTTCCATGTCTCCCTTGTTTTAAGGGAAAACTAATAACGAGACCATCCCTCCTGAAAGTGGGATTAGAGTCTCCTGGCTTCCTTGAGAGAATTCATGGTGACATTTGCGGGCCTATTCACCCCGCAAGTGGCCCATTTCGGTACTTCATGGTACTGATTGATGCATCAACCAAATGGTCTTATGTGTGCCTCTTGTCCACCCGCAACCTAGCTTTTCCAAAGCTATTGGCACAAATAATAAGGTTGCGTGCTCATTTCCCCGATAACCATATCAAGAAACTACGTCTTGATAATGCGGGAGAATTTACTTCACAAGTCTTCGAAGACTATTGCAGGGCAACGGGTATTGAAGTTGAACATCTGGTAGCACATGTTCACACCCAAAACGGATTAGCTGAGGCTCTTATAAAGAGACTCCAATGGATTGCACGTCCATTGCTTATGCAATCCCAGTTGCCTGTGGATGCTTGGGGGCATGCTATTTTACATGCCGCATCACTTATTAGGATACGACCCTCTGGAGGTCACACTTTATCCCCGATGCAACTAGCATACGGCGCACCTCCGGATATCTCTCATTTGAGAGTGTTTGGTTGTGCGGTATATGTCCCAATAGCACCACCGCAGAGGACCAAAATGGGTCCTCAGCGTCATCTAGGTATATATATTGGGTTTGATTCGCCCTCTATTATCAGATACCTTGAACCCCTGACGGGTGACGCATTCAAGGCACGTTTTGCAGACTGTGAATTTAATGAGAAATTTTTTCCAAAACTGGGCACACAGTCTAAGAAGCCAGAAGCTTCTGAGACCATTAGTTGGGACCAGAAGTCTTTGTCCCTATATGATCCGCGTACTAATCTGTGTGAAGAAGAGATCCTGAAGATCCTTCACATCCAGAATACAGTTCATCTTTTACCGGATAAATTCACGGACAACCAGAAGATTGTCCGTTCACACGTCCCTGCTGCCAATACGCCAGCTAGGATTGACATCCCCATAGATGGATGCAGCCCACCGGCAGCAGAATTGGTTGTACCTCAAATGAAAAGAGGACGCCCACCAGGTTCAAAAGATAAAGTTCCTCGAAAGAGGAAGACTCCTGGCGATACTAAGATTATCCCTCCACAGGATGCTGAGCTCAGACCAGCTACTTCTCCCCTCCTGATTTCCCCAGCAGAGGAAACAATAGGAGAAACATCATTAAATTTTGTACGTACTGGAGAAGTACTGGACAGAAATAGCATAGTCGTCGACGACGATTTTGCGTTCGATATTGCCGTTCACGTCACTGAATATGACGATGACGTCGAACCACGATCTCTAGCGGAATGTAAACGCAGAGATGATTGGCCAAAGTGGGACGAGGCAATAAGAGTAGAGCTGGACTCACTCTTGAAACGCAAAGTCTTTGGACCAGTAGTCCAAACACCAGTAGGTGTAAAACCTGTGGGATATAAGTGGGTTTTCATAAGAAAAAGAGATGAAAATAATGTGATCGTTCGCTATAAGGCACGCCTTGTAGCCCAAGGATTTTCCCAAAGACCGGGGATTGATTACGAAGATACGTATTCCCCGGTCATGGATTCGATCACCTTCCGATTTTTAATCAGCCTAACTTCTCTGGAAAGCCTAGAAATGCAGCTCATGGACGTTGTGACTGCATATCTATATGGCGATATAGATAAAAATATCTATATGAGACTTCCTGATGGGTTTAATCTACCCCCAGAGATGAAAGAGATACCTCGGGACGTATTCTCTGTAAGGCTACATAGATCATTATATGGTCTAAAACAATCGGGCAAGATGTGGTATAACAGACTAAGTGATTTTCTTGCACAGCAAGGATTCACGAATAACGAAGTTTGCCCGTGTATCTTTATCAAAAGAACGGGAACATGATTTGTCATCATAGCTGTATATGTTGATGACTTAAATCTCATAGGATCTCCTGCAGAGATCAAAGAGATAATTGAAAGCCTTAAACATACTTTTGAAATGAAAGACCTAGGCAAAACAAAGTATTGTCTTGGCTTACAGATAGAACACCTAAGAGGTGGAATCCTATTACACCAATCTAATTATACAAAGAAACTTCTACGCAAGTTTCATATGGATAAATGTCATCCTTTAGGTACTCCTATGGTCGTAAGATCACTAGATGTACATAAGGACCCCTTCCGGCCACTGGAAGAGGGGGAGGAGATACTGGGTCCTGAAGTACTATACCTCAGTGCCATTGGAGCACTTCTATATCTGGCTAATTGTACGCGTCCCGATATAGCGTTTACAGTTAATCTACTAGCCAGACACAGTGCTGCGCCCACAAAGCACCACTGGAACGGAGTAAAGCATCTTCTGCGATACCTTCAGGGTTCCATTGATCTTGGACTTTACTACCAGAGAGGTGCCTCCCCCAAATTGTTTGGTTATGCTGATGCAGGTTATCTCTCTGATCCGCACACGGCAAAATCTCAAACAGGTTTTGTATTTACCTACGGAGGTACTGCTATCTCTTGGAGATCGGTAAAACAAACCACTACTGCTACATCTTCCAACCATGCAGAGCTCATCGCGATCCATGAGGCGAGCAGAGAATGTTTTTGGCTACGCTCCGTCGTCCAACACATCCTCCAATCCACTGGCCTGAAGACCAGTGATCTGGAGCCTACTGCCCTATTCGAAGACAACGCCGCATGCATTGCTCAGCTTCAGAAGGGCTACATCAAAGGCGACAGGACAAAACACATTTCTCCCAAGTTTTTCTGGACGCACGAGCAGAAGAATGACAAGCAGATTGAAGTTCGACAGATCCAGTCATGCAACAACTTAGCTGATCTTTTTACTAAGGCATTGCCTAAATGTACTTTTGTAAAGCTTGTAAAGAACATTGGTATGCGACAGTTGAAAGACCTGCAAGCCTGAAGCTTGTACGGATCAGGGGGGAGTAACATGTGGGTTGCACTCTTTTTCCTTAAGCTGTTGGGTTTTCCCACTGGGTTTTCCACAGCTAAGGTTTTAACGAGGCAAACACACTTACTCTGGATCCAGAAGTATCCACCCCTTGGCTCAGTAGCTGAGACCGAAGTGATGAATGTGTAAGGGGGAGTGTTATGAATGAGGGAGGCCTTTGGCCTCCCCTCCTTCATTACCCATTCATTAGGCCCCCATTACTTAGAGTAATGGGGACCCTTGGTCTCCTAGAGGCTTTTGGCCTCCCCACTATGAGATATATAAATAGAGCACCATGGCTCTTAGCTATGGCGACTTATTCTTAGCAATGAAATTCTCTCTCTCTCTCTCTCTTGAGTTCATTATCATACAACAATTTGAGTTTTAAACGTATTAAAGAATTTTTGAGCCAATTTCCAGCTCATTTGGACCAAGTCAAATCCTTGGGTGAGTTGGAGAAGTTGAATTTCAAACTTTAAATTATTTTAAACTTCTAATCCTATTAGATTTAGCCCTAGACCAAGTCAACCCATCTACACTATATAAACAACCCCTAGGAAGACCTATTTTCGCAAGAAATTAACCCTAGCCTCTTCCAAACTCGAAATTTGACGTTGCGACGATTCGTCGCAACGTTGCGACGAACGGCTGCCGCACCGACCGAGAAAACCAAGCAAAATTCCCCACTCCGACCGCTAGCCGCTCCGCACCCAACCCCGCTCCGCATCGCAGCACAGCCGCCCCACCGTTCTACCGCTTTGACCGAGAGAAGCCCTCGGTCTGACCGAGGGCTTGGCCGCATCTCCGCTCCGCATCGACCCCCGCCCCGTTCACTTGCCTCTGCTCACGCCTGACCGAACGGGTCGCCCGTGTAGGAAGATATGTGCCCATAAGGCAATTTATCTTGATTATATGTCTTGTTCATACCGTATATGGTACGTATTATTCTAAGTATAAATCATTTGTATTAATATACTTAGATAATATCCATAGACTTAGAGTTAGGTCCTTACACATCTAGATGAGATCTCGATTATGAGTAAGTAAGAGACTGAATAGAAACGTAAGTCTAAAACGGTTCGTGATCGTAGATGTGTTGAGAACTGGATATCGACACATCGGATAGATCACTATGTCTTCGTCTTACCTTCGGGTAATGATGATCTCATAGTCATTCGACTTGCTGAAGTCGGAGACGAGACACAGGTGCTCATTAGAGAATGAGTTCACTGAACGACCAAGTTAGAGTTATTAAATGGTTAACTTTAATGATCTGTCTTTAATAACTCTAGGGTGATGATAGGTTAGTTGATCCTTAAGACCTGAAGTCATCTGTATAAACCTGTGAACGGACGGTGTAGCTTAGACCCATGATCTAGCTTCGAGGACCAGTCCTGATGAAAGATCTTAGGTTGGGTTGCACCAGAAGCTCTCTAGGTAAGTAAGTGACTAAGATGGGATTCGTCACTTCCATTAAAGGGAAGTTAGTGTTATAGGCTCAGTACGGTCTTTATGTTAATCCTCGGCCGGGGTACGTTGCAAGTTGTACAACGTGTATACAATAAAGACCGCCGTATACTGACCAATGTTGTCTAATAGGGTTGACAGAAAACCATACCCTAGGCCAACATCAAACACAGTCTTGACGAAGGGATTTTAGCTAACGGAATTCATCACTGACACGGCCAATGCAAACCCTATGACACTTTTTGTCAAAGGGTCGATCACGTTATGATGACTCTGAAACAGGGACGACAGCTACTGCTCGTAGTGACCGTCGTCTAGGGGTTTCGAGCCCCAACCTGTAGTAAGGTCAGGCTGTAGGGTCTCACACCGAGTAGTACTCGTGTCTTAGTAATAGGAATATAGAATAGAGAGAAATGTCATTTGATGATATTCACAAGTTAAGTTGTGAAAGTTAGTCGCAATAGCAATAGGGACATAACGTTGCATTAGATGCTAACTTTAACTAAACGTGTTAGTTACAACGAATTTAGTAGGAACAAACTTGTTGGAAAGGGTTACCTGGATGACGGGATCGTCCCGGTCTAAACACAGGTTCAAACCGTGTCCAAATCGGAGCTCAAACGAGCCCAGAAACGCAGAAAGAGTTTAAGGGGAAGTGGGTTAGACCCACCGGGCCAAGAGGCCCATGTGCAAGGGCAAAACGAGCGCGGCCCGCTGCAGCAGCGGGCATGGCCCGCTGTGTGCAGCGGGCGGGCGCCCGCTGCATTAGCGGGCGTGGCCCGCTGCACAGCGGGCCAGCGCCCGCTGATGCAGCGGGCACGGCCCGCTGCACGCAGCGGGCCAGTGCCCGCTGCAAGCGGGCGCGGCCCGCTGCACAGCGGGCCCGTGCCCGCTTGTGCAGCGGGCGCGGCCCGCTGCTTGCAGCGGGCACGGCCCGCTGCAGCAGCAGGCGCCCGCCCGCTGCTTGCAGCGGGCGGGTGACCCGCCCTTCCCCCCTTGGGCGGGCGCGCCCGCTAAGTCTAGCGGGCGCGCCCGCAACTTAAGTCAATTAGGGTTTTTTGAAAACCCTAATGACGGCTACGAATTTTGTGAAAATTGCTAAACTTTGAGCAATTGTTTGAGGGGTCAAACGAAGTCGAAATTCGTCACCGTCAGTTCCTACGCGTTCACCATTCCAAGCTTTTCTGATTGATAGCTAGTTTGGTGTCTGAAGTTTAGTATGCGAGGAGAATTAATTAGTTAAAGTTTGACTTTGTGAAAGGCTAACTTTAAGATTGAAATTAAGCCAAATGACTTAATTCAATTTTTCTCCTCATGTGGATTGTCCCACATTGCCCGCAACGAGAGGGTGAGTGCTCACTCCCTATATAAATAGGGGTGCACTCTCCTCGTTGAAAAACACACCAGTCAACGATCGGGTAGCTCCAAATTATTGAGCAAGCTCGGTCCGCGACTAAATCTCTCTCTCTACTTTCCTATTCTCCGGAGTAGTCCTAGCACGACTACGAAGGGGGTTTGGATCTGATCCGGACGTCTAAGACGCGGGTTTCTTCTCAAGTGAAACTTTCTACCGCGTGTGATCGGCTCGGAGGCGAAAGCGGCTCGGGCGGATCGGTGCGAGGGTGCGAGGCGGCTCAGGGAGATCGGGTCAACGCGGCTCGGCTACGTGGAGCTTCTCAAGACGGTGCGGTACATCTTGCCTGCTCCAGGGCCAAGATTCCGGGTATGTGGTTAAGCGTTTTTTGCGCAATTTTAATTAGTCGCTTAGTGTAGATCCTTCTTGGAGTGGTCAGACCCACTCCAAGTCGGCATAGATCGGGCTGGGTTCTGGTTCCCCAGAGCCTAGCTAAATTGTTTAGCTAGTGTAGAAATTAAGATTTCTGTTTTTCCGCTGCGCCTATGTGCCTCCGTGGTCCGTCCGACTTAGGACGGATACGGACCCGAGCTCTGGGGGTCCGCCAAAAACCCCAACAGCCCGCACCGACCGACGATTGCAACACTGCAACGTTGCAACGTCGCAGCCCTCGCATCCAAGCGCCTGACCGAGCCGCCCTACCACTCCGACCGAAGGAGGCCCCCGCACCTGCTGCTGCGACCGACCCAAACGCTGTGCAGCGCCGTTCCTAGCGTCTGACCGAGAGGATCTCATGCATTGGCCGTGTACGATCGAGAGCCACTCGTCGCAACCCCGCATCCGTCGCACCACTTGCCTCCGTGGGCCCCCCAAGTTCTCCAGAGGTATTGTGGGTCCCCCAAAGGTCCCTAGGACTACTGTGGGCCCCACCTAGGTGCGTTCTCTTCGACGATTCGCCGCGTACGACGTCGTCGCACGTCGTAGCCCGTCGTCGCACGTGCTAGCTTTGGAATCTGGAATCGTCACCCCAGTTGATTGCTCTGAAATTTCCAGCGAGGAATCTAATTGGAATCTGGACTTGGAGCGCGATCTTTTATTCCAACCCCCGGCGTCGCTACCCGACGCCGGTGTAGCTTTCACGTCGTGTTGAGGTAACTCTTTGCACCCCTAGGACCCCCAACCCAATTGCATGCTAATCAAGACTAAAATCAGTATTTTAAAGTATTTTTAAATGTTTTAGCAATCACTAATCAAGATTAATAAAACGGATGTAGGCCGGTGGACTTGTGCACGTAGGAATTGTGACTTTGGACTCGTTGGACGGTGTGTCCTTGACGTGATAGTTGCAGGAAAGTGAAACTTGCCAAATCTTGCTTAGGGCCATGTTTTTAGGCCACTTCCTTGTTTTTAGCGTAAAAGAGACTAGTCAGTGAAATGATAGCTGGCTTGACGCCTACTTGATCTAGTTTGACAACAAAACTAGATCCGTCACCTAATTGATCTAGCTTAACAACGAAGCTAGATCAAACCCTTAAACTTGTTGTTCATGCATACTAAACTGTCACGTTTACTTTCTTTACCTGTACTCTTTACTACTTACCATGACATGTCATCCATGCATTGAATGTTACATTCGTAGCACACGCTACACTACTTGTACTTCCTTGTCCGGCTAGGTGCACCCCTATGCCATACTTGTTAAAAACACTTCCTGGCTCGTGATCCAGAAGCGAGCATTCCATGTTCGGGGGTAAGGCCCTGGCTCGATACACGTGGAGGGGTAGGGATAAACGGTTGCTTGAGCTTAGGAGTTGGCCCGCGCAGCCACTCTAGCCAAAAGACGGAATCTCTGTGCACGAGGTGCTTACTTTACTTGTCTTGTACTTGTCTTGTGAATGCCATGCCATGCTCGTACTTTACTTTACTTTACTTTACCTTACTTTACATGTTGCACTCATTACTTTAACTGCCATGCCATTGCATCATGCTAGAACTGCTAGGTTGCTTTACTTTTACCTCTTTCAGTTTCCTTGCACAAGTCTTCCAGACTTGCTGACATGTGTCCCTTGCTCTTTTGGGTGTCACATGTTAGACCCTGAGCCAGAGACAGTTGCTGAGGACGAGGTGTTTGCTGACGTTGAGCCTGAGCCTACATTCGTCGAGGAGTTCGAGGACACCGGAGACCAGTCTTAGAGACTGATTTTACTTGCTTTTGCTTTAGGTTGTTGTTAATTGTCGGTGCTTGCACCATTGCTTTGTTTTCGTGCTTTGTACTTTTTTTGGCCATGCTGGGCCTCTTTCAGACTCTTATATTTTAGCCTGGTGGTTTTTCTGCGATGTTGAGATTTATTATTATGGATATTCTGAGATGTTTCTTTTGTCTCTTTTCGTTATTATTATCTATGTTTCGTTTCGCGTTGAAGGACCTACAGTTTCAAGTGATTGACGCTTATCAGACTTGTGGCTTTGTAGCTTCAAGTCTGAGCGGACATTCTCACGCTTCGCCTCCACGTTTTTGGGAAGCGGGACGTGACAGGTTTTGTTGGTGGCCCATGCAGGTCATTTTCTTGCGATTGCGAACTAACGGAACAACGATAATAAACGGAATATCCATTAAATAAATAGCAACATCCAAGTCATTAAGCTTTGAGTCTAATTTGTTTGTTCATTTTCTATGTCATTAGATGGCTGGACGACGACAGACCCGATCTGGCAGTGGGCCCAATCGTGCAGAGGAGCCGGATAGAGAGCCCACCAATGCTGAGATCATAGGATGATGCATCAGATGATGCAGGTACAGCAGGGCATGCTCCAGAACACTCAGAGTGCTCCTCGCCACGAGCCAGGAGCGAAGCAGTTTCGGGAGCTGGGCCTGACGTACTTTGATGGATCTGAAGGACCGTTGGCTGCAGAGGAGTGGATCAAGAACACCGAGGATAATTTGAAGATGTCGAAGGTCAACCCGGCTGGATGGGTTGATCTGGCGAAGAGGCAGCTTAAGGATAATGCCCGAAATTGGTGGGATGCAGAGGAGGAGTTGCTGGTGAGCCCTATACCTTGGGCTACTTTCAAGTCTAGATTCGATGAGGAGTACTTTCCGAAGGCTGCCAGGAGGGAGATGTTGCAGCGCTTCATTGAGCTGAAGCAGGGGAGTCTGACGGTGGACCAGTACCACCAGGAGTTTACTAGATTGAGTCGCTTCGCACCGAAGATGGTGGAGGATGCTGAGGAGAAGGCTCAGAAGTTTCTGCAGGGTCTTTATCTAGACTTGCAGAGTCTGGTGTCTACGTCGGACATGGAGTCATATCAGAAGTTGCTGGTAGCTGCTCGGAGACAGGAGATGATTGCGAAGCAGAAGAGAGGACTGATTTCTGGAGCTGGGAAGAGGCCTGTGGAGCAGGTCAGAGGAGTGGTTAGGCCTGGGACTAGGCCTAATCAGACGGTGCAGTTCAAGAGGCCAGGTGGGCCTACTCTGAAGACTTTCCATTTCTGTGGCAAGACCGGGCATATCAAGGATCAGTGTAGGAAGATGTTGGGATAGTGCCTGGTTTGTGGAGATCCTACTCATGCTATGAAGGAGTGCCCGAGTTCTAAGCTACCTTGGAAGGATCCCGTTGCCGCACAGCCGTTACAGCAGAGAGCACCTGTACCTGCAGGTCGTGAAGCACCTCTCGCTCCTCAGAGGCAGGCTTTTCAGCAGGCCGTGCAGCCGAGGAGACAGGCTTACCTGATGACGGCAGTGGAGAGTGAGGCTGTGGATGAGGTTATCGCAGGTAACTCTCAAACTAGTTGTTTCCTTCCTTAGATAGTTTTGATTCTAGCTTATGTTTGAATTGATTGCATATGATTGTTTGTTAGAATAGGGCTTGATTGTTAGATTATTTGTTAGGTGTGATTTTGGTGTGCACGTTTCCTGCACGAGTCCTCTTTGACTCAGGTGCATCGATGTGCATTATATCTCGGAGCTTTGTGGAGAAGCATTCCTTGACGACTTCCCCTCTCCCCAAGAGTTGGAATATCGTTACGGGAAATAGCGTGGTCTCGGTGCATCGTGGGTGCACTTCTTTCCCTTTGGTGGTCTGTGGACATGAGCTTTACGCTGACTTTATTGTCCACGACATCATCAACTACGATGCCGTGCTCGGGATGGATTGGCTTGCGAGCTTCTATGCTACGATCGATTGTCGGAGGAAGAAGGATGGTTCGCGTCGCATGTGTGTGGATTACTGGGAGCTGAATGCTGTGACTATCAAGAATAAATATCCCTTGCCTCGGATAGATGACATCTTTGATCAGCTCGGAGGATCAAGGGTGTTCTCTAAATTGGATTTGAGAAGTGGCTACCATCAGCTTAAGGTGAAGAAGGACGACATTCCGAAGACAGCCTTCAGGACGAAGTATGGTCACTACGAGTTCGTGGTTATGCCATTTGGTGTAACCAATGCGCCCGCAGTCTTTATGAACCTGATGAATTTGATCTTCTACGACTTTCTAGACAAGTTCGTCGTCATCTTCATTGACGATATTCTGATCTATTCAAAGTCGGAGGAAGAGCATGCCTCGCACTTGAGGACAGTGTTGGAGATCTTGAGGAAGCATCGTTTGTATGTTAAGTATTCCAAGTGCGAGTTTTGGCTGGATAGAGTTGCCTTTCTCGGGCATGTAGTGTCTGGTGATGGGATTTCTGTGGACCCCGAGAAGATAGTGGCTATCAGAGAGTGGCCGGTTCCGCAGTCGGTGTCAGAGATTCGGAGTTTCCTTGGACTTGCAGGTTATTACCGACGTTTCATTAAGGACTTTTCTCGGATTGCTGAGCCTATGACCAGACTTACGCGGAAGGATGTACCTTATGTTTGGTCTGATGATTGAGAGAAGGCTTTTGGTATTCTGAAGGAGAGGTTGACGACTGCCCCTGTACTTGCTGTGCCTGATCGGAGTGGTGGATTCGAGATCTTTTGCGATGCTTCTGGAAAGGGTCTTGGATGTGTGTTGCATCAGCATGGGCATGTGGTTGCGTATGCTTCTCGTCAGCTTAAGGCTCATGAGAAGAATTACCCGACACATGATTTGGAGTTGGCTGCTGTCGTGTTTGCGCTGAAGATTTGGAGGCACTTCCTGCTGAGTGAGAAGGTGAAGATCTTCACCGATCACAAAAGCTTGAAGTATATCTTTACGCAGAAGGAGCTCAACATGCGACAGCGTCGATGGTTGGAGCTCATGGCAGACTATGAGATTGACTTGCAGTATCACCCTGGCAAGGTGAATGTGGTTCCGGATGCGCTGAGCAGACTTCCAGCGGTGATGATGTTGACCTCGCAGTGGAGATTGCAGCAGGATTTTTGCGAGACTGGTATCGAGATCATTCTTCCTGGAGAGACTTCTTCGATGATGAGCATGCAGATACAATCGATGATTGTGGATAGGATCAAGGCTGGATAGGCTGGAGATGCTAAGCTGGTGAAGATTCGGGAGCAGGTGGAAGCCGGTCTGCGGACTGACTTCTTGATTCACGAGGATGGTTCGTTGAGATTTGGAGCCAGGTTGTGTGTGCCAGCTGGAGATATCAGAGAGGAATTATTAGCGGAGGCACACAGTTCGCCGTATTCTGTGCATCCTGGTGGGACCAAGATGTACAAGGATCTTCGTCTAAACTTTTGGTGGCATGGTATGAAGAGGAGTGTGGCTCGGAGTGTAGCCAAGTGTTTGGTTTGCTAACAAGTAAAGGCGGAGCATCAGCGTACGGCAGGGTTGCTACAACCGCTTCCGATTCCGGAGTGGAAGTGGCAGCACATCACTATGGATTTTGTGACTGGACTACCTCGGAGTCCGAAGCAGAACGACGCGATTTGGGTGATCGTAGACCGATTGACCAAATCCGCGCACTTTATTCCCTTCCGAGTAGGACAGTCTACCGAGACGCTAGCGAGGAGATACATGGAGGTAAATACGTTTACTCTCCGTTTCTATTTCCTTTTCCTAGTTTAGATAGTGATGTAACGTGAATCATGCAGGAGATCGTACGACTTCACGGAGTCCCCGTGAGTATCGTGTCGGACTGAGACACGAGATTCATATCTCAGTTTTGGCAGAGTCTGCAGAAGAGCTTGGGTACGAGTCTGAGTTTCAGCACGGCGTACCAACCGCGGACGGATGGCCAGTCCGAGAGGACGATTCAGATTTTGGAGGATATGTTGCGAGCTTGCATGCTGGAATTTAAGGGATCTTGGGAGGAACATCTCCATCACGTTGAGTTTGCCTACAATAACAGCTACCAGGCGAGTATTGAAATGGCGCCATTCACCGCGCTATATGGAAAGAAATGTCGATCGCCACTGAGCTGGGATGACATTGGAGATCGGGAGCTGTTAGGACCGGAGATGATCGTGGAGGCCGTGGATGTTGTGAGGAACATCCGGGAGAAGCTGAGGATTATGCAGGACCGTTTCAAGCATTGGGCTGATGCTAAACGGAGGCCTTTGGAGTTTCAGCCTGGCGATCATGTCTTCCTGAAGATTTCTCCGAACCGCGAAGTTATTTGATTCGGGAAGAGAGTCAAGCTGAGTCCGAGGTTCATTGGACCGTTCGATGTTCTGGAGAGAGTTGGAGCTGTGGCTTATCGCTTGGCGTTGCCACCGTCGCTTGTTGGAGTTCACGACGTATTTCACGTATCTCAGTTATGTCGATACGTTAGTGATCCATCACACGCTGTGGATTTCTCAGAGATTACGATTCGTCCGGATCTGTCTTATGATCAGCAGCCAGTTGAGATTCTGGATCGTCGACAGAAGCAGCTGAGGAATAAGACCGTCGACTTGGTTCGAGTGCAGTGGCGTCACGGTTCCCCTGGTGAGTCCACCTGGGAGCGTGAAGATGAGATGATAGAGCGCTTCCCGCACCTTTTCCCGAGCAGTGCTTGATGTTGATTCCGAGGACGGAATCATTTCTAAGGTGGGGAGGATGTAACGGTACGTTTTCGTTGTACTTTGGCTGATTCAGAGTATAAATTGCTTATTTTCCCCCCCATTTCTGAGTATTTTATGTGTATATCATATCAATTTTGGCATTGTTACTTGCATTTTCGTAATATCATGGTTTATTAACGCCTAACTTCATTATATATATAAAATACAATTTCTAGTGACTAATTTTAGCTCCTATTATTTTTCAGGTACTCCTGGGAATTTTCCAGATTTTCTGGAATTTTTCCAGGATTTTTCTAAGCTTGGAGCTATTTTTGGTGAATTTTTGGAGCTAAAAGGGAATTTCTGGGAATTATTAAGAGGAAAAACAAAGAAAAAAACACCTTACTGGGCCCAGCGGCCCGCGGCCCGCTTCTGAGCGGGCCGCTGCAGTGGATTAGAAAAAAAGAAAAAAAAAGCGAAAAAAAAAACATTTACCCGCCCAGCGGGCCGGCCCGCCTGGCCGGCCCGCAAGTCGGGCCGTTTCTTTGCCCCGCACAGCGGGGGAACGGAGGGGGGGGGGGGGGCCACGTGTCCCCCCCAATTTCGAAAGCGCAGGGCGCTGCGCTGGCGGGGGGGCCGGGAAAATTTAATCCCGCCCCCAGGTTGGAAAAATATTACTTTTTGGTCCAAAATTGCCTGGACGGACAAAAAAACACAGAAATGAGCTTGGGCCTGAAACGTAATTGTGTTCTGTTTTTTTCCTTGGGCTGAACACGTTTTTTTTGGAGTTAGTTTTTTTTGGGGAGCAGTTTTTTTTCTAGGGTTTGTTTTGGGGATTCTTTTTCAAGGAGAAATTGCTAGGGCTTGGGAGACCAAGGGAGAAGGAGAAAAGCTCAAGAGAGAAGATCAAAGGAGAAGATCAAAAGGGAGTCCTCTTGTATTAAACTCTATAATTTCAGTTTCTCTTTTGTTTTTTTAATGCTATTTGTAAGAACTATTGGATGAATATTTTGGAATCAAAGATGGTGTTCTTGTGTATAATGAGTGGCTAATCATATTGTGTGTGTTTATGGTGGATGGATGTAGATTGGGCTTGTAGATTTCATTTCCAACTTGATTTTAACCTCTTGTATGTGGATGAAACATTGAGTTAGGGTTGTCTATTAGAACCCTAGTGGGAAATCCAAAGAGAGGTTCATCCTAGTGGACCCTCTCTATTGTGTTTATTGTAAAATTTTCTCAATGTTTCATTCACTATCTTTTCGCACACAACGTGTTCGATGAAATGCCAAACCATTCGATCACTCTCTCCTTAGCCGGATGAGGGATCGTAGTGATTTGAAATGAAGTTTGAAGCCCGACTACACCCTGAAACCATGAACACTCACATTTCTCATCTTTGTTTGCTATCCTACATATTTCGTTGTTTGCATGCTTAACGGTAGGGTGTTCTAAAATCTCATCAACCAATCCTCACCCCAAAAGGGTGGTATTTCTCACACCGTTTAGGCTAATTGTGATCACTGTTGATTGTAAGCAAGTTGTCCCCGTGTTCGACCCTAGGCTCACTAGGATATTTACTACTTGGCGACCTCCTACACTTGGGAGTTAGCACGTGCAATCTTTTGTTCACGCCAAGTTTTTGGCGCCGTTGCCGGGGAAAGGCTAAAGGAACTTTTACTCTCATGTCCTCACCACGGATTCGAGAAATGCCGTGTCATCGGGTTCTTCTACGAAGGACTCTTACAGACATCAAAGCAATTTTTGGAAACAATGTGCAACGGGGAGTTTTTTGATAAGGAACCGGATGAAGCGTGGGAATATTTGGAGATGGTGGCGGAGAATGCACAAACATGGGACACAACTACGGAGTTTGATAGAGGCGACTCCTCTTCATCACAACCGACTCGTGGGGGCTTACACACTTTGAAGACCGATGATGCTATGGAAGCCCGGTTAGAAGCTATGCAAAAGAAGATCCAAGCCATGGAGTTGAGGGCGGTGAAGAGTGTAGCCATGGAGAAGAGTTGTGCTATTTGCGAGACAACGGGGCACGATACATCAAATTGCCCCACCATTCCCACATTGAAGGAGGTTTTGAGAGAGCCTAATGCGGAGGCAAATCAAGTGTTTGGACAAAACTTCAACTCCAACACATACAACCAAAGTTGGAAGAATCATCCCAACTTGAGTTGGATGCCTCAACAACCGCAACATCAAGGGCCACCACAACAACCTCATCAACCGTACAAGGCTCCTCCTTTCAACAACAATTACCAAGGAGGCGGTTTCCAAAGAAAGAGAGAGGAAGGGAGTGAGACCCAAATGAACTCCATGAATGAGACTTTGCAACAACTCATCCAAGTGCAACAAGCTCAAAGCCAACAATTCCAACAATTCCAACAACTCCAACAAACTCAAAATCAACAAATGGCGGAGCACTTGGCGAAGTTGACCGCAAGTCTAGAGAAGGGGAAGCTTCCATCCCAACCATTGCCCAACCCCAATATGAACTCTTCTTCGTCATCGGGGGGTTCAATGAAGCAATGCCAAGCGGTGACGACATTGAGAAGCGGAAAAAATTTTGAAAATGTGGAGCCACCTAAAGATCCACAAGTGGAGGAAATGGGAGAGAAGGAACAAATACCGGATTTGGTGCTAGAGGAGGAGCAAGGTGAAGGCCCAACAATGAAGAATCCATCCAAGGAGCCCGCGCCTTATTCCACTCCGGTACCTTTCCCTCAAAGGCTCGCCCCGCCATCCAAGGACAAGTATCAAGCGAAAATCAGGGAGATTTTTCAACGATGTCAAATTAATATCCCTTTACTTGATGCTATTAATCAAATTCCAACGTATGCTAAGTTCCTTAAAGATTTGTGCACGGTAAAGAGGAATTTGAATGTGAAAAAAAAGGCTTTCTTAACGGAGCAAGTGAGCTCCATTGTGCAACACAACACTCCCCAAAAATGTAGAGACCCAGGATCCCCTACAATTGAATGCACCATAGGCACAAAGAGGATAGGTCAAGCACTTTTGGATTTGGGGTCGAGTGTTAACATATTGCCTTACCCGGTCTTTCTTCAACTAGGATTGGGTGAATTAAAAAGCACGCCGGTTGTTCTACAACTAGCGGATAGGAGTGTGAAGATTCCACGGGGTTGTGTGGAAGATGTGCTTGTCCAAGTGGACAAATTTTATTACCCCGTTGACTTCATTGTCCTTGACATTCAAGGACCCACATCGGGGAATCCCACCCCGATAATCCTAGGAAGACCATTTTTGGCCACTTGTAACGCCTTGATAAATTGTAGGAGTGGCCAATTAAAAATTTCTTTTGGCAACATGACTCTTGAACATAATATTTTCAATGCATGCAAATTGCCACCCCGAGAAGGGGAATACGATGAAGTTAACATGGTTGACTTTTTGGCTTCAGAACCTATAGACTCATGTGTTGAAGATCATTTCGGTTCCGAATTTGATAATGCTTTAGATATTCTTGACTCTTTTTTTGAGCATATTGATGAATCTTTTCTTGTGCAGGAGACACATGCGGGACCAAGCACCAAATGGGTTCCGAGATTTGAGACATTGCCGTTGGACTCCCCACCTCAAATGCCGTCATCTTCGGAGCATCCCAAATTGGATCTAAAGCCACTTCCGGAATATTTGAAGTATGCATACCTTGGAGAGGGTGAGACATTCCCGGTGGTAATAAATTCTAACCTCACACCTAAGCAAGAACACGATTTGTTGGATGTGTTGAGAACACACAAAAAGGCTATATGTTGGACACTAGCGGATATCACGGGAATTAACCCTTTAGTGTGCTCACATCACATATATTTGGAAGAGGATTCAAAACCCTCGAGAGAGTTGCAACGTCGGCTTAACCCGACGTTGAAAGAGGTTGTAAAAAATGAACTTTTAAAATTGTTGGATGCGGGTATCATTTACCCGATTTCGGATAGTAGGTGGGTGAGTCCCATCCAAATCGTGCCCAAAAAGTCCGGAATCACCGTCATTAGGGACAAGAATGATGAATTGATTCCTACGCGAACCACCACCGGTTGGCGTATGTGTGTAGATTACCGGAAACTTAATGCCATGACCCGCAAGGATCATTTTCCTTTGCCATTCATTGACCAAATTGTAGAAAGGGTTGCGGGCCATGAATTTTATTGCTTTTTGGACGGGTATTCGGGCTATTATCAAATAGAAATTGCCCCGGAGGACCAAGAGAAAACCACTTTCACTTGTCCCTTCGGCACATTTGCTTTTCGTAGGATGCCCTTCGGGTTGTGTAATGCACCCGCCACATTTCAACGATGCGTTCTAAGCATTTTTAGTGATATGGTTGAAATTGTGGAGATTTTTATGGATGACTTTTCGGTTTTTGGATTTTCATTTGAAAGTTGTTTGTCTAACCTTTCTCTGGTTTTGAGTAGATGCATTGAGAAGAACCTCCTCCTAAATTGGGAGAAATGCCACTTCATGGCTACGGAGGGGATGGTTCTTGGCCATAAAGTCTCAAAGCAAGGAATGGAGGTAGACCGAGCCAAAGTTGAGATAATTGAAAAGCTACCGGCTCCAAAAACCGTGAGGGATGTGCGATCTTTTCTTGGGCATGCGGGGTTCTATCGTCGTTTCATCAAGGATTTTAGTGCCATCTCCCGACCCCTTTCCCATTTGCTAACCCTTGATGCAGAATTTATTTGGACACGTGAGTGTCAATCCTCATTTGAATTATTAAAATGCGCATTGACTACTTCTCCCATTCTGCAGGTGCCGGATTGGAGCCTCCCATTCGAGATTATGTGTGATGCAAGTGATTTTGTCGTGGGAGCAGTGCTTGGTCAAAAGAGGGAGAAAGTACCATGTGTGATTTACTACGCGAGCAAAACTCTCAATGAAGCCCAAAAGAACTACACAACAACGGAGAAAGAATTGCTCGCCGTAGTGTTTGCTTTGGAGAAATTTAGGAGTTACATCTTAGGGTCACCTATTCTCATTTTTACGGATCATGCGGCCCTAAAATATTTGCTTTCAAAGAAAGATGCAAAACCGAGGCTTATTAGATGGATCTTACTTTTGCAGGAATTCCACGTCGTGATTAAGGATAAGAAGGGCGTGGAAAACTTGGTGGCGGATCATTTGTCACGCCTTACTTTCGGGAACGAGCCCGCCACCGCACCAATTCATGATGCATTTCCGGATGAACAACTTTTCGCCGTGTCTTCCTTGCCGTGGTACGCCGATATTGCAAACTACTTGGTTTCCGATAAGGTTCCTCACTTTTGGTCGATTCGAGATATAAGAAGATTTAAACACGAGGTAAAATCATTCTTTTTCGATGATCCATACTTGTATAAATATTGTTCCGACCAAATTGTTAGGAAGTGTGTGCCAAATGACGAGTTTGCTAGTGTATTACATTTTTGTCATTGTGGTGCATGTGGGGGACATTTTTCCGCACATAAAACGGTGGCCAAAATTTTGCAATGCGGATTTTATTGGCCCACCATGTTTAAGGACACATACACATATTGTAAATCTTGTGTGCCATGTCAAAAGTTAGGTGGAATAACAAAAAGAAATATGATGCCCTTAAATCCGATCTTAGAAATTGAAATTTTTGATTGTTGGGGCATAGATTTTATGGGGCCATTCCCCATTTCATTTGGGTACACATATATTTTAGTGGCCGTTGATTATGTATCCAAATGGGTGGAGGCCATTGCATGTAGGAATAATGAGGGTGCCACCGTGCTCAAATTTCTCAAAGAAAATATTTTTGCACGTTTTGGAATTCCTAAAGCTATTATTAGCGATGGTGGATCTCATTTTTGCAATAAACCATTCTCTAACTTGATGAAGAGGTTTGGGGTCACACACAAAATTTCCACACCTTACCACCCCCAAACCAATGGCCAAGCGGAATTGGCTAATAAAGAGATCAAAAACATCCTACAAAAAACGGTGAATCCTACACGCAAGGATTGGAGTGTCCGATTGCCGGAAACACTTTGGGCATATCGGACCGCTTACAAAACAATTTTAGGAATGTCGCCGTATAGGATTGTTTATGGAAAACATTGCCATTTGCCCGTGGAGTTAGAGCACAAATCATTGTGGGCAATTAAACAATTTAATTCTATTTGTGACTCATCCAATAATTTTCGTAAATTGCAGATTTGTGAATTGGAGGAGTTGCGGCGGGATGCATATGACAATGCCAAATTAGCCAAGGAGCGCATGAAATTTGAGCATGACAAAATGATTTTGAGGAGGGAATTTTTTCCGGGCCAAAGCGTGCTATTATACAACTCCCGGCTCCATCTCTTTCCGGGAAAATTGAGATATAGATGGTCCGGGCCGTTTGTGGTGAAACATGTCTACAACCATGGAGCGGTGACCTTGGTGAACAACAAAGATGGGAGCGAGTTCAAGGTCAATGGACAACGTTTGAAGCCTTATTTTGATTCGTGGGCTAAGGAGCGAAACACCGAGGAGCTTGCGGACCCGCCTTCGGGCGGCGACTAAATAGGTGTGTTTGTTCCAACTTTTGCTTCTACTACCCTTTCATCCATTGAGGACAATGCATATTTTTAGTTGGGGGGAGGGTTGTAGGTTGTTTTATGATGTTTAGGATGTTTAGTTAGTTGTGTTGTTAAAAAAAAAATCAATCAAAAAAAAATCAAATTTTTTTTGGAGACATCCCTTTTGTCATCTCCAATATCTTGCGAGCTTAAAATCGACTATCCTTGCTCATTTGCTAGCTTTTTGCTTGATCCCTTACATGCTACATCTTAATGCATACATTTGGATTTAAATCCTATTTTGGTGTCAACTCATGAATTTTTGATTGGCATGCTTTAATTTCTTTTCCAAGTTGATTTCAAATGCTAATATACCATGAATGAGACTATTTCATATGTCGTGATGCTCTATTTGAAACAATTTGGGAAACGTGTAATGTAAGAAATTTCATGTTGGGATGAACGATGTAGTTTTTGATTGGATAGGAGATGGCCAATTTGTTATGCATTATTTTCTTCTTAGGAGTGGATGAATGAATTGCTAATTCATGTTGGAGAATGAGAATGAGAGTAATATTCGTGAATTGTCTTTCTAATCAAGTTTAGTAGCCGGTACCCCACGAAACATTGGGGAGGACGCCAAAGACGAGATTTAGAAATCATTTCACCTTTTGCCTATATTGCGTTATCGCGTGTATGCAAAAAAAAAACTAAATAAAAAAAAAACACACACACAAAACAAAACAAAAAAATATCGGTGCATCGTTCCTCTAGTCTTGTCAAGTAGTCGGTGCCCCACGAAACATTGGGGAGGACACGAAAGAGAAGATTTAGGGGAGTGCACACAAAAAAAAGTAGAAAAGAAAATGAAAAGAAGAAGATTATAAATAATTGAGTGAATAACGAACATGAATTTTGCAAATCTCATTCCTCCACAACTTAGAGAAAAATTTCTTTTGTATTGGCCATTTCCTTGAAGATTAGCATTCATGACATCGTGATATCCCGATACGTGTGATACGGGCTTATTATCGCACTTTTCTTTGAATTGGATTGAAGAGTGTGTCACTTATTATTTACTTTCATACATTGGTTATATTGACTTCGAATTCAATTGGAAATAACATTTGGGGTATGCCATGAGAATATGGTGAGATTGGTGCATGTTTTCATTTTTATCCGAATGTATCGCTTGATTTGCTAGGGACTAGCAAATAGCTAGTTGGGGGGTGTGATTCGGAGTATAAATTGCTTATTTCCCCCCCCCATTTCTGAGTATTTTATGTGTATATCATATCAATTTTGGCGTTGTTACTTGCATTTTCGTAATATCATGGTTTATTAACGCCTAACTTCATTTTATACATAGAATACAATTTCTAGTGACTAATTTTAGCTCCTATTATTTTTCAGGTACTCCTGGGAATTTTCCAGATTTTCTGGAATTTTTCCAGGATTTTTCTAAGCTTGGAGCTATTTTTGGTGAATTTTTGGAGATAAAAGGGAATTTCTGGGAATTATTAAGAGGAAAAACAAAGAAAAAAACACCTTACTGGGCCCAGAGGCCCGCGGCCCGCTTCTGAGCGGGCCGCTGCAGTGGATGAGAAAAAAAGAAAAAAAAAAGCGAAAAAAAACATTTACCCGCCCAGCGGGCCGGCCCGCCTGGCCGGCCCGCAAGTCGGGCCGTTTCTTTGCCCCGCACAGCGGGGGAACGGAGGGGGGGCCACGTGTCCCCCCCAATTTCGAAAGCGCAGGGCGCTGCGCTGGCGGGGGGGGCCGGGAAAATTTAATCCCGCCCCCTAGGTTGGAAAAATATTACTTTTTGGTCCAAAATTGCCTGGACGGACAAAAAAACACAGAAATGAGCTTGGGCCTGAAACGTAATTGTGTTCTGATTTTTTTCCTTGGGCTGAACACGTTTTTTTGGGAGTTAGTTTTTTTTGGGGAGCAGTTTTTTTTCTAGGGTTTGTTTTGGGGATTCTTTTTCAAGGAGAAATTGCTAGGGCTTGGGAGACCAAGGGAGAAGGAGAAAAGCTCAAGAGAGAAGATCAAAGGAGAAGATCAAAAGGGAGTCCTCTTGTATTAAACTCTATAATTTCAGTTTCTCTTTTGTTTTTTTAATGCTATTTGTAAGAACTATTGGATGAATATTTTGGAATCAAAGATGGTGTTCTTGTGTATAATGAGTGGCTAATCATATTGTGTGTGTTTATGGTGGATGGATGTAGATTGGGCTTGTAGATTTCATTTCCAACTTGATTTTAACCTCTTGTATGTGGATGAAACATTGAGTTAGGGTTGTCTATTAGAACCCTAGTGGGAAATCCAAAGAGAGGTTCATCCTAGTGGACCCTCTCTATTGTGTTTATTGTAAAATTTTCTCAATGTTTCATTCACTATCTTTTCGCACACAACGTGTTCGATGAAATGCCAAACCATTCGATCACTCTCTCCTTAGCCGGATGAGGGATCGTAGTGATTTGAAATGAAGTTTGAAGCCCGACTACACCCTGAAACCATGAACACTCACATTTCTCATCTTTGTTTGCTATCCTACATATTTCGTTGTTTGCATGCTTAACGGTAGGGTGTTCTAAAATCTCATCAACCAATCCTCACCCCAAAAGGGTGGTATTTCTCACACCGTTTAGGCTAATTGTGATCACTGTTGATTGTAAGCAAGTTGTCCCCGTGTTCGACCCTAGGCTCACTAGGATATTTACTACTTGGCGACCTCCTACACTTGGGAGTTAGCACGTGCAATCTTTTGTTCACGCCAAGTTTTTGGCGCCGTTGCCGGGGAAAGGCTAAAGGAACTTTTACTCTCATGTCCTCACCACGGATTCGAGAAATGCCGTGTCATCGGGTTCTTCTACGAAGGACTCTTACAGACATCAAAGCAATTTTTGGAAACAATGTGCAACGGGGAGTTTTTTGATAAGGAACCGGATGAAGCGTGGGAATATTTGGAGATGGTGGCGGAGAATGCACAAACATGGGACACAACTACGGAGTTTGATAGAGGCGACTCCTCTTCATCACAACCGACTCGTGGGGGCTTACACACTTTGAAGACCGATGATGCTATGGAAGCCCGGTTAGAAGCTATGCAAAAGAAGATCCAAGCCATGGAGTTGAGGGCGGTGAAGAGTGTAGCCATGGAGAAGAGTTGTGCTATTTGCGAGACAACGGGGCACGATACATCAAATTGCCCCACCATTCCCACATTGAAGGAGGTTTTGAGAGAGCCTAATGCGGAGGCAAATCAAGTGTTTGGACAAAACTTCAACTCCAACACATACAACCAAAGTTGGAAGAATCATCCCAACTTGAGTTGGATGCCTCAACAACCGCAACATCAAGGGCCACCACAACAACCTCATCAACCGTACAAGGCTCCTCCTTTCAACAACAATTACCAAGGAGGCGGTTTCCAAAGAAAGAGAGAGGAAGGGAGTGAGACCCAAATGAACTCCATGAATGAGACTTTGCAACAACTCATCCAAGTGCAACAAGCTCAAAGCCAACAATTCCAACAATTCCAACAACTCCAACAAACTCAAAATCAACAAATGGCGGAGCACTTGGCGAAGTTGACCGCAAGTCTAGAGAAGGGGAAGCTTCCATCCCAACCATTGCCCAACCCCAATATGAACTCTTCTTCGTCATCGGGGGGTTCAATGAAGCAATGCCAAGCGGTGACGACATTGAGAAGCGGAAAAAATTTTGAAAATGTGGAGCCACCTAAAGATCCACAAGTGGAGGAAATGGGAGAGAAGGAACAAATACCGGATTTGGTGCTAGAGGAGGAGCAAGGTGAAGGCCCAACAATGAAGAATCCATCCAAGGAGCCCGCGCCTTATTCCACTCCGGTACCTTTCCCTCAAAGGCTCGCCCCGCCATCCAAGGACAAGTATCAAGCGAAAATCAGGGAGATTTTTCAACGATGTCAAATTAATATCCCTTTACTTGATGCTATTAATCAAATTCCAACGTATGCTAAGTTCCTTAAAGATTTGTGCACGGTAAAGAGGAATTTGAATGTGAAAAAAAAGGCTTTCTTAACGGAGCAAGTGAGCTCCATTGTGCAACACAACACTCCCCAAAAATGTAGAGACCCAGGATCCCCTACAATTGAATGCACCATAGGCACAAAGAGGATAGGTCAAGCACTTTTGGATTTGGGGTCGAGTGTTAACATATTGCCTTACCCGGTCTTTCTTCAACTAGGATTGGGTGAATTAAAAAGCACGCCGGTTGTTCTACAACTAGCGGATAGGAGTGTGAAGATTCCACGGGGTTGTGTGGAAGATGTGCTTGTCCAAGTGGACAAATTTTATTACCCCGTTGACTTCATTGTCCTTGACATTCAAGGACCCACATCGGGGAATCCCACCCCGATAATCCTAGGAAGACCATTTTTGGCCACTTGTAACGCCTTGATAAATTGTAGGAGTGGCCAATTAAAAATTTCTTTTGGCAACATGACTCTTGAACATAATATTTTCAATGCATGCAAATTGCCACCCCGAGAAGGGGAATACGATGAAGTTAACATGGTTGACTTTTTGGCTTCAGAACCTATAGACTCATGTGTTGAAGATCATTTCGGTTCCGAATTTGATAATGCTTTAGATATTCTTGACTCTTTTTTTGAGCATATTGATGAATCTTTTCTTGTGCAGGAGACACATGCGGGACCAAGCACCAAATGGGTTCCGAGATTTGAGACATTGCCGTTGGACTCCCCACCTCAAATGCCGTCATCTTCGGAGCATCCCAAATTGGATCTAAAGCCACTTCCGGAATATTTGAAGTATGCATACCTTGGAGAGGGTGAGACATTCCCGGTGGTAATAAATTCTAACCTCACACCTAAGCAAGAACACGATTTGTTGGATGTGTTGAGAACACACAAAAAGGCTATATGTTGGACACTAGCGGATATCACGGGAATTAACCCTTTAGTGTGCTCACATCACATATATTTGGAAGAGGATTCAAAACCCTCGAGAGAGTTGCAACGTCGGCTTAACCCGACGTTGAAAGAGGTTGTAAAAAATGAACTTTTAAAATTGTTGGATGCGGGTATCATTTACCCGATTTCGGATAGTAGGTGGGTGAGTCCCATCCAAATCGTGCCCAAAAAGTCCGGAATCACCGTCATTAGGGACAAGAATGATGAATTGATTCCTACGCGAACCACCACCGGTTGGCGTATGTGTGTAGATTACCGGAAACTTAATGCCATGACCCGCAAGGATCATTTTCCTTTGCCATTCATTGACCAAATTGTAGAAAGGGTTGCGGGCCATGAATTTTATTGCTTTTTGGACGGGTATTCGGGCTATTATCAAATAGAAATTGCCCCGGAGGACCAAGAGAAAACCACTTTCACTTGTCCCTTCGGCACATTTGCTTTTCGTAGGATGCCCTTCGGGTTGTGTAATGCACCCGCCACATTTCAACGATGCGTTCTAAGCATTTTTAGTGATATGGTTGAAATTGTGGAGATTTTTATGGATGACTTTTCGGTTTTTGGATTTTCATTTGAAAGTTGTTTGTCTAACCTTTCTCTGGTTTTGAGTAGATGCATTGAGGAGAACCTCCTCCTAAATTGGGAGAAATGCCACTTCATGGCTACGGAGGGGATGGTTCTTGGCCATAAAGTCTCAAAGCAAGGAATGGAGGTAGACCGAGCCAAAGTTGAGATAATTGAAAAGCTACCGGCTCCAAAAACCGTGAGGGATGTGCGATCTTTTCTTGGGCATGCGGGGTTCTATCGTCGTTTCATCAAGGATTTTAGTGCCATCTCCCGACCCCTTTCCCATTTGCTAACCCTTGATGCAGAATTTATTTGGACACGTGAGTGTCAATCCTCATTTGAATTATTAAAATGCGCATTGACTACTTCTCCCATTCTGCAGGTGCCGGATTGGAGCCTCCCATTCGAGATTATGTGTGATGCAAGTGATTTTGTCGTGGGAGCAGTGCTTGGTCAAAAGAGGGAGAAAGTACCATGTGTGATTTACTACGCGAGCAAAACTCTCAATGAAGCCCAAAAGAACTACACAACAACGGAGAAAGAATTGCTCGCCGTAGTGTTTGCTTTGGAGAAATTTAGGAGTTACATCTTAGGGTCACCTATTCTCATTTTTACGGATCATGCGGCCCTAAAATATTTGCTTTCAAAGAAAGATGCAAAACCGAGGCTTATTAGATGGATCTTACTTTTGCAGGAATTCCACGTCGTGATTAAGGATAAGAAGGGCGTGGAAAACTTGGTGGCGGATCATTTGTCACGCCTTACTTTCGGGAACGAGCCCGCCACCGCACCAATTCATGATGCATTTCCGGATGAACAACTTTTCGCCGTGTCTTCCTTGCCGTGGTACGCCGATATTGCAAACTACTTGGTTTCCGATAAGGTTCCTCACTTTTGGTCGATTCGAGATATAAGAAGATTTAAACACGAGGTAAAATCATTCTTTTTCGATGATCCATACTTGTATAAATATTGTTCCGACCAAATTGTTAGGAAGTGTGTGCCAAATGACGAGTTTGCTAGTGTATTACATTTTTGTCATTGTGGTGCATGTGGGGGACATTTTTCCGCACATAAAACGGTGGCCAAAATTTTGCAATGCGGATTTTATTGGCCCACCATGTTTAAGGACACATACACATATTGTAAATCTTGTGTGCCATGTCAAAAGTTAGGTGGAATAACAAAAAGAAATATGATGCCCTTAAATCCGATCTTAGAAATTGAAATTTTTGATTGTTGGGGCATAGATTTTATGGGGCCATTCCCCATTTCATTTGGGTACACATATATTTTAGTGGCCGTTGATTATGTATCCAAATGGGTGGAGGCCATTGCATGTAGGAATAATGAGGGTGCCACCGTGCTCAAATTTCTCAAAGAAAATATTTTTGCACGTTTTGGAATTCCTAAAGCTATTATTAGCGATGGTGGATCTCATTTTTGCAATAAACCATTCTCTAACTTGATGAAGAGGTTTGGGGTCACACACAAAATTTCCACACCTTACCACCCCCAAACCAATGGCCAAGCGGAATTGGCTAATAAAGAGATCAAAAACATCCTACAAAAAACGGTGAATCCTACACGCAAGGATTGGAGTGTCCGATTGCCGGAAACACTTTGGGCATATCGGACCGCTTACAAAACAATTTTAGGAATGTCGCCGTATAGGATTGTTTATGGAAAACATTGCCATTTGCCCGTGGAGTTAGAGCACAAATCATTGTGGGCAATTAAACAATTTAATTCTATTTGTGACTCATCCAATAATTTTCGTAAATTGCAGATTTGTGAATTGGAGGAGTTGCGGCGGGATGCATATGACAATGCCAAATTAGCCAAGGAGCGCATGAAATTTGAGCATGACAAAATGATTTTGAGGAGGGAATTTTTTCCGGGCCAAAGCGTGCTATTATACAACTCCCGGCTCCATCTCTTTCCGGGAAAATTGAGATATAGATGGTCCGGGCCGTTTGTGGTGAAACATGTCTACAACCATGGAGCGGTGACCTTGGTGAACAACAAAGATGGGAGCGAGTTCAAGGTCAATGGACAACGTTTGAAGCCTTATTTTGATTCGTGGGCTAAGGAGCGAAACACCGAGGAGCTTGCGGACCCGCCTTCGGGCGGCGACTAAATAGGTGTGTTTGTTCCAACTTTTGCTTCTACTACCCTTTCATCCATTGAGGACAATGCATATTTTTAGTTGGGGGGAGGGTTGTAGGTTGTTTTATGATGTTTAGGATGTTTAGTTAGTTGTGTTGTTAAAAAAAAAATCAATCAAAAAAAAATCAAATTTTTTTTGGAGACATCCCTTTTGTCATCTCCAATATCTTGCGAGCTTAAAATCGACTATCCTTGCTCATTTGCTAGCTTTTTGCTTGATCCCTTACATGCTACATCTTAATGCATACATTTGGATTTAAATCCTATTTTGGTGTCAACTCATGAATTTTTGATTGGCATGCTTTAATTTCTTTTCCAAGTTGATTTCAAATGCTAATATACCATGAATGAGACTATTTCATATGTCGTGATGCTCTATTTGAAACAATTTGGGAAAAGTGTAATGTAAGAAATTTCATGTTGGGATGAACGATGTAGTTTTTGATTGGATAGGAGATGGCCAATTTGTTATGCATTATTTTCTTCTTAGGAGTGGATGAATGAATTGCTAATTCATGTTGGAGAATGAGAATGAGAGTAATATTCGTGAATTGTCTTTCTAATCAAGTTTAGTAGCCGGTACCCCACGAAACATTGGGGAGGACGCCAAAGACGAGATTTAGAAATCATTTCACCTTTTGCCTATATTGCGTTATCGCGTGTATGCAAAAAAAAAACTAAATAAAAAAAAAACACACACACAAAACAAAACAAAAAAATATCGGTGCATCGTTCCTCTAGTCTTGTCAAGTAGTCGGTGCCCCACGAAACATTGGGGAGGACACGAAAGAGAAGATTTAGGGGAGTGCACACAAAAAAAAGTAGAAAAGAAAATGAAAAGAAGAAGATTATAAATAATTGAGTGAATAACGAACATGAATTTTGCAAATCTCATTCCTCCACAACTTAGAGAAAAATTTCTTTTGTATTGGCCATTTCCTTGAAGATTAGCATTCATGACATCGTGATATCCCGATACGTGTGATACGGGCTTATTATCGCACTTTTCTTTGAATTGGATTGAAGAGTGTGTCACTTATTATTTACTTTCATACATTGGTTATATTGACTTCGAATTCAATTGGAAATAACATTTGGGGTATGCCATGAGAATATGGTGAGATTGGTGCATGTTTTCATTTTTATCCGAATGTATCGCTTGATTTGCTAGGGACTAGCAAATAGCTAGTTGGGGGGTGTGATTCGGAGTATAAATTGCTTATTTCCCCCCCCATTTCTGAGTATTTTATGTGTATATCATATCAATTTTGGCGTTGTTACTTGCATTTTCGTAATATCATGGTTTATTAACGCCTAACTTCATTTTATACATAGAATACAATTTCTAGTGACTAATTTTAGCTCCTATTATTTTTCAGGTACTCCTGGGAATTTTCCAGATTTTCTGGAATTTTTCCAGGATTTTTCTAAGCTTGGAGCTATTTTTGGTGAATTTTTGGAGATAAAAGGGAATTTCTGGGAATTATTAAGAGGAAAAACAAAGAAAAAAACACCTTACTGGGCCCAGAGGCCCGCGGCCCGCTTCTGAGCGGGCCGCTGCAGTGGATGAGAAAAAAAGAAAAAAAAAAGCGAAAAAAAACATTTACCCGCCCAGCGGGCCGGCCCGCCTGGCCGGCCCGCAAGTCGGGCCGTTTCTTTGCCCCGCACAGCGGGGGAACGGAGGGGGGGCCACGTGTCCCCCCCAATTTCGAAAGCGCAGGGCGCTGCGCTGGCGGGGGGGGCCGGGAAAATTTAATCCCGCCCCCTAGGTTGGAAAAATATTACTTTTTGGTCCAAAATTGCCTGGACGGACAAAAAAACACAGAAATGAGCTTGGGCCTGAAACGTAATTGTGTTCTGATTTTTTTCCTTGGGCTGAACACGTTTTTTTGGGAGTTAGTTTTTTTTGGGGAGCAGTTTTTTTTCTAGGGTTTGTTTTGGGGATTCTTTTTCAAGGAGAAATTGCTAGGGCTTGGGAGACCAAGGGAGAAGGAGAAAAGCTCAAGAGAGAAGATCAAAGGAGAAGATCAAAAGGGAGTCCTCTTGTATTAAACTCTATAATTTCAGTTTCTCTTTTGTTTTTTTAATGCTATTTGTAAGAACTATTGGATGAATATTTTGGAATCAAAGATGGTGTTCTTGTGTATAATGAGTGGCTAATCATATTGTGTGTGTTTATGGTGGATGGATGTAGATTGGGCTTGTAGATTTCATTTCCAACTTGATTTTAACCTCTTGTATGTGGATGAAACATTGAGTTAGGGTTGTCTATTGGAACCCTAGTGGGAAATCCAAAGAGAGGTTCATCCTAGTGGACCCTCTCTATTGTGTTTATTGTAAAATTTTCTCAATGTTTCATTCACTATCTTTTCGCACACAACGTGTTCGATGAAATGCCAAACCATCCGATCACTCTCTCCTTAGCCGGATGAGGGATCGTAGTGATTTGAAATGAAGTTTGAAGCCCGACTACACACTGAAACCATAAACACACACAATATGATTAGCCACTCATTATACACAAGAACACCATCTTTGATTCCAAAATATTCATCCAATAGTTCTTACAAATAGCATTAAAAAAACAAAAGAGAAACTGAAATTATAGAGTTTAATACAAGAGGACTCCCTTTTGATCTTCTCCTTTGATCTTCTCTCTTGAGCTTAAAACAACAAATTGCTTGAACGCGTCTCAAGTATGTGATGCTTGAGCGCTACTCCCAAGTGTAGGAGGGCGTCAAGTAATAAATTTATTTCCGGTGAGACCGGGTCGGATCACAGGGACAAGTCGTTTTGCAATCGCAAATTCAATTGATGTAGGACGGGTAACGGCGGTTAACAACCAACTATGCTAACGGGGTGGAAGTGTGTGTGTGAAAATGTGGGTGTTTGAGACCAACTACCAAATCCACATCCTAGGGTTCGAGAATCGGAGAGGGAAATAGGCGAGGAAGCTTGTGTGGTGTGTGGGAATGAGGTTGCTAAGCATATGGGTTCAATCCGATGATAACTCAATTGTCTCTCCGGCTAAGGAAAGCGCAATCGGTGGATGTGACATTTTAACAAACACTTGGTGTGCAATGAAAGTAGGGTATGGAAAATCGAGATAATAAACAACCAAGCATATATGAATGGTACCACTAGGCAAACTCCACTCTAGGGATACCCACTAGGATCCCTAATTCAAAGTATATCCAAAAAAAAATCCTACCACATGAACTTTTAAACATGCAGATTGAAATTCCATAGCCCAAGCAAGCAACATCACCACACAACCACACACAATGAGATCTAGCTACTCATAGCAATAAAAGAGACATTTTTATCTCTAAAAACCATCATCCAATATCATTACAAATCACCAAATCAAAATACACAAAGAAATGGAAAGAGTTCACCAAGATTTCTCTAAGAAAAACATAAACTTTCTCTTCCAAAGTGCTCCTCCAAGCTTTCTTGCTCCTCTCCAATGGCCTCTAACCCTAAGAATGAAGAAGAAGGAGAGTGGAATGAGGGGGAAAGAGGGGAGGAAAGTCCAAGAAATAGACCCAGAATTTCGGGTCTGAAAACAGCCCAAACGGGTCGGATCCGCGCCCAAACCCGCAACTAATCCCAAATCTGCAGAAATTTTCAGCACCGTCACACTGTCTTACGAAAATTCTAGAAAAATCATCCGACCTCGGAATGACGTGTTCCAGGCGGCGATGTAACCGTAACAAAGTGTACAACACCAGAAAAATATCACTAGGCCGGAAAATACACTAGAATGATAGCAGATTTCTTCACAAGAGGGGGCCAATCTGCAGAAATTTTCAGCACCGTCACCCTGTCTTGCGAAAATTCTAGAAAAATCATCCGACCTCGGAATGACGTGTTCCAGGCGGGGATGGAACCGTAACAAAGTTTAGAATACCAGAAAAATATCATTATGTCGGAATATATGCTGTAATGATAGCAGAATTCTACACAAGAGCGAAAAAGCAGACTTTCTAGCCCAGAAATTTTCAGCACCGTCACATTGTCTTCCAAAAAATGCAGTAAATTGCTCCGACCTCCAACAATTCTGGAAAAATATGCGTTGGAATAGGGACTTCACGAAATTCAACTGAAAAATAATAGAAGACCAAGATGAAGATGCTAATAAGCTGTAAAAATCATGTTTTAAGCATATAAAAACGGTAGGCTCCAATATTAAGTGATATCATCAAAATGCACGTATCGGAGCCAAAATGAATACAAATTATGCACAAAATGCCATCTAATGAGGGGTAAAATATACAATATTGAACCCTAATCACACCCCCCAACTAGCTTTTTGCTAGTCCCTAGTAAAACAAGCGATATATTCGGATTCACAATATAGCAAACATCAAACTCCACAATATTCATGGCACATGAAATTTTTTCAATATAAACTCAATTCCAATATACCAACTTATAAAAGAGAGCAAATCCAAGACTAAAACTCCAATATGGCTCAAACCAACAAAGTACAAGCAAATTTTGCATTCATTGAGATTAAAACATAAGCGTGTCATAATATCACAATCTTCAAGAACTTGGCCAAAAATAACACTTAGCTTTCTTAATTCATGGAAGTTTGATATGTGGATCATGTTTATTCATGTTTTTTTAATATGAAACTTAGAATGACCCATGTAACGAGGGTTCGGTCAATGACTCCCAAATCAAAAGATTTTGGGGCATTAGGCCAAAAGGGACCCCGCGGACCTAGTAACTCGAATCACCTAAGATTCACTTATTTTTCTCTCGTGCACTCCCCTAAATCCTATCTTTCGACACGAATCCCCAATGTTTCATGAGGACCAGGCTACTTGACAAAACTAGAAGAACGATGCACTTATTCTTTTTTTTCTTTTTCTTTTTTTCTTTTTCTTTTCTTTTATTTCTCTTTTATTTCTTTTTTTTTGATCCAACACACCAATCAACCACTCCTCAAGCATAAACCAAGCGTATATCCAAGGCCAAATTCGATCAAATTGAACACCAAATTACACTAATGACTTAATCCAACTCGTGCATCACAAAGTTTGTACAAAACTGATCCAAACCACATCGAAGACAAAATTCATCGAATTATGCACTATTTTATGAATGGCATATTAAAGTTGATCCCATGAAGAAAAAGTAATAAAATGCATGACAATCACTATTTAGGAGTTTGAACATAAGATTTGAATTCAAATGTATGCATGAATATGAAGCATATAAGGGACTAAGCACAAAGCTAGCAAATGAGCAAGGAGGGTCAATTATATGCTCGCAAGATATTGGTGATGTCAAAATGGATGTCGCCAACAAAAAAAAAATTTAAAACGAAAACAACTAACTAAACATCCTAAAACCACCTACTACTCTTCCCCCCCCCAACTAAAGACAAACATTGTCCTCAATGTTGAAAAAGTAGAAGTTTATTGAAATAAAACTATCCTAAAAAGCATAGAAAGTGCATTAAATTAAAATTTCTATATTACTAGAAGGAGATCACCGGGGTCAAAAGGAGGATCTTGGACGTATAACGGTGAGGAAAGTTGCTCAATTAGATCTTTACGCTCCTCCGCAAGCGTCTTCCCTCCACAAATCACTTTGGACCCTAGCAACACACCAACAAGTGCTCCCTCCATAAAATTTCCAATCGTGCCCTGCGAGAGAGAGGGTGTGTCAATCCAAAGCCGACACCGTTGCCTTTCAACAAAAGTGATCCAAATATAGTCGTCAACATAAGATAAAGAATTTAAATCAAGTTGACGAAAACTCCCTAAAGTGATTTCGTCCATCTCCATATGATGCATGCCCACGGGGGATAGGAATGATGGATTTTGGGACAAGATTGGGGGAGAGCATGGTTCGGACTCCACCAAAATGATCGATGAGCTCGTGGCCCTACTAGTCTCCTCCTCCACTCCATCCAAAATTTCACGCTCGTCCTCTACATCTTCACACAAATCTCCTACAAGAGAAGATGAATCCAAATCAGATAATAAAAGTTTTTGAGTGGTTTGATTACCTTCTCCCAAGCAAGAGGCAAGCAATGCGAGACTGGAAATGATCTCATGAATATACTGGCTTCGAGTCTCCATGCTCCGCAGAAAATATCAGGATTGAGTCTCCTGTGTCTGAATAAGCAATTGAAGTTCCTCGCCCAAGGGTTGCAAGGGTGCATCCACGATTTGCTCTCCTTGGTCAAGGGATGCTCCAATGCTATCGTGATCTGGCGCTAATGGATCACTCCCTGAAGTCCCATCCAATGGTCGTGCCATATCCTCCATGGACTCCAAGTACTCCCAAGCATCCACAGGTGACATGTCAAATAGAGCTCCATCGTCCAACATCGCCATGTAGTCCTGCATCTCCTCCCGCAGTCCCTCGTAGAAAAACTGGAAAAGATGGGCCATCGTGAATCCATGATGTGGACAACCGCTTAATAAATCCATGAACCTCCTCCAAGCTTGATAGAAGGATTCACCGTCAATTTGAGCAAAGTCGGCAATTTTGAGCTTCAAAGAAGTGGTCCTGTGCAAAGAAAATGAAAGTGCATCATACAAAGAATTTATGTCGTTAAAGTCCATAGCTTTTTTTTGAATTTTTATAAAGGAAATTGAAAATAAAGATAACAAAGGACTCAAAAAGTGAAAAATAAATAAAGATGAAAGATAATAAATGGAAGATAAAGAATAAAAAAGACTCACACTAAATAGTAGGATGTATCACGTCAAAATTTCCTAAATCAATAAAAAATGTAAATGCAAAAACCGTTGTCCCCGGCAACGGCGCCAATTGCTTGAACGCGTCTCAAGTATGTGATGCTTGAGCGCTACTCCCAAGTGTAGGAGGGCGTCAAGTAATAAATTTATTTCCGGTGAGACCGGGTCGGATCACAGGGACAAGTCGTTTTGCAATCGCAAATTCAATTGATGTAGGACGGGTAACGGCGGTTAACAACCAACTATGCTAACGGGGTGGAAGTGTGTGTGTGAAAATGTGGGTGTTTGAGACCAACTACCAAATCCACATCCTAGGGTTCGAGAATCGGAGAGGGAAATAGGCGAGGAAGCTTGTGTGGTGTATGGGAATGAGGTTGCTAAGCATATGGGTTCAATCCGATGATAACTCAATTGTCTCTCCGGCTAAGGAAAGCGCAATCGGTGGATGTGACATTTTAACAAACACTTGGTGTGCAATGAAAGTAGGGTATTGAAAATCGAGATAATAAACAACCAAGCATATATGAATGGTACCACTAGGCAAACTCCACTCTAGGGATACCCACTAGGATCCCTAATTCAAAGTATATCCCAAAAAAAATCCTACCACATGAACTTTTAAACATGCAGATTGAAATTCCATAGCCCAAGCAAGCAACATCACCACACAACCACACACAATGAGATCTAGCTACTCATAGCAATAAAAGAGACGTTTTTATCTCTAAAAACCATCATCCAATATCATTACAAATCACCAAATCAAAATACACAAAGAAAGGGAAACAGTTCACCAAGATTTCTCTAAGAAAAACATAAACTTTCTCTTCCAAAGTGCTCCTCCAAGCTTTCTTGCTCCTCTCCAATGGCCTCTAACCCTAAGAATGAAGAAGAAGGAGAGTGGAATGAGGGGGAAAGAGGGGAGGAAAGTCCAAGAAATAGACCCAGAATTTCGGGTCTGAAAACAGCCCAAAGGGGTCGGATCCGCGCCCAAACCCGCAACTAATCCCAAATCTGCAGAAATTTTCAGCACCGTCACACTGTCTTGCGAAAATTCTAGAAAAATCATCCGACCTCGGAATGACGTGTTCCAGGCGGCGATGTAACCGTAACAAAGTGTACAACACCAGAAAAATATCACTAGGCCGGAAAATACACTAGAATGATAGCAGATTTCTTCACAAGAGGGGGCCAATCTGCAGAAATTTTCAGCACCGTCACCCTGTCTTGCGAAAATTCTAGAAAAATCATCCGACCTCGGAATGACGTGTTCCAGGCGGGGATGGAACCGTAACAAAGTTTAAAATACCAGAAAAATATCATTATGTCGGAATATATGCTGTAATGATAGCAGAATTCTGCACAAGAGCGAAAAAGCAGACTTTCTAGCCCAGAAATTTTCAGCACCGTCACATTGTCTTCCAAAAAATGCAGTAAATTGCTCCGACCTCCAACAATTCTGGAAAAATATGCGTTGGAATCGGGACTTCACGAAATTCAACTGAAAAATAATAGAAGACCAAGATGAAAATGCTAATAAGCTGTAAAAATCATGTTTTAAGCATATAAAAACGGTAGGCTCCAATATTAAGTGATATCATCAAAATGCACGTATCGGAGCCAAAATGAATACAAATTATGCACAAAATGCCATCTAATGAGGGGTAAAATATACAATATTGAACCCTAATCATTGGCCGTGCACGTGCTTTTGGCCGTGCACGTGTTTATTTTAGACTTTATTTGATTGTGAACACATTTGTGTGATATGCCGTTGTGAACGTCTCTGAGAGTATTAAATAGTGGCACTATCTTGGAACGACACTTCTCGAGTCGTTTTTCCACAATTTAAACTCACTCGATGAGACGTGACGATTTTCACTTTTGACGGGAGACGTTTCTATTTTTAGTTTCGTCGTCCGACGTCGAAATTGAGATCCGTCTTCTTAGTTAGCTCACTTTCGTTATCACGATCACCACGATATTTATTTTATAATTTTTGGAGTTTATTTGACCACTTTTATATTTTTAACAAGTTTTAAAATATTTTTAATAATTAATTTTTAAATTATTTTCGGCCAAATAAAATTTATTTGAGTTTTAAACGTATTAAAGAATTTTTGAGCCAATTTCCAGCTCATTTGGACCAAGTCAAATCCTTGGGTGAGTTGGAGAAGTTGAATTTCAAATTTTAAATTATTTTAAACTTCTAATCCTATTAGATTTAGCCCTAGACCAAGTCAACCCATCTACACTTTATAAACAACCCCTAGGAAGACCTATTTTCGTAAGAAATTAACCCTAGCCTCTTCCAAACTCGAAATTTGACGTTGCGACGATTCGTCGCAACGTTGCGACGAACGGCTGCCGCACCGACCGAGAAAACCAAGCAAAATTCCCCGCTCCGACCGCTAGCCGCTCCACACCCAACCCCACTCCGCATCGCAGCACATCCGCCCCACCGTTCTACCGCTCTGACCGAGAGAAGCCCTCGGTCTGACCGAGGGCTTGGCCGCATCTCCGCTCCGCATCGACCCCCGCCCCGTTCGCTTGCCTCCGCTCGCGCCAGACCGAACGGGTCGCCCGCACCGACCGACGATTGCAACGCTGCAACGTTGCAACGTCGCAGCCCTCGCATCCAAGCGCCTGACTGAGCCGCCCTACCGCTCCGACCGAAGGAGGCCCCCGCACCCGCTGCTGTGACCGACCCAAATGCTGTGCAGCGCCGTTCCTAGCGTCTGACCGAGAGGATCTCCCGCATTGGCCGTGTACGACCGAGAGCCACTCGTCGCAACCCCGCATCCGTCGCACCACTTGCCTCAGTGGGCCCCCCAAGTTCTCCAGAGGTATTGTGGGTCCCCCAAAGGTCCCTAGGACTACTGTGGGCCCCACCTAGGTGCGTTCTCTTCGACGATTCGCCGCGTACGACGTCGTCGCACGTCGTAGCCCGTCGTCGCACGTGCTAGCTTTGGAATCTGGAATCGTTGCCCTGGTTGATTGCTCTGAAATTTCCAGCGAGGAATCTAATTGGAATCTGGACTTGGAGCGCGATCTTTTATTCCAACCCCCGGCGTCGCTACCTGACGCCGGTGTAGCTTTCACGTCGTGTTGAGATAACGCTTTGCACCCCTAGGACCCCCAACCCAATTGCATGCTAATCAAGACTAAAATCAGTATTTTAAAGTATTTTTAAATGTTTTAGCAATCACTAATCAAGATTAATAAAATGGATGTAGGCCGGTGGACTTGTGCACGTAGGAATTGTGACTTTGGACTCGTTGGACGGTGTTTCCTTGACGTGATAGTTACAGGCAAGTGAAACTTGCCAAATCTTGCTTAGGGCCATGTTTTTAGGCCACTTCCTTGTTTTTAGCGTAAAAGAGACTAGTCAGTGAAATGATAGCTGGCTAGACGCCTACTTGATCTAGTTTGACAACGAAACTAGATCCGTCACCTAATTGATCTAGCTTGACAACGAAGCTAGATCAAACCCTTAAACTTGTTGTTCATGCATACTAAACTATCACGTTTACTTTCCTTACCTGTACGCTTTACTACTTACCATGACATGTCATCCATGCATTGAATGTTGCATTCGTAGCACACGCTACACTACTTGTACTTCCTTGTCCGGCTAGGTGCACCCCTATGCCATACTTGTTAAAAACACTTCCTGGCTCGTGATCCAGAAGCAAGCATTCCATGTTCGGGGGTAAGGCCCTGGCTCGATACACGTGGAGGGGTAGGGATAAACGGTTGCTTGAGCTTAGGAGTTGGCCCGCGCAGCAACTCTAGCCAAAAGACGGAATCTCTGTGCACGAGGTGCTTACTTTACTTGTCTTGTACTTGTCTTGTGAATGCCATGCCATGCTCGTACTTTACTTTACTTTACTTTACCTTACTTTACATGTTGCACTCATTACTTTAACTGCCATGTCATTGCATCATGCTAGAACTGCTAGGTTGCTTTACTTTTACCTCTTTCAGTTTCCTTGCACAAGTCTTCCAGACTTGCTGACATGTGCCCCTTGCTCTTTTGGGTGTCACATGTTAGACCCTGAGCCAGAGACAGTTGCTGAGGACGAGGTGTTTGCTGACGCTGAGCCTGAGCCTACGTTCGTCGAGGAGTTCGAGGACACCGGAGACCAGTCTTAGAGACTGATTTTACTTGCTTTTGCTTTAGGTTGCTGTTAGTTGTCGGTGCTTGCACCATTGCTTTGTTTTCGTACTTTGTACTTTTGTTGGCCATGCTGGGCCTCTTTCAGACTCTTATATTTTAGCCTGGTGGCTTTTCTGCGATGTTGAGATTTATTATTATGGATATTCTGAGATGTTTCTTTTGTCTCTTTTCGTTATTATTATCTATGTTTCGTTTCGCGTTGCAAGGACATGCAGTTTCAAGTGATTGACGCTTATCGGACTTGCGGCTTTGTAGCTTCAAGTCTGAGCGGACCTTCTCACGCTTCGCCTCCACGTTTTTGGGAAGCGGGGCGTGACAGCAAAAAAAATACAAATGCCCAAAACCCAAAAAAATTTCAGTGTGAATATTTTTTCCTACTCACCGAGAATAAAGGGAAGGCGAGAATTTGCACTGAGTGTTCTTCTCCACACCATCTCAACCCCCATCGTTATCGAAAACACTTGGCTTAGGAACTTTTTAGCTAGTATCTAGGCTATAGTGGCGTGATTTCCTTAACCCTAGTTGTGGAGTCCCCGATGCATGATACGCTTCTATTCTTACTCTTCTCATGCATGCTTGAACTTATATTCGCCGCTTAATTCAATTCGAATCGATATTTGGGTCATATCTTGGATTTGTGTATATCGAGCCTCATAGCACATTTTAGAAAGCGACACCATTTGCTAGCACACGACCACACTCACTCGCGCTTCACCGCGTGGGCCCACGACACTTATTTGGACTCGTTTTCCTAGGTTTAATGGTGTGATTTGGCGTTTGCTTGCATGGTGTGTCGTTTTTGATTTTGGTGGCTCTAACGGACGATCTAGGATTTAGAGTTTTCTTTTTCTTTCTTCCTCTCTATTTTTCCCTTCCGAGCTCCTACTCTCACTCGTCTTCCTCGAGGGCGAGGAAGAGTTCAGCTTGGGGGATTTTGACGTGCGTTTATATTTCATATTTTCACGCACGTTTTCTTTTGTGTTTCTCCGTGTTTTTCCACCGTCTTTTATTTGTTTTCTTGTATTTTCTCGTTTTCTTTCACTTTTCTTTGTTTATCCATGATTGCAGGGGATTGACCACGTAGGGGACGTTTAACGATGATATCCCAAGTCCCCGGAGCAACGGGAGAAGTCACGCGTGATCCAGGGGGTCAGACGTCGAAGAATTCATCTTTCAGCCCATCACCCGGTCGGTTGGTCATCTCCAACTGATCGGGTGATGCACGCGTGCACCACCCGGTCTCAGCCGAAGCTCACGGGGAAGTCACCCGACCGGTTCGTAGACCGGTTCAGCGGGGGCCTGTTCTCTGTTTTCTCGAGCAAAATGCCAACCGATCGGGTGACTCTCACCCAATCGGTTCATCTGTAGCTGAAGATGAAGAGCTGAAGACACGTGCGCCAAACCGATCGCTTCACCTGACGGCTCCAAGATCCAACCGGTCACTCAAGAACTCACCCGACCGGTTCATGTGATCGGGTGAAAGCTCGCCGTTTTCTGTTATTATTTTGTAACGGATCAACCGATCGGTTGACTTATCAACCGATCGGTTGACTTATCAACCGATCGGTTGATGCGAGGGTCTATAAATAGAACCCCTAGGGTTCCAGAAACGGGGAGCTGCTAGTTTTTTTACTGTTTTCTCACTTTGTGACGGCTGTAATTGTTACTCTTTTGTAAGTTTTCAGATCTTTCTCAAATTTTAGTATTGTCTTATCTACTCTATTACTTCCGCATTACAATCGTCCGATTATGATTCCAACGGTTAATTTTTATTTAGATCGCTTTTTCATGGATTTTTGTGAGTAGTTCCCAAATCTGGGATTTTGGTGGAAACCCCTTCGGGGGCTCTTCCCGATGCGTCCATAGGGTTAGGAAATCGATAGGGATTAGGAATCTAACGGTTACGCGGGGTGTTTCATTGTCATCGGTGGAAAAAGACCGCCTTTGACCGTTGGGCCAAGGGGGAATAAACTTGGCGGTTGACTCCCTAGCCATAGCTCACACCCATAGCGTAGACGTCAAATCCTAGCACGCGGGAGCAGCAGGATGAGACGTTGAGAGTTATCGTTGCGGGCTTAGTGCTCCCGGGATCGATCAGTGTTAATGGACACGGGAGTGCCCACTGATCGAATCCGGGAAGTCCGGTGTATCATCCTGGGCACCGGCCGGAATATCGGGCCCATGGGACGCCGGTACCACTTTCAGAGGCAACGTCTCACCATTAGACCCTAATCTCGATCGTTATCCATACCCGTAGGCCGTGTCGGCGAGAGCCACTCGTCGGAGCGGAAACCAAAGTCCCGGGTTTATTTCTTTATTGTTCATACCCTTTATTTCTTCCCGTGACAACCATTTACTGATTCGGGCTAGCTCGCCCCTCGGGGTGATTTAGGTCCTATCTGACCCAAGCACAACCTCGCCTCCCTGAGTTCGATATTCCCGCACCCTACACTAACCGTGCACTTGCGGTAAACTGACACCGCGCCCTTACAGCAGATCGCGGGGGCACCGGTCACTGATGCCACGGAGCTCGCAAGCCTCCTGGAGGCAGCAAAGGAGAGAGAATTGGTTCTTCTGGCCAAGCTCAACATGAGCTCCAGAGAGGCCAAAAAGGAGCGGACAGAGCACCAGCGCTAGGTCGCCGTCCTTGAGGGTCGGATTCAGGAGTTAGGAGCGGTGGATCCCGATCGGATTGCCTGGGATGCCGTGGATGAGTATGCCACATCTTTTGTGGCCAGGACGATGTTCGAAGCATTTGAGAGGGGATTCACATGCTGCCAGTCTGAGATCCAGCGAAAATTCACGCTCTCCGCGATTCTTTTTGACGAGCTCCGGCTGGATTCTGAGGGCGAGGAGGATGTGCGGGATGGACCCCCTAAGCTGCCTGCCAGCGCTCCCAAAGAGGCTCCGGATGCTGGCAAGGGAGCAGAGTTTTAGTCCTTCAGCCTCACCGCTTTCTGCAAACCCATGTTCGGCAGATGTGTAATACGCCGTTTTTGCGATGGAATTCCATTTTTTGTTTGTCCTTCTTCATCTGTCCACCTGGGACAGGGCTTTCCTGCTGGGCTAGTCGGAGAAATTTTCTTGCTCGCCTTGGCGATCCATTCACTGAGCTGCTTCTCCAGGGTTCTCAGCCGTTCGGGTGGCCGAGGCTCCGTTCTCTGACATAGGAAGCCGTGTTGGATCTGGATCGTAGCCTAGAGGGGGGTGAATAGGCTAATAAAAATTCTCGTGCAACCCATAAGAAATCCCACGCAGTTATAAGCACAGACATGGTAATAAAATAGCAATCACAGAGTACGCACAGATATACCCTGGTTCGGTCATCACCACGACCTACTCCAGCCCCCGAAAGCAAATACTAGATAGATGTGTAATCATGTACAGCTACAATGAGTCAAGATCCCAACTCTATTCTCACCTAGCTCGTACGCACACCACGTGCTCTACACTCTCAATCTAATCAGATGCTCTCCCTCCGTGATGACTCCCAAAGTCGTCAGGTCCCCAAAAAGTAACACAGAAGGTAAAGTTTCCCATACAGAGATCACTACACCAATACAAATATAAATAAATAGAGTTTTAGGAATGCTCAGTAATGGTGTGTCGCCTCTGTCGTTCAGTGTGTGGTCAGATCAATCTGACAAGTAGTAGTCTCTGATGTCCCCTCAATAGTTCGGCTTCCTTCTCAATGAAACTTGCGCCCTCCACCAAATATTAAAGTTGCAGCACCTTGCCTTGAAGTTACGGCCTGTGTGTCTTGAGATTCTGCAAAGTTGAGAGCAACAAAAATCGGCCTGTTCTTAAATTTAAGAGCTCTACAAATATTCGACCTGAAAAAAAACAGAAGAGAACTCAGATGTTAGGAGGGGACAAAGGTATGAACGTTGTGAATTTCAAAGAGAAACACAAAGAATTTATTCGGCCTGTCTTTGATTAACTCTCGGAGAATTGCAAAGTCGTGCGGCAACTGTCAATCAAAGCAAAAGAATATTGCCAGCCCTGGGATTTTTCGTGAAGAGCTCTGTGTGTGTGTTTTTGATTGAACAATGGAGAGATAAGAGATCTACAGGTTCTTAATGATTTTCTATCAACAAAAAAATGCGGCTCTCAGCAGATCAAGGCACAAGTTGATTTAAATTTTCAAAAGAGAACAACAACAAAAAACGCCCTGTGCTTTGATTTTTCCAAAGAAAAAAAATGATTGGCTCTTTTGAAAATGATATGAAAAAAAAAGAAGATGATCCCTTTGATTTTATTGAGGTGTGGCCTTGGGCAATTAAAAAAGTGCTGCTCTTCTCCCTTGAGAATTTGTGCGGTGGTAAAAAAAATGGGGCCAACCCCCTTTCATGCGGCTGCCCCTACGGTTTTTAAGGGATGGGTTGTGCACATAGGCTCTTGGATTTTTTGGGCTCCCAAAAGAATTCTTCAATCAAAAAAACGTGTGCAGTGGGCTCTCAAAAGAATTCTTCAATCAAAAAGAAATGTGTGCAGCTCCTCCCAATTTCGGCCTACTCTCTTGGCCCTTTATTTATAGGCTGAGCTCCCCCTTTTTTTCCTTTTTGTGCTTGCTTCAAGAGTTTCTGGTGAGCACCTCAAAATTGCGACAGTCTCAATGTCTCATTTTATTTTTTGTGCTAGGGTGAGGGGGGTTTAGGGATTACGGCCTGATAGATCTAGCCTAGGGTTTTTAGGTTTTGATTCCAATAGATACGAGTCCACTCAAGCTAGGTTCTCCTCTTTCTCCTTTGCACATTGACCAAGTCTCTCCGTGAATAAATCACACGTTCGTCATTCCTGAAACACTTAACACACACGTTAAAAACGTTCACACACATTTATTATCATCAAAAACGAAGTTCATAGATTGTTGCTACCAACAATCTCCCCCTTTTGATGATCACAAACTAGGTATATGATTTGAGCATTAAGTGTCCAAATAGTGTGTGTGTGAAAGCGTGACGATAGTGGGTGACATTGACGATAGTGGGTGACATGCAATGAGATGAAATGAAGTGCGAACAATGATGTGAAAAGTTTAACAATAAGCATGCTCCCCATATATTCATGCTCCCTCTTAACCAAGCATATATTCATGCTCCCCCTTAATTAAGCATTCATAAGTTGTTCATGAGCATTAATATCAAATACCAAATCTTCCCAAATTTTTTCCCCCTTTGTTATCATCAAAAGTCGAAGCACGAAGTCAAAAATATATACCATGCAAAAAGAGAGTATTATTAACTACAACTAGCATTTGCATGTCGTCATTCTATAAGTAGCACTTCAAATCCAACGATAATAATAATTAGAATTCAACACAATCGTGTAAGTGCAATTATTAAACGTAGAAGTACAAAGGGAGATACTTTTACAAATTCAACCAAATCAATCCACCATTTTCCAAATAACTTTGTTCACCTAGGATTGATTTTTCCCACCTCATCAAAGATGAGTTCAAGATATCATACCCCAAAACATAGCCTATAAGGACTCTTAGATGTGTGGGTGACATTGCTTGACGAGTAAGAACACCAACGCTAAAGTTTACCCATAAAGCTTATGTTGGATACTCGTGGGTAGTGTATTTACCTTGAGTTGCATCCATTTTTCATACGGAGCAAATTTTTTTTCTTTTTCATTTCCTTTGCTTTGTGCTCAATTTTTATTCATGGCAACTCACATCATATCCCTTAGATTTTTTCAGTTAATAATCATCCTACATTCACTTACCAGTATTCATAAATAGTATCTCCAAAAGTACAACATAGTTTAAGATTCGTGGAAGTGAAAGTAGGTGTAGAAATCATATTATCAATTCATCGAACATGGCATGGCTATTATGAAACAAAACATACGCATGTAGCCATAGTAATAATACTACAATTTCTACAAGGATATGGTCATCATTCATTTATATCACTAGAACGATGCAAAGAGAAAGATATACATTTAAGCACCATTTTTCTTTATTTTATTTTATTTCATTTTTTTGTTTTTGTTTTTATACATGAAGTACTAAAGCAAATATGAGATGCAATCACTCAAACAAAAAAATCATGCACACATAACAATGCACCTACTCGCACACAAGAGGAAAAAAAGTTCAACCACAAAAAAATGCGAACAAAAAAATTGCTATGAAGGTATGCATTAGGACCAAAAATATGAAATCATACCTTCGCGTCGCTATTTGACTACAGAGCCAAAAAAAGAGACTACAAGGATTTAGCATGTTAATATTTTTGTTCGTCAAATAGCATGTTAATCTTTTCTGAAAAAATTATACTTTTCAAGATAGCATGTTAATATTTTTTGGCTCCTTAGTCAAATAGCGACAAAGATTTAGGAACCCATATTTGTTTGAATTTAATATTGGAGTTCCTATATTTGCAATGATACGATGTGTGACCAACACTATCACATGTAAAACACTTTGCATAAACATTTTTAGCAATAGAAGGCACATTGTGAAATTTTTTATACTTAGTCTTTTCAACATTTTTAGCGCTAAATCCAAGGCCACGCCTATTATTGCCATACAATTGATTTTCAAGAATGATATCCAAGTTTTGTTTTCCTATGGAAAATATCTTTAATGACAATTCTAGGGTGGTGACTTTGGATTTCAAGATACTGTTTTCATTCACAAGCAAAGTGCATTTACTAATGAAAGCTCGCTTGTTTTCCTCTTCTTTCTTTTCAAAATCCCTCATTTTGTCTTTAAGTTCAAGATTTAGCATGTTAATCTTTTCAGAAAGCAATTCATTTTCAACTTCAAGCTTTATCTTATCTTGCTTATACATGCTAATATCTTTTAATAAAGAGGGACGTGAAAGACAGTCAATTTTTTTAGGCAAGCTAGCTTTCTCTTTTTCTAACATGGTAATGGTAGATTTGCATGCAACAAGCTCTTGTTTAAGATTTTTCATTTCTATAGACATGTCATACTCAGTTTGTTGCATATCAAAATTATCATTCCTATAACTATCCACATCAGCTTCTAGCTCATCAATTCAACATTGCATTCCTTTACAGATTTCTAAAAGTTCAGCCTTAGTGGGAGATTCTACCTCATTGTGTTTGGCCATAAATGCCATGACGGAATGGGCGTCATGCTCCTCTTCCTCCTCCTCAGCTTCGCTATCCATGTCCTACGTCAGCACTTTCGTTCATCCTTTTGCAACTTGAGCTGTGTGTTGTTGTGGGCAATCTTTTATGTGGTGCCCTTTCTTCCTGCATTTAAAACATTCACTTCTATTAATAGCTTTCTGATCATAGGAATTTCTACCAAAATTAGAATTATTAGAACGAATGAACCTTTTTCCCATCTCAGCTCTTCCTTGATCAGTCTGAATGTATCTCCTGAAGTTTCTGACCATTAGGGCTTGCGCTTCATCAAGATCGTCGTCGTTAGCTTGAAGAGCTAATGGTGTTGAAGCTTTGGTCTTCTCTGCAGGTTTCTCTCTGGCGTCTATACTCTGCAACTCAAGCTCGTGTGACATTAGGTTGCCTATCAAGTCCTCCACTTTCATTGTTGATAAGTCCTTAGCTTCTTGAATATCGGTGACTTTAGGCCTGAACGAGATTGGTAGCGCCCTTAAGATCCTTCGTACCTGTTCATGGCTAGAGTATGGCTTACCGAGGGAACTAGATTTGTAGAAGATGTCTGTGAACCTCGCAAACATGTCTTTAACTGATTCTGTTGGTAGCATGCGGAAGCTCTCATATTCTGTACTGAGCAACGCAAGTCTGGATTCCTTTACTTGCGATGTTCCCTCGTGTGTCACCTCCAGAGTATGTCAGATTTCCTACACAGTTAGACAATGTGAGATACGATTAAACTCAGATTTATCAAGAGATCATAAAAGCGCATTCATTGCTTTACCATTAAGAGTATAAAGTTTCTTATCAGCTAAATCCCACTTGTCTTTAGGCTTAATCATAACAGTGTCTTCAATTTTAATAGTGGGTAGACTATAACCATTTTCAATGATATCCCACACATCATAATCTACAGACGCTAAATAGATTTTCATCCTAACATTCCAGTATGCAAAGTCTACACCGTTAAACTTAGGTGGACGGGCTATAGACTGACCTTCAGAAATGCACAATCAGACATATTCATGATCATAAAAAAATCTAGACTAGATCTTCTAAACTGGCTCTGATACCACTTGTTGGATCTAGATCATAGCCTAGAGGGGGGTGAATAGGCTAATAAAAATTCTCGTGCAACCCACGAGAAATCCCACGCAGTTATAAGCACAGACAGAGCAATAAAATAGCAATCACAGAGTACACATAGATATACCCAGGTTCGGTCGTCATCACGACCTACTCCAGCCCCCGAAAGCAAATACTAGATAGATGTGTAATCCTGTACAGCTACAGTGAGTCAAGATCCCAAATCTATTCTCACCTAGCTCGTACGCACACCACGTGCTCTACACTCTCAATCTAATCAGATGCTCTCCCTCCGTGACGACTCCCAAAGTCGTCAGGTCCCCAAAAAGTAACACAGAAGGTAAAGTTTCCCATACAGAGATCGCTACACCAATACAAAGATAAATAAATAGAGTTTTAGGAATGCTCAGTAATGGTGTGTCGTCTCTGTCGTTTAGCGCATGGTCAGATCAATCTGACAAGTAGTAGTCTCTGATGTCCCCTCAATAGTTCGGATCCCCTCTCAATGAAACTTACACCCTCCACCAAAGATTGAAGTTGCAGCACTTTGCCTTGAAGTTACGGCCTGTGTGTCTTGAGATTCTGCAAAGTGGAGAGCAACAAAAATCGGCATGTTCTTAAATTTAAGAGCTCTTCAAATATTCGACCTGAAAAAAACAGAAGAGATCTCAGATTTTAGGAGGGGACAAAGGTATGAACGTTGTGAGTTTCAAATAGAAACACAAAAAATTGATTCAGCCTGTCTTTGATTGACTCTCGGAGAATTCCAAAGTCGTGCGGCAACTGTCAATCAAAGCAAAAAGAATATTGCCAGCCCTGGGATTTTTCGTGAAGAGCTCTCTGTGTGTGTTTTTGATTGAATAATGGAGAGATAATAGATCTACAGGTTCTTAATGATTTTCTATCAACAAAAAAATGCTGCTCACAGCAGATCAAGGCACAAGTTGATTGAAATTTTCAAAAGAGAACAACAACAAAAAAACGCCCTGTGCTTTGATTTTTCCAAAGAAAAAAAATGATTGGCTGTTTTGAAAATGATATGAAAAAAAAACGAAGATGCTCCCTTTGATTTTATTGAGGTGTGGCCTTGGGCAATTAAAAAAAGTGCTGCTCTTCTCCCTTGAGAATTTGTGCGACGGTAAAAAAAATGTGGCCAACCCCCTTTCATGCGGCTGCCCTACGGTTTTTAAGGGATGGGTTGTACGCACAGGCTCTTGGATTTTTTGGGCTCCCAAAAGAATTCTTCAATCAAAAAAACGTGTGCAGTGGGCTCTCAAAAGAATTCTTCAATCAAAAAGAAATGTGTGCAGCTCCTCCCAATTTCGGCCTACTCTCTTGGCCCTTTATTTATAGGCTGAGCTCCCCCTTTTTTTCCTTTTTGTGCTTGCTTCAAGAATTTCTGGTGAGCACCTCAAAAATGCGACAGTCTCAATGTCTCATTTTATATTTGTGCTAGGGTGAGGGGGGTTTAGGGATTACGGCCTGATAGATCTAGCCTAGGGTTTTTAGGTTTTGATTCCAATAGATACGAGTCCACTCAAGCTAGGTTCTCCCCTTTCTCCTTTGCACATTGACCAAGTCTCTCCGTGAATAAATCACACGTTCGTCATTCCTGAAACACTTAACACACACGTTAAAAACGTTCACACACATTTATTATCATCAAACACGAAGTTCATAGATCGTTGCTACCAACAATCTCCCCCTTTTGATGATAACAAACTAGGTATATGATTTGAGCATTAAGTGTCCAAATAGTGTGTGTGAAAGCGTGACGATAATGGGTGACATTGACGATAGTGGGTGACATGCAATGAGATGAAATGAAGTGCGAACAATGATGTGAAAAGTTTAACAATAAGCATGCTCCCCATATATTCATGCTCCCTCTTAACCAAGCATATATTCATGCTCCCCCTTAATTAAGCATTCATAAGTTGTTCATGAGCATTAATATCGAATACCAAATCTTCCCAAATTTTTCCCCCTTTGTTATCATCAAAAGTCGAAGCACGAAGTCAAAAATATATACCATGCAAAAAGAGAGTATTATTAACTACAACTAGCATTTGCATGTCGTCATTCTATAAGTAGCACTTCAAATCCAACGATAATAATAATTAGAATTCAACACAATCGTGTAAGTGCAATTATTAAACGTAGAAGTACAAAGGGAGATACTTTTACAAATTCAACCAAATCAATCCACCATTTTCCAAATAACTTTGTATCACCTAGGATTGATTTTTCCCACCTCATCAAAGATGAGTTCAAGATATCATACCCCAAAACATAGCCTATAAAGACTCTTAGATGTGTGGGTGACATTGCTTGACGAGCAAGAACACCAACGCTAAAGTTTACCCATAAAGCTTATGTTGGATACTCGTGGGTAGTGTATTTACCTTGAGTTGTATCCATTTTTCATACGGAGCAAATTTTTTTTCTTTTTCATTTCCTTTGCTTTGTGCTCAATTTTTATTCATGGCAACTCACATCATATCCCTTAGATTTTTTCAGTTAATAATCATCCTACATTCACTTACCAGTATTCATAAACAGTATCTCCAAAAGTACAACATAGTTTAAGATTCGTGGAAGTGAAAGTAGGTGTAGAAATCATATTATCAATTCATCGAACTTGGCATGTCTATTATGAAACAAAACATACGCATGTAGCCATAGTAATAATACTACAATTTCTACAAGGATATGATCATCATTCATTTATATCACTAGAACGATGCAAAGAGAAAGATATACATTTAAGCACCATTTTTCTTTATTTTATTTTATTTCATTTTTTTTGTTTTTGTTTTTATGCATGAAGTACTAAAGCAAATATGAGATGCAATCACTCAAACAAAAAAATCATGCACACATAACAATGCACCTACTCGCACACAAGAGGAAAAAAAGTTCAACCATAAAAAATGCGAACAAAAAAATTGCTATGAAGGTATGCATTAGGACCAAAAATATGAAATCATACCTTCGCGTCGCTATTTGACTACAGAGCCAAAAAAAGAGACTACAAGGATTTAGCATGTTAATATTTTTGTTCGTCAAATAGCATGTTAATCTTTTCTGAAAAAATTATACTTTTCAAGATAGCATGTTAATATTTTTTGGCTCCTTAGTCAAATAGCGACAAAGATTTAGGAACCCATATTTGTTTGAATTTAATATTGGAGTTCCTATATTTGCAATGATACAATGTGTGACCAACACTATCACATGTAAAACACTTTGCATAAACATTTTTAGCAATAGAAGGCACATTGTGAAATTTTTTATACTTAGTCTTTTCAACATTTTTAGCGCTAAATCCAAGGCCATGCCTATTATTGCCATATAATTGATTTTCAAGAATGATATCCAAGTTTTGTTTTCCTATGGAAAATATCTTTAATGACAATTCTAGGGTGGTGACTTTGGATTTCAAGATACTGTTTTCATTCACAAGCAAAGTGCAATTACTAATGAAAGCTCGCTTGTTTTCCCCTTCTTTCTTTTCAAAATCCCTCATTTTTTCTTTAAGTTCAAGATTTAGCATGTTAATCTTTTCAGAAAGCAATTCATTTTCAACTTCAAGCTTTATCTTATCTTGCTTATACATGCTAATATCTTTTAATAAAGAGGGACGTGAAAGACAGTCAATTTTTTAGGCAAGCTAGCTTTCTCTTTTTCTAACATGGTAATGGTAGATTTGCATGCAACAAGCTCTTGTTTAAGATTTTTCATTTCTATTGACATGTCATACTCAGTTTGTTGCATTTCAAAATTATCATTCCTATAACTATCCACATCAGCTTCTAGCTCATCAATTCTACATTGCATTCCTTTACAGATTTCTAAAAGTTCAGCCTTAGTGGGAGATTCTACCTCATTGTGTTTGGTCATAAATGCCATGACGGAGTGGGCGTCATGCTCCTCTTCCTCCTCCTCAGCTTCGCTATCCATGTCCTACGTCAGCACTTTCGTTCATCCTTTTGTAACTTGAGCTGTGTGTTGTTGTGGGCAATCTTTTATGTGATGCCCTTTCTTCCTGCATTTAAAACATTCACTTCTATTAATAGCTTTCTGATCATAGGAATTTCTACCAAAATTAGAATTATTAGAACGAATGAACCTTTTTCCCATCTCAGCTCTTCCTTGATCAGTCTGAATGTATCTCCTGAAGTTTCTGACCATTAGGGCTTGCTCTTCATCAAGATCGTCATCGTTAGCTTGAAGAGCTAATGGTGTTGAAGCTTTGGTCTTCTCTGCAGGTTTCTCTCTGGCTTCTATACTCTGCAACTCAAGCTCGTGTGACATTAGGTTGCCTATCAAGTCCTCCACTTTCATTGTTGACAAGTCCTTAGCTTCTTGAATAGCGGTGACTTTAGGCCTGAACGAGATTGGTAGCGCCCTTAAGATCCTTCGTACCTGTTCATGGCTAGAGTATGGCTTACCGAGGGAACTAGATTTGTAGACGATGTCTGTGAACCTCGTAAACATGTCTTTAACTGATTCTGTTGGTAGCATGCGGAAGCTCTCATATTCTGTGCGGAGCAACGCAAGTCTGGATTCCTTTACTTGCGATGTTCCCTCGTGTGTCACCTCCAGAGTATGTCAGATTTCCTGCGCAGTTAGACAATGTGAGATACGATTAAACTCAGATTTATCAAGAGAGCATAAAAGCGCATTCATTGCTTTACCATTAAGAGTATAAAGTTTCTTATCAGCTAAATCCCACTTGTCTTTAGGCTTAATCATAACAGTGTCTTCAATTTTAATAGTGGGTAGACTATAAACATTTTCAACGATATCCCACACATCATAATCTACAGACGCTAAATAGATTTTCATCCTAGCATTCCAATATGCAAAGTCTACACCGTTAAACTTAGGTGGACGGGCTATAGACTGACCTTCAGAAATACACAATCAGATATATTCATGATCATAAAAAAAATCTAGACTAGATCCTCTAAACTGGCTCTGATACCACTTGTTGGATCTAGATCGTAGCCTAGAGGGGGGTGAATAGGCTAATAAAAATTCTCGTGCAACCCACGAGAAATCCCACGCAGTTATAAGCACAGACAGAGCAATAAAATAGCAATCACAGAGTACACATAGATATACCCAGGTTCGGTCGTCATCACGACCTACTCCAGCCCCCGAAAGCAAATACTAGATAGATGTGTAATCCTGTACAGCTACATTGAGTCAAGATCCCAAATCTATTCTCACCTAGCTCGTACGCACACCACGTGCTCTACACTCTCAATCTAATCAGATGCTCTCCCTCCGTGACGACTCCCAAAGTCGTCAGGTCCCCAAAAAGTAACACAGAAGGTAAATTTTCCCATACAGAGATCGATACACCAATACAAAGATAAATAAATAGAGTTTTAGGAATGCTCAGTAATGGTGTGTCGTCTCTGTCGTTCAGCGCATGGTCAAATCAATCTGACGAGTAGTAGTCTCTGATGTCCCCTCAATAGTTCGGATCCCCTCTCAATGAAACTTACGCCCTCCACCAAAGATTGAAGTTGCAGCACTTTGCCTTGAAGTTACGGCCTGTGTGTCTTGAGATTCTGCAAAGTGGAGAGCAACAAAAATCGGCATGTTCTTAAATTTAAGAGCTCTTCAAATATTCGACCTGAAAAAAACAGAAGAGATCTCAGATTTTAGGAGGGGACAAAGGTATGAACGTTGTGAGTTTCAAATAGAAACACAAAGAATTGATTCGGCCTGTCTTTGATTGACTCTCGGAGAATTGCAAAGTCGTGCGGCAACTGTCAATCAAAGCAAAAGAATATTTCCAGCCCTGGGATTTTTCGTGAAGAGCTCTGTGTGTGTGTTTTTGATTGAATAATGGAGAGATAAGAGATCTACAGGTTCTTAATGATTTTCTATCAACAAAAAAATGCTGCTCACAGCAGATCAAGGCACAAGTTGATTGAAATTTTCAAAAGAGAACAACAACAAAAAAAACGCCATGTGCTTTGATTTTTCCAAAGAAAAAAATGATTGGCTCTTTTGAAAATGATATGAAAAAAAACGAAGATGCTCCCTTTGATTTTCTTGAGGTGTGGTCTTGGGCAATTAAAAAAAAGTGCAGCTCTTCTCCCTTGAGAATTTGTGCGGCGGTACAAAAAAATGTGGCCAACCCTCTTTCATGCGGCTGCCCTACGGTTTTTAAGGGATGGGTTGTGCGCATAGGCTCTTGGATTTTTTGGGCTCCCAAAAGAATTCTTCAATCAAAAAACGTGTGCAGTGGGCTCACAAAAGAATTCTTCAATCAAAAAGAAATGTGTGCAGCTCCTCCCAATTTCGGCCTACTCTCTTGGCCCTTTATTTATAGGCTTAGCTCCCCCCTTTTTTCCTTTTTGTGCTTGCTTCAAGAGTTTCTGGTGAGCACCTCAAAATTGCGGCAGTCTCAATGTCTCATTTTATTTTTGTGCTAGGGTGCAGGGGTTTAGGGATTACGGCCTGATAGATCTAGGCTAGGGGTTTTAGGGTTTGATTCCAATAGATACGAGTCCACTCAAGCTAGGTTCTCCCCTTTCTCCTTTGCACATTGACCAAGTCCCTCCGTGAATAAATCACACGTTCGTCGTTCCTGAAACACTTAACACACGCGTTAAAAACGTTCACACACGTTTGTTATTATCAAACACGAAGTTCATAGATCGTTGCTACCAACAAGCCGGTCGCTCTGTGGGGATGTCCTGTCTAGGGTCCTACAAGCGATCGGATGGCCAACCTTCTGGGGGTTGCCCCAGCCTTATGGTGGCTTGGGTGGGTCGACCAGCTGGGGGGAGCTATTCCTCAGGCTTACGGTCGACCGATTCACTGACATGCTGGGAGAGTTACTCCCAGCCTTACGGTTGGTTGGATCGGTCAACAGGTTAGGGGTGCGACCCCCAGTCTTACAGCTGATCGTCTGGCCCGCCAGCTGGGGGAGTTGCCCCAGCCTTATGGTTGGCCCTCGTGGCCGACCTGCTGGAGGAGTTGCCCCCAGCCTTACAGTCGGTCAATTGTTCGACCCACTGGGGGAGTTGCCCCCAGCCTTATGGTCGATTTGAGTCGTTCAGCCTGCTGGGAGAACTACCCCCAGTCTCACGACTAGACAACGGACCGACCTGTTGGGGGAGTTGCCCCCAACCTTACGATCGGTCCTCCTAACTGTCTGGCCAGGGGAGTTACCCCCAACCCGCCAGCCGGTTGCGTGGTCGGCCCGCTCAGGGGTTTGTTCCCCAGTCTCGTGGTCAACCGTCGAGACGCTCAGCTAGTGGGAGTTCCCCCATCCCAAGTGGGTCTATCAAGTGGATAGATATAGGAAGATTTGTTCCTTGCTTTTCAATGCATTCATTCGGATAAAAGAAAGGGGATGATACATTTGGGGGCCGACCTCACTGATAGTACTTACGCAAGTGTTCAGCGTTCCAGGTGTGAGTCAGGGCCTTCCCTTCCAAATTGGTTAGCCAGTAGGTTGCGGGTCCGAGGACTTCAGTGACCTTGTAAGGTCCTTCCCACTTGGCTGCTAGTTTCCCTTTGCGGGTAATCTCTGGGCTGAAGGCTGCCTTTCTGAGGACCAGATCCCCTTGGTGGAAGCTTCTTTCCTTAACACGTGAATTGTAATAATGAGCCACCTTCTGTTTCTGCCGGACGATATTGGCCAAGGCCTGCTCCCGTCGCTCTCCCATGAGTTCCAGACAGAGTTCCAAGCCTTCCGAGTTTCTCTCCTCGTTGAAGTGCTTTATGCAAAGAGATTCCTCGCCCACCTCGACAAGCACCACCGCCTCGGCACCATATGCAAGCATTAAAGGGGTTTCGTCCGTGGCCTGATTGTGGGTCATCCAGTATGACCAGAGTATTCCTGGGAGTTCCTCTGGCCATCTCCCTTCTGCATCTGCCACCTTATTTTGGAGGGGCTTGATGATGCATTTGTTGGCGGCTTCGGCCACCCCGTTGGTCTTAGGGTGTGCCACCGAGGCGAACATGAGTTTGATCTTCCATTCCGTGCAGAAATCCTTGAACCCCGCGGAATCAAACTGCTTTCCATTGTCCGTGACGATGGCTCAGGGAATCCCAAACCTGGAGATGATGAAGCTCCATACGAAGCTTTTGCCTTCTTCCAAGTGATGGAGGCTAGGGGTTCCGTCTCAATCCACTTGGTGAAGTAGTCCACTGCCACGATCAAGTACTTCCTCTGCCCCCGCCCGGAAGTGAAGGGCCCGAGGATGTCGAGTCCCTATTTCGCGAAAGGTACAGGACTGATCTCTGACGGGGGGGTGAGCCGAGTTTGGCAAACATATGGCATTACTGGTATCTTTGGACGTATTCAGTAGCGTCGTTGACTAAGGTTGGCCAGTAATACCCTTGCCTCAATATTTTCTGGGTGATCGTCTTGCCCCCATAGTGATTCCTGCAGATCCCCTCGTGCACCTCTCAGAGGACATAGTCAGCCTCCCAAGGTCCGATGCACTTGTGGTAGGGAAGGATGTCCGTCTTCGTACAACATCTTTTATACAGCGCCCCTTCATGGATCATGTACCAGAGTGCCTTTCGTTCCAGGGACCGTCCAGGTATGACAGAACTTCTCCCCTGGATAGATACCGAACAATCGGATCCATCCAAGTGGGCTCCTCGTCGATGGCCATGACTTCCTTCTCCTCTGTACTGGGGAACTGAAGGTTCTCCACGTAGATGGCGTGACCTAACTCCTTGGGAGATGAGGATGCCAGTTTTGACAGGGCGTCGGTGCGAGCATTCTCTGACCGTAGGAGGTGGAAGGTCTCGGCTCGCTTGAATTTGGACAGCTCGGTTCTGGCAGAGGCAAGGAAGTGCTGCATTGCCTCTTCGCGAGCCTTGTAGTCTCCCTGCAACTGGTGGATGACGAGCTTTGAATCGATGAGGAGGTGCACGGATTCTGCACTGAGCTCTCTGGCCAGCCTTAAACCGTTTATGGCGTCTTCGTACTCGGCCACATTATTGGTGGCCGGAAACTCGAACCGGAGCGCATACTCGACGACGTTCTCGACAGGCGATCGGATGACGATGTTGGATCTTGATCCTCGCCTAGAGGGGGGTTGAATAGGCTTATAAAAATAATTCGTGCAACCCACGAATAATCATACGCAGTTATAGCAGTAACAGGGTAAGTAAAGAGCAGACACAGAGTACACAACAGATTTACCCTGGTTCTGTCGACCCTTCGACCTACTCCAGCCTCCAAAGCAGAACTAGTATTGAATAGTGCAATAGGTACAAAACCACAAGTTAGAGCACGCTCAGAGCACCCTCTACGTCTCTACACTCGCCAGGCTCTAAGTACCCCACACACTGTGTTTTCTCTCACTATCAATCCTGGTAATGCTTTCTACCAGCTAGTCCCAAACTAGCTGGGTCCCACTTGTCTAGTCCTAACTAAACAAGTCCCAAAATAGTCACAAAAGAATAGGTAAAGTTTCCCCTACAGAGATCGTTACACAAAGACACAAATAAAAGAGTTTAAGGGTTTAGAAATGCTCAGTTTGTGTCCGTGTAGGCATCTCTACCAATCAGCACGTCGTTAGCTCCAATCTGACGCAAACGGTGTCTCAATCTGACTCCTGGATTGCAAAATACACACTGGTCTGTGTGTAAAGAAATTCAGTTCAATTCCTTATTATTGGGCAGTCGGTACGCAGAGCAATCTGCTTATAAACCCTGGCCACGTCACGCTTTGAAAATCGTGCTTCCGCAAAATTGCGTTTCACAGCTTTCTTACGCGATCTCGCACGGAGAGATCTCATCCGTTGGTTTCGTTTTCATGTAGCAATCTCGTCTGTCCGCTTTAATTTCAATTCATGCAGCAATCGGACATCGTCTTCACGGCGACAGCAGCAGCTTCGTCTCCGGGCTTCGTCGCATCGCTCGATGGCTCCAGAAAACAAGCGACGGCGATGGAAAGGTGTTCTCTCCTCATTGGCATGCAGCAGCTCCGTAATCCTCGACGACAACAATGAGTTGTGACGGCAGCGACCCAAAACATCTTCGACAGCGGGTTACGGTGATGGCGACTTCTGGCGGCGTTCGTTCGCTTCTCCTCCATGCAGATGACGGCTATCCTTCGTCAGCTTTGATCTTCGCAGCGGCTGTTCGCTTCTCTCGGGATCTCGATGGTGACGGTGTACAGCTTCGAGGAACGACAGTGGGCTTCGATAGCGACGGGCGGTGACTTCCCTTCAACGGCTTGCACTTCGATCGACGGCGAGCTCGGTCTCTTCGCTTGACAGCAGCAACGATCTCTAAACGTAGCAAGACAGCGACTTCTTCAACGGCGGTGGTGGCTTCTTCATCGTCTCCTTCTTCGTGCAGCAGCGGCGATCTCCGTGACTTCGAGTTGCATGCGACAATCCCGACGGCGTAGGGTGTTCGACTGCGGTGGTTGGCTTCTCCGACGACGTCTCGGAAGCAGCGGTGACCACTTGAAGACTTTCTCGACAAGGGTGCGGCGTTGAAGTTGTTGGCGATGCGAACGTTGGTTGCTCCTTGGGATGTGTTTGCTTTGCTTTGAGGATGAAGATGGCAATAGGGCGTGCGGCTATGGAGATGTTAGTTAGGTTTGATCACAATGAAGATTGGCTATAAGGCATGTGACTTGGAGGAGAAAGCTTGATAGGATTGCGGTAATGAATATGGAGATTGTTATTTTTTGGCCTTGATTGGCTTGTAGGCTGCGGCTAATGATATAGGATGTTAGGTTTTTTTTTGTGACGCAAGTTATTTCTTTTTGTATGCCACATATAATTTTTCAGCCCCCCCAATCTTTGCATTAGGATGATGGGTTTATATAAGATGCCCCTAGGGTTTTTGTTTGTGCGGCTTGGGATATTCTAGGGATGAGAGAGAATCTCTACAATCTAGGAGATTGTGTATTGGTAGAAGTTTGTATTTGACTAGGATTGGAGAGATTGGCTTTGACTTGATCTCTTCTCCATTTGAAATACAAATTCGGCTAGGAGAATCAAATGTGATCTCTCTAAAAGATTTGATATGAGATTTCATCCCATTTCTCTCCCATCTTTGGCCTAGTCCAAATTGTATGTGTGTAGCAATTTCCACTAGCTCGTAATTTGTCCAACGCATTGATTTACGTTCATTTCGCCAAGCCTGAAACACACTAAGCACACACATTAGATATAACGATACGTTTGTCATCATCAAACCAAGATCCTAGATCGTTGCTGCCAACAATCTCTCCCTTTTGGTGATGACAAACCCATACAAGATGTGAGCAATAGATGGGTGTGTGAAGTGTGTTGAAGGGTGTAATGCAATATGATGTATGGATGATTCATTCAAGCATTACATAGCATGCACAATATTATTGCTCCCCCTTCTCGCAAGCTCCCCCTTCAATATTTATTCAAGTATTTTTCTCAAGCTCCCCCTTCAACAAATAATACCGACAACAAAAAACACACAAATCTTTCTTCCTCTTTCTCCCCCTTTGTAATCACCAAAAGTGGATTAATGAAGTCACAAAAATATTCCATGCATAAATAAACCATTATTAAATATAGCGTGCAATTTGCATGAGTTTTCCACAAAATAGACAATCCAAGCTCATAGGATTTCATAACAAGACTTCTCCACCTTTGTGTAAGTGTAGTGATATAGACAATAAAGTACAAGAGGAGATTCATTTTCAGAAAATCATCCAAATCAATCCACATTTTCCAACTTTCATGAATATCGCGAGGATTGAATTTTCCCACCTCATCAAAGATGAGTTCAAGTTACCGAACCCCAAAACATAGCCTAAAAGGACTTTTAAATGTGGGGTGGCATTGCTTGACGAGTAATATACACCAACGCTAATGATTACCCATGTAGCACAAGTTGGATACTCGTGGGTTGTGTATTAGCCATGAAGTGTATCCATTTTTCATACGGAGCAATTTTCATTATATATATATATATATATATATATATGCAATTATTTTGTGCTCAATTTTAATTCATGGCTAAACACTTCATATCCCTTAGAAAATTCAGAAATTAAACATTCCTTCATTCACTTTCCATAATTCTTCAAAAGAATCTCCAAAAGCACTAAAAAGTCAATTATCGTGAAAGTGCAAATGTAGGTGTAGAAGTCGAATTTGAAATTTATGAGACATGTCATGGCTATTAAAAAGATAACAACATGTTAATGTAGCTACAACAATAATGAATTAACTTCTACAAGGGATAGATTTGATCATTCATACAATACCACTTTGGATAAAACATAAAGGGTATTCTTTTAAGCCCAAATTTTTTTTATTTTTTGGTTTTTCAATTTTTTTTTGTTTTTTTTCCAGAAATAAAAACATTAAAAATCATGCAAGCAAGCACACAAAACAATCTATGAAGGTATGCGATGAAATGCAAAGAGAGATAAAAATTATACATTCTCGTCGCTATTTGACGAAGGAGCTAAGAGAATGAGACATTGAAATTTTTCTCCTTGCCAAATCTCCATCACACCTACAAGAGAGGTGTTAAGTGTGACCTTGGAATCCAACAAGGTCCACGAGTGTTAGCCATTAAAGATTTAGGAACCCAAACTTGTTTGAACTTGATATTTGTGTTCCTAAATTTACAATTATATGAAGTGTGGCCTACACTATCACAAGTAAAGCACTTTGGATATTTGTTCTTTGCAATATAGGGTACATTGTGGAATTTCTTGAATTTTTGCTTTTCAACATTTTTCAGACCAAAACCAAGTCCTCTTCTATTATTGCCATATAATTGATTCTCTAAAATAGTGTCCAACGATTGTTTTCCCATAGAGAATTTCTAAATGGCCAATTCAAGATGAGAGACTTTGGTTTTTAATTGTTTATTTTCTTCCACAAGCATCGTGCATTTACTAACAAAAGCTCTCTTGTTTTCCTCTTCTTTCTTTTCAAATTCAATCATTTTTCTTTTAAAGTCATTATCCAACATGCAGAATTTATCATTAAGCTCTCTAATCACATAGTCTTTTTCAGTTTCGAGCTTAATCAAATCAAGTTTAAGCATGCTAATTTGGTTTAATAATGAGGAACAAGAAATACAAGGAGCATTTTCATCAAAGCTTTTTTCCTTCTTCATGACTTCAATAGTAGACTTACATGCATTAAGTTCAGTTTTAAGTTTTTCATTCTCTTTAAACACCTTATCATCTCTAACTTGCATGTCATAGTTCTGATTTTGGAGACATTCAATAGTGAACTCATGATCTACTATTTGATTTTGCATTTCTTCACAAATTTTAAGAAGTTCAGCTTTGCTACCTGACGGTTTCTCATCTTGGATGCCCATCAAAGCCATGCAAGAATGGGCTTCATTTTCCTCCTTGCTTTCAGCTTCGCTATCCATATCCCATGTTAATACCTTCACTTTTCCTTTTCCTTTAGCGAGCTGAGCAGTTTCATTTGGGCAATCCTTCATCAGATGTCCTCTTCCCTTGCATTTAAAACATTGCATTCTATCAGTAGATTTCTGATCATTAAATTGCTTGGAAGAATTATTAAAGTTAGAACGATTAAACCTGGGTGCCATTTCTTTTCTACCATGCTTGGTCTTGATGAACTTTCTGAAATTTCTCACCATTAGCGCTATGTCGTCATCATCGTCTTCACTTTCGTCAGCTTTCAGAGCAAGGGGCTTTATAGCTTTCACTTTCTCCTCAGGTTTCTCTCTCGCTTCAACATTTTGCAGTTCCAACTCATGTGACATCAAATTACCAATAAGGTCATCCACCTTCAATTGTGACAATACCTTTGCTTCCTAGATGGCGGTGACCTTTGGTCTGAAAGAGCTTGGCAATGCTCTTAGGATCTTCCTCACTTGATCGAGGCTATCATTTGGCTTTCCAAGCGAGCTAGACTTGTAGACTATGTCGGTGAACCTCGCATACATCTCTGATATGCTCTCTGATGGTAGCATGCGAAATCCCTCGAACTCTGCACTTAAAAGAGACAGTCTGGACTCCTTTACCTGTGACGTTCCCTCGTGCGTCACTTCCAAAGTATGCCATATTTCCTGCGTAGTTAAACAATGTGAGATTCTATTATATTCAGATTTATCAAGTGCACAAATGAGAGCATTCATAGCTTTAGCATTTAAAGAATACGATGTCCAATCATTATCATCCCATTTGTCATTTGGCTTTTCAATCCCAACATTTTCTACTTTAATAACATGCAGTTTATATCCTTTTTCAATTATTTGCCAAGCCTTGTAATCTATAGAAATGAGGTAAATTTTAATTCGATTTTTCCAATAAGCATAATCACCTCCACTAAATCTAGGGGGACGGGAAACAGACTGACCCTCAGTAAAAGCACTATCCATATGGTTATTCATGGTCAATCCTAGGCTAGATCCTAAAACCTGCTCTGATACCACTTGTTGGATCTTGATCCTCGCCTAGAGGGGGGTGAATAGGCTTATAAAAATAATTCGTGCAACCCACGAATAATCATATGCATTTATAGCAACAATATGGTAAGTAAAGAGCAGACACAGAGTACACAACAGATTTACCCTGGTTTTGTCGACCCTTCGACCTACTCCAGCCTCCAAAGCAGAACTAGTATTGAATAGCGCAATAGGTACAAAACCACAAGTTATAGCACGCTCAGAGCACCCTCTACGTCTCTACACTCGTCAGGCTCTCAGTGCCCCACACACTGTGTTTTCTCTCACTATCAATCCTAGTAATGCTTTCTACCAGCTAGTCCCCAACTAGCTGGGTCCCACTTGTCTAGTCCCAACTAGACAAGTCCCAAAATAGTCACAAAAGAATAGGTAAAGTTTCCCCTACAGAGAACGTTACACTAAGACACAAATAAAAGAGTTTAAGGGTTTAGAAATGCTCAGTTTTTGTTCGTGTAGGCGTCTCTGCCAATCAGCACGTCGTCAGCTCCAATCTGACGCAAACGGTGTCTCAATCTGACTCCTGGATTGCAAAATACACACTGGTCTGTGTGTAAAGAAATTCAGTTCAATTCCTTATAATTGGGCAGTCGGTATGCAGAGCAATCTTCTTATAAACCCTGGCCACGTCACGCTTTGAAAATCGTGCTTCCGCAAAATTGCGTTTCACAGCTTTCGTACGCGATCTCGCACGGAGAGATCTCGTCCGTTGGTTTCATTTTCATGCAGCAATCTCGTCCGTCCGCTTTAATTTCAATTCATGCAGCAATCGGACATCGTCTTCACGGCGACAGTAGCAGCTTCGTCTCCGGGCTTCGTCGCCTCGCTCGATGGCTCCAGAAACAAGCGACGGCAATGGAAAGGTGTTCTCTCCTCTTTGGCATGCAGCAGCTCCATAATCCTCGACGACAACAATGATTTGTGACGGCGGCGACCCAAAACGTCTTCGACAGCGTGCTACGGCGATGGCGACTTCCGGCGGGGTTCGTTCGCTTCTCCTCCATGCAGATGACGGCTCTCCTTCGTCAGCTTTGATCTTCGCATCGACTGTTCGCTTCTCTCGGGATCTCGTTGGCGACGGTGTACAGCTTCGAGGAACGACAGCGGGCTTCGACAGCGATGGGCGATGACTTCCCTTCAACGGCATGCACTTCGATCGGCGTCGAGCTCGGTCTCTTCGCTTGACAGCAGCAGCGATCTCTGAGCGTAGCAAGACGTCGACTTCTTCAGCAACGGTGGTGGCTTCTTCTTCGTCTCCTTCTTCGTGCAGCAGCGGCGATCTCCGTGACTTCGACTTGCAGGCAACAATCCCGACGGCGTAGGGTGTTCGACTGCGGTGGTTGGCTTCTCCGACGACGTCTCAGAAGCAGCAGTGACCGCTTGAAGACTTTCTCGACAAGGGTGCGGCGTTGAAGTTGTTTGCGATGAGAACGTTGGTTGCTCCTTGGGATGTGTTTGCTTTGCTTTGAGGATGAAGATGGCAATAGGGCGTGCGGCTATGGAGATGTTAGTTAGGTTTGATCACAATGAAGATTAGCTATAATTCATGTGACTTGGAGGAGAAAGCTTGATAGGATTGCGGTAATGAATATGGAGATTGTTCTTTTTTGGCCTTGGTTGGCTTGTAGGCTGCGGCTAATGATATAGGATGTTAGGTTTTTTTTTGTGACGCAAGTTATTTCTTTTTATATGCCACATATAATTTTTCAGCCCCCCCAATCTTTGCATTAGGATGATGGGTTTATATAAGATGCCCCTAGGGTTTTTGTTTGTGCGGCTTGGGATATTCTAGGGATGAGAGAGAATCTCTACAATCTAGGAGATTGGGTATTAGTAGAAGTTTGTATTTGACTAGGATTGGAGAGATTGGCTTTGACTTGATCTCTTCTCCATTTGAAATACAAATTCAGCTAGGAGAATCAAATGTGATCTCTCTAAAAGATTTGATATGAGATTTCATCCCATTTCTCTCCCATCTTTGGCCTAGTCCAAATTGTATGTGTGTAGCAATTTCCACTAGCTCGTAATTTGTCCAACACATTGATTTACGTTCATTTCGCCAAGCCTGAAACACTCTAAGCACACACATTAGATATAACGATACGTTTGTCATCATCAAACCAAGATCCTAGATCGTTGCTACCAACAGACGATACAAGCCCCATTCCCCGCCTGGGTAGCTGATCCATCTACGTGGACTACCCATGTATCCGGGTCCGATGGGCGATCGGTAAGAATGATGTCAGTCGAAAGGAAAGACATGGGTTGGTGAGTTATCGCGGCTGAGGGCGCTTCTTCGGAGGGGGTTTCTCATTCTACGGTGCATTTGGCGGTGAAGTCCCCCAGGGCCTGCCCCTTTATGGCCGTCCGCGGCTTAAATCGGAGGTCGAACTCCCTCAGCTCCACCCCCCAATTCAGCATCCTCCCTATCTGGTCGAACCTCTTGAGGTTCTACTCGAGTTAGGAATCGGTGAGGACCAGTATCGTGTGAGCTTAGAAGTAGGGTCAGAGTCTTCGGTCTGAGAGCATAAGGGCATACATGAGCTTCTCCATGGGTGTGTACCATCCCTCTGCATCCTTCAAAACTCGGCTGGTATAGTACACCGGCCTCTGCACCCCGTCGTCTTCCCTGATCAGCACTGAGCTCACCGCCTCCCCCGTACAAGCTAGGTAGAGGCACAGCAATTCCCCCTCTATGGGTTTGGAAAGGAGCAGTGGGCTACGGAGGTACTCCTTGAGTTCGACAAACGCCCAGACGCAGTCCTCGTACCATTGCACGGTCTTCCTCTTATCGACGGGCTCGGCAAGTGCTTTCTTTAGGATCTTGAAGAAAGGAAGGGACCTCTCTGCCGATTTGGACAAAAAATGCCCGAGAGCGACGATGCATCCATTTAATCTCTGTAGTTCTTTGATTGTCGTCGGTTCCCGCATGGTGAACATAGCTTCGATCTTGTCGGGGTTAGCTTCGATGTCGCGATTAGTGATCATAAACCCCAGGAACTTCCCGGATCTTGCCCCGAACATGCACTTCATGGGATTGAGTCTGATGTTGTGTTTCCGCAGCTGCTCGAAGGTCTCCAGGAGGTCCACGATGTGGTTAGTTGGACCTCTCGACTTGACCAACATGTCGTCTACATAGACTTCCAGGTTTCTCCCTATCTGAGAGTCGAACACCTTGTTGACCATTCTCTGGTAGGTCGCCCCCGTGTTCTTCAGGTCGAAAGGCATCTTCTTGTAGCAGAAGGTCCCTCAGTCGGTAGTGAAGGACGTCTTCTCTTCGTCCCAAGGGTCCATCTGGAGCTGGTTATACCCAGAGTAGGCGTCCATGAAGCTGAGCATCTCGTAGCCAAAGGTGCTGTCCACAAGATGATTGATGCAGGGTAGTGGGTAGCTATCCTTGGGGCAAGCCATATTGAGGTCGCTGAAGTCTACGCACATTCGCCACTTGCCACTAGACTTTTTCACCATCACGACATTGGACAACAACTTCGGGTACCAGCCTTTTCTAATGAAGCCAGCATTAAGAAGGCGTTCTACTTCCTCGGAGGCGGCCCTCCTCTTTTTGCCACCCAGGTTCTGCTTCTTCTGCCTGACCGGTTTGAAATTGGGATCGGTGTTCAGCTAGTGCATGATCACTTGGGGATCCAAGCCAGGCATGTCGTCGGGCAACCATGCGAAGATGTCTAGATTGGCCTCCAAGCACTCGATCAGCTCGCCTCTCAAGCCAGGGTCCAGTCCGGACCCGATGGAGACGAACCTTCTGTCGACATCCATGACAGGGATTAGCTCCAGCTCCTCCCCCAGGGTGGGCCTCGGTCCGTACCTCAAGTCAAGTGAGGCCATCGGATCATCATGCCGGTTGGCGTGTTCCTCATTGGCCAGTTCGTAGCAGATCTTCAGCTTTCCTGGGTCGCCCTCAACCTGTCCGCTCCCCATCAGGGTCTGGAACCTGAATGTTCGATGGAGAGTCGAGACCACCGCTCTGACAGTGTTGAGGAGTGGGCGTCTGATGATCCCATTGTACGCTGATCCGATCTTCAGTGCCATGAACTCTATCGTCAGGGTCACCGAGTCAGGCAGCTTTTCGATCGTGACCGGGAGGCGGATCGCCCCAACGATGGGTGTGGAGTGACCCGTGAATCCTATCACGGGCCACGAGCACGGCTCCAGGTCTTCATCTTGTAGCCCCATCCTCTCAAGGGTCGATATGAAGAGGATGTCGCATGAGCTGTCGGTATCAACGAGTAGCCGTCTCATAACGGTATCGTCGATGACGGCGGATACTACGAGTGCTTCATCAGGCCGCGGACTCTCCCCCTGCATCCCCCTGCCGAAAGGGACGAGTGAGGAAGGGTTTCCAGATTCCGCGTCATCGCCCCCTGCGAGGCCAGTCCGGGGCTTGTCCGGACCTCCAGCTCGAGACGTGCGCCGAGCAGTCATGGTTCTCCCCTGTCGATCGCGATATGGCCCTGGTGCCGATATCGCAGCTGCAGCCTTCCTTCACGGGGATGGGCGAGGCCGCGTCATCGCTAGTGTTATTGCTTTACGTGGGTGTTAGCTCGTTCCCATAGACGGCGCCAGATGTTTACGGGTGTTTTCTCACCACAAGATCGTTGACCGACGGTTTGGCGGTCAACGTTGTCAAGGGATCGGTTGGGATCCCTTGGTTCCTCCAAGCATACGTGTTCTTGGTGAGGGTTGCACAGGGCCCCACTTCGACACGGGAAGCGGCTCGCTTGGTGGGTCGAGGACGAACGGGCTCTTCGTCCGGAGTGTTGGGCCTCAGTTAGCAGGGTGTGTAGGGGTAACCTCGACACCTAGGTGAGTGCTTGGCCTCGGTCAATCAAGTGCCGAGGGGAAGCCTCAGCATCCTAATTATCACTTGGACTTAATTGACGGTGATGTCCGCTAGTGGAGAACGGACTCGCTGTCGTGCGAGCCTTACTTTCGTGGGTACCATGCCTAGGGGTTGCCTCGGCACCTCGAGACCTCTTCTTCCTGGATAGACGAAGAAAATCTTCAGGGGGCTGGATCTTGGTTCTGGCCAAGTCTCCTCCGATGCCTAAGTCAAAATGGATCTGAATAATACTCGGCAGGATCGGTACGGCTCGTAAAGAGGTCGGCACGCGTATCCTCGGACCGAGCTAGGGGAGGGGAGAGAATGGGGTAAGCAAGGTCTTTTAGTGGAATACCTCCGTTGTTGGTGTCGGGGATCCGATCCCTCTCCTCGTTCATGCCCCCGCCCCTATATATTGATTCCTACCACGATCGTCATGTCTTCATGCCCCCTTATTCCGCCTCCATGACCTGCCTCCCTCCGGGCACCTTTATATGTCATCAAGGTGCATTAATGGGTGTTGGATCTAGATCCTAGCCTAGAGGGGGGGTGAATATGCTTATAAAAATAATTCGTACAACCCACGAATAAGCACACATAGTTATAGCAGCAACAAGGTAAATAAAAAGCAGACAGAGAGTACACAGAAGATTTACCCTGGTTTGGTCGTCCCAACGACCAACTCCAGCCCCAAAAGCAGAACTAGTATTGAATAGCGCAATAGGTACAAAACCACAAGTTAGAGCACGCTCAGAGCACCCTCTACGTCTCTACACTCGCCAGGCTCTCAGTACCCCACACAGTGTTTTCTCTCACTATCAATTCTAGTAACGCTTTCTACCAGCAAGTCCCAAACTAGCTGGGTCCCACTTGTCTAGCCCCAACCAGACAAGTCCCAAAATAGTCACAGAAAAATAGGTAAAGTTTCCCCTACAGAGAACGTTACACTAAGACACAAATAAAGGAGTTTAAGGGTTTAGAAATGCTCAGTTTGTGTCTGTGTAGGCGTCTTTGTCAATCAGCACGTCGTCAGCTCCAATCTGACGCAAACGGTGTCTCAATCTGACTCCTGGATTGCAAAATACACACTGGTCTGTGTGTAAAGAAATTCAGTTCAAATCCTTATTAAAATCGGTCTGTGCGCAGAGCAACTCATTATAACCCCAGCCATGTCAGCGAACAAAATCACTCTCTCCGTTTTCTATTTCGCTCGTATTAGCTAATCCAGGCCGTTGATTTCGTTTCTCGTTTAGATATCTCGCGGCACAACTTCGTCCACGTCAGCACGTCCGAACTCCGATTTCTTCGTCTTTGATTTCTAGGGCATGCAGGCGCTCTCGATGGCAACGACGAACGACGAATTATCTCTGCGGCGGATTCGAAGGAAGATGCATCGACGTCGTCCAACTTCGCCGGCGAGTCGTGGGGTGATGGCTTGGAAGCAGCACCACAGCAACTTCGACTGCGAAGTTCTCCGGCAACGACGTCTCCGATTTAACGGAGTGCGGCAGCTGCAGCGGCGATTCCTCTGCAATGTCGAGCTTTCAACAGCGGTAGAGGACGACGGTGTCTTTGTCTATGTCGACGATGAAGACGAGTGGCGTTCTCTTCTCCGATGATGGCGTGATGTCTCGATGGCGAAGCAAACTCCGAGCGGTGAGCTGCTTCAACGGCGGCGTGTTCCTAGTTTAGCGACAGTGGTGAAGCTTTGTCTGCAGTCGTCGTCTTCACGGCGACGTTGGGGTATGCAGTCGTCCTCTTCGAACGGCGAGCTCTCCGTGCACGTCGGTGTCAGTATCTCCTTGCAACAGCAACTCCGACAGGTGGCGGTGGCTTCGTCACGGTGACTCGGAGCAGCAATGAAGGCTTCACAATGTTCGGTGCGGCGATGCAGAAGCTTGGACAGCCGCAGGGTCTTGATGGCGAACAGAGATCTATTTGACGTGTGCAGCGGTGATCTCTTCAACTTCACGGCGTGTAGCGGCTGCAACTTGAGGCGAGATGATCTTTAGGCTTGGTGGTTGGTTGCTGGTGAAGCTTGGAGATGAGGTCCGCAAGCTTTTGTGAAGAATGTAATGGTGTCCCTTCTATAGTTGTGATGTCGACGTGGATTTCTTTTGGGCTTGGGATCTACGGCTGAGGCAATTAGAGTATAGGGTTTTTGAAGAAGAAGCTTTGGAAACGAGTCTTTTGTTTTGCCTTTTTTTTGATTTGTTGCCGCACGAAAAATTGTGGAGCCTCTCTCTATTATTTATTGCCGTAAAACCCTACCCTAGGGATGATGCTCTTTATATAGAGTATAGTGCTAGGGTTTGCAAGTTGCCATGGCAAGGGATAGGGTAGGATCTATTAGCATCCCTAAGAATATTAGGGTTGAGAATAAATAGGATTTTGTTGGGATTTGATTTGAATATGAGAAGTAAATTGGTAGAATCAGATATTTGCAAATCTAGCTAAATATTTGACTAAATCCCATCTTGAATTCAAATCATTTCCATCTCATCTCATCTTGGACTAAGTCCACTTTGCTTAGGCCAAAGCTCTCTCTCAAACCCAAATAGCTATATGAATAGCAACTCCTCCAAATAGTGATAGATGTATCGTTTCGCCAATCCTAAATACACTTAGCACACATGACAGTTATAATGACACGTTTGTCATCATCAAACCAAGATCCTAGATCTTTGCTTCCAACAATCTCCCCCTTTTGGTGATGACAAACCCATAAAAGATTTGAGCAATAAGTATGGGTGTGTGAAGTGTGTTGAAGGGTGTAATGCAATATGATGTATGGATGAGTCATTCAAGCATTACAAAGTAAGCATGCACAACAAATAGTAAATATAAAAGCATGCTCCCCTTTCTCTCAAGCTCCCCCTTCAATATTTATTCAAGTATTTCTCATGCTCCCCCTTCAACAAATAATACCGACACTGTCAAAATCTTTTCTTTCACTCCCTTTGTAATCACCAAAAGTGGAGTAATGAAGTCATAAAAATATTCCACACAAAAATAAACCATTATTAAATGTAGCTTGCAATTTGCATGAGTTATCCAAAGAATAGACCATTCAAGCTCATAGAATTTCATAATAAGACATCTCCACCTTTGTGTGAGTGTAATGTTATAGACAATAAAGTACTAAGGGAGATTCAATTTCAGAAAATCAACCAACTCAATCCACATTTTCCAATTTTCATGAATATCGCGAGGATTGAATTTTCCCACCTCATCAAAGATGAGTTCAAGTTACCGAACCCCAAAACATAGCCTTAAAGGACTTTTAAATGTGGAGTGGCATTGCTTGACGAGTTATATACACCAACGCTAATGATTACCCATGTAGCATAAGTTGGATACTCGTGGTTTGTGTATTAGCCATGAAGTGTATCCATTTTTCATACGGAGCAAATATAGTTTTTTTTTCAATTCTTTTGTGCTCAATTTTAATTCATGGCTAAACACTTCATATCCCTTAGAAAATTCAGAAATTAATCATTCCTACATTCACTTTCCATTATTCTTCAAAAGGATCTCCAAAAGCACTAAAAGGTCAATTATCGTGCAAGTGCAAATGTAGGTGTAGAAGTCAAGTTTAAAACTTATGAGACATGTCATGGCTACTAAAAAGAATAACATCATGTTCATGTAGCTACAACAATAATGAATTGACTTCTACAAGGGATAGATTTGATCATTCATACAATACCACTTAGGAAAAAACATAAAGGGTATTCTTTTAAGCCCAAATTTTTTTTGTTTTTTTTCAAATTTTTTTTTCAGAAATAAAAAAATTAAAAATCATGCAAGCAAGCACACAAAACAAAATAAAAACAAGCACATAAAACAATCTATGAATGTATGCAATGAAATACAAAGAGGGATAAAAATTATACCTTCTCGTCGCTATTTGACGAAGGAGCTAAAAGAATGAGACATTGAAAAATTTGCTCCTCGCCAAATCTCCATCACACCTACATGAAAGGTGTTAAGTGTGACCTTGGGATCCAACAAGGTCCACGAGTGTTAGCCATTAAAGATTTAGGAACCCAAACTTGTTTAAACTTGATATTTGTGTTCCTAAATTTACAATAATATGAAGTGTGGCCTACACTATCACAAGTAAAGCACTTTACATATTTGTTCTTTGCAATAGAGGATACATTGTGGAATTTCTTGAATTTTTGCTTTTCAACGTTTTTCAGACCAAAACCAAGTCATCTTCTATTATTGCCATATAATTGATTCTCTAAAATAGTGTCCAACGATTGTTTTCCCATAGAGAATTTCTTAATGGCTACTTCAAAATGAGAGACTTTGTTTTTAATTGTTTATTTTCTTCCACAAGCATCGTGCATTTACTAATAAAAGGTCTCTTGTTTTCCTCTTCCTTCTTTTCAAATTCAATCATTTTTCTTTTAAATTCATTATCCAACATGCAGAATTTATCATTAAGCTCTCTAATCACATAGTCTTTTTCAGTTTCAAGCTTAATCAAATCAAGTTTAAGCATGCTAATTTGGTTTAATAATGGGGGACAAGAAATACAAGGAGCAGTTTCATTAAAGCTAGCTTTTTCCTTCTTCATGATTTCAATAGTAGACTTACATGCATTAAGTTCAATTTTAAGCTTTTCATTCTCTTTAAACACCTTATCATCTCTAACTTGCATGTCATAGTTCTGATTTTGGAGACATTCAATAGCGAACTCATGATCTACTATTTGATTTTGCATTTCTTCACAAATTTTAAGAAGTTCAGCTTTGCAACCTGACGTTGTCTCATCTTGGATCCACATCAAAGCCATGCAAGAATGGGCTTCATTTTCCTCCTCGCTTTCAGCTTCGCTATCCATATCCCATGTTAATACTTTCGCTTTTCCTTTTCCTTTAGCGAGCTGAGCAGTTTCATTTGGGCAATCCTTCATCAGATGTCCTCTTCCCTTGCATTTAAAACATTGCATTCTATCAGTAGATTTCTGATCATTAAATTGCTTGGAAGAATTATTAAATTTAGAACGATTAAACCTGGGTGCCATTTCATTTCTCCAATGCTTGGTCTTGATGAACTTTCTGAAGTTTCTCACCATTAGCGCTATATCATCATCATCATCTTCATCTTCTTTGCTAGCTTTCAAAGCAAGGGGCTTTATGGCTTTCTCTTTCTCCTCAGGTTTCTCGCTTGCTTCAACATTTTGCAGTTCCAACTCATGGGACATCAAATTGCCAATAAGGTCCTCCACCTTCAATTGTGACAATACCTTTGCTTCCTGGATGGCGGTGACCTTTGGTCTGAAAGAGCTTGGCAATGCTCTTAGGATCTTCCTCACTTGATCGAGGCTATCATATGGCTTTCCAAGCGAGCTAGACTTGTAGACTATGTCGGTGAACCTTGCATACATCTCTGATATGCTCTCTGATGGTAGCATGCGAAATCCCTCGAACTCTGCACTCAAAAGAGACAGTCTATACTCCTTTACCTGTGACGTTCCCTCGTGCGTCACCTCCAAAGTATGCAATATTTCCTGCGCAGTTAAACAATGTGAGATTCTATTATATTCAGATTTATCAAGGGCACAAATGAGAGCATTTATAGCTTTAGCATTTAAAGAATAAGATTTCCAATCATTATCATCCCATTTGTCATTTGGTTTTTCAATCTCAACATTTTCTACTTTAATAATAGGCAGTTTATATCCTTTTTCAATTATTTGTCAAGCTTTATAATCAACAGAAATAAGGTAGATTTTCATTCGATTTTTCCAATAAGCATAATCACCTCCATTAAATCTAGGGGGACGGGAAATAGACTGACCCTCAGCAAAAGCACTATCCATTTGGTTATTCATGGTCAATCCTAGGCTAGATCCTAAAACCTGCTCTGATACCACTTGTTGGATCTGGATCCTAGCCTAGGGGGGGTGAATAGGCTTATAAAAATAATTCGTGCAACCCACGAATAATCACACGCAGTTATAGCAGCAACATGGTAAATAAAAAGCAGACAGAGAGTACACATCCGATTTACCCTGGTTTGGTCGTCCCAACGCCTACTCCAGCCCCCAAAGCAGAACTAGTATTGAATAGCACAATAGGTACAAAACCACAAGTTAGAGCACGCTCAGAGCACCCTCTACGTCTCTACACTCGCCAGGCTCTCAGTACCCCCACACACAGTGTTTTCTCTCACTATCAATTCTAGTAACGCTTTCTACCAGCAAGTCCCAAACTAGCTGGGTCCCACTTGTCTAGCCCCAACCAGACAAGTCCCAAAATAGTCACAGAAAAATAGGTAAAGTTTCCCCTACAGAGAACGTTACACTAAGACACAAATAAAGGAGTTTAAGGGTTTAGAAATGCTCAGTTTGTGTCTGTGTAGGCGTCTTTGTCAATCAGCACGTCGTCAGCTCCAATCTGACGCAAACGGTGTCTCAATCTGACTCCTGGATTGCAAAATACACACTGGTCTGTGTGTAAAGAAATTCAGTTCAAATCCTTATTAAAATCGGTCTGTGCGCAGAGCAACTCATTATAACCCCAGCCATGTCAGCGAACAAAATCACTCTCTCCGTTTTCTATTTCGCTCGTATTAGCTAATCCAGGCCGTTGATTTCGTTTCTCGTTTAGATATCTCGCGGCACAACTTCGTCCACGTCAGCACGTCCGAACTCCGATTTCTTCGTCTTTGATTTCTAGGGCATGCAGGCGCTCTCGATGGCAACGACGAACGACGAATTATCTCTGCGGCGGATTCGAAGGAAGATGCATCGACGTCGTCCAACTTCGCCGGCGAGTCGTGGGGTGATGGCTTGGAAGCAGCACCACAGCAACTTCGACTGCGAAGTTCTCCGGCAACGACGTCTCCGACTTAACGGAGTGCGGCAGCTGCAGCGGCGATTCCTCTGCAATGTTGAGCTTTCAACAGCGGTAGAGGACGACGGTGTCTTTGTCTATGTCGACGATGAAGACGAGTGGCGTTCTCTTCTCCGATGATGGCGTGATGTCTCGATGGCGAAGCAAACTCCGAGCGGTGAGCTGCTTCAACGGCGGCGTGTTCCTAGTTTAGCGACAGTGGTGAAGCTTTGTCTGCAGTCGTCGTCTTCACGGCGACGTTGGGGTATGCAGTCGTCCTCTTCGAACGGCGAGCTCTCCGTGCACGTCGGTGTCGGTATCTCCTTGCAACAGCAACTCCGACAGGTGGCGGTGGCTTCGTCACGGTGACTCGGAGCAGCAATGAAGGCTTCACAATGTTCGGTGCGGCGATGCAGAAGCTTGGACAGCCGCAGGGTCTTGATGGCGAACAGAGATCTATTTGACGTGTGCAGCGGTGATCTCTTCAACTTCACGGCGTGTAGCGGCTGCAACTTGAGGCGAGATGATCTCTAGGCTTGGTGGTTGGTTGCTGGTGAAGCTTGGAGATGAGGTCCGCAAGCTTTTGTGAAGAATGTAATGGTGTCCCTTCTATAGTTGTGATGTCGACGTGGATTTCTTTTGGGCTTGGGATCTACGGCTGAGGCAATTAGAGTATAGGGTTTTTGAAGAAGAAGCTTTGGAAACGAGTCTTTTGTTTTGCCTTTTTTTTGATTTGTTGCCGCACGAAAAATTGTGGAGCCTCTCTCTATTATTTATTGCCGTAAAACCCTACCCTAGGGATGATGCTCTTTATATAGAGTATAGTGCTAGGGTTTGCAAGTTGCCATGGCAAGGGATAGGGTAGGATCTATTAGCATCCCTAAGAATATTAGGGTTGAGAATAAATAGGATTTTGTTGGGATTTGATTTGAATATGAGAAGTAAATTGGTAGAATCAGATATTTGCAAATCTAGCTAAATATTTGACTAAATCCCATCTTGAATTCAAATCATTTCCATCTCATCTCATCTTGGACTAAGTCCACTTTGCTTAGGCCAAAGCTCTCTCTCAAACCCAAATAGCTATATGAATAGCAACTCCTCCAAATAGTGATAGATGTATCGTTTCGCCAATCCTAAATACACTTAGCACACATGACAGTTATAATGACACGTTTGTCATCATCAAACCAAGATCCTAGATCTTTGCTTCCAACAATCTCCCCCTTTTGGTGATGACAAACCCATAAAAGATTTGAGCAATAAGTATGGGTGTGTGAAGTGTGTTGAAGGGTGTAATGCAATATGATGTATGGATGAGTCATTCAAGCATTACAAAGTAAGCATGCACAACAAATAGTAAATATAAAAGCATGCTCCCCTTTCTCTCAAGCTCCCCCTTCAATATTTATTCAAGTATTTCTCATGCTCCCCCTTCAACAAATAATACCGACACTGTCAAAATCTTTTCTTTCACTCCCTTTGTAATCACCAAAAGTGGAGTAATGAAGTCATAAAAATATTCCACACAAAAATAAACCATTATTAAATGTAGCTTGCAATTTGCATGAGTTATCCAAAGAATAGACCATTCAAGCTCATAGAATTTCATAATAAGACATCTCCACCTTTGTGTGAGTGTAATGTTATAGACAATAAGGTACTAAGGGAGATTCAATTTCAGAAAATCAACCAACTCAATCCACATTTTCCAATTTTCATGAATATCGCGAGGATTGAATTTTCCCACCTCATCAAAGATGAGTTCAAGTTACCGAACCCCAAAACATAGCCTTAAAGGACTTTTAAATGTGGAGTGGCATTGCTTGACGAGTTATATACACCAACGCTAATGATTACCCATGTAGCATAAGTTGGATACTCGTGGTTTGTGTATTAGCCATGAAGTGTATCCATTTTTCATACGGAGCAAATATAGTTTTTTTTTCAATTCTTTTGTGCTCAATTTTAATTCATGGCTAAACACTTCATATCCCTTAGAAAATTCAGAAATTAATCATTCCTACATTCACTTTCCATTATTCTTCAAAAGGATCTCCAAAAGCACTAAAAGGTCAATTATCGTGCAAGTGCAAATGTAGGTGTAGAAGTCAAGTTTAAAACTTATGAGACATGTCATGGCTACTAAAAAGAATAACATCATGTTCATGTAGCTACAACAATAATGAATTGACTTCTACAAGGGATAGATTTGATCATTCATACAATACCACTTAGGAAAAAACATAAAGGGTATTCTTTTAAGCCCAAATTTTTTTTGTTTTTTTTCAAATTTTTTTTTCAGAAATAAAAAAATTAAAAATCATGCAAGCAAGCACACAAAACAAAATAAAAACAAGCACATAAAATAATCTATGAATGTATGCAATGAAATACAAAGAGGGATAAAAATTATACCTTCTCGTCGCTATTTGACGAAGGAGCTAAAAGAATGAGACATTGTAAAATTTGCTCCTCGCCAAATCTCCATCACACCTACATGAAAGGTGTTAAGTGTGACCTTGGGATCCAACAAGGTCCACGAGTGTTAGCCATTAAAGATTTAGGAACCCAAACTTGTTTAAACTTGATATTTGTGTTCCTAAATTTACAATAATATGAAGTGTGGCCTACACTATCACAAGTAAAGCACTTTGCATATTTGTTCTTTGCAATAGAGGATACATTGTGGAATTTCTTGAATTTTTGCTTTTCAACGTTTTTCAGACCAAAACCAAGTCATCTTCTATTATTGCCATATAATTGATTCTCTAAAATAGTGTCTGTTTCAGAGTGTTTTCTCACTACAATGCGTTGACCGTGGAGAACCCGGTCAACGTGGTCAAGGGACCCGCTTTGGGTCCCTCGGGGGCTTCGAATCGGTTCAGAAGGGGCGAGGGGAAGCCTCGGCCCTGGTTGAGACGCTCGGCCTCGGACAGACGCGCTCGGCCTCGGCTGGGAGGGGGACGAGGGGTAGCCTCAGTCGCCCGGGTAGATGCACGGCCGTCTGGCGGCGAGGGTGAGTCTCAGACCCGATTCGGACGCTCGGCCTCGGTAGGGCGTGCTCGGCCAAGGAAGGCTGAGGGTGAGGGGAAGCCTCACCGTCCGGTTGATCGAGTGGTCGGAGAGGGGCGAGGGGTAGCCTCGGCCCGTTGATCTGTTGTTCACCTGCCTAGACGAGAGCGCTCGTCAGGGGGCCGGACCTTGGTTCCGGCCAAATCCCCTCCGATGCCTAAGTCAGATAGAGATCTGAGAAAGGAGGCCCAGCGGAGACGGTCTGACTCGTGAGGAGATCGTGACGGCGTCTCTCGGTGCGAGCGGGGGAGGAAGGAGATGAATTGGGGGAACGAGGTCGTTGATGGAGTACCTTAGGTTTTGTTACCTGAGATGCGGTCCCTTTCTTCGTCGTCTTCCTGGCCCTTTTGTAGAGCCCCGGCATGATCGCCTCTGACCCACGTCACACGTCCGCCATTGATCGTGCGCCATCAGTCCCCCCTTGCCGCCGCTCTCTCCGCCCTGCCAGCACCTCCCCATTATCGCTCTTTAGTGGTCGCGCGTCCGGGGGAGTGGTTTTCGCAGGAGTGGGCGAGCGACCAACGGGTTATTGGGGCCGGGTCGGATCGGCGTTCTAGAAGGTTCCTTATAGGGCCTTTGTCGAATGGGCTTTGAGGACGCAGATGTGCTTTTGACCAGCAGTCGGGCTCCTGGGCTCGTGCTTTACGGGTCTCGGCCAAATAGGCGTAACAATTGCCCCCATCGGTCGGGTTGATCGGCCTTGGCCGGTTCGGCTCGGCCGATGTGACCACTGCCGATTGTGACGAGCTTGCCAATCGATGCCGACTCATTTATTAGTCGTCATCATGAGTTGGCCCGTTCGATGTTTTTAAGGCGCGGGTTCCGAAGCGCCGTCGGCCTTCAGATGCTGCCACGTGTAGCGGCAAGCTTATCCCCGCCGCTCGTGTAGTCGCCTTAAATTCGAGAAGCCGAAGGGTTTGTGAGCCGCCATTGGTGGGGTCGATCAGCCTCGGCTCGCTCGGATCACCCGTTATGTCTCCTGGGATTCCGAGCGCCGCTTCAATCGAGGCGAGGCCATAAATGCAGGTCATGATGAGGCGGATCGATTGGTCTTCAACTGGCGCCAATTTCGGAACGCCGCCGACTCTTCGAGCCTCACCACGCATTCTTGTCAGGCGCTTCGAATTCTCCCCTGGCGTTTAAGATCCCCAGTTGTGTTGATCTCCACTTCTTCTTTGCTCCTCCCGGTATTCAGAGCCTTCAGCAACCCGGAGTTTCCCGTCGCCTTCGCTTCTTTGTCCTCTCCAAAATAGTCGAGAATAGGTAATTCCCCTCTTGCTTTCATCCTGTGGCTGCTCTTAGGATAGGCGGTTCTGGCCGGAGGACGAGGGGTCCTCCGGAGTCCGGACGGGGCGAACCCCGGCTAGGGGAGTCTGGTTCCTCCGCCGGGAGTCGTTCTCTTCAAGATAAGGGGAAGGGGAAACTTTTTCCAGACTACGCCCGTGATGACGTGGCGTTGGCTGTCGTACGGCTTAATGTGCCCCCGGTTGTCCTCCGCACGCCGTCGAGGACCCCTCCTTCGGTGGCCGCGGAGATCCGGGAAAGATATCTCTGCTTCCCATACGAGGTTCGGGTTCCATTCGCCGACGAGCGGATTTGCCTCCCGAGGAGCAATGAGGTCAGCGTCTACGTCGAGATGTTCCGCCTGGGTCTTCGCTTCCCGCTCCATCCCTTCTTCATCCAGGTCATGGAACATTTCACAGTGTCCCTGTGTCAGTTCACCCCATGTTCGATCTCGGTATTGACGGGTTTCGTAACGCTCTGCTGTACCCGTGGTCTGGAGCCGACTCTCCCCCTTCTCTTCTACTTTTACCAGGCCCAGACGGTCGGTCCGGGGTCATGGCTGCTACTCCGAGCTCGTTCGAGGAGGGAATGCCTGATCGGGTTACCCCGCTGGTCAGGGGATTGGAACTTGGATTATGTCTTCGTGGTCTTCTTGGGCGAGGCCCAGATTCTGACAAGCTGGGGCAGTTCTGTCCATTCTCGCCCGTCGTTAGTTCTCTCAGACGCCGACCGGGCAGTCGCTACGCTTCTGTTGGCTCTTCCTTTGGAAACGAAGTCCATTTGGTCTTTGCTGGACGACCTACTCCTGAAGGCCGTCTTGTGGTCTCCGGGTAGGTCGCTTTTTCATCCCCGGATCGTCCTATGACTCATCCTGATTTCGGTCTCCTTTGCAGGGATGGCTGGCCGCGAATTCGTCCGTGACGTTGACGAGCTGATCCGTCGTGGAGCCGCTCGGAGCCGAGGTAGTGCCTCTGGAAGGGTGCCTCGGAGGACCGTTGAGGAGGAGGTGCGCCGAGCCGAGCCTGCCGTGGGTAAGGTGGTGGCCGCGCCTCCCGCCTCTTCTTCTGGCGATCCCCTTCCGGGGGGTGAGGATGGTGCGAGGCGGAAGCGTTCTCCTCCGGCGCCTTCGGAGCTCCACGGTGGAAAGAAGAGGAAAGAGGACGTGGATCCCTCCGGCCCGGCAGGTTCCGCGCTTCCCGTGGTGACCGCCGGGGATCCTTCGATAGCTCTGCCAGCCACCCCCCTCGCAGCATCCTCGCCCGTATCACCAGGGGTCGGGGCCTTGTTGGCGAGCGACTTGGCTTCGATTGTCGTCCCTGGGAGTTCGATGTTTGCTGACCGAGCAGTGGCCCAGCAGGTTGCCGAGGTCTCCGTCCCTCCCCGGGACCGCAGCCTCCTCAAGAAGATCCCGGCCGACAAGATGTCGGATTCCTTGGTCTGGATCCTCCAACAGGTTCGGTTATCTTGCTATCCTCTCTTTCTCTTTATCCTCTTCTTAGCCCATGTCTCGTCTTTTCAGGGTTCAGCGCTCGCTGTGGAGTTGCAGTGTCGATCCGTCCGCTTGAGGGAGATGGAGGAGTCTTCCATGAGGGCTCAGGAGCGGGCCGGGGCGGCCGAGGTGGCCATGGTGGAGGCCCAGATGGAATCTCGACGCCTCGCCCTCCGTGTGGCTGCGTTGGAGGGGCAAGTGGGTGACCTTGAGGGAAAGCTAGGGGATGCTCATCAGTCGGCTGAGGAAGCGGCGGAATCGTTCCGTCTGGAGAGGGAGGAGCTTCAGAGGGAGCTGTCGGACCGGCGTCAGGTAATGCGGCTGGCGGAGGAGGTCGAGAAGGGCGTCGTCGAGACCCTGGGGAAGGAGATCTTCGAGGTTCTCAGGGGGGCCTTCAGTAAGTATATAGACATCAACGCCCCCCGGATCGTCGAAGTCGTCCAGTCTTCCTTCCGGGAATGTGCGGAACGTGTCCGGCAAGCCCCTCCGCCAGTCGAGTCCCCTCGCTCCGAGCAGGGCGAAGTGCCCGAGGATGTGTCCTCCCGAGCTTGGGCTCCTTAAGCAGTCCCTCCCAGCCTTATCCTCAAATTTTTAAGCATCCGCTTCGCTTTGGGCCAGTCTACTTGAAATGGATCCCCGGCCCCCGCCCTCTCCTTCAGCCCCGCGGCCAACAATTGCTGGTTGCATGGCCGCCAGCTTGGGTCACCTACTCTGGGTCTTTTGTCAACCAATTTTGTTTTGTCGGTGTCGATCTGAACTCTGTCATTTGTCGCGAGTAGACTGTTTGTAGGGTGTTCCCTTCGCCTTGATCCCCTGTAAATAAGACGCATTTTTGTACTCGGGTTAACTATTATAAATGAAATCGACTTACTTGGAATTTTTGTGTACTCGGCGTTGTTGCCTTGTTCTTGGCTTGGGAATGGACGAAACTGGCGTTGGCTAGGGGTATTATCCCCAGACTTAGGGGCGCAGGAGTCGGTCAGCGAGGGCGAAGCTTCTCGACTTAGGACCGGTTGGCGTCCGTGCCTCCTGGGGAAACTGCCCCCCAGACTTAGGAGCGCTGGAGTCGGTCGGCGAGGGTAAAGCTCCTCGGCTTAGGACCGGTCGGCGTCCGTGCCTGCTGGGGGAATTGCCCCCAGTCTTATGAGCGATGGAGTCGGTCGGCGAGGGCAAAGCTCCTCGGCTTAGGACCAGTCGGCGTCGTGCCTGCTGGGGGAGTCGCCCCCAGACTTATGAGCTCTGGACTCGGTCGGCGAGGGCCAAGCCCCTCGGCTTAGGACCAGTCGGCGTCGTGCCTGCTGGGGGAGTCGCCCCCAGACTTATGAGCTCTGGACTCGGTCGGCGAGGGCCAAGCCCTTCGGCTTAGGACCGGTCGGCGTCCGTGCCTGTCGGGGGAATCGCCCCCAGACTTATGGGCACTGGAGTCGGTCGGCGAGGGCAAAGCTCCTCGGCTTAGGACCGGTCGGCGCCCGTGCCTGTTGGGGGAGTCGCCCCCAGACTTATGTGCACTGGGGTCGGTCGGCAAGGGCCAAGCTCCTCAGCTTAGGACCGGTCAGCGTCCGCGTCTGCTGGGGGAATTGCTCCCAGACTTATGAGTGCCGGAGATCGTCGGTGAGGGCAAAGCTCCTCTTCCTCCTCCAGTGAGGCGGCTGTCCCCGGCCTTTTGTGTTACTGGCGACATGTCAACTCCGTCGGAATTTTAAATAAAGACAATAAAAAGAAGGCGTTTGTACTCTCATGGGTCCAGTTGGACCGGTACATTTGGAGGAAACGGAAAAGGGGAAATGAAGCCAAACAGAGGGATGTAAAACTAGATATCTCCCTCATACTTAGGTCGCCCCCCGGGGGGAAGGATGTTGCCTGCTCACTCTATGATGCGGAGGGGGCCTTGGATGGTGTTGATCTTCTTCCCCTTGTCCGGCTGTGTGGAGGTCCCTTCTCCATGGGCCGGCTCGTCGGCCTGATTCCTGGCGTGCCCTCGGCTCATCAGCTTCTCAATGTCCTTCTTCAAATGCCAGCAATCTTCTGTGTCGTGACCATCGTCCTTATGGTACTTACAGTACTTCTCCCTGTTCTTCCCGCCTCTTTTAGCCTTCGGCGGGGGGCGATCAGCTCGCTCTTCCTTCTGTACTTGGGCGAGAATGGCGTCTGGGGTGGTGTCCCTCGCGCTTTCCCCCCGTTGCCTGTTCATTTGTCTCTTTTCGGTCCGGTATCCTTCGGGGCTTGCTCGTCCGCCGTCGCCACGCTTGGTCCCTCGAGCGGTTTTTCCTGCATCCTCGGCCAAGGCCTCCTCGGTCAGCATAAAGCGCTCGGCCCTTGCCATGATCCCGGGGAGGTCCTTTGGGGGATCGTTGTACAGGGACTTCTTGAGGCCCCTGTGGTGAAGCCCTTTCTTAAGAGCCGTCTGGACCACCAGGTCGGGTGGGTTGTTCACGTTTAGCCTTTCCGCATTGAAGCGGCGCATGAACTGTCGGAGTGGTTCGGCCGGGCCTTGTACTATGTTGAACAGATGTTCAGCACCAGGTTTGATCAGCCTCCCCGCCATGAACTGTTTGCAGAACAACTGGGCGAGTTGTTCGAAGCTGTCGATGGAGCGGCCGGGCAGGCTGTGGTACCAGATCCTCGCCGCTCCCCTGAGAGTAGAATAGAAGCCCCGGCAAAGCAGGTCATCGTCAGCTCCCTGGAAGGCCATGTCCCCCTCGTAATCCATCACGTGGTGCGCCGGGTCTCCTATTCCATCGTACTTTCCCAGCACCGGGATCCGGAATCGGGAGGGGACCCGTGCGTCGGTTATTCTCCGTGACAAGGGGCATCGATCTCCGTGGATGCCTCCGGGGATGCGGTACTCGCCTGCCTCTGGATCGACCGGGGGTGGGGGTACCACCGGCGCCAGCGGGGCTGGCTCCGCAGCCTTCGCCACGCTGGGGGCCGGGCTGTCCCGACGTTCCCGACTCCTCCTGCGGGAGCTCCTGCTCCGCCGCGATCGGTCTCTCGAGTGGTGTCGTTCGCTTCTCCTGCGGCGGGACGACCGCGATCGATGAGACGAGGCCGTCCTTGATTCACCGTCCGTCCCTTCGGTCTCTCTACGGCTCCTTTCACGATTGGGTGAGGAGGCACGCGACCTCGCCTGACGAGAGCCGGACAGCATGAACCGACGCTCCATGTTCGGTTTCCGGGTCCCGTGGTCGTCGACCACGGCGGACCGCAAGTGTGGGGGACCCCCCGCCCATCGATGGCTGTCGTCCAACGTGCCTCCGTTGGGTGGCGCAGGGCCGACGAGCTGCTGCACCGTTGCGACCAACGTTTGGAGGCTCGCGTTGGTCTCCTGAGCTAGGGCGCGGAGCTGTCCCTGCGTGGCCAGTTCTGAGCCGCCGGCTTCTTCGGTGGAGAGGGTGGGGTGGCCGCTGACGGGTGTGTCCTCGGGATTGCCGTTTGTTGTGCCATTCCCCTCCTCTGGGATGGGGGGCATGCGCTTCCTCCCATTGCTGGCTCGTGCCATTGTTGGTGTGGTTTGCTTCTTCGTGGGACGGTTTCTCGTTCCCACAGACGGCGCCAGATGTTTCAGAGTGTTTTCTCACTACAATGCGTTGACCGTGGAGAACCCGGTCAACGTGGTCAAGGGACCCGCTTTGGGTCCCTCGGGGGCTTCGAATCGGTTCAGAAGGGGCGAGGGGAAGCCTCGGCCCTGGTTGAGACGCTCGGCCTCGGACAGACACGCTCGGCCTCGGCTGGGAGGGGGACGAGGGGTAGCCTCAGTGGCCCGGGTAGATGCACGGCCGTCTGGCGGCGAGGGTGAGTCTCAGACCCGATTCGGACGCTCGGCCTCGGTAGGGCGTGCTCGGCCAAGGAAGGCTGAGGGTGAGGGGAAGCCTCACCGTCCGGTTGATCGAGTGATCGGAGAGGGGCGAGGGGTAGCCTCGGCCCGTTGATTTGTTGTTCACCTGTGTAGACGAGAGCGCTCGTCAGGGGGCCGGACCTTGGTTCCGGCCAAATCCCCTCCGATGCCTAAGTCAGATAGAGATCTGAGAAAGGAGGCCCGGCGGAGACAGTCCGACTCGTGAGGAGATCGTGACGGCGTCTCTCGGCGCGAGCGGGGGAGGAAGGAGATGAATTGGGGGAATGAGATCGTTGATGGAGTACCTTAGGTTTTGTTACCTGAGATGCGGTCCCTTTCTTCGTCGTCTTCCTGGCCCTTTTGTAGAGCCCCGGCATGATCGCCTCTGACCCACGTCACACGTCCGCCATTGATCGTGCGCCATCAGTCCCCCCTTGCCGCCGCTCTCTCCGCCCTGCCAGCACCTCCCCATTATCGCTCTTTAGTGGTCGCGCGTCCGGGGGAGTGGTTTTCACAGGAGTGGGCGAGCGACCAACGGGTTATTGGGGCCGGGTCGGATCGGCGTTCGAGAAGGTTCCTTATAGGGCCTTTGTCGAATGGGCTTTGAGGACGCAGATGGGCTTTTGACCAGCAGTCGGGTTCCTGGGCTCGTGCTTTACGGGTCTCGGCCAAATAGGCGTAACAGTGTCCAACGATTGTTTTCCCATAGAGAATTTCTTAATGGCTACTTCAAAATGAGAGACTTTGTTTTTAATTGTTTATTTTCTTCCACAAGCATCGTGCATTTACTAATAAAAGGTCTCTTGTTTTCCTCTTCCTTCTTTTCAAATTCAATCATTTTTCTTTTAAATTCATTATCCAACATGCAGAATTTATCATTAAGCTCTCTAATCACATAGTCTTTTTCAGTTTCAAGCTTAATCAAATCAAGTTTAAGCATGCTAATTTGGTTTAATAATGGGGGACAAGAAATACAAGGAGCAGTTTCATTAAAGCTAGCTTTTTCCTTCTTCATGATTTCAATAGTAGACTTACATGCATTAAGTTCAATTTTAAGCTTTTCATTCTCTTTAAACACCTTATCATCTCTAACTTGCATGTCATAGTTCTGATTTTGGAGACATTCAATAGCGAACTCATGATCTACTATTTGATTTTGCATTTCTTCACAAATTTTAAGAAGTTCAGCTTTGCAACCTGACGTTGTCTCATCTTGGATCCACATCAAAGCCATGCAAGAATGGGCTTCATTTTCCTCCTCGCTTTCAGCTTCGCTATCCATATCCCATGTTAATACTTTCGCTTTTCCTTTTCCTTTAGCGAGCTGAGCAGTTTCATTTGGGCAATCCTTCATCAGATGTCCTCTTCCCTTGCATTTAAAACATTGCATTCTATCAGTAGATTTCTGATCATTAAATTGCTTGGAAGAATTATTAAATTTAGAACGATTAAACCTGGGTGCCATTTCATTTCTCCCATGCTTGGTCTTGATGAACTTTCTGAAGTTTCTCACCATTAGCGCTATATCATCATCTTCTTCTTCATCTTCTTCGCTAGCTTTCAAAGCAAGGGGCTTTATGGCTTTCTCTTTCTCCTCAGGTTTCTCGCTTGCTTCAACATTTTGCAGTTCCAACTCATGGGACATCAAATTGCCAATAAGGTCCTCCACCTTCAATTGTGACAATACCTTTGCTTCCTGGATGGCGGTGACCTTTGGTCTGAAAGAGCTTGGCAATGCTCTTAGGATCTTCCTCACTTGATCGAGGCTATCATATGGCTTTCCAAGCGAGCTAGACTTGTAGACTATGTCGGTGAACCTTGCATACATCTCTGATATGCTCTCTGATGGTAGCATGCGAAATCCCTCGAACTCTGCACTCAAAAGAGACAGTCTATACTCCTTTACCTGTGACGTTCCCTCGTGCGTCACCTCCAAAGTATGCAATATTTCCTGCGCAGTTAAACAATGTGAGATTCTATTATATTCAGATTTATCAAGGGCACAAATGAGAGCATTTATAGCTTTAGCATTTAAAGAATAAGATTTCCAATCATTATCATCCCATTTGTCATTTGGTTTTTCAATCTCAACATTTTCTACTTTAATAATAGGCAGTTTATATCCTTTTTCAATTATTTGTCAAGCTTTATAATCAACAGAAATAAGGTAGATTTTCATTCGATTTTTCCAATAAGCATAATCACCTCCATTAAATCTAGGGGGACGGGAAATAGACTGACCCTCAGCAAAAGCACTATCCATTTGGTTATTCATGGTCAATCCTAGGCTAGATCCTAAAACCTGCTCTGATACCACTTGTTGGATCTGGATCCTAGCCTAGGGGGGGGGGTGAATAGGCTTATAAAAATAATTCGTGCAACCCACGAATAATCACACGCAGTTATAGCAGCAACAGGGTAAATAAAAAGCAGACAGAGAGTACACATCCGATTTACCCTGGTTTGGTCGTCCCAACGCCTACTCCAGCCCCCAAAGCAGAACTAGTATTGAATAGCACAATAGGTACAAAACCACAAGTTAGAGCACGCTCAGAGCACCCTCTACGTCTCTACACTCGCCAGGCTCTCAGTACCCCACACACAGTGTTTTCTCTCACTATCAATTCTAGTAACGCTTTCTACCAGCAAGTCCCAAACTAGCTGGGTCCCACTTGTCTAGCCCCAACCAGACAAGTCCCAAAATAGTCACAGAAAAATAGGCAAGTTTCCCCTACAGAGAACGTTACACTAAGACACAAATAAAGGAATTTAAGGGTTTAGAAATGCTCAGTTTGTGTCCGTGTAGGCGTCTCTGTCAATCAGCACGTCGTCAGCTCCAATCTGACGCAAACGGTGTCTCAATCTGACTCCTGGATTGCAAAATACACACTGGTCTGTGTGTAAAGAAATTCAATTCAAATCCTTAATAAAATCGGTCTGTGCGCCGAGCAACTCCTTATAACCCCAGCCACGTCAGCGAACGAACTCACTGCTCTCCGATTTCTATTTCGATCGTATAAGCTAATCCAGGCCGTTGATTTCGTTTCTCGTTTAGATATCTCGCGGTACAGCTTCGTCCACGTCAGCACGTCCGAACTCCGATTTCTTCGTCTTCGATTTCTAGGGCATGCAGGCACTCTCGATGGCAACAACGAACGGTGAATTATCTCTGCAGCGGATTCGAAGGATGATGCAGTGACGTCGTCCAACTTCGCCGGCGAGTCGTGGGGTGATGGCTTGGACGCATCACCACAGCAACTTCGACTGCGAAGTTCTCCGGTAACGACGTCTCCGACTTAACGGCATGCGGCAGCTGCAGCGGCGATTCTGTAACGACTGGTTTTTCATGTATTTGGATTATCTCTATTATATATGTTTTGGTGGATTTTCTCCTTCTGTGTGATTTTCCATCTCCGTAGCTTTCGTTTTCGTTCGTTTCGTTATGGTTTTCTAGCTTCTTCCTTAGATCGTTGAGTTTGGAGTAAGTCATTCGTGACGAGCTTCATATCACTCATATCTTAGAGTTGGGTTGAACTTAGAAGCCGTAGGAATCTTCCTCGAGCTTCGCGCTTCGATTCGAGACTTTTCGTGCACTTTAGTTGGTTCAAGAAGGGGAACCAACCGACTAGATTCCAATCTAGTCGGTCAGGAACTCTTCTGGAACCGACTAGTTCATTAAATCAATTATTCAGGAGCTACTGTTTACTCTTAGTCGGTCTAAGAACAACCACCGACCGACTAGATGTGAAACTAGTCGGTCAGAACTTGCTCTCAGACCGACTAGTTCCTTTGATTAATTTCACCTAAGTTACTGTTTATCGTTAGTCAGTCAATGAACACTCACCGACCGACTAGGTTGCAAACTAGTCGGTCGACGGGCCTTCACAGACCGACTAATTCATTTCCCAGATTTATTCTTTCTTTCACTGCTTGATCTTAGTCGGTCATAGTTGGTCGACCGACCGACTAGTTCTCGATTTAGTCGGTCCACAACTCTTCTTTGACCGACTAATCGACCCCGAAACCCTAGGGTTTCCCAGCCACCGCAACTTTTTCTATTTAAACCCCCGATCGTTTCTTCTTCATTCTTTCACTTCTCTTGGCCATTCTCTTTCCCCTTTTACCTCTGATCTTCCCCAACCTTCCTCTAGCTCTTTCCTTCATCCCCGGAGCCCCTCACACCCTCATTAGCGCCGGCCACCTTCATTTAGGCCGTCGGCCAACCCCAAAACCCCACAAATCCCAATTTCTCCAGATTTTCTCGCCATTTCCAGATCTGAGCCATAGTTCTCCGGACCGTTGCCGTGCTTGCTCGGCATCGTTCTTCTGCTACGATACGGTTAGTACATCGATCCTTTAATATTCTCTTAACCCACATTGTGATTTTTGTTAAACCCTAATAAAAATGGATATTAGACGTCGTAGATTCGATTATAATTCTGGATTGGTTATTGTTCTGATATTGTTTTACCATGGCAGCGATCCCATCTCCGTAGTTAACATTTTGTGACGTGCCTCGTTGATCGTCATCCTTGGTGCCAGGCAAGTGAAACTTGCCACTTAGGGTTTTAGGCCATGCCTTAGGCCATTTGCTTGTTGTAGGCACAAAAGAGACTAGGTGATGAAATGATACTCGCCTAGGCGCAAATTTCAGGATCTAGCTTGACAACGAAGCTAGATCTGACTACTTTTAATTATTTGCACTTGCTGTCATCCATGCATCTTATCTGCCATGTTTAAATTCAATTAACGGTACGTGAATTATCTGTACATGCCATGATATCCATGTTGAATGTTGCATTCGTAGCACATGCTACATTACTTGTACTACTTGATCCGGCTAGGCACCTGCTTTTAGCGGGCACAACCCTATGCCAAATACACTTCCTGGCTCGTGATCCAGAAGCGAGCATTACGCGTTCGGGGGTAATGCCCTGGCTTGATACACGTGGAGGGGTAGGGATAAGCGATCACTTGAGTGTACGAGTTGGCCCGATCCGCCACTCCAGCCAAAAGACGTAATCTCTGTGCACGATGTGTTTACTTGACGAGATTTACTTGACATGTACTTGTCCGTGTTTATACTTGTAAAACTTGTCATCCATGCCGTACTTGCTACTTGCTACTTGTTACTTGCACCTTACCTTGCTTGTTACTTCCATCCTATACTTGCCATGCTATGCATCATACTATAACTGCTAGGTTGTTAGTTTACCTTCCCTTCAATTTCCTTGCCCAAGTCTTTTAGACTTGCTGACATGTGCCCTTTACTCTTTTGGGTGACACATGTTAGATCCTGAGCCCGAGGTTGCTGCTGAGGATGTGTTGTTCGCTGACGCTGAGTCAGAGCCCGTGTTCATCGAGGAGTTTGAGGACACGGGAGATCAGTCGTAGAGACTGTTTGTGTTGTTGTTTAGACTGCTTTAGTTGTCGGTGCGTAGCACCAATACTTTGTTCGTGTTGGCTTTGGTTGGCCGTGTTTGGGCCTCGACTCTTTCTTTTAGCCTAGTGGATTTTTCTGCGATGTTGAATATTATTGTGGACTAATTCTAAGATTGGTTAACTTGTATCAGTCTATTATTATTATTATTTTTGTTCCGTTTGCATTTACAGGGACCTGCATATATTCAGATTTGACGCTTATCAGGCGTGTAGCTTCACAGCTCCACGTCTGTGCGGACCTTCTCACGTCTCGCTCCATTTTAGGGAAGCGAGGCGTGACAGGTTTTGTTGGTGGCCCATGCAGGTCCATGTGTAACTGCAAACTAACGGAATAACGATAATAATATTTGATTGTCCACAAATAAAAATTCGACATTCGAGTCATAAGCTATGAGTCTAATTGTTTCGTTTTCTGTGTCATTAGATGGCAGGAAGGCGAAATACCCGAGCTGGTGGTGGTACGCTCCCTCATGACGAGGAGCCTGATCGGGAGCCCACCAATGGGGAGATGATGCGGATGATGCTTCAGATGATGCAGGTGCAGTAGGGCGTGCTCCTGCAAGTCCAGAATGCTCCAGTTGTTCGAGCTGCTCGGGCAGTTCAGGAGGCCCCTCGTTCCGAGCCAGGAGCGAAGCAGTTTCGAGAGCTGGGTCCTGCATATTTTGATGGTACTGAATGTCCTCTAGCTGCTGACGAGTGGGTCAGGAATATTGAGGACAATTTGAAGATGTCCAAGGTCAACGAGGTTGGCTGGGTTGACTTGGAAAAGAGGCAGCTGAGGGACAATGCCCGGAATTGGTGGGATACTGAGGAGGAGCTGTTGGAGGAGCCGATATCTTGGGCTACCTTCAAGTCCAGATTCGATGAGTAATATTTTCCGAAGGCTGCCCGGAGAGATATGTTGCAGCGCTTCATTGATTTGAAGCAGTGGAGCTTGTCGGTGGATCAGTACCACCAGGAGTTCACCAGGCTGAGTCGGTTCGCACCGAAGATGGTGCAGGATGCTGATGAGAGGGCTCAGAGATTCCTGCAGGGACTTGCTTTGGAGCTTCAGAGTTTTGTGTCTTCCTCTGATCTGGAATCCTATCAGAAGGTTCTGATAGCGGCACGGAGGCAGGAACTGATTGTGAACCAGAGGAGAGGACATGTTGCTGGGGCTGGGAAGAGGCCTATGGAGCAGGCCAGAGCGGTGGTTAGGCCTGGTTTCAAGCCTAATCAGCCGGTGCAGTTCAAGAGGCCAGGAGGGCCTATTCAGAAGACTTGCCATTTCTGCGGCAAGACCGGGCATATCAAGGAGCAGTGTAGGAGATTCCTGGGCCAGTGTATTGTCTGTGGAGATCCTACCCATACCATGAAGGACTGCCCGAAGTCGAAGCAGCCTTGGAGAGCAACTGTTGCAGCACAGCCGTTGCAGCAGAGAGCGCCTGTTCCTGTTGGACGTGGAGCAGCTCTTGTTCCACAGAGGCAGGCCTTTCAGCAGGCTTTTCAGCTGAGGCGGCAGGCTTTTCTGATGTCTGAGGTGGAGAGCATGGCTGTGGATGAGGTTATCGCAGGTAATCCTCAATCTAGCTGTTCCTTTCTTATTTAGTTTTGTTTGTTAGATTATTTTATTTACTTGTACATGATTGTTTGCTAGAATAGGGCTTGATTGTTAGACTGTTTGTAGGTGTGATTCTGGTGTGCACATTTCCTGCACGAGTCCTCTTTGACTCAGGTGCATCGATGTGCATTTTGGCGCAGCACTTCGTGGAGAAGCATTCCTTGACGACGTCCCCTCTTTCCAAGAGTTGGAATATCGTTACAGGGAATGGCGTGGTCTCGGTGCATCGTGGTTAAAATTCTTGCTCGTTGGTGGTCTGTGGACATGAGCTTTACGCTGATTTCATTGTCCACGACATCCTCAACTATGATGCGGTCCTTGGGATGGATTGGCTTGCGAGCTTCTATGCTACAATCGACTGTCAGAGGAAGAAGGTGGTGTTCGAGATTCTCGGACATCCAGTATTTGAGTTCAGCCGGCGTAGCAGTTCACTTGGCCCTGTCAGATTTCGGGCCAGACTGGTGGAGTTTGTGGCTATACAGATGGAGCTGGAGAGGCCAGCGGTACTGCGGGACTTCGATGACGTCTTCCCCGAGGAGATGTTTGGATTGCCACCCGATCGAGCTCTCGAATTTTCGATTGATCTTATTCCGGGAGCGCAGCCGATTTCGAAAGCGCCCTATCATATGGCACCCACTGAGTTGGAGGAATTGCGGAAGCAGCTGGATGAGCTTTTGCAGAAAGGTTATATCAATCCTAGTGTGTCTCTGTGGGGAGCACCGGTGCTGCTGGTGAAGAAGAAGGATGGTTCGCGTCGTATGTGCGTGGACTACAGGGAGCTGAATGTGGTGACCATCAAGAATAAATACCTGTTGCCTCGCATCGATGATATTTTTGATCAGCTTGGAGGATCGAGGGTGTTTTCGAAGTTGGATCTGAGGAGTGGTTATCATCAGCTGAAGGTGAAGAAGGAAGATGTTTCGAAGACAGCATTCAGGACGAAGTATGGACACTGCGAGTTTGTGGTTATGCCCTTCGGTGTAACCAACGCTCCTGTAGTTTTCATGAATCTGATTAACCTGATTTTCTACGACTTTTTAGACAGGTTTGTCGTTATCTTTATTAATGACATTCTGATCTATTCAAAGTCGGAGGAAGAGCATGCCTCGCACTTGAGGACAGTGTTGGAGTTTTTGAGGAAGCATCGTTTGTATGCTAAGTTTTCGAAGTGCGAGTTTTGGCTGGACAGAGTTTCTTTTCTTGGGCATGTGGTGTCTGGAGATGGTATTTCAGTGGATCCTGAGAAGATCAAGGCCATCAGAGAGTGGCCTGTTCCGCAGTCAGCATCTGAGATCCGGAGTTTCCTTGGGCTTGCAGGTTACTATCAGCGCTTCATTAAGGACTTTTCCTGTATTGCTGAGCCGATGACCAGATTGACATGGAAGGATGCACCTTTTGTTTGGTCGGGTGATTGTGAGAATGCCTTTGGTGTTCTGAGGGAGAGTTTGACGACTGCCCCTGTTCTTGTGGTGCCTGATCGCAGCAGAGGATTCGAGATCTTTTGCGATGCTTCTGGCAAGGGCCTCGGTTGTGTGTTGCATCAGCACGGGCATGTTGTGGCGTATGCTTCACGTCAGCTCAAGATTCATGAGAAGAATTACCCGACGCACGACTTGGAGTTGGCTGCTGTCGTGTTTGCGCTCAAGATTTGGAGGCACTTCCTGCTGAGTGAGAAAGTGAAGATCTTCACCGATCACAAAAGCTTGAAGTATATTTTTACTTAGAAGGAGCTCAACATGCGACAGCGTTGATGGTTGGAGCTCATGGCGGATTATGAGATCGATTTGCAGTATCACCCCGGCAAGGTGAATGTGGTTCCGGATGCGCTGAGTAGGCTTCCAGCGGGGATGATGTTGACTTCGCAGTGGAGATTGCAGCAGGATTTTGCGAGTCTGGAATTGAGATTGTTCTTCCTGGGGAGGCTTCTCCGTTGATGTGTATGCAGATACAGTCGACGATCGTGGATCGGATCAAGGCTGGCCAGGCTGGAGATCCGAAGCTGGTGAAGATTCGGGAGCAGGTAGAAGCCGGTCTGAGGACTGAATTTTTGATTCATGAGGATGGCTCGCTGAGGTATGGAGCTAGGTTGTGTGTGCCAGATGGGGATATTAGAGAGGAGTTGCTGGTTGAGGCACACAGCTCGCCGTATTCTGTACATCCTAGTGGTACCAAGATGTACAAAGATCTTTGTCTGAATTTTTGGTGGCATGGCATGAAGAGGAGTGTGGCTCGGAGTGTAACCAAGTGTCTGGTTTGCCAACAGGTGAAGGCGGAGCATCAACGTACGGTAGGGTTGCTACAACCGCTTCCGATTCCGGAGTGGAAGTGGCAACACATCACTATGGACTTTGTGACTGGACTGCCTCGGAGTCCGAAGCAGAATGACGCGATTTGGGTGATCGTAGATCGATTGACCAAATCCGCGCACTTTATTCCATTCCGAGTAGGACAGTCCACCGAGGCGCTAGCGAGGAGATACATGGAGGTAAATTCTTTTACTCTCTGTTTCTATTTCCTTTTCCTAGATAGATAGTGATGTAACGTGAATCGTGTAGGAGATCATATGACTTCACGGAGTCCCCGTGAGTATCGTGTCGGACAGAGACACGAGGTTCACATCTCAGTTCTGGCAGAGTTTGCAGAAAAGTTTGGGTACGAGTCTGAGTTTCAGCACGGCGTACCATCCGCAGACAGATGGCCAGTCCGAGAGGACGATTCAGACCTTGGAGGACACGCTGAGGGCGTGCATGTTGGATTTCAAGGGTTCGTGGGAGGACCATCTACATCTGGTAGAGTTCTCTTACAACAACGGCTTCCAGGCGAGTATTGGCATGGTGCCTTTCGCTGCGCTGTACGGGAGGAAAAGTCGTTCGCCATTGAGTTGGGATGACATTGGTGATCGGGAGCTGTTGGGACCTGAGATGATTGTGGAGGCTGTGGATGTTGTCAGGAACATTCGGGAGAGGCTGAGGATTGCTCAGGACCGTTTTAAGCATTGGGCGGATGCTAAACGCCGTCCTTTGGAGTTTCAGCCAGGCGACCATGTGTTCCTGAAGATTTCCTCGAATCGTGGTGTGATTCGCTTTGGGAAACGGGGGGGAAGTTGAGCCCGTGATACATTGGACCGTTTGACATTCTGGAGAGAGTTGGCGAGGTAGCCTACCGCTTAGCCTTCCCGCCATCTTTGGAAGGAGTTCACAATGTTTTCCAAGTGTCGCAGCTTCGTCGGTACATCAGCGATCCATCTCATGCAGTGGATTTCTCGGAGATCACTGTTCGCCCAGATTTGACGTATGTCCAGCAGCCAGTGCTGATTTTGGACAGGCATCAGAAGTCACTCCGAAACAAGGTTGTCAATCTTGTGAGGGTGATGTGGCGACACGGCTCGTCAGGAGAGTCTACTTGGGAGAGAGAGGATGAGATGATAGAGCGCTACCCACTTTTGTTCCCTGAAACGTGAGTGTTGGGAAATTCCGAGGACGGAATTTTTCTTAAGTTGGGGAGGATGTAACGACTGGTTTTTCATGTATTTGGATTATCTCTATTATATATGTTTTGGTGGATTTTCTCCTTCTGTGTGATTTTCCATCTCCGTAGCTTTCGTTTTCGTTTGTTTCGTTGTGGTTTTCTAGCTTCTTCCTTAGATCGTTGAGTTTGGAGTAATTCATTCGTGACAAGCTTCATATCGCTCATATCTTAGAGTTGGGTTGAACTTAGAAACCGTAGGAATCTTCCTCGAGCTTCGCGCTTCGATTCGAGACTTTTCGTGCACTTTAGTTGGTTCAAGAAGGGGAACCAACCGACTAGATTCCAATCTAGTCGGTCAGGAACTCTTCTGGAACCGACTAGTTCATTAAATCAATTATTCAGGAGTTACTGTTTACTCTTAGTCGGTCTAAGAACAACCACCGACCGACTAGATGTGAAACTAGTCTGTCAGAACTTGCTCTCAGACCGACTAGTTCCTTTGATTAATTTCACCTAAGTTATTGTTTATCGTTAGTCGGTCAATGAACACTCACTGACCGACTAGGTTGCAAACTAGTCGGTCGACGGGCCTTCACAGACCGACTAATTCATTTCCTAGATTTATTCTTTCTTTCACTGCTTGATCTTAGTCGGTCATAGTTGGTCGATCGACCGACTAGTTCTCGATTTAGTCGGTCCACAACTCTTCTTTGACCGACTAATCGACCCCGAAACCCTAGGGTTTCCCAGCCGCAGCAACTTTTTCTATTTAAACCCCCGATCGTTTCTTCTTCTTTCTTTCACTTCTCTTGGCCATTCTCTTTCCCCTTTGACCTCTGATCTTCCCCAACCTTCCTCTAGCTCTTTCCTTCATCCCCGGAGTCCCTCACACCCTCATTAGTGCCGGCCACCTTCATTTAGGCCGTCGGCCAACCCCAAAACCCCACAAATCCCAATTTCTCCAGATTTTCTCGCCATTTCCAGATCTGAGCCATAGTTCTCCGGACCGTTGTCGTGCTTGCTCGGCATCGTTCTTCCGCTACGATACGGTTAGTAAATCGATCCTTTAATATTCTCTTACCCCACATTGTAATTTTTGTTAAACCCTAATAAAAATGGATATTAGACGTCGTAGATTCGATTATAATTCTGGATTGGTTATTGTTCTGATATTGTTTTGCCATGGCAGCGATCCCATCTCCGTAGTTAACATTTTGTGACGTGCCTCGTTGATCGTCATCCTTGGTGCCAGGCAAGTGAAACTTGCCACTTAGGGTTTTAGGCCATGCCTTAGGCCATTTGCTTGTTGTAGGCGCAAAAGAGACTAGGCGATGAAATGATACTCGCCTAGGCGCAAATTTCAGGATCTAGCTTGACAACGAAGCTAGATCCGACTACTTTTAATTATTTGCACTTGCTGTCATCCATGCATCTTATCTGCCATGTTTAAATTCAATTAACGGTACGTGAATTATCTGTACATGCCATGATATCCATGTTGAATGTTGCATTCGTAGCACATGCTACATTACTTGTACTACTTGATCCGGCTAGGCACCTGCTTTTAGCGGGCACAACCCTATGCCAAATACACTTCCTGGCTCGTGATCCAGAAGCGAGCATTACGCGTTCGGGGGTAATGCCCTGGCTCGATACACGTGGAGGGGTAGGGATAAGCGATCACTTGAGTGTACGAGTTGGCCCGATCCGCCACACCAGCCAGAAGACATAATCTCTGTGCACGACGTGTTTACTTGACGAGATTTACTTGACTTGTACTTGTCCGTGTTTATACTTGTAAAACTTGTCATCCATGCTATACTTGCTACTTGCTACTTGTTACTTGCACCTTACCTTGCTTGTTACTTGCACCTTACCTTGCTTGTTACTTCCATCCTATACTTGCCATGCTATGCATCATACTATAACTGCTAGGTTGTTAGTTTACCTTCCCTTCAGTTTCCTTGCCCAAGTCTTTTAGACTTGCTGACATGTGCCCTTTACTCTTTTGGGTGACACATGTTAGATCCTGAGCCCGAGGTTGCTGCTGAGGACGTGGTGTTCGCTGACGCTGAGTCAGAGCCCGCGTTCATCAAGGAGTTTGAGGACACGTGAGATCAATCGTAGAGACTGTTTGTGTTGTTGTTTAGACTGCTTTAGTTGTCGGTGCTTAGCACCAATACTTTGTTCGTGTTGGCTTTGGTTGGCCGTGTTTGGGCCTAGACTCTTACTTTTAGCCTGGTGGCTTTTTCTGCGATGTTGAATATTATTGTGGACTAATTCTGAGATTGGTTAACTTATATCAGTCTATCATTATTATTATTTTTGTTCCGTTTGCATTTACAGGGACCTACATATATTCAGATTGGACGCTTATCAGGCGTGTAACTTCACAGCTCCACGTCTGTGCGGTCCTTCTCACGTCTCGCTCCATTTTAGGGAAGCGGGGCGTGATAGATTCCTCTACAACGGCGAGCTTTCAACAGCGGCAGAGGACGACGGTGTCTTTGTCTACGTCGATGATGAAGACGAGTGGCGTTCTCTTCTCCGATGATGGCGTGATGTCTCGACGGCGAAGCGAACTCCGAGCGGTGAGATGCTTCAACGGCGGCGTGTTCCTAGTTCAGTGACAACGGTGAAGCTTCGTTTGCGGTCATCATCTTCACGTCGACGTTGGGGTATGCAGTCATCCTCTTCGAATGGCGAGCTCTCCGTGGACGTCGGCGTCGGTATCTCCTTGCAACAGCAACTCCGACAGGCGGCGGTGGCTTCGTCACGGTGACTCGGAGCAGCAATGAAGGCTTCACAACATTCAGTGCGGCGATGAAGAAGCTTGGACAGCTGCAGGGTCTTGATGGAGAACGGAGATCTCTTTGACGTGTGCAACGGTGATCTCTTCCACTTCACGGCATGTAGCGGCTGCAACTTAAGGCGAGATGATCTCTGGGCTTGATGGTTGGTTGCAGGTGAAGCTTGGAGATGAGGTCCGCAAGCTTTTGTGAAGAATGTAATGGTGTCCCTTCTATAGTTGTGATGTCAACATGGATTTCTTTTGGGCTTGGGATCTACGGTTGAGGCAATTAGAGTATAGGGTTTTTGAAGAAGATGCTTTGGAAACGAGTCTTTTGTTTTGACTTTTTTTTGATTTGTTGCCGCACGAAAAATTGTGGAGCCTCTCTCTATTATTTATTGCCGTAAAATCCTACCCTAGGGATGATGCTCTTTATATAGAGTATATGTCACGGTCTCTTTCCGATCGTACTTTGTTCGTGCACGTGCTTTTGACCGTGCACATATTTATTTTAGACTCTGTTTGTTTGTGAACACTTTGGTGTGATATGTCGTTGTGAACGTCTCTGAGAGTATTAAATTGTGGCACTAATTTGTAATGACATTTCTCGGTTCGTTTTCCCACGATTTGATCTTATTCGAAGAGACGTTGTGATTTTCACTTTTGACGTGAGACGTTTCTATTTTTAGTTTCATCACTCGACGTCGAAATTGAGATCCGTCTTCTTAGTTTTCTTTCTCTCGTCGTCCCGATCACCCCAATATTTATTTCACAATTTTCGAATTTCGTTTGACCTATTTTACATTTTTAGCAAAGCTTTAAATATTTTTAAATACTAAGTTTTCAAGTATTTTTAGCCAAATATAATTTCTATTAGATTATAACTCTTCAAAACTATTTTTGACCCTATCCCCTAGCCTTGGCCGCACCCACACATGCTTAGGTGTTGGTGAGGGTGAATAATTGGTTTTAAAATCATTTTTAATTCTAATAATAACCCTAGACCAAGTCAACCCACCTACCATATATAAACAACCCCTAGGATAACCTATTTTCGCATAATAACAAACCCTAGCCGCCCCCTCTCTGTCTGACCGACCCGTTTCCCCGCATCGCCCGCATCGCCCGCTCCGTTGCAACCCGCAATGTTCCAACCCCCGCCCCAAGCGCCCGACCGAAGAGATCCCCTGCACCGGCCTGCTGTGACCGACAGCCCCCACTCTACATCACGCTCCGTAGCGCTGCGACCGACCAACGGCTGCGTTCTCTCGGTCTGACCGAGAGAATCCCTCGCAGCGGCTCGGTCTGACCGAGCGACGTTCATCGCAACGTCGCAACTTTCACATCGCTTGCCACAGTGGGCCCCCCAAGTTCTCCTAATGTGTTGTGGGTCCCCCATTGGCCCCTAGCACTACTGTGAGTCCCACCTAGGTGTCTCTTCTTTGTGGATTTACCGATTTCGACGTTGCGATACGTCGTAGCCCTTCGTCGCACGTTCTAGCTTTGGAATCTTGGTTCGTTGATCTGGTTGCTGCCCAAACTATTCGAGCGAGGAATCTAATCTGGAAATTGGACTAGGAGCGCGTTCTGATATTCCAACCCCTGGCGTCGCTACCCAACGCCAGTGTAGCTTTCGCGTCGTGTTGAGGTAACGTTCTGCACCCTTAGGACCCCCAACCTATTGCCTGTTAATCAAGACTAAAATCGATGTTTTTAAAGTGTTTTAAATTCACTAATCAAGATTAATAATATGGGACTGTAGGCTGGTGGACTTGTGCACATAGGTTGTTTGTGACTTGGACTCTTTTGGACGGTGTTTTTCTGACGTGTGACTTGCAGGCAAGTGAAACTTGCCAACTTTTGCTTAGGGCCATGTTTTAGGCCACTTCCTTGTTTTTAGCATAAAAGAGACTAGACAGTGAAATGATAGCTGTCTAGACGCAACTTTAAGATCTAGCTTGACGACGAAGCTAGATCTGTCACCCTGCCATGTCATTCATGCATTGGTGACGCTGAGCCCGTATCTGAGGACGAGGTGTTTTCTGACGCTGAGCCGGAGCCTACGTTTGACGAGGAGTTGGTGGACACCGATGACCAGTCTTAGAGACTGTTCTAAGTTGCTTTGCTTTAGGTTGCTGTTAGTTGTCGGTGCGTAGCACCATTGCTTTGTTTTCTGTACGTTGTACTTTTGTTGGCCATGCTGGGGCCTTTTAGACTCTTTTCTTTTAGCCTGGTGGCTTTTTCTGCGATGTTGGAACTTATTTTTATGGATATTATGAGATTTCTTTTTGTCTCATTTCCGCTATTATTATCTTTGTTTCATATCGCAATTGCAAGGACCTGCCAATTACAATTAATTGACGCTTATCGGACTTGCAGCTTTGCAACTTCAAGTCTGAGCGGACCTACTCACGCCTCGCCTCCATATTTTTGGGAAGCGGGGCGTGACAGGTTTTGTTGGTGGCCCATGCAGGTCCCATCTTGCAACTACGAATTATCGGAACAACGATAATGACGGAATGTCCAGTAAATAAATTACAACATCCAAGTCATAAGCTTTGAGTCTAAAATTTTGTTCGTTTTCTATGTCATTAGATGGTTGGACGACGACAGACCTGAGCTGGTGGTGGGCCCAATCGTGTTGAGGTACCGGATAGAGAGCTCACCAATGCTGAGATCATGAGGATGATGCATCAGATGATGCAGGTGCAGCAAGGGATGCTTCAGAATACCCAGAATGCCCCTCGCTTCAAGCCAGTAGCGAAGCAGTTTTGGGAGCTGGGCCCAACTTACTTTGATGGATCTGAAGGACCGTTGGCTGCTGAGGAGTGGATCAGAAATACTGAGGATAATCTGAAGATGTCGAAGATCAATCCGGCTGGATGGGTTGAGTTGGTGAAGAAGCAGCTCAAGGATAATGCCCGTAACTGGTGGGATGCAGAAGAGGAGCTATTGGTGAGTCATATACCTTGGGCTACTTTCAAGTCCAGGTTCGATGAGGAGTACTTTCCGAAGGCTACCAGGAGGGAGATGTTGCAGCGCTTCATTGAGCTGAAGCAGGGAAATCTGACGGTGGACCAGTACCATCAGGAGTTCACCAGGCTGAGTCGCTTCGCACCGAAGATGGTGGAGGATGCTGAGGAGAAAGCTCAGAGGTTTCTGCAGGGCCTTTCCCTAGACTTGCAAAGCCTGATGTCTTCATCAGATCTGGAGTCATATCAGAAGTTGCTGGTAGCTGCTCGTAGACAGGAGCTGATTGCGAGGAAGAAGAGAGGACAGATTTCTGGAGCTGGGAAGAGGTCTATGGAGCAGGTCAGGGCAGTGATTAGGCCTGGGTTCAAGCCTAATCATCCAGTGCAGTTCAAGAGGCCAGGTGGGCCTACTCAGAAGACTTGCCATTTCTGTGGCAAGACCGGGCATGTCAAGGAGCAGTGTAGGAGGATGTTGGGACAGTGTATGATTTGTGGAGATCCTACTCATACTATGAAGGAGTGCCCGAAGTCTAAGCAGCCTTGGAAGGAACCAGTTGCAGTACAGCCGTTGCAGCAGAGAGCACCTGTACTTGCAGGACGTGGAGCAGCCCTCGTTCCACAGAGGCATGCTTTTCAGCAGGCCATGCAGCCGAGGAGGCAGGCTTTTCTGATGACGGTAGTGGAGAGCGAGGCTGTGGATGAGGTTATCGCAGGTAACTCTCAGTCTAGTTGTTTCCTTCCTTAGTTAGTTTTGGCTTGTTAGATTATGTTTGGTTGCTTGCATATGATTGTTTGTTAGAATAGGGTTTGATTGTTAGATTGTTTGTTAGGTGTGATTTTGGTTTGCACATTTCCTGCATGAGTCCTCTTTGACTCTGGTGCATCGATGTGCATTATATCCCGGAGCTTCATGGAGAAGCATTCCTTGACGACTTCCCCTCTTCCCAAGAGTTGGAATATCGTTACAGGAAATGGCGTGATCTCGGTGCATCGTGGTTGCAATTCTTGCCCTTTGGTGGTCTGTGGACATGAGCTTTACGCTGATGTTATTGTCCACGACATCATCAACTATGATGCCATGCTTGGGATGGATTGGCTTGCGAGTTTCTATGCTACGATCGATTGTCGGAGGAAGAAGGTGGTGTTTGAGATCCCAGGACATCCAGTGTTTGAGTTCAGTCAAGGTAGCAGTTCGCTTGGCCCTGTCAGATTTCGGTCCAGACTGGTGGAGATCGTTGCTATGCAGATGGAGCAGAGTAGACCAGCTGTGGTGCGTGAATTTGACGACGTCTTCCCCGAGGAGATGTCTGGACTGCCGCCCGATCGAGCTCTCGAGTTTTTGATCGATCTTATTCTGGGAGCGCAGCCTATTTCGAAGGCGCCGTATCGTATGGCTCCAACAGAGTTGGAGGAGTTGCGTAGGCAGCTGGATGAGCTTTTGCAGAAGAGTTATATCAATCCTAGTGTGTCTCCGTGGGAAGCACCGGTGTTGCTGGTAAAGAAGAAGGATGGTTCGCGTCGCATGTGCGTGGACTACATGGAGCTGAATGTTGTGACCATCAAGAATAAATATCCATTGCCTCGTATAGATGACATTTTTGATCAGCTTGGAGGTTCGATGGTGTTCTCTAAGTTGGATCTGAGGAGTGGTTATCATCAGCTCAAGGTGAAGAAGGAAGATATCCTGAAGACAGCATTCAGGACGAAGTATGGCCACTACGAGTTCGTGGTTATGCCTTTCGGTGTAACCAACGCACCCACAGTTTTTATGAACCTGATAAATCTGATCTTCTACGACTTTCTAGACAAGTTTGTCGTTATCTTTATTGACGACATCCTGATCTATTCAAAGTCAGAGGAAGAGCATGCATCGCACTTGAGGACAGTGCTGGAGATTTTGAGGAAGCATCGTTTGTATGCTAAGTATTCCAAGTGCGAGTTTTGGCTGGATAGAGTTGCTTTTCTCGGGCATGTGGTGTCAGGCGATGGAATTTCAGTGGATCCCGAGAAGATTAAGGCTATCAGAGAGTTGCATGTTCTGCAGTCAGCGTCTGAGATCCAGAGTTTCCTTGGGCTTGCAGGTTATTATTGGCACTTCATTAAGGACTTTTCCCGGATTGCTGAGCCGATGACCAGACTGATGCGGAAGGATGTACCATTTGTTTGGTCTGATGATTGTGGGAAGGCTTTTGATATTCTGAAGGAGAGATTGACGACTGCCCCTGTTCTTGCTGTGCCTGATCGGAGTGGAGGATTCAAGATCTTTTGTGATGCTTCTGGCAAGGGTCTTGGTTGCGTTTTACACTAGCATGTGCATGTGGTTACGTATGCTTCTCGTCAGCTCAAGGCTCATGAGAAGAATTACCCGACACACGACTTGGAGTTGGCTGCTGTCGTGTTTACGCTGAAGATTTGGAGGCACTTTCTGCTGAGTGAGAAGGTGAAGATCTTCACCGATCTCAAAAGCTTGAAGTATATCTTTACGTAGAAGGAGCTCAACATGCGACAACGTCGATGGTTAGAGCTCATGGCAGATAATGAGATCAAATTGCAGTACCACCCTGGCAAGTTGAACGTGGTTCCAGATGCGCTGAGTAGACTTCCAGCGGTGATGATGTTGACTTCGCAGTGGAGATTGCAACATGATTTTTGCGAGTCTGGTATCGAGATTATTATTCCTGGAGAGACTTCTTCGTTGATGAGTATGCAGATACAGTCGACAATCGTGGATAGGATCAAGGCTGGACAGGCTGGAGATGCTAAGCTGGTGAAGATTCGGGAGCAGGTGGAAGCCGGTCTGCGGACTGACTTCTTGATTCATGAGGATGGCTCGCTGAGGAATGGAGCCAGGTTGTGTGTGTCAGCTGGGGATATCAGAGAGGAATAATTGGTGGAGGCACACAGTTCGCCGTATTCTATGCATCCTGGTGGTACCAAGATGTACAATGATCTTCGTCTGAACTATTGGTGACATGGTATGAAGAGGAGTGTGGCGCGGAGTGTCGCCAAGTGTTTAGTATGCCAGCAGGTAAAGGCGGAGCATCAGCGTACGGCAGGGTTGCTACAACCGCTTCCGATTCCGGAGTGGAAGTGGCAACACATCACTATGGATTTCGTGACTGGACTACCTCGGAGTCCGAAGCAGAATGACATGATTTGGGTGATCGTAGACCGGTTAACCAAATCAGTGCACTTTATTCCCTTCCGAGTAGGACAGTCTACTGAGACGCTAGCGAGGAGATATATGGAGGTAAATTCTTTTACTCTCCGTTTTATTTTCTTTTCCAAGTTTAGATAGTGATGTAACGTGAATCGTGCAGGAGATCGTACGACTTCATGGAGTCCCTGTGAGTATCGTGTCGGACAGAGACACGAGATTCACATCTCAGTTTTGGCAAAGTCTGCAGAAGAGTCTGGGTACGAGTCTGAGTTTCAGCACGGCGTACCATCCACAGACAGATGGCCAGTCCGAGAAGACGATTCAGATTTTGAAAGACATGCTGAGAGCGTGCATGTTGGACTTCAAGGGGTCTTGGGAGGATCATCTCGATCATGTGGAGTTTGCCTACAATAACAGCTACCAGGTGAGTATTGGTATGGCGCCTTTCGCCGCGCTATATGGGAAGAAATGTCGATCGCCACTGAGCTGGGATGACATTGGAGATCGGGAGCTGTTAGGACCGGAGATGATTGTGGAGGCCGTGGATGTTGTGAGAAACATTCGAGAGAAGCTAAGGATTGCGTAGGACCGTTTCAAGCATCGGGCTGATGCTAAACGGAGGCCTTTGGAGTTTCAGCCTGGAGATCATGTCTTTCTGAAGATTTCTCCGAACCACGGAGTCATCCGATTTGGGAAGAGAGGCAAGCTGAGTCCGAGGTACATTGGGCCATTTGACGTTCTGGAGAGAGTTGGAGCGGTAGCTTATTGCTTGGCATTGCCACCGTCGCTGGAGGGAGTTCGCGACGTATTTCACGTATCTCAATTACGTCGATACGTTAGTGATCCATCCCATGTTGTGGATTTCTCGGAGATCATGGTTCGTCCGGATCTGTCTTATGATCAGTAGCCAGTTGAGATTATGGATCGACGGTAGAAGCAGCTGAAGAATAAGACCGTCGACTTGGTTCGAGTGCAGTGGCGTCATGGTTCCCCTGGGGAGTCCACCTGGGAGCGTGAGGATGAGATGAGAGAGCACTTCCCGCACCTCTTCCCAAGCAGTGCTTGATGTTGATTCTGAGGACGGAATCATTTCTAAGGTGGGGAGGATGTCACGGTCGCTTTCCGATCGTACTTTGTTCGTGCACGTGCTTTTGAGCGTGCACGTATTTATTTTAGACTCTGTTTGTTTGTGAACACTTTGGTTTGATATGTCATTGTGAACGTCTCTGAGAGTATTAAATTGTGGCACTAATTTGGAACAACATTTCTCGGGTCGTTTTCCCACGATTTGATCTTATTCGAAGAGACGTGATTTTCACTTTTGACGTGAGACGTATCTATTTTTAGTTTCGTCACTCAACATCGAAATTGAGATCAGTCTTCTTAGTTTTCTTTCTCTCGTCGTCCCGATCACCCCAATATTTATTTCACAATTTTCAGATTTCGTTTGACCTATTTTACATTTTTAGCAAAGCTTTAAATATTTTTAAATACTAAGTTTTCAAGTATTTTTAGCCAAATATAATTTCTATTAGATTATAACTCTTCAAAACTATTTTTGACCCTAGCCCCTAGCCTTGGCCGCACCCACACATGCTTGGGTGTTGGTGAGGGTGAATAATTGGGTTTAAAATCATTTTTAATTCTAATAATAACCCTAGACCAAGTCAACCCACCTACCCTATATAAACAACCCCTAGGATAACCTATTTTCGCATGAGAACAACCCCTAGCCGCCCCCTCTCGGTCTGACCGACCCGTTTCCTCGCATCGCCCGCTCCGTTGCAACCCGCATCGTTGCAACCCCCGCCCCAAGCGCCCGACCGAAGAGATCCCCCGCACCGGCCCGCTGTGACTGAGAGCCCCCAATCTGCATCACGCTTCGCAGCGCTGCGACCGACCAACGGCTGCGTTCTCTCGGTCTGACCGAGAGAATCCCTCGCAGCGGCTCGGTCTGACCGAGCGACGTTCGTCGCAACGTCGCAACTTTCACATCGCTTGCCACCGTGGGCCCCCAAGTTCTCCTGAGGTGTTGTGGGTCCCCCATTGGCCCCTAGCACTACTGTGGGTCCCACCTAGGTGTTTCTTCTTCGTGGATTTGCCGATTTCGACGTTGCGATACGTCGTAGCCCTTCGTCGCACGTTTTAGATTTGGAATCTTGGTTCGTTGATCTGGTTGCTGCCCAAACTATTCGAGCGAGGAATCAAATCTGGAATTTGGACTAGGAGCGCGTTCTTATATTCCAACCCCTGGCGTCGCTACCCGACGCCATTGTAGCTTTCGCATCGTGTTGAGGTAACGTTCTGCACCCTTAGGACCCCCAACCTATTGCCTGTTAATCAAGACTAAAATTGATGTTTTTAAAGTGTTTTAAATTCACTAATCAAGATTAATAATATGGGACTGTAGGCTGGTGGACTTGTGCACATAGGTTGTTTGTGACTTGGACTCTTTTGGACGGTGTTTTTCTGACGTGTGACTTGCAGGCAAGTGAAACTTGCCAACTTTTGCTTAGGGCCATGTTTTAGGCCACTTCCTTGTTTTTAGCATAAAAGAGACTAGACAGTGAAATGATAGCTGTCTAGACGTAACTTTAAGATCTAGCTTGACGACGAAGCTAGATCTGTCACCCTGCCATGTCATTCATGCATTGTTACCTGCCATGTTTAAATTCATTATCTGTACGCACTTAAACTATTATCTGCCATGCATTGCATCTTACATGTCATCCAAGTTGAATGTTGCATTCGTAGCACACGCTACAATACTTGTACTTCCTTGTTCAGGCTAGGTGCACCCCTATGCCATATTGAAAAACACTTCCTGGCTCGTGATCCAGTAGCGGGCTTCATGTGTTGGTCAAAAGCCAATGCCCCCGATATACGTGGAGGGGTAGGGATAAGCGATCACTTGAGCTTAGGAGTTGGCCCGCGCAGCCACTCTAGCCAAAAGCGTAATCTCTGTGCACGACGTGCTTACTAGACTTGTCCTTGTTCTTATGTTTGTTCCTGCAAAACTTGATATCCATGCCATGTTTTAATTGCCAATTGCCATGTCATGCTTCTACTTTAGTTTACTTGTTGCTCATGCTATATCTGCCATGTCATTGCATCATGCTAGAACTGCTAGGTTGCTTTACCTTTACTTTCAGTTTCCTTGCACAAGTCTCTTGTAGACTTGCTGACATGTGCCCCTTGCTCTTTTAGGTGTCACATGTTAGACCATGAGCCAGAGACCGTAGCTGAGGACGAGGTGTTTGCTGACGCTGAGCCGGAGCCTACGTTTGACGAGGAGTTGGTGGACACCGGTGACCAGTCTTAGAGACTGTTCTGAGTTGCTTTGCTTTAGGTTGCTGTTAGTTGTCGGTGCGTAGCACCATTGCTTTGTTTTCTGTACGTTGTACTTTTGTTGGCTATGCTGGGGCCTTTTTAGACTCTTTTCTTTTAGCCTGGTGGCTTTTTCTGCGATGTTGGAACTTATTTTTATGGATATTCTGAGATTTCTTTTTGTCTCATTTCATTTATTATTATCTTTGTTTCGTATCGCAATTGCAAGGACCTGCCAATTAAAGTTAATTGACGCTTATCGGACTTGCAGCTTTGCAGCTTCAAGTCTGAGCGGACCTACTCACGCCTCGCCTCCATATTTTTGGGAAGCGGGGCGTGACATGTTTTGTTGGTGGCCCATGCAGGTCCCCTTTTGCAACTGCGAATTATCGGAACAACGATAATAACGGAATGTCCAGTAAATAAATTACAACATCCAAGTCATAAGCTTTGAGTCTAAAATTTTGTTCGTTTTCTATGTCATTAGATGGCTGGAAGACGACAGACCCGAGCTGGTGGTGGGCCCAATCGTGTTGAGGTACCGGATAGAGAGCCCACCAATGCTGAGATCATGAGGATGATGCATCAGATGATGCAGGTGCAGCAAGGGATGCTTCAGAATACCCAGAATGCCCCTCGCTTTGAGCCAGGAGCGAAAAAGTTTCGGGAGCTGGGCCCGAATTACTTTGATGGATCTTAAGGACCGTTGGCTGCTGAGGAGTGGATCAGAAATACTGAGGATAATCTGAAGATGTCGAAGATCAACCCAGCTGGATGGGTTGAGTTGGTGAAGAAGCTGCTCAAGGATAATGCCCGTAACTGGTGGGATGCAGAAGAGGAGCTATTGGTGAGATCTATACCTTGGGCTACTTTCAAGTCCAGGTTCGATAAGGAGTACTTTCCGAAGGCTGCCAGGAGGGAGATGTTGCAGCGCTTCATTGAGCTGAAGCAGGGAAATCTGACGGTGGACCAGTACCATTGACGTGCGTTTATATTTCATATATTTGCGCACGTTTTCTTCCATGTTTTTCCGTTATTTACCGCCGTCTTGTATTCGTTTTCTCGTGTTTTCTTGTTTTCTTTCACTTTTCCGTGTTTTTTGTATTTTGCAGGAATTTGTCGGTATATGGGACATAAAACGACGTTATCATGAGTCCCCAGAGCAACGGGAGGGGTCACTCGTGATCCAGGGGGTCAAACGACCAAGATTGCCACTTTTCAGCCCCCACCCGATCGGTTGGACACAGCCAACCGATCGGGTGATGCACGCGTGTCCGACCCGGACTGAAGCTGGAGCGAAGCGCAAGGTCAACTGATCGGTTCACCGACCGGTTCATCCCAACAGAGTTCTCGGGAATTTGGAGCTTAATTCCAACCGATCGGGTGATATCTCACCCGATCGGTTCATCTGAAGCTGAAGTTTCCCAAATGATGACCCGGTCACGCCACCCGTTCTCCTCAGCGACCGGTTGAAGTTTCTGAAGCCCGATGGCCGATGCGACAAGCGGTTCACCCGATCGGTTGATGTTTCAATCGATCGGGTGGCCTCTCCTTCACCTTTCGCACGCTGCTACTCATTCATTGAAGATCTGCTATCATTCCAGAGGGATTTTAGGTGTTCTCTTATTTTTCTAGCGTCGGCATCGTCGTTAGCTGTCCAACGATAGGTTGCATGCCCAAATTCGATTTTTCTATATTTTTCTGGAATTTTCTGAGCTGTGTGCTGAAATTGGCAGCAGTCTGAATTTTCATTTCACCCGATCGGGTGAGTTACCACCCGAACCGGGTGAGATCACTTTCTGCAAATTTGAGCTTTGTAACGACCACTTTTCGTTGTACTTTGTTCGTGCACGTGCTTTTGGCCGTGCACGTGTTTATTTTAGACTTTATTTGTTTGAGAACACTTTTGTGTGATATGCCGTTGTGAACGTCTCTGAGAGTATTAAATAGTGGCACTATCTTGGAACGACATTTCTCGAGTCGTTTTTCCACAATTTAATCTTACTCGATGAGACGTGACGATTTTCACTTTTGACGGGAGACGTTTCTATTTTTAGTTTCGTCGTCCGACGTTGAAATTGAGATCCGTCTTCTTAGTTAGCTCACTTTCGTCATCACGATCACCCCGATATTTATTTTATAATTTTTACAGTTTATTTGACCACTTTTATATTTTTTAACAAGGTTTATAATATTTTTAATAATTAATTTTTAAATTATTTTCGGCCAAATAAAATTTAATTGAGTTTTAAACGTATTAAAGAATTTTTGAGCCAATTTCTAGCTCATTTGGACCGCATCAAATCCTTGTGTGAGTTGGAGAAGTTGAGATTCAAATTTTAAATATTTTTGAACTTCTAATCCTATTAGATTTAGCCCTAGACCAAGTCAACACATCTACACTATATAAACAACCTCTAGGAAGACCTATTTTCGCAAGAAAATAACCCTAGCCGCTTCCAAAACTCAAATTTGACATTGCGACGATTCGTCGCAACGTTGCGACGAACTTCTGCCGCACGACCGAGGAAAACAGCTCCGTTCCCCCACTCAGACCGAAGCCCCGCCCCGCACCAAGCCCGCTCCGCACGCTGCAGCAGCCGCCCGCACTGTTCCCCCGCTCCGACCGAGAGAGGCTCTCGGTCAGACCGAGAGCTCAAGCCGCACAGCCGCCCGCACCAACCCCCGCACCGTTCGCCCGCCTCCGCTCGTGTCTGACCGAGCGGGTCGCCCGCACCGACCGACGTTGCAACATTGCGACGTTGCAACGTTGCAACCCCCGCATCCAAGGCGCACGACCGGCCCGCTCCTCCGCACCGACCAAGAGAACCAAGCCCCGCACCGACCGCAGCGCCGCACAGCCCGTTCCCCTGTGTCTGACCGAGCCAACCTCCCTCATTGGCTGTGTACGACCGAGAGCCATTCGTCGCAACCCCGCACCCGTCGCACCACTTGCCACCGTGGGCCCCCTAAGTTCTCCAGAGGTATTGTGGGTCCCCCATAGGTCCCTAGGACTACTGTGGGCCCCACCTAGGTGCTTGCTCTTCGAGGATTTGCCGCGTACGACATTGCGACACGTCGTAGCCCGTCGTCGCACGTGCTAGCTTTGGAATCTGGAATCGTTGCTCCGGTTGATTGCTCTGAAATTTCCAGCAAGGAATCTAATTGGAATCTGGACTTGGAGCGCGATATTATTATTCCAACCCCGGCGTCGCTACCCGACGCCGGTGTAGCTTTCGCGTCGTGTTGAGGTAACGCTTTGCACCCCTAGGACCCCCAACCCAATTGCATGCTAACCAAGACTAAAAATCAATATTTTAAAGTATTTTAAATGTTTTAGCAATCACTAATCAAGATTAATAAAAACGGATGTAGGCCGGTGGACTTGTGCACGTAGGAATTGTGACTTTGGACTCGTTGGACGGTGTTTCTCTGACGTGATACTTGCAGGCACGTGAAACTTGCCAAATCTTGCTTTGGGCCATGCTTTTAGGCCACTTCCTTGCTTTTAGCGTAAAAGAGACTAGTCAGTGAAATGATAGCTGGATAGACGCCTACTTGATCTAGTTTGACAACAAAACTAGATCCGTCACCTAAATTGATCTAGCTTGACAACGAAGCTAGATCCAACCCTTAAAATTGTTCATGCATTGATATCTGCCACGTTTAAATTCTCTACCTGTACGCACTTTTAACTGCCATGCATTGCATCTTACATGTCATCCTAGTGATTGATGCATTCGTAGCACACGCTACACTACTTGTACTTCCTTGTCCGGCTAGGTGCACCCCTACGCCATACTTGTTTAAAACACTTCCTGGCTCGTGGTCCAGAAGCGGGCCTTATGTGTTGGTTGAAAACCAATGCCCGATACACGTGGAGGGGTAGGGATAAACAGTCACTTGAGCTTAGGAGTTGGCCCGCGCAGCCACTCTAGCCAAAAGGCGGAATCTCTATGCACGAGGTGCTTACTTTACTTGTCTTGTACTAGTGAATGTTACTTGTAAAACTTGACATCCATGCCATGCTTGTACTTTACTTTACTTTACTTGCTGCACTCATTACTTTAACTGCCATGTCATTGCATCATGCTAGAACTGCTAGGTTGCTTTACTTTTACCTACTTTCAGTTTCCTTGCACAAGTCTTCCAGACTTGCTGACATGTGCCCCTTGCTCTTTTGGGTGTCACATGTTAGACCCTGAGCCAGAGACAGTTGTTGAGGACGAGGTGTTTGCTGACGCTGAGCCCGAGCCCACGTTCGTTGAGGAGTTCGAGGATACCGGAGACCAGTCTTAGTGACTGTTGAGTTGCTTTTGCTTTAGGTTGCTGTTAGTTGTCGGTGCTTGCACCATTACCTTGTTTTCGTACTTTATACTTTTGTTGGCCATGCTGGGGCCTCTTTTATACTCTTTTATTTGAGCCTGGTGGCTTTTTCTGCGATGTTGAGATTTATTATTATGGATATTCTGATATGTTTCTTTTGTCTCTTTCGTTATTATTATCTTTGTTTCGTTTCACGTTGCAAGGACCTGCAGTTTAAAGTGATTGACGCTTATCGGACTTGCAGCTTTGTAGCTTCAAGTCTGAGCGGACCTTCTCACGCTTCGCCTCCACGTTTTTGGGAAGCGGGGCGTGACAAGCTTACTGTTTATTCCACCCGATCGGGTGAGTTTCCACCCGATTGGGGTGGGCCTGTTCTGACAGTTTTGAGTGGGTTTCGGACCCGAACTATTAAGGGTTTTGTGGGGGCTTTTAAATAGAAGTTTGGGCACGACTTTAAGGAGTTCTTCTTCAGTTTTAGGGCTTTTTGGCCCCCTTCTCTTGTGAGATTTAGGGTAGCTAGATTAGGTCTTTTGATCAATAAATCTTGTATTGGATTGAAGATCCAAACTCAAGATAAGTATTTCTTCCTCCTATTTTCTATTTGTTTTGTATTGTGTTAAGTTTTCTTGATGGTGAACGCTTGTATCTCATTTATGTTGCTTATTTTTGTGTTCTTCACCATTGAGTAGTGTCGATGAACCCTAATACGGGTTAGAGTAGGATTGATGCTTGGGTTGTTTCATTTGGCTTGGTTGCATGGCATGTGTTCGATGAAATGTGTCAATGGGAATTTCTAGCAATCAGGGTCCAATTCGTACGGCAACACACTAGTGGTGTTGGGGGTTGGGGGTTGGGGTCCGGTGTCTTGTCCAGTCAAGACCCGCTTCGATGTATTACTAGAAATCACATTCGACCTATTTGGCCATTAGGGTTACACGGGGGTGTTTCATTGTCATTGGCGGGAGAAAGACCGCCTCTGACCGTCGGGCCAAGGGGGAATAAACTTGGCGGTTAACTCCCTAGCCATAGCTCATGCCCCTAGTGTTGACATCGAGTCCTCGCGCATGGGAACGGCTTGGACGAAATGTTGGGAGTTATCATTGTGGCCTTAATGCTCCCGGTTGCGGAAGGTGTTAATGGACATAGGAATGCCCACCGTCCGGAACCGGGTAGGCCTAGCGTACTAGGCACAGACCAAAATATCGGGCCATGGACGCTAGGTACCACCTTTTGGGGCAATGTCTCACCCTGGGTCAAGTCAAATGTCAAGTATCATGAATGCTCTAGCCCGTGTTAGCGGGGATTCATTTCGTGTCTTTTTCATTTCTTTGTTTTATTTCTACACTTCCACCCATATCATCTGCGTAGCTAGCACACAACCTAGGCGAGGCTAGTATCCATTCAAGCCATCCACCTCCCTGAGTTCAATAAACCCGCACCCTACACTAACCGTGCACTTGCGGTAAAACGACACCGCGCCCAAACCGTAAACGGGGCGCCGGTCAGGTTTTTGGCGCAGTTGCCGGGGAGGCGTTCGGTTTGATATTAGCTTTGCTTGGGTTCGTTAGACTACGCATAAAAACACAAAAAAAATTTCTTTTTCTTTTAAAAAAAAAATTAATAACCAAGAAATTTTTCTGCCACTATTATATTATCTTTTTGTTATTCTCTTGTACTATTGACGCTCCTCTCTAGTTTTCTTATTTTTGTTGTCTAGGTATTTTTGGTGTAACCATGTGGAGATCAAATTTCGATGCTCAGATGGGAGGATACAATCCTTATTTGGTTGTGGTTTATGAGACTTGTGGGATGGCGGGGCATGTGTATTATGATTGCCCATTTACGCTCAAGAGCCTCCCCCTACACCAAGGCCAAACATTTTCCCACAACCTTAGCCCAAACACCTCACATCCATTTTCTCAACCTTATATCCCTCCACCAACACAAGAAGAATCAAACCTCGTGTCTCTCCTTGAAAGTGCCATGTTTAACCAAGGCCAAACATTACGAAACTTGATGGAACCAATCATCGAGCCTACACCAAGGAGAGGGGATGAAAGAGAGGAAATACCTACTTTCATGGTTGAGACTACCATGTCGTCGGCCACCATAGACACATCTCATGCCGATCCCCCATTTTTCCATCACTACCACTTGGATGACGGAGCATTTTTGATGATGATAGTGAGGATGGGGAGATTTCTCTAGGATCTGTGGGAGAGACTTCTTGTCTTGATTTAGATACCCCACATGAGTCCTATGAGAGGACCGATGAGTTTACAGAGCTTATGCATAAGGGCGAGGAGGATGTGCGTGAGGACGAGGACACGATGACCACATACGAGGGGTCCGCTCCACATCCACCTCCACAGCCATCTCTGTCACAGCTTCCTTCTTGGTCGGTGGTCAACCATGAGGATGTCATTCAGGACATCAGGCAGATGGTGGAGTATGAGCATATCATCGAGGAGGGCGTGCATGAGGGCTTGGATACGATGGTCCACTTCATGGAGCCCGAGTCACATCTACCTTTACCGTCGCTCTCCACTTGTTCTGCGGCAGAGCATCTACTTAAGCATAATGCCCCTATTCAGGAAGATTTTCATACTCACTCTCACTCCACTTTTGAGTCTCGCTTTTCACTTCCTATTTCTTTAGACTCATATATATTTGACACACCATATCTCTCGCAGGACACAGGATCTATCTCCCTTGAGGTATGTTGCGGTGTGTCACCACCTGGAGAGCCACTTCTCATGGAAAACGAGGATTTGGTCGTCACTAGTACAGAGGATAGCGACCCATTCTCAAGGAGTATTCGTCACCCGTTTACTATTCTCCCATCTTATGTTGACGATTATCTTTGGGATACATTTATTTTGGGAAATAATTTCTTGCCATGGACTAATGCACCTCGTCCTCTGCAGGTCATAGGTGAACACCTACTAAGGATGCTTGGAGGTGCATTGCTTAGGTCCATTGGCACACGTGGCACAGTGCTTCTGGTAGAGCCACAGAAGGAGCAGTTAGAGCAGCTACCTACCCCACTCCAGATCTTGGATCCGCCTATGCTCAGGTGTATCCTAATCCAGTAGTGTAAAAATTTACCGCTTTCTAGTTTAGATTTGAATAATCTCGTCTCCTCTCATTAGCGAGGGGAGCGTATCTAGGATTTGCTTTTGCATCATAATAACCCATCATGTCGTGCCCTTCTATCACTTCTACCGCCCACACCCCACATCCTCTTTCGAGGAGAATGAGCACACCGTCTCTCCTGCATTTTGATTTCTTTCTTTTCTTTTCCGATATTCCCCTTGCATATTTCTGCATCACATTGATCATATCATTTCGCTAGCATTGTCATGTTCAGCTTGGGGGAATCGATTTGTGTGCATGTTTTAGCGTGTCGTTGTTGTGTGTCTATGTCTATGTGTTCTTTTGTCGTGTTTTATATCTTTTATTTGAGTGTTTCTTTTTCTTTATTTTTTAAGTTTCGTTCATGTGTTTTTCATGTTTTTCACTTTTTGTGTCAGTGCGCACCCCCCCATTTTCTTTGCCCTCCCGTATAAACTACTATTGCATTGAGGGCAATGCAAGTTTCAGCTTGGGGGAGTCGCACTTCGTGCGTCATTTGTGTCGTTTTTCTTCGTTTTTGAGTCGTTTTCCATCGTGTTTTTCTTTTTTTCTTCTCATCTTTTGTTCCCTCTCTCCTAGAGATGACCCCATATGATGAATTGCCACATGATCACGCTCACACTTAGCATAGCTACGATGATCACATTCACTAACCCTAGGAAGCCGAGGCCTATTGCATTTCATGCTTTGTGGGTTCACTTTGCTTTTATGTGAGTCATGAGTCGTGACTAGCTAGGTGGCGTGCTTCTACTTTGTGATGTTGTTTTATATACCTACCCTTGGTTGACCCCTAGATTATCACTCTTCAATTTGAATATGCGGTATTTGTTTCTCCTGTCTGCTTCTGCATGCTATGTTTATATCGTATGCTTCAATTCGCATGTGCCGGGATTTCACAACCAAGGACTAGGATAACCCATTTAGCCCTTGCTCTAATTAGCGAGAATGGTTTCCTTTGCCCAAGTGTTTAGATTCCGATTTCTTTTTTGTTTTACTTGGTGCAAATCCCCTCGTCGTGTACCGTTCTCCCACTTGGGAGAGTGCACATGTATATATCCCAATATCCAAAAATCCAAAAAAGATAGAGAAAAGAAAAACCCAAAAAAAGAAAAGAAAAGAGAAAAGAAAAAAATATGTATAGCCAAAAATCAAAAAAAAAATACAAATACCCAAAACCCAAAAATTTCCAGTGTGTATATTTTTCCTATCTGCCGAGAATAAAGGGAAGGCGAGAATTTGCACCGAGTGTTCTACTCCACATCTTCTCAACCTCCATCGTTTTCGAAAACACTTGGCATATGGACCTTCTAGCGATTATCTAGGCTATAGTGTGGTGATTTCCTTCTCCCTAGCTGTGGAGTCCCCGATGCATGATACTCTTCTATTCTTATACTCTTCTCATGCATGCTTGAGCTAATAGTCACCGCAATTTCAAATTGAATCTATATTTGGGTCTTTCTTTAGGTATGTGTATATGGAGCTTTATTGCACATCGTAGATAGTGACACCGTCTGCTAGCACACGACCGCACTCACTCGCGCTTCACCGCGTGGGCCCACGACACTTGTCTGGACTCGTATTCCTTGGTTTAGTGATGTGATTTGGCGTTTGCTTGCTTGGTGTGTCGTTTTTGATTTTGTTGGCCCTGACGGGCGATCTAGGATATAGAGTTCTCTTTTTCTCTCTTTCTCTCTATTTTCTCCCTCCGAGCTCCTACTCGCATTCGTCTTCCTCGAGGACGAGGAAGAGTTCAGCTTGGGGGATTTTGACGTGAGTTTATATTTCATATATTTGCGCACGTTTTCTTCCGTGTTTTTCCGTTATTTACAGCCGTCTTGTATTCGTTTTCTCGTTTTTTCTTGTTTTCTTTCACTTTTCCATGTTTTTTGTATTTTGCAGGAATTTACCGGTATATGGGACATAAAACGACGTTATCATGAGTCCCCGGAGCAACGGGAGGGGTCACGCGTGATTCAGGGGGTCAAACTACCAAGATTGCCACTTTTCAGCCCCCACCCGATCGGTTGGACACAGCCAACCGATCGGGTGATGCACGTGTGTCCGACCCGGACTGAAGCTGGAGTGAAGCGCAAGGTCAACCGATCGGTTCGCCGACCGGTTCATCCCAACAGAGTTCTCGGGAATTTGGAGCTTAATTCCAACCGATCGGGTGATATCTCACCCGATCGGTTCATCTGAAGCTGAAGTTTCCCAAATGACGACCCGGTCACGCCACCCGTTCTCCTCAGCGACCGGTTGAAGCTTCTGAAGCCCGATGGCCGATGCGACAAGCGGCTCACCCGATCGGTTGATGTTTCAACCGATCGGGTGGCCTCTCCTTCACCTTTCGCACGCTAATGCTCATTCATTGAAAATCTACTATCATTCCAGAGGGATTTTGGGTGTTCTCTTTTTTTTCTAGCGTCGGCATCGTCGTTAGATTTCCAACGATAGATCGCATGCCCAAATTCGATTTTTCTACATTTTTCTGGAATTTTCTGAGCTCAGCTGTGTGCTGAAATTGGCACCAGTCTGAATTTTCATTTCACCCGATCGGGTGAGTTACCACCCGAACCGGGTGAGATCACTTTCTGCAGATTTGAGCTCACTGTTTATTCCACCCGATCGGGTGAGTTTCCACCCGATCGGGTGGGCCTGTTTTGACAGTTTTGAGTGGGTTTCGGACCCGAACTGTTAAGGGTTTTGAGGGGCTTTAAAATAGAAGTTTGGGCACGACTTTAGGGAGTTCTTCTTCAGGTTTTAGGGCTTTTTGGCTCCCTTCTCTTGTGAGATTTAGGGTAGCTAGATTAGGTCTTTTGATCAATAAATCTTGTATTGGATTGAAGATTCAAACTCAAGATAAGTATTTCTTCCTCCTATTTTCTATTTGTTTTGTATTGTGTTAAGTTTTCTTGATGGTGAACATTTGTATTCCTTTTATGTTGCTTATTTTTGTGTTCTTCACTATTGAGTAGTGTCGATGAACCCTAATACGTGTTAGAGTAGGATTGATGCTTGGGTTGTTTCATTTGGCTTCGTTGCATGGCATGTGTTCGATGAAATGTGTCAATGGGGATTTCTAGCAATCAGGGTCCAATTCGTACGGCAACACACTAGCGGTGTTGGGGGTTGGGGTCCGGTGTCTTGTCCAGTCAAGACTCGCTTCGATGTATTGCTAGAAATCACATTCGACCTATTTGGCCATTAGGGTTACGCGGGGGTGTTTCATTGTCATTGGCGGGAGAAAGATCGCCTCTGACCGTCAGGCCAAGGGGGAATAAACTTGGCGGTTGACTCCCTAGCCATAGCTCACGCCCCTAGTGTTGACATCGAGTCCTCGCGCGTGGGAACGGCTTGGATGAAATGTTGGGAGTTATCATTGTGGCCTTAATGCTCCCGGTTGCGGAAGGTGTTAATGGACATGGGAATGCCCACCGTCCGGAACCGGGTAGGCCTAGCGTACTAGGCACCGACCGGAATATTGGGCCATGGACGCTAGGTACCACCTTTTGGGGCAATGTCTCACCCTGGGTCAAGTCAAATGCCAAGTATCATGAATGCTCTAGCCCGTGTTAGCGGGGATTCATTTCGTGTCTTTTTCATTTCTTTCTTTTATTTCTACACTTCCACCCATATCATCCGCGTAGCTAGCACACAACCTAGGTGAGGCTAGTAGCCATTCAAGCCATCCACCTCCCTGAGTTCGATAAACCCGCACCCTACACTAACCGTGCACTTGCGGTAAAACGACACCGCGCCCAAACCGTAAACGGGGCACCGGTCAACCATCAAGAGTTCACCAGGCTGAGTCGCTTCGCACCGAAGATGGTGGAGGATGCTGAGGAGAAAGCTCAGAGGTTTCTGCAGGGCCTTTCCCTAGACTTGCAGAGCCTGATGTCTTCGTCAGATCTGGAGTCATATCAGAAGTTGCTGGTAGCTGCTCGTAGACAGGAGCTGATTGCGAGGCAGAAGAGAGGACAGATTTCTGGAGCTGGGAAGAGGTCTATGGAGCAGGTCAGGGCAGTGATTAGGCCTGGGTTCAAGCCTAATCAGCCAGTGCAGTTCAAGAGGCCAGGTGGGCCTACTCAGAAGACTTGCCATTTCTGTGGCAAGACCGGGCATGTCAAGGAGCAGTGTAGGAGGATGTTGGGACAGTGTCTGATTTGTGGAGATCCTACTCATACTATGAAGGAGTGCCCGAAGTCTAAGCAGCCTTGGAAGGAACCAGTTGCAGTACAGCCGTTGCAGCAGAGAGCACCTGTACTTGCAGGACGTGGAGCAGCCCTCGTTCCACAGAGGCAGGCTTTTCAGCAGGCCATGCAGCCGAGGAGGCAGGCTTTTCTGATGACGGCAGTGGAGAGCGAGGCTACGGATGAGGTTATCGCAGGTAACTCTCAATCTAGTTGTTTCCTTCCTTAGTTAGTTTTGGCTTGTAAGATTATGTTTGGTTGCTTGCATATGATTGTTTGTTAGAATAGGGTTTGATTGTTAGATTGTTTGTTAGGTGTGATTTTGGTTTGCACATTTCCTGCACGAGTCCTCTTTGACTCTGGTGCATCGATGTGCATTATATCCCAGAGCTTCGTGGAGAAGCATTCCTTGACGACTTCCCCTCTTCCCAAGAGTTGGAATATCGTTACAGGAAATGGCGTGATCTCGGTGCATCGTGGTTACTATTCTTGCCCTTTAGTGGCCTGTGGACATGAGCTTTAGGCTGATTTTATTATCCACGACATCATCAACTATGATGCCGTGATTGGGATGGATTGGCTTGCGAGTTTCTATGCTACGATCGATTGTCGAAGGAAGAAGGTGGTGTTCGAGATCCCAGGACATCTAGTGTTTGAGTTCAGTCGAGGTAGCAGTTCACTTGGCCCTGTCAGATTTCGGGCCAGACCGGTGGAGATCATTGCTATGCAGATGGAGCAGAGTAGACCATCTGTGGTGCGTAAATTCGACGACGTCTTCCCCGAGGAGATGTCTGGACTGCCGCCCGATCGAGCTCTCGAGTTTTCGATCGATCTTATTCCGGGAGTGCAGCCTATTTCGAAGGCGCCGTATCGTATGGCGCTAACAGAGTTGGAGGAGTTGTGTAGGCAGCTGGATGAGCTTTTTGCAGAATCGTTATATCAATCCTAGTGTGTCTCCATGGGGAGCACCGGTGCTTGCTGGTAAAGAAGAAGGATGGTTCGCGTCGCATGTGCGTGGACTACAGGGAGCTGAATGATGTGACCATCAAGAATAAATATCCATTGCCTCGTATATATGACATTTTTGATCAGCTTGGAGGTTCGAGGGTGTTCTCTAAGTTGGATCTGAGGAGTGGTTATCATCAGCTCAAGGTGAAGAAGGAAGATATCCCGAAGACAGCATTCAGGACGAAGTATGGCCACTACGAGTTCGTGGTTATGCCTTTCGGTGTAACCAACGCACCCGCATTTTTTATGAACCTGATGAATCTGATCTTCTACGACTTTCTAGACAAGTTTATCGTTATCTTTATTGACGACATCCTGATCTATTCAAATTCGGATGAAGAGCATGAATCGCACTTGAGGACAGTGTTGGAGATTTTAAGGAAGCATCGTTTGTATGCTAAGTATTCCAAGTGCGAGTTTTGGCTGGATAGAGTTGCTTTTCTTGGGCATGTGGTGTCAGGAGATGGAATTTCAGTGGATCCCGAGAAGATTAAGGCTATCAGAGAGTAGCCGCATCTGAGATCCGGAGTTTCCTTGGGCTTGCAGGTTATTATCGGCGCTTCATTAAGGACTTTTCCCGGATTGCTGAGCCGATGACCAGACTGACGCAGAAGGATGTACCATTTGTTTGGCCTGATGATTGTGGGAAGGCTTTTGATATTCTGAAAGAGAGATTGACCACTGTCCATGTTCTTGTTGTACCTGATCAGAGTGGAGGATTCGAGATCTTTTGCGATGCTTCTGGCAAGGGTCTCGGTTGCGTTTTACACCAGCATGGGCACATGGTTGCGTATGCTTCTCGTCAGCTCAAGGCTCATGAGAAGAATTACCCGACACATGACTTGGAGTTGGCTGCTGCTGTGTTTGCGCTGAAGATTTGGAGGCACTTCCTGCTGAGTGAGAAGGTGAAGATCTTCACCGATCACAAAAGCTTGAAGTATATCTTTACGTAGAAGGAGCTTAACATGCGAAAGCGTCGATAGTTAGAGCTCATGGCAGATTATGAGATCGACTTACAGTACCACCCTGGCAAGTTAAACGTGGTTCCAGATACGTTGAGCAGACTTCCAGCGGTGATGATGTTGACTTCGCAGTGGAGATTGTAGCAGGATTTTTGCGAGTCTGGTATCGAGATTATTCTTCCTGGAGAGACTTCTTCGTTGATGAGTATGCAGATACAGTCGACGATCGTGGATAGGATCAAGGCTGGACAGGCTGGAGATGCTAAGCTGGTGAAGATTCGTGAGCAGGTGGAAGCCGGTCTGCGGACTGACTTCTTGATTGATGAGGATGGCTCGCTGAGGTATGGAGCCAGGTTGTGTGTGCCAGCTGGGGATATCAGAGAGGAATTATTGGTGGAGACACACAGTTCGTCGTATTCTGTGCATCCTGGTGGTACCAAGATGTACAAGGATCTTCGTTTGAACTATTGGTGGCATGGTATGAAGAGGAGTGTGGTGCTGATTGTCGCCAAGTGTTTGGTATGCCAGCAGGTAAAGGCGGAGCATCAGCATACGGCAGGGTTGCTGCAACCGCTTCCGATTCCGGAGTGGAAGTGGCAACACATCACTATGGATTTCGTGACTGAACTACCTCGGAGTCCGAAGCAGAATGACCCGATTTGGGTGATCGTAGACCGGTTAACCAAATCAGCGCACTTTATTCCCTTCCTAGTAGGACAGTCTACTGAGATGCTAGCGAGGAGATATATGGAGGTAAATTCTTTTACTCTCCGTTTTATTTTCTTTTCCTAGTTTAGATAGTGATGTAACGTGAATCGTGTAGGAGATCATACGACTTCATGGAGTCCCTGTGAGTATCGTGTCGGACAAAGACACGAGATTCACATCTCAGTTTTGGCAGAGTCTGCAGAAGAGTCTGGGTACGAGTCTGAGTTTCAGCACGGCGTACCATCCGCAGACAGATGGCCAGTCCGAGAGGACGATTCAAATTTTGGAAGACATACTGAGAGCGTGCATGTTGGACTTCAAGGGGTCTTGGAAGGATCATCTCCATCATGTGGAGTTTGCCTACAATAACAGCTACCAGGCGAGTATTGGTATGGCGCCTTTCGCCGCACTATATGGGAAGAAATGTCAATCGCCACTGAGCTGGGATGACATTGAAGATCGGGAGCTGTTAGGACCGGAGATGATTGTGGAGGCCGTGGATGTTGTGAGAAACATTTGGGAGAAGAGGAGGATTGTGCGGGACCGTTTCAAGCATTGGGCTGATGCTAAACGGAGGCCTTTGGAGTTTCAGCCTAGAGATCATGTCTTTCTGAAGATTTCTCCGAACCGCGGAGTCATCCGATTTGGGAAGAGAGGCAAGCTGAGTCCGAGGTACATTGGGCCATTTGACGTTCTGGAGAGAGTTGGAGCGGTGGCTTATCGCTTGGCGTTGCCACCGTCGCTGGAGGGAGTTCACGACGTATTTCACGTATCTCAGTTACGTCGATACGTTAGTGATCCGTCCCTTGTTGTGGATTTCTCAGAGATCACGGTTCGTCCAAATCTGTCTTATGATCAATAGCCAGTTGAGATTCTGGATCGACGGCAGAAGCAGCTGAGGAATAAGACCGTCGACTTGATTTGAGTGCAGTGGCGTCATGGTTCCCCTGGGGAGTCCACCAGGGAGCGTGAGGATGAGATGAGAGAGTGCTTCCCGCAGCTCTTCCCGAGCAGTGCTTGATGTTGATTCTGAGGACGGAATTATTTCTAAGGTGGGGAGGATGTCACGGTCGCTTTCCCATCGTACTTTGTTCGTGCACGTGCTTTTGACCGTGCACGTATTTATTTTAGACTTTGTTTGTTTGTAAACACTTTGGTGTAATATGTCGTTGTGAACGTCTATGAGAGTATTAAATTGTGACACTAATTTGGAACAACATTTCTCGGGTCGTTTTCCCACGATTTGATCTTATTCGAAGAGACGTTGTGATTTTCACTTTTGACGTGAGACGTTTCTATTTTTAGTTTCGTCACTCGAAGTCGAAATTGAGATCCGTCTTCTTAGTTTTCTTTCTCTCGTCGTCTCGATCACCCCAATATCTATTTCACAATTTTCATATTTTGTTTGGCCTATTTTATATTTTTAGCAAAGCTTTTAATATTTTTAAATACTAAGTTTTCAAGTATTTTTAGCCAAATATAATTTCTATTAGATTATAACTCTTCAAAACTATTTTTGACCCTAGCCCCTAGCCTTGGCCGCACCCACACATGCTTGGGTGTTGGTGAGGGTGAATAATTGGGTTTAAAATCATTTTTAATTCTAATAATAACCCTAGACCAATTCAACCCACCTACCCTATATAAACAACCCCTAGGATAACCTATTTTCGCAAGAGAACAAACCCTAGCTGCCCCCTCTCGGTCTGACCGACCCGTTTCCCCGCATCGCCCGCTCCGTTGCAACCCGCAACGTTGCAACCCGTGCCCCAAGCACCCGACCAAAGAGATCCCCGCACCGGCCCGCTATGACCAAGAGCCCCGCTCTGCATCGCGCTCCGCAGCACTGCGACCGACCAACGGCTGCGTTCTCTCGGTCTGACCGAGAGAATCCCTCGCAGCGGCTCGGTCTGATCGAGCGACGTTCGTCGCAACGTCGCAACTTTCACATCGCTTGCCACCGTGGCCCCCCCAAGTTCTCCTGAGGTGTTGTGGGTCCCCCATTGGCCCCTAGCACTACTGTGGGTCCCACCTATGTGTCTCTTCTTCGTGGATTTGCTGATTTCGACGTTGCGATACGTCGTAGCCCTTCGTCGCACGTTCTAGCTTTGGAATCTTGGTTCGTTGATCTGGTTGCTGTCCAAACTATTCGAGCGAGGAATCTAATCTGGAATTTGGACTAGGAGCGCGTTCTTATATTCCAACCCCTGACATCGCTACCCGACGCCATTGTAGCTTTCGCGTCGTGTTGAGGTAACGTTCTGCACCCTTAGGACCCCCAACCTATTGCCTGTTAATCAAGACTAAAATCGATGTTTTTAAAGTTTTTTAAATTCACTAATCAAGATTAATAATATGGGACTGTAGGCTGGTGGACTTGTGCACATAGGTTGTTTGTGACTTGGACTCTTTTGGACGGTGTTTTTCTGACGTGTGACTTGCAGGCAAGTGAAACTTGCCAACTTTTGCTTATGGCCATGTTTTAGGCCACTTCCTTGTTTTTAGCGTAAAAGAGACTAGACAGTGAAATGATAGCTGTCTAGATGCAACTTTAAGATCTAGCTTGACAACGAAGCTAGATCTGTCACCATGCCATGTCATTCATGCATTGTTGCCTGCCACGTTTAAATTCCTTATCGGTACGCACTTAAACTATTATCTGCCATGCATTGCATCTTACATGTCATCCAAGTTGAATGTTACATTCGTAGCACACGCTACAATACTTGTACTTCCTTGTTCAGGCTCAGTGCACCCCTATGCCATATTGAAAAACACTTCCTGGCTCGTGATCCAGAAGCGGGCTTCATGTGTCCGATACACGTGGAGGGGTAGGGATAAGCGATCACTTGAGCTTAGGAGTTGGCCCGCGTAGCTACTCTAGCCAAAAGGTGTAATCTTTGTGCACGACGTGCTTACTAGACTTGTCTTTGTTCTTGTGTTTGTTCCTGCAAAACTTGATATCCATGCCATGTTTTAATTGCCAATTGCCATGCCATGCTTGTACTTTACTTTACTTGTTGCACTCATGCTATATCTACCATGTCATTGCATCATGCTAGAACTGCTAGGTTGCTTTACCTTTACTTTCAGTTTCCTTGCACAAGTCTCTTGTAGACTTGCTGACATGTGCCCCTTGCTCTTTTGGGTGTCACATGTTAGACCCTGAGCCAGAGACCGTAGCTGAGGACGAGGTGTTTGCTGACGCTTAACCGGAGCCTACGTTTGACGAGGAGTTGGTGGACACCGGTGACCAGTCTTAGAGACTGTTCTGAGTTGCTTTGCTTTAGGTTGCTGTTAGTTATCGGTGCGTAGCATCATTGCTTTGTTTTCTGTACGTTGTACTTTTGTTGGCCATGCTTGGGCCTTTTTAGACTCTTTTCTTTTAGCCTGGTGGCTTTTTCTGCTATGTTGGAACTTATTTTTATGGATATTCTGAGATTTCTTTTTATCTCATTTCCTTTATTATTATCTTTGTTTCGTATCGCAATTGCAAGGATCTGCCAATTAAAGTTAATTGACGCTTATCGGACTTGCAGCTTTGCAGCTTCAAGTCTGAGCGGACCTACTCACGCCTCGCCTCCATATTTTTGGGAAGCGGGGCGTGACAGTATAGTGCTAGGGTTTGCAAGTTGGCATGGAAAGGGATATGGTAGGATCTATTAGCATCCCTAAGAATATTGGGGTTGAGAATAAATAGGATTTTGTTGGGATTTGATTTGAATATAAGAAGGAAATTGGTAGAATCAGATATTTGCAAATCTAGCTAAATATTTGACTAAATCCCATTTCAAATCATTTCCATCTCATCTCATCTTGGACTAAGTCCACTTTGCTTAGGCCAAAGCTCTCTCTCAAACCCAAATAGCTATATGAATAGCAACTCCTCCAAATAGTGATAGATGTATCGTTTCGCCAATCCTGAAATACACTTAGCACACACGTCAGTTATAACGACACGGTTGTCATCATCAAACCAAGATCCTAGATCGTTGCTTCCAACAATGGGGTCCCTTAATGGCCATTAAGGGAGAGCGTTTTAGGCAGCGGTTAGCTCCCGTCGTCGTAAGCTGACTGACGCACGTCCGATCGTGGGTGATCCGATGCAGGTCTTCTACGGGGGCCTTCGATGGTCGGCCCGACACTCTTTTTGGAGAGCCTTCTTCCTCCCGTGTGAGCTTGGGCCGCTTGCTTTTGGGCCTCTCTAAAGTAGTCGTATCAAATATGCTATTCTTTCAATTTAAAACTCAAATAGTGACCATTAATGAAATCTCAAAGGTCATAAATACATGAGGTTTGAACCACGGGTTTTGAAATTTAGCCCATTTTTAAGCTTCAAGACATGTGTTGTACTTAATGACACTCCTAAGTGGCGACAGTTACAGCGACAACATGCGATAAACGGTTGATGATTCTACTTACGGTTATGGTGACCTTGGTAAAATATTGGGATGGAGGTTACATTGGTGGAAATGATATTGTGCAGCGATCGGAGTCTACGTGGCACCACCGCCACCCAAATGACTCGAATTGTGCTAGTTAGAGGTAATAATAGACAGTTCTTCATCATCATCAAAGTATTCATCCTAACCCACCAACGTGTAGCACCATTGGGTAGTGGGGTTGTGATGACTTTCAGGGGTCTCGAGTTCGAGTCCCACTGGATGCAGCTGTGTTAAAAGTTGGTGTTGGAGTGCTTTGGTTGCCCTTTACAGGCCCTACCCGGCTCGAGTCAGAGTAGTCGGCGTCCAACGTGGTGTCCGGAAACCAGTGGATAAAATCAAAAAAAAGTCTTCAGCCTAAGAACAGATTTATGGACTCAAAAGAAGGTGTTAACAGGCCACTACAGTAAAACAGAGGAGTTCCGGAGTGATATTATTACAGATGTGGTAATTTACTAGTAACGAGGAGCAACAGTGATTACAGTGATGGAATCAACGGTGGAGTTAGTGATAGCATCAACAATTAGAATTAAAAAAAGGAGCAGACTACATACACCCCTATAGTAGGGGTGTAGATAATGATTAATATCCAAAAATAGGAAAAAGTAAGAGGGAGAAAGTGTTAGAAGGACAAATTGATGTGAAGTAATTTCCCATTTTGTCAACCATCATTACATGCACCCCTACTTTTAGGGGTGCATGTAGCAATTCTCTAAAAAAAGGTCTTGACATGGCAGGTGTGGCAGCAACATGGATGCCCATTGCTACTTTATAATTTTTTTATTCATTGAATAAAAAATCAACAAGAAGAAGTTTTCCTATTCTGTCCATCCCTTCCATTGTTTTTGGGCAAATGCTGAATGCACCTCAGAGAATGAGGTGCAAGCACGTTTTATTTCCAAAAAAAGTGAATATGTCACCTTATAAACTCAATTCATATTCTCTCTCATTCACAATTAGCAAAACTGTGCACTGGATTTTACATGCACATCAATTTTGAGGTGCATGCAGCAATGGCCTATTTTTGTGATTGGCAATCATATGAGCGTGGCAAAATGAAAATAGAAAAAAAGAAGGAAAAAATAACTTACTCATTAGGGCTGGTATCAAGTCCACTCCTGGAGAGATATGTACGTGGATCGATTATAAATTCATATGAACCCCTTGTGAATCCATGCACATTAAGATATCTAAGACCAACTAAAGGATCCAAACCCAATAATTTATCCTATTTGCATTTGGGCATCAACTTATCCAAAATTTCAATGCTTCTCTTTAAATATAATAGTTGATACGACCAATTGGAGACGGCCCAAGAACGAGCGGTCCAGGCCCACGCTTGAAGCTGGAGGCCCACAGAAGGAGTTCGGTCCGACCGTCGAAGCCCGCACAAGGACTCAGAATCGGGTCGACCACGACCTGAACGTGCGCCCCATCGGCCCACATCAGCGGAAGCTAACCGCTCCCCAAAGCACGCCCCCTTTATGACCATTAAGGGGCCCCATTAATCCACCTCTACGGCGCATGCTGGTGCCTTGAAGGAGGCGGATCATGGGGGCGGAGAGTGAGGGACGTGGAGGGGGAACGATTGTGGGACGATCCACATAAAGGGACTCTGGAGGCAACCGAGATAAAGGGATCTGGCCCTAGATACCGAGAGGTATCCTATTCAAAGACCTTATTTTCCATTCTAAATTCCCTCATATAGCTCGGCTCGAGGACTTGTGTATTGGCCTCCCAGTGAGCCATACCGATCTCACCGAGTATTCTTCAGATCCGTTCTGACTTAGGCATCGGAGGGGAATTGACCGGAACCAAGGTCCGGCTCCTCTGGCCAGCTTCTTCGTCCGTCTAGGCTAAACAGACCACACGATGCCGAGGCTACCCCTCAGCACCTCATCGACCAAGGCCAAGTGCTCCTGCCAGAAAGCTAGCTCACCCCCAATGAAGTCGCTCGCCCCTAATGAGCTTCTTCGTCCGTTCAGGTTAAGCGAACCCCACGGTACCGAGGCTACCCATCAGCACCTCATCAACCGAGGCTGAGCGCTCCATTCAACGAGCCCGCTCGCCCGCGACCCGCCAAGGCTAACCTTTGGAGGGCCGACGTAAGGATTCGAGCTACCTCCGTCGGGCAAATCATACACCTGACAGAACCAAGGGGTCCCACCTGCCCCCTTGACCATGTTGACCCATCACCCAGTGGTCAACGATTCAGCGGTGAGAAAACACCCGTAAACATCTCGCACCGTCTGTGGAAAAGAACAAACACCCACATTAAGCAACCACACAGGTGATAACGCGGCCACGTCCCCCTCGTCGCAGAAGAGCCGCGGTGTCGACATCAGTATCGGGACCGCCCAGTGGTCGTCTGGGAAAGACCTTAACTGCTCGATACATCCACCAGGTTGGAGGGCCGAGCGAGCCCTGGTCAGGTCCCGCTGGGGCGGATAACGGGGACTCCGGAGGCTCTTCACCGTCCCTCTATTTTTCTGGGGAGGGCACAAAGAAGGTGAAGTCGTCGCATGAAGAAGCACTCATGGTCTCCGTCGTTATCGATACTGCCATTGTCAGACGGTTACTCGTCGATACCGACAGCTCGTGCGACATCCTCTTCATGTCGAATCTTGTAAGGATGGGGCTGCAGGTAGAAGACTTGGAGCCCTGTTTTGGCCCGGTGATAGGATTCACGAGTCACTCCACACCCATCGTGGGGGTGATCCGCCTCCCTGTGATGCTCGGGGAGCCACCTAACTCGATTACTTTGATGATAGAGTTCGTAGCGCAGAGGATTGGGTCGGCATATGATGGGATCATCGGTCGCCCACTCCTCAACGTGGCTGGAGCTGTGGTCTCGACCTTCCATCTGGCGGTCAGGTTCCAGACCCCGGGGGAATCGGGCAAGTCAGAGGCGATCTGGTGAAACCAAAGATCTGCTACCAGATGGGTGGCGCAGAGCGTGCCGAGGAGCACAATAACCAGATGGACCTACTCGACCAGAGATATGGCCTGAGGCCCACTCCGGGGGAGGAACCTGAGCTAATTCCTATTATGGAGGTAGACGGGAGATTCATCTCCATCGGGTCCGAGCTAGACCCGATCCTGAGGGGTGGAGTGCTTGGAGGCCAACCTGGACATCTTCGCCTGGGCACCCGACGTTATACCAGGCGTGGATCCCCGGGTGATTACCCGCCGGCTGAACGCCGACCCCAATTTCAAACCAGTCAGGCAGAAGAAGAGAAACCTAGGCGGTGAAAAGAGGAGGGCAGCGTCCGATGAAGTGGGATGCCTGCTTGACACCGGATTCATCTGAGAGGTCTGGTACCCAAAGTGGCTATCCAACATCGTGATGGTAAAGAAGTTGTAACGACCACTTTTCGTTGTACTTTGTTCGTGCACGTGCTTTTGGCCGTGCACGTGTTTATTTTAGACTCTATTTGATTGTGAACACTTCTGTGTGATATGCCGTTGCGAACGTCTCTGAGAGTATTAAATAGTGGCACTATCTTGGAACGACACTTCTCGAGTCGGTTTCCCACAATTTAATCTCACTCGATGAGACGTGACGATTTTCACTTTTGACGGGAGACGTTTCTATTTTTAGTTTCGTTGTCCGACGTCGAAATTGAGATCCATCTTCTTAGTTAGCTCACTTTAGTCATCACAATCACCCCGATATTTATTTTATAATTTTTGGAGTTTATTTGACCACTTTTATATTTTTAACAAGGTTTAAAATATTTTTAATAATTGATTTTTAAAATTATTTTCGGCCAAATAAAATTTATTTGAGTTTTAAACGTATTAAAGAATTTTTGAGCCAATTTCCAGCTCATTTGGACCAAGTCAAATCCTTGGGTGAGTTGGAGAAGTTGAGATTCAAATTTTAAATTATTTTAAACTTCTAATCCTATTAGATTTAGCCCTAGACCAAGTCAACCCATCTACACTATATAAACAACCCCTAGGAATACCTATTTTCGCAAGAAATTAACCCTAGCCTCTTCCAAAACCCAAATTTGACGTTGCGACGATTCGTCGCAACGTTGCGACGAACAGCTGCTGCACCGACCGAGAAAACCAAGCCAAAACCCCCGCTCCGACCGCTAGCCGCCCCCGCATCGCCCCGTCTGCATCGCAGCACAGTCGTCCCCCGCTCCGTTCCCCGCTTCGACCGAGAGAAGCCCTCGGTCTGACCGAGAGCTTCCCCCGCTCACGCTCCGCTCCGCACCGCAGCCTTCGCCCGCTCTGTCGCCCCGCATCGCCCCGTGCCTGACCGAGGCGCCCGCTCGCATCGCCGCTCACCGCTTCGTTGCAACGTTGCAAACGTTGCAACGACCCGCCCCAAGCACCCGACCGACCGCTCCCTCTGCACCGACCGAGAGACAGCCCCGCACCGCTGCTGCGACCGACCCAAGCGCTGTGCAGCGTCCGTTCCTAGCGCCCGACCGAGAGGATCTCCCGCATTGGCTGTGTACGACCGAGAGCCACTCGTCGCAACCCCGCATCCGTCGCACAACTTGCCTCCGTGGGCCCCCCAAGTTCTCCAGAGGTATTGTGGGTCCCCCAAAGGTCCCTAGGACTACTGTGGGCCCCACCTAGGTGCGTTCTCTTCGACGATTTACCGCGTACGACGTTGCGACACGTCGTAGCCGTCGTCGCACGTGCTAGCTTTGGAATCTGGAATCATCGCCCCGGTTGATTGCTCTGAAACTTCCAGCGAGGAATCTAATTGGAATCTGGACTTGGAGCGCGATATTATTATTCCAACCCCCGGCGTCGCTACCCGACGCCGGTGTAGCTTTCGCGTCGTGTTGAGGTAACGCTTTGCACCCCTAGGACCCCCAACCCAATTGCATGCTAATCAAGACTAAAATCAGTATTTTAAAGTATTTTAAATGTTTTAGCAATCACTAATCAAGATTAATAAAACGGATGTAGGCCGGTGAACTTTGTGCACGTAGGAATTGTGACTTTGGACTCGTTGGACGGTGTTTCCGTGACGTGATACTTACAGGCAAGTGAAACTTGCCAAATCTTGCTTAGGGCCATGTTTTTAGGCCACTTCCTTGTTTTAGCGTAAAAGAGACTAGTCAGTGAAATGATAGCTGGCTAGACGCCTACTTGATCTAGTTTGACAACAAAACTAGATCCGTCACCTAATTGATCTAGCTTGACAACGAAGCTAGATCCAACCCTTTAAACTTGTTGTTCATGCATACTAAATTGTCACGTTTACTTTCCTTACCTGTACGCTTTACTACTCGCCATGTCATGTCATCCATGCATTGAATGTCGCATTCGTAGCACACGCTACACTACTTGTACTCCCTTGTCCGGCTAGGTGCACCCCTATGTCATACTTGTTAAAACACTTCCTGGCTCGTGATCCAGAAGCGGGCCTCATGTGTTGGCTGAAAACCAATGCCCGATACACGTGGAGTATGCCATGCCATGCCATGCCATGCTCGTACTCCCTTGGCCTCATGTGTTACTTTACTTGTCTTGTACTTGTCTTGTGAATGATTCATGCCATGCCATGCTCGTACTTTACTTTACCTTACTTTACTTTACCTGTTGCACTCATTACTTTAACTGCCATGTCATTGCATCATGCTAGAACTGCTAGGTTGCTTTACTTTTACCTACTTTCAGTTTCCTTGCACAAGTCTCTTGTAGACTTGCTGACATGTGCCCCTTGCTCTTTTGGGTGTCACATGTTAGACCCTGAGCCAGAGACAGTTGTTGAGGACGAGGTGTTTGCTAACGCTGAGCCCGAGCCTACGTTCGTCGAGGAGTTCGAGGACACCGGAGACCAGTCTTAGAGACTGTGGAGTTGCTTTTGCTTTAGGTTGTTGTTAGTTGTCGGTGCTTGCACCATTACTTTGTTTTCGTACTTTGTACTTTCGTTGGCCATGCTGGGGCCTCCTTTAGACTCTTTTATTTTAGCCTGGTGGCTTTTTCTACGATGTTGAGATTTATTTTTATGGATATTCTGAGATGTTTCTTTTGTCTCTTTTCGTTATTATTATCTTTGTTTCGTTTCGCGTTGTAAGGACCTGCAGTTTAAATTTACGCTTATCGGACTTGCAAGCTTTGTAGCTTCAAGACTGAGCGGACCTTCTCACGCTTCGCCTCCACGTTTTTGGGAAGTGGGGCGTGACAGGTTTTGTTGGTGGCCCATGCAGGTCCTATCTTGCGATTGTGAACTAACGGAACAACGATAATAAACGGAATGTCCATTAAATAAATAGCAACATCCAAGTCATTAAGCTTTGACTCTAATTTGTTTGTTCGTTTTCTATGTCCTTAGATGGCTGGACGACGACAGACCCGATCTGGCAGTGGGCCCAATCGTGCTGAGGAGCCGGATAGAGAGCCCACCAATGCTGAGATCATGAGGATGATGCATCAGATGATGCAGGTGCAGCAGGGCATGCTCCAGAACACTCAGAGTGCTCCTCGCTTCGAGCCATGAGCGAAGCAGTTTTGGGAGCTGGGCCCGACGTACTTTGATGGATCTGAAGGACCGTTGGCTGCAGAGGAGTGGATCAGAAACACTGATGATAATCTGAAGATGTCGAAGGTCAACCTGGCTGGATGGGTTGATCTGGCAAAGAAGCGGCTGAAGGATAATGCCCGAAACTGGTGGGATGCAGAGGAGGAGTTGATGGTGAGCCCTATACCTTGGGCTACTTTCAAGTCTAGGTTCGATGAGGAGTACTTTCCGAAGGCTGCTAGGAGGGAGATGTTGCAGCGCTTCATTGAGCTGAAGCAGGGGAGTCTGACGGTGGACCAGTACCACCAGGAGTTTACTAGATTGAGTCGCTTCGCGCCGAAGATGGTGGAGGATGCTGAGGAGAAGGCTCAGAGGTTTCTGCAGGGTCTTTCTCTAGAATTGCAGAGTCTGGTGTCTACGACGGACATGGAGTCATATCAGAAGTTGCTGGTAGCTGCTCGGAGACAGGAGAAGATTGCGAAGCAGAAGAGAGGACTGATTTCTGGAGCTGGGAAGAGGCCTATGGAGCATGTCAGAGGAGTGGTTAGGCCTGGGACTAGGCCTAATCAGACGGTGCAGTTCAAGAGGCTAGGTGTCCCTCCTGAGAAGACTTGCCATTTCTGTGGCAAGACCGGGCATATCAAAGATCAGTGTAGGAAGATGTTGGGACAGTGCCTGATTTGTGGAGACCCTACTCATGCTATGAAGGAGTGCCCGAGGTCTAAGCTACCTTGGAAGGATCCCGTCGCAGCACAGCCGTTGCAGCAGAGAGCGCCTGTACCTGCAGGTCGTGGAGCACCTCTCGCTCCTCAGAGGAAGGCTTTTCAGCAGGCCATGCAGCCGAGGAGGCAGGCTTACCTGATGACGGCAGTGGAGAGCGAGGCTGTGGATGAGGTTATCGTAGGTAACTCTCAAACTAGTTGTTTCCTTCCTTAGATAGTTTTGATTGTTAGATTATGTTTGTTTGATTGCATATGATTGTTTGCTAGAATAGGGTTTGATTGTTAGATTGTTTGTTAGGTGTGATTTTGGTGTGCACGTTTCCTGCACGAGTCCTCTTTGACTCAGGTGCATCGATGTGCATTATTTCTCGGAGCTTCGTGGAGAAGCATTCCTTGACGACTTCCCCTCTTCCCAAGAGTTGGAATATCGTTACGGGAAATGGCGTGATCTCGGTGCATCTTGGGTGCAATTCTTGCCCTTTGGTAGTCTGTGGACATGAGTTTTACGTTGACTTTATTGTCCACGACATCATCAACTACGATGCAGTGCTCGAAATGGATTGGCTTGCGAGTTTCTATGCTACGATCGATTGTCAGAGGAAGAAGGTGGTGTTCGAGATCCCCAGACATCCAGTGTTCGAGTTCAGTCATGGTAGCAGTTCGCTTGGTCCTGTCAGGTTTCGGGCCAAGTCGGTGGAGATTGTTGCTATGCAGATGGAGCAGGATAGACCAGCTGTGGTACGTGAATTTGACGACGTCTTCCCCGAGGAGATGTCTGGACTGCCACCCGATCAAGCTCTCGAGTTTTCGATCGATCTTGTGCCGGGAGCGCAACCTATTTCGAAGGCGCCGTATCGGATGGCTCCAGCAGAGTTGGAGGAGTTGCGTAGGCAGCTGGATGAGCTCCTACAGAAGGGTTACATCAATCCTAGTGTGTCTCCGTGGGGAGCACCGGTGTTGCTGGTGAAGAAGAAGGATGGTTCACGTCGCATGTGTGTGGATTACCGGGAGCTGAATGCTGTGACCATCAAGAATAAATATCCCTTGCCTCGGATAGATGACATCTTTGATCAGCTCGGAGGATCGAGGGTGTTCTCTAAGTTGGATTTGAGGAGTGGCTACCATCAGCTTAAGGTGAAGAAGGACGACATTCCGAAGACAGCTTTCAGGACGAAGTATGGTCACTACGAGTTCGTGGTTATGCCATTTGGTGTAACCAATGCACCCGCAGTCTTTATGAACCTGATGAATTTGATCTTCTACGACTTTCTAGACAAGTTTGTCGTTATCTTTATTGACGACATCCTGATCTATTCAAATTCGGAGGAAGAGCATGCCTTGCACTTGAGGACAGTGTTGGAGATCTTGAGGAAGCATCGTTTGTATGCTAAGTATTCCAAGTGCGAGTTCTGGCTGGATAGAGTTGCCTTTCTCGGGCATGTGGTGTCTGATGATGGAATTTCTGTGGATCCCGAGAAGATTATGGCTATCAGAGAGTGGCCGGTTCCGCAGTCGGCGTCAGAGATTCGGAGTTTCCTTGGGCTTACAGGCTATTACCGATGTTTCATTAAGGACTTTTCCCGGATTGCTGAGCAGATGACCAGACTGACGCGGAAGGATGTGCCATATGTTTTTTTCTGATGAATGCGAGAAGGCTTTTGGTATCCTGAAGGAGAGATTGACGACTGCCCCAGTACTTGCTGTGCCTGATCGGAGTGGAGGATTTGAGATCTTTTGCGATGCTTCTGGCAAGGGTCTTGGATGCGTGTTGCATCAGCATGGGCACGTGGTTGCGTATGCTTCTCGTCAGCTTAAGGCTCATGAGAAGAATTACCCGACACATGATTTGGAGTTGGCTGCGGTTGTGTTTGCGCTGAAGATTTGGAGGCACTTCCTGCTGAGTGAGAAGGTGAAGATCTTCACCGACCACAAAAGCTTGAAGTATATCTTTACACAAAAGGAGCTCAACATGCGACATCGTCGATGGTTAGAGCTCATGGTAGACTACGAGATTGACTTGCAGTATCACCCTGGCAAGGTGAATGTGGTTCTGGATGCGCTGAGCAGACTTCCAGCGGTGATGATGTTAACCTCGCAGTGGAGATTGCAACAGGATTTTTGCGAGACTGGTATCGAGATTATTCTTCCTGGAGAGACCTCTTCGTTGATGAGCATGCAGATACAGTCGACGATCATGGATAGGATCAAGGCTGGACAGGCTGGAGATGCTAAGCTTGTGAAGATTCGGGAGTAGGTGGAAGCCGGCCTGCGGAATGACTTCTTGATTCACGAGGACGGTTCGTTGAGATTTGGAGCCAGGTTGTGTGTGCCAGCTAGAGATATCAGAGAGGAATTATTGGTTGAGGCACATAGTTCGCCATATTCTGTGCATCCTGGTGGGACCAAGATGTACAAGGATCTTCGTCTGAACTTTTGGTGGCATGGTATGAAGAGGAGTGTGGCTCGGAGTGTAGCCAAGTGTTTGGTTTGCCAACAAGTGAAGGCGGAGCATCAGCGTACGGCAGGGTTGCTACAACCGCTTCCGATTCCGGAGTGGAAGTGGCAGCACATCACTATGGATTTCGTGACTGGACTACCTCGGAGTCCAAAGCAGAACGACGCGATTTGGGTGATCGTAGACCGATTGACCAAATCTGCACACTTTATTCCCTTCTGAGTGGGACAGTCTACTGAGATGCTAGCGAGGAGATACATGGAGGTAAATGCGTTTACTCTCCATTTCTATTTCCTTTTCCTAGTTTAGATAGTGATATAACGTGAATCGTGCAGGAGATCGTACGACTTCACGGAGTCCCTGTGAGTATCGTGTCGGACATAGACACGAGATTCACATCTCAGTTTTGGCAGAGTCTGTAGAAGAGCTTGGGTACGAGTCTGAGTTTCAGCACGGCGTACCACCCGCAGACGGATGGCCAGTCCGAGAGGACGATTCAGATCTTGGAGGATATGTTGAGAGCATGCATGCTGGACTTTAAGGGATCTTGGGAGGATCATCTCCATCACGTTGAGTTTGCCTACAATAACAGCTACCTGGCGAGTATTGGAATGGCGCCTTTCGCCGCGCTATATGGAAAGAAATGTCGATCGCCACTGAGCTGTGATGACATTGGAGATCGGGAGCTGTTAGGACCGAAGATGATCGTGGAGGCCGTGGATGTTGTGAGGAATATCCGGGAGAAGCTGAGGATTGCACAGGACCGTTTCAAGCATTGGGCTGATGCTAAACGGAGGCCTTTGGAGTTTCAGCCTGGCGATCATGTCTTCCTGAAGATTTCTCCGAACCACAGAGTTATTCGATTCGGGAAGAGAGGCAAGTTGAGTCCGAGGTACATTGGGCTGTTTGATGTTCTGGAGAGAGTTGGAGCTGTGGCTTATCGCTTGGCGTTGCCACCGTCGCTTGTGGGAGTTCACGACGTATTTCACGTATCCCAGTTACGTCGATACGTTAGTGATCCATCCCACGCTGTGGATTTCTCGGAGATTACGGTACGTCCGGATCTGTCTTATGATCAGCAGCCAGTTGAGATTATGGATCGTCGACAGAAGCAGCTGAGGAATAAGACCGTCGACTTGGTTCGAGTGCAGTGGCGTCACGGTTCCCCTGGTGAGTCCACCTGGGAACGTGAAGATGAGATGATGGAGCGTTTCCCTCACCTTTTCCCGAGCAGTGCTTGATGTTGATTCCGAGGACGGAATCATTTCTAAGGTGGGTAGGATGTAACGACCACTTTTCGTTGTACTTTGTTCGTGCACGTGCTTTTGGCCGTGCACGTGTTTATTTTAGACTCTATTTGATTGTGAACACTTCTGTGTGATATGCCGTTGCGAACGTCTCTGAGAGTATTAAATAGTGGCACTATCTTGGAACGACACTTCTCGAGTCGGTTTCCCACAATTTAATCTCACTCGATGAGACGTGACGATTTTCACTTTTGACGGGAGACGTTTCTATTTTTAGTTTTGTCGTCCAACTTCAAAATTGAGATCCGTCTTCTTAGTTAGCTCACTTTAGTCATCACGATCACCCCGATATTTATTTTATAATTTTTGGAGTTTATTTGACCACTTTTATATTTTTAACAAGGTTTAAAATATTTTTAATAAATGATTTTTAAAATTATTTTCGGCCAAATAAAATTTATTTGAGTTTTAAACGTATTAAAGAATTTTTGAGCTAATTTCCAGCTCATTTGGACCAAGTCAAATCCTTGGGTGAGTTGGAGAAGTTGAGATTCAAATTTTAAATTATTTTAAACTTCTAATCCTATTAGATTTAGCCCTAGACCAAGTCAACCCATCTACACTATATAAACAACCCCTAGGAAGACCTATTTTCGCAAGAAATTAACCCTAACCTCTTCCAAAACCCAAATTTGACGTTGCGACGATTCGTCGCAACGTTGCGACGAACAGCTGCCGCACCGACCGAGAAAACCAAGCCAAAACCCCCGCTCCGACCGCTAGCCGCCCCCGCATCGCCCCGTCCGCATCGCAGCACAGCCGTCCCCCGCTCCGTTCCCCGCTTCGACCGAGAGAAGCCCTCGGTCTGACCGAGAGCTTCCCCCACTCACGCTCCGCTCCGCACCGCAGCCTTCGCCCGCTCTGTCGCCCCGCATCGCCCCGTGCCTGACCGAGGCGCCCGCTCGCATCGTCGCTCGCCGCTTCGTTGCAACGTTGCAAACGTTGCAACGACCCGCCCCAAGCGCCTGACTGACCGCTCCCTCTGCACCGACCGAGAAACAGCCCCGCACCGCTGCTGTGACCGACCCAAGTGCTGTGCAGCGCCCGTTCCTAGCGCCCGACCGAGAGGATCTCCCGCATTGGCTATGTACGACCGAGAGCCACTCGTCGCAACCCCGCATCCGTCACACCACTTGCCTCCGTGGGCCCCCCAAGTTCTCCAGAGGTATTATGGGTCCCCCAAAGGTCCCTAGGACTACTGTGGGCCCCACCTAGGTGCGTTCTTTTCGACGATTTGCCGCGTACGACGTTGCGACACGTCGTAGCCGTCGTCGCACATGCTAGCTTTGGAATCTGGAATCGTCGCCCCTGTTGATTGCTCTGAAACTTCCAGCGAGGAATCTAATTGGAATCTGGACTTGGAGCGCGATATTATTATTCCAACCCCCGGCGTCGCTACCCGACGCCGGTGTAGCTTTCGCGTCGTGTTAAGGTAACGCTTTGCACCCCTAGGACCCCCAACCCAATTGCATGCTAATCAAGACTAAAATCAGTATTTTAAAGTATTTTAAATGTTTTAGCAATCACTAATCAAGATTAATAAAACGGATGTAGGCCGGTGGACTTGTGCACGTAGGAATTGTGACTTTGGACTTGTTGGACGGTGTTTCCGTGACGTGATACTTACAGGCAAGTGAAACTTGCCAAATCTTGCTTAGGGCCATGTTTTTAGGCCACTTCCTTGTTTTAGCGTAAAAGAGACTAGTCAGTGAAATGATAGCTGGCTAGACGCCTACTTGATCTAGTTTGACAACGAAACTAGATCCGTCACCTAATAGATCTAGCTTGACAACGAAGCTAGATCCAACCCTTTAAAATTGTTGTTCATGCATACTAAACTGTCACGTTTACTTTCCTTACCTGTACGCTTTACTACTCGCCATGTCATGTCATCCATGCGTTGAATGTCGCATTCGTAGCACACGCTACACTACTTGTACTCCCTTGTCCGGCTAGGTGCACCCCTATGCCATACTTGTTAAAACACTTCCTGGCTCGTGATCCAGAAGCGGGCCTCATGTGTTGGCTGAAAACCAATGCCCGATACACGTGGAGGGGTAGGGATAAACAGTCACTTGAGCTTAGGATTTGGCCCGCGCAGCCACTCTAGCCAAAAGGCGGAATCTCTGTGCACGAGGTGCTTACTTTACTTGTCTTGTACTTGTCTTGTGAATGATTCATGCCATGCCATGCTCGTACTTTACTTTACCTTACTTTACTTTACCTGTTGCACTCATTACTTTAACTGCCATGTCATTGCATCATGCTAGAACTGCTAGGTTGCTTTACTTTTACCTACTTTCAGTTTCCTTGCACAAGTCTCTTGTAGACTTGCTGACATGTGCCCCTTGCTCTTTTGGGTGTCACATGTTAGACCCTGAGCCAGAGACAGTTGTTGAGGACGAGGTGTTTGCTGACGCTGAGCCCGAGCCTACGTTCGTCGAGGAGTTCGAGGACACCGGAGACCAGTCTTAGAGACTGTGGAGTTGCTTTTGCTTTAGGTTGCTGTTAGTTATCGGTGCTTGCACCATTACTTTGTTTTCGTACTTTTTACTTTTGTTGGCCATGCTGGGGCCTCCTTTAGACTCTTTTATTTTAGCCTGGTGGCTTTTTCTGCGATGTTGAGATTTATTTTTATGGATATTCTGATATGTTTCTTTTGTCTCTTTTCGTTATTATTATCTTTGTTTCGTTTCGCGTTGCAAGGACCTGCAGTTTAAATTTACGCTTATCGGACTTGCAAGCTTTGTAGCTTCAAGACTGAGCGGACCTTCTCACGCTTCGCCTCCACGTTTTTGGGAAGCGGTGCGTGACAGAAGTCCAGCGGCAAATGGCGGATGTGCGTGGACTTCAACGATATCAATAAGTCTTGTCCCAAAGATATCTACCCACTACTCTGCATTGATCATCATATGGACAACGCCTCTGGCTACGAGATGCTCAGCTTCATGGACGCCTACTCTGGGTACAACCAGGTCCAAATGGACCCTCCAGATGAGGAGAAGACATCCTTTACCACCGACCGAGGAACCTTCTGCTAAAAGAAGATGCCCTTCGGCCTAAAGAATGCGGGGGCGACCTATCAATGGATGGTCAACAAGGTGTTCGATTCCCAGATAGGAAGGAACCTTGAGGTCTATGTGGACGATATGTTGGTTAAGTCCAGAGACCCTGCCAACCACATCGCGGACCTCCGGGAGAATTTCGAGCGGCTAAGGAGACATAACATCAAACTCAATCCCACGAAGTGCACATTCAGGGTGAGATCTGACAAATTTTTGGGCTTCATGATCACTAATCGCGGCATCGAGGCAAACCCCAACAAGATCTAGGCTTTGGTTAACATGCGAGAGCCAACGACGATCAAGGAGTTGTAGAGGCTAAATGGGCGAATCGCCGCTCTGGGCGCTTCCTGTCCAAATCAGCAGAATGATCCATTCCCTTCTTCCGGACCCTAAGGAGATCCCTCGCTGAGCCCACTGATAAGAGGAAGGCTGTGCAATGGGACGAGAGCTGCGCCCAGGCATTCGCTGACCTGAAGGAGTATCTCTACAGTCCCACGCTCCTCTCCAAACCCAAGGAAGGGGAACCACTGAGACTCTACTTGGCCTGCACAGGGGAGGCGGTGAGCTTGGTACTGATCAAGGAAGACGATGTGATACAAAGGCCGGTGTACTATACCAGCCGAATCCTAAGGGATGCAGAGGGAAGGTACAGCCCCATGGAGAAGCCCGCCTATGCTCTCGTGCTCTCGATGCGGAGACTTCGACCCTACTTCCAAGCCCATACGATCCTGGTCTTAACCGACTCCCAACTCAAGCAGAATCTCAAGAGGTTCGACCGGGTGGGAAGAATGCTGAATTGGGGGTAGAGCTAAGCGAGTTCGACCTCCGATTCAAGCCGTGGACAGCCATCAAGGGGCAAGCCCTGGCAGAGTTCATCACCGAATGTACCGTGAATGGAGGAAGTCCTCCCGAGGAGGCAGCCCCGGGCGTGGTAACTCCTCAATCTTTGTCTTTCCTTTCGACTGACATCACTCTTACCGATCGTCCAGGGGACCAGGACACGTGTGTAATCCATGTAGACGGATCCGCCACCCAGTCAGGGAATGGGGCCGACATCGTCATTCGATCGCCCGACGGAAACATCATCGAGTACACGCTCTGCTTCGGGTTCCCAGCCACCACCAACGTGGCCGAGTACGAGGCCGCCATTAATGGTCTGAGGCTCACCCGGGCGCTCAGAGCAGACTCTGTACGCCTCCTCAGTGATTCTAAGCTCATCATCCACCAGCTGCAATGAGATTATGAGGCTCGTGAAGAGGCAATACAGCATTACCTAGCCTCATCTAGAACTGAGTGGTCCAAATTCAAACACGCCGAGACCTTCCGCTTACCACGATCGGAGAACGCTCGCACGGACGCCCTATCAAAGTTGGCCTCCTCATCTCCTACGGAGTTGAGTCGCGCCATCTACGTAGAGAACCTCCGGTCCCCTAGTATGGAGGTAAAGAAAGTTATGGCCATTGACGCGGAGCCAACTTGGATGGATCCGATCGTTCGATATCTCTCCAATGGAGAAGTAACGACAGACCTGGACGAGCATCGATCTCTGGAGTGAAAGGCACTCCTGTATGTACTCCATGAGGGAGCGCTGTACAAAAGGCGCTGGACGAAAACATACATCCTTCCCTACTTCAAATGCCTCGGGCCACAGGATGCTGATTACGTCGTCCGAGAGGTACACAAGAGGATTTGCAGAAACCACCTAGATGTCACGCCCCGCTCTCCCAAGTATGGGGAGCGTAGCTGACGAGGCCGCCGTAGTATTCAGACTCAGGCTTCGAGCCCTCTTATCTAAATACTACTAGGCATTTTTTATGGTTTAATATTAAATAATAAGCAGGCCACTGCAACATACTGGAATAATACACAGAAAAGAAAGTGCTCCAACAGAAAATATAACGCAGTACTGAAAATAAATACATCAACAAAGAAATTACATTACATCACATTACGTAAGTTCATATACATACATACATCAGCTGTACAAAGGGGGGGTACAAAAGTGGGTACAACAAAAAGCAGAAACCCACAACTCAAAAGTACAAAAGGACTATACCCGGTACAACTCACCCACTAGTCTAACCCCGGGAACTCTAACTGCACAAGGTCGTCTGTAGGCTCTACCTCGGCTGTACTAGCACCGGTCTCTGACTCCGAGATACACGCAGACTGCTCGGGTCTTGCACCTGAAATCCACAAGTTGGGACACGTCAACGCGTGACCCAATTGAAACTCCTAACACTCTAGTAGAACCCAGTTTTAGAACTAGTCTTCCTAACTAACTAACTAATTACAATTGTCACATCATCACATGTTTATGCAGAAATTAAGAACAGAACATAAATGCTGAAAGTAAATAACGGAAAGCAGCACAGATATAAATTTACTGATTAAATTAATTAAAATTAATCGTTGTTCTGTTTTGGAACCCGGGTAAACCATAGACTGCTAAGGAAGTGGACTTCACCCAGGGTGGGTGAAAAGTGGTACCCACTCCAGTGACACGAGCACTGGAGGGGCCTCTCGTAATTCTGTACCCGACTGAACAAGGTACCGGAGCGAGACTCATCTCGGTTTTTCTGTCGGACAAACGGAGAAAACCATCATTTTCCATCATGGTGCGTCACGAGCGCACCAGCGGTTTCTCTAGCCCTCTCAACTCCCCTTCCGGGGGTGACACATCAGGCGAGACTATCCTACTACTGTCCGCTCCTTAACATCTAAAATTTACCCGTGTTTCCCCCAAACCCACATCTGGAGTCTCATCCATTTCAAAAATGGACAGAGCACTCCGATGTCAACTCTCATCCTCACTCTTAGTTTTCAAATTATTACATCATTGCTTTAACAATGATTCATTAGCGGTTACAATTACCACTTTCACTTCATTTAACAATGAATCAACTAGTGGTCTCAATACCACTTTCATTTCAACTTACATGAATTTTCTCATCATCATCATTATTTCTAAAATGAAATATATCATGAAACATCCACATAATTACATGTACCAATAGCATACTAATGGGAACATGATTAGCATAAACAAAATTAACTTGGAACAAAAATACACTTTGACAATTACTAAGCAAGATTAGCGTATGAATCTGTCTAAACTGTCAGTCCAGAAAGAATGGTTCTGCAGACATATTTACAGACAGAATTAGCTTCTGCTCCCTTCTTCAAAGTTGTAGATAATTTTCTGTAGTTTTCCGTAGTATCCTAGATTGTATTTTTCTGATGTTTTACTATTTTATATGATTTTTCCTAAGTAGTTGTCATGTGCTAAGAAAAATTCCAGCAACTTGTTTTTCCAACTAAACTAGTTCTTTACATTATATTTTGAGACAATTACTATGAACATATCCTACAACTTTATCATCCCCTTCAGAACATAAAACATGGCATAACTAAGGAAATTTCATTACTTAGCCATTATAACAATAATCATTAATATATAACATGTAACATGGTATTTGACATGCAACTTTTAACTTAATAAAATTAACATATAACAAACTTTTTAAATATATCAAACTACTAGCTAATACTCTATCTGGAGGAAGTCCATAGATATCTGGAAAGAAATCAAGGAATCAGATCAATGGTGAACTCTAAAGATCTATCTGGTGGAAGTCCATAGATATCGTTTGGAAAGACATCAAGGAAATCTCGGACTACCCTCGGCAATACAGGTTCAACATCCATCTCCATCATCACTTCTACTGGGCTGGCCTTAAACTTCAACGGTCCAAGGGAACTACTACCACTAAGAAATTCAAACTCTGGATGATCAGGAATCTGAAATACTATCTTTCTGAGTCTACACTCTATAGTGGCATAGAACATCCCTAACCACTCCATCCCAAATACTGCTTCAAAATGAGGCATCTCCATCACTAAGAAATCTACATACAGCCTACGTCGACAAATCTCAACAGGACACTATCGGTATCCTGAAGAACTGCGGATCACTCCACTCCCTGTATGGATATTCCAACTAGAAGAAAAGGAGTCTACTGCTGAATTCCTAGTCACAAACTGCTAAGACAGGAAGCAATGGGATCCTCCTGAATCGAATAGTGACAAGGCAGGGAAAGAAGTAACTCTAATAACATCTATGAGGATAAACATAAACTAACACAAGAATCCAATCATCCTAATCACAATAACAAGCATAACATACTATAATAGAAATAACAAAGCATTCAATTCAAAAAAAAGAAATAGGTACCAGTGATCACTCGACCGGTGTCCTCTACCTCCATAGCTGACATGGTAAAATCCTGACGACTCGGTGCCATTCTCCTGGGGGTCTGCTGCTGCTGCGGAGGTCTAGATGGTCCCCTCGGACTCACTGTACTAGGTGGCAGTGGTGGTGGCAGTGGTGGTGGCAGTGGAAGCCTCTGTGGAGCCGGTGGAAGGGTCCTCTACTGCACAAGCCGGACTGCCACTGGTGCCCCAGAACCTGAAGTCTGCCCCTGCTAAGGATACTGCCTACTGATGTGTCCTGACTGACCATAGGTAAAACTCCGCACATGCCTAAACTTGCAATCCCGCTGCTCATGCACAGTCTTCCCACAAAATCTACAAGGTAACCACCGCTGTGGTGCTGGTGGAGATTCAGGCCTCCGAAATTGTGTGGTCTGAGTAGGCCTCGGAAAACCCCTCTACTGACCTGCAGGGCGCCTCTCTGCTGCTGCTGCTGCTAGATCTCTACCATCACTCTTCAGATGTGTCTCATGCATCCTGGCCGCCTCCAGCACGGCACTATATGTAAGCAACACCTGGGTCGACATCGCTGCTCTGAACTCAGGATCCAACCCCATCCTGAATCGCCTAGCCCAGGTGGCCTCTGACTGCACCAACTCAGGAGCAAACTTGCTCAATAGTGAGAACTCTGCATCATAGGCATCTACGCCCCGTCGTCCCTGAGTCAGGTGCTCGAACCTCAAATGAAGCTCATCCTTCTTCGTCTCTGGCAGGAACTGAGCCTCAAACAGCTCTCTAAACTTCTCCCACGAGATCGGCTTAGTCAAATGTAACTCTTGACCATCCTACCAATCTCACGCCTGATGTGTCAGCTGTCACTTCACGGCATCCACCCATTTATCTCTCCGGTGTCCCACAGCCTCCAGGTCATTCTCAGAATGCCTACTCCACTCGTCCACCTCCAGAGGACTCTCCTTGCCTGAAAAGGACTTCGGGTGCAAGGCTCTAAACTATCCGATACCCACAGGCTTTGGTGGTGCACCACTAGCCACCCTATCCTCCATCTGCTGCATATGCTCCAGAATCCCTATCAGAATCTTCCCCATCCGGGAAGCCTCAGATGATGCAGCATCAGAAGCAGGGGTCCCGTTCTCGGACAATCCATTCTCCGGATCAATTCTGCAAGAAAGAACAAGGAAACAATATTCAGTACCAAAATTGCAAATATCAAGTTTAAACAAGTGTGGGTTCCTAAAACAATATTGGCTAACACTAGTGGACCTTGTTGGATTCCAAGGTCACACTTAACACCTTTTATGTAGGTAAGGTAGTGATTTAGCGAGGAATAATAAATTGGAAGCCTCATTCTTTTAGCTCCTCAGCCAAATAGCGATGTGAAGGTGTTTTTTCCCTCTTTGCATTCATTGCATACCTTCATAGTTTTTTTTGTGTGCTTAATTTTTATTTTGTGTGCTTGTTTGCATGATTTTTTAATGTTTTTATTTCTGAAAAAAATATAAGCTTAAATGAACACCTTTTATGATTATCATAAGTGGTATTGAATGTTTGTTCAAATCTATCCCTTGTAAAAGTCATTTCATTATTGTTGTAGCTACATGAACATGATGTTATCCTTGTTGTAGCTATGACATGTCTCAAAAATTTCAAGTTTGATTTCTACACCGACATTTGCACTATCACGATAATTGACCTTTTAGTACTTTTGGAGATTCTTTTTAAGAATATTGAAAGTGAATGTCGGAATGATTAATTTCTGAATTTTCTCAGGGATATGAAGTGTTTAGCCATGAATTAAAATTGAACACAAAATAAATAATGAAAAAACTTATATATATATATATATATATATATATATATATATAATGGATACACTTCATTGCTAAAACACAACCCACGAGTATCCAACTTGTGCTAAATGGGTAATCATTAGTGTTGGTGTATATAACTCGTCAAGCAATGCCACCCCACATTTAAAAGTCCTTTTAGGCCATGTTTTGGGGTTTGGTAACTTGAACTCATCTTTGATGAGGTGGGAAAAATTAATCCTAGTGATATTCATGAAAATGGGAAAATGTGGAGTAATTTGGTTGATTTTTCGAAATTGAATCTCCCTTGGTACTTTATTGTCTTTATCACTACACTTACACAAAGTTGGAGAAGTCTTGCTATGAAATTCTATGAGCTTGAATTGTCTATTTTTTGGAAAACTCATGCAAATTGCATGCTACATTTAATAATGGTTTATTTTTGCAAGGACTATTTTTGTGACTTCATTAATCCACTTTTGATGACTACAATGGGGAGAAAGAAAAGAAAGATTTGACAGATTTGACAGACTTGATGTCGGTATTAATTGTTGAAGGGGGAGCATGAAAAATACTTGAATAAATGTTGAAGGGGGAGCTTGCAAGAAGGGGGAGGTTGCTTTTATATTTGTTGTAATACTTGAATATCTCATTCCATGATTCATATTGCATTACACCCTTGCAACACACTTCACACACACTTCAGACACCATGCTCAGATCTTTTATGGGTTTGTCATCACCAAAAGGGGGAGATTGTTGGAAGCAAAGATCAAGGATCTTGGTTTGATGATGAAAAACATGTCGTTATATCTGACGTGTGTGCTTAGTGTGTTTCAGGATTGGCAAAACGATACTTCTTTTACTAATTGGAGGAGTTACTAGTCATATAGCATCTTAGGAGAGAAAGGAAGTGTGTGTACAAAGTAGTTGGACGTGTCAATGGAGAGCAAAGTTGGACTTGGTCAATGGAGGAGAGATTTGGCCAAATAAATTAGAAAGATTGACTTCTATCCTTTTCCTATTCAAACATCAACCAGATGAAATCAAATCTCTAAGTAGTTGGCTCTAGCCTATCCATTGGCAAATTCAAAAAGAAACATGGCTATTCCTATTTAAACCCAAACACCAAAAGACCAAAAGAAAGAGGAGCAACAAACCCTAAAGAAAAAGTGCGGCTTACAAAAACTCTTTGGGTTACGCAAAAAATAGAGAGACAACTACATATTATCCCAAGCCTATAAAAATTCAAAAAGTCTCAGCCTTTGTTCCAAAAAGCCAAAAAAAATTCCGAATGCCAACCCCTATAAGCTCCAAGCAAAAGCTTCTCTCGAAAAAGAGCTTCACGCAAATATTTAGCCACTATCGTCGCTGTGTGAAGCATCGTCGGAGGGTGTCGTTGCCGAAGAACAAGCTGCTGCCTTGATCAGATCTGAGTGTTGCCACCGTGACGAGGAAGTCTCCATCGAACGAAGAGAGCGTCACCGTCGCTTGTAGAGCTGCAGTCGAAAGCTTCCCTCGTTGTGAAGAGATACAGTCTGAAGAGTTCTCGATCGAGATCGTCGCTGCTGTAGACCTTTTGACGCCGTCGATGTCTCGTCGGAGGTGTTCGTCGAATTCTCTGTTGACTTCCTAGCTGATCATGTCGGAGTTTCTCGCTGCCATCGCCTCCACGTCAAGAGATCGCCATCGAGAGGAAACATCGACAATGACACGAGGCTGTCAGAGATCCTGAAGCGTTCACACCGGAGAGTTGCAGTCATTGATGACCCATCCTCGATGCCACCGTCACCGCGAAGAAGAAGTTGGAAGATCGAAGCACCGTCGAGCTCGCTAACGAAGCTACTGATGCCATCGCTGCATCTGAAGTCGAATTGCTCCAGAGTCGTCGTTCAATGGAAAGGGCAGCCAATGAAGTTGAAGCAGGGCCCTCGATGAGACGAATCACGTACTACCATCGTCGATGGAGAGTCGCCGCTGCTGCTCTCATCGAAGATCGCAAAGTCGGAGAACGCCACGAAGAAGTCACCGTCATCTTCAAAGCTCGCCGTCGATTGAGCTGCTGAGGGAGACTTTTGTCACAAGTCATCGTCGCTGCTTTCGAGTCATCACCGTCGGAGCTGAAGCTGGAGTCATCTTTGCAATAGATCCCACCGCTGTCGAGTTTGGGACGCTCGGAGACATCGGACGGCGTCACTGAATACCCTACCAAGTCAGAGAGCCCGTCTGTCGTCGTCTCTGTCATGAGTGCAACTGCCAGCGTCGCCGTCAAGTCGCTCGTGGAAGTCGACGCTTCGTCGAAGAAGAACTCGAGTCGAAGGCTGCATGTGAAGGAAGCCAAGAGAAGCTGCGACGTAGCATCCCCGTGAAAATGAAACAAAATGAAGAGAAGCAAATCAACTGTGGGGATCAACTCCAAGCATTCGAAACGAACGCAAAAGATCTGTGCTGACGTGGCTTCGGGTTTTTAGTGAATTGCTGAGTGCACTGACCGAGTTATATTGAGATCTGAACTGAACTTTCTTTACGCACAGACCAGTGCACAACTTGACATCCAGGAGTCGGATTGGGACACCGTTTATGTCAGATTGGAGCTGACGACGTGCTGATTGACAGAGACACCTACACGGACACAAACTGAACATTTCTAAACCCTTAACTCGTTTATTCGTGTCTTAATGTAACGTTCTCTGTAAGGAAAACTTCACCTATATTTTGTGACTATTTTGGGACTTGTCTGGTTGGGAAATGACAAGTGAGACCCAGCTAGTTTGGAACTAGTTGGTAGAAAGCGTTACTAGGATTGATAGTGAGAGAAAACACAGTGAGTGGGGTACTGAGAGCCTGGTGAGTGTAGAGACGTAGAGGGTGCTCTGAGCGTGTCTAACTTGTGGTTTTGTACCTATTGCACTATTCAATACTAGTAACTGCTTTGGGGGTTGGACGTAGGTCGAAGGGTCGACCGAACCAGGGTAAATCTGCTGTGTACCATGTGTCTGCTTTTTATTTACTCTGCTGCTGCTATAACTGCGTGAGTTTGTTCGTGGGTTGCACGAATTATTTTATAAGCCTATTCACCCCCCCCCCCCTCTAGGCTAGGATCCAGATCCAACATTGACGGCACAGTACATCGATATGGAGGTTATTCTATCAATGGTTTCAGATTTAATACCATTGAAGTCAAGAAGGACCGATGCACCCAAAATAGTGGAATATTCTCATCCTTTACGCAGTTGTCATATGCAAGTTCCAGAGGTCAACAACCAAAAGAAGGTCAATTATTCTAGTATGGTTAGGTTTTAGACGTGGTTAAGTTATTTTATGGTTTTCAAAAGGAAGTGAGCCATATTATGTTTAAGGTACGGTGGTGTGAGCAAGGAAAGAAGAAGGACAACTTGGGCTTCACGATCGTTAATCTGAAGAAGGAAATCTATCAGGATGAGAAGTTAATGTTTGCCTTGCAAGAAAAACAATGGTTTTATGTTAAAGATATAATGGTAGACAATGATTGGGTGGTTCTTAGAAATCTGCCTAGAGCATATGCACTGGATGAAACGGGTCATGAAGAGGGCAGTGAAGATGACGAATATGTTGCAATCATCGCAAATGATGTCGAGGATGATTTTTCAATCGAGAAAAATAATGAAATGACTGATGACACCACACGGTTACGTTTTGATATACCCGATTTGGCGATCACAGTCACGTGTATTGTAGCAGTGGAGTGCACAAGACGAAGAAACACAATAAACAAAGTCATTTCATATACCATTCGGACTAGGTCATAAAGGGCATCAACATCAACATCCAATTGTTGAAACTTTTTTTGAGAATAAGCTAAAACATATGTAAATGTATAAAGATGTTCATTACGATGATTTTGCTTGGAATCAATAAAGAATGTTAATTACTCCATGTTTTACATCCCATTTATTTCATGAGAATAATGGCTATCATACACCAGCCTCTCTCATATGCCCTCTCACATAAAGCACCGACGTATAACCAAGTAAAAGCCCATGTGGGTTTGTACTTGGGTGCTTTATGTGTGAGAGCGTATGAGAGAGGCTCTCATATGGAGTATGATAGTCATTATTCTCTTATTTCATATAAATTACGCAAATATTTACAGCACGTAAGCATCAATTTTTTTATTAATAAATATTATGAAGTGCAGATGAAGAGAGTTTGGAACATGCTATTTCCACCTGGTACATGGACATCCCAGACCCCTCGGTCATCTGGGTCAGGTACGCATATTTTGTGGTTTAGGTACGGCTGTATAACGTGCACAGTTTAATTTGTTGGGAAACTAAATGGTAAAATGCTTCATACATTTTCTGGCAGTGCAGGTTATGGCTCCCCTTCGGCACATACCATCCAGCCCTCTGGGTCAGGTACACATATGTTGTAGTACTGCTTTATAACGTGCAAAATTTAAATTTTTGTAAAAAAATTGGTAAAATGCTTCATACATTTTCAGGTGGTGGAGGACATGGCTCACCGGTGGCACATACCCCCGCCATCTGGGACATGTACGCTTATTGTAGTTTTATTAGCTGTCTAAATGTAGACCTTTTAAGTTTTTGTATAACTAATTGCATAATATTCTTTATATATTTTCAGTCACTGCAGGACATATACTCTCTTCCCCATAGGAATGGCAATATTGCGGGGCGGGGCGGGTATTTAACTACCCAAGCTTGCCTCGCCCCGTCTGCGGGCCGAGGCGGGTCGGGTAATTTCTTCCCAAAACCGGGTCGGGCCGGGTCGGGTCGGTCGGGTCAGGTCATTACTGCCATCCATATGAATTCCAAATAAAAGTTTTATTTGTGATTTGGAAGAATTGTGATTTATTGGTAATTTGGAATTGGGAATTGGCCTAATTGGAAGAACATTGGAACAGAGTATGAGTTATGTGATATGGGCAGACCGCATGGTTCACATCAAAATAGTAAGTTTTTTTAGAACCTCTATAGTTTATCGGGGCGGGCCGGGGTGGGGTGGGTTGCATACAAAGCCCAAGCTTGCCCCGACCCGTCTGTGGGCCGGGTCGGGTCGGGTCAAAACCGTGACGGGTCGGGTCGGGCAGGTCGGGTCGGGTCATTACTGCCATCCCTACTTCCCCACATACCCCACCACCGCCACGTACATGTACACATATTTTTATTTTAAATGTGCAAACCAGTTTGTTAAACTAATTGAATTTGCAAATGTCTTATTGTGTATGGCTGCAGGTGGGCTTGAGGATATACATATTGAGACTCCCGACACGGCTGGGTCACATGCCGTCTCCACTTCTTAGACTGCCCTTCCACATGACGAACCTGAGTCGGTGGTGTTCGATCCATATGACCCAGAGATAGAGCGTACCGCCTTACCGATGGCCTGTCGGCACAAAGAGGCAAAGAGGAGGCAGTCGGAGGTGGTAAACACGCATCGGCTTGTGCTCGCGCAGTTGGCGGACAGAGCTGCACTGAGGATGAGGGAGGCCAAAGATGAGTGCTTTAGACGACAGGGTTCGTATAATGTAATCATATTTATTGTGATCTTATACATTCATTAAGTATGTTTGGTTTTTCACAGGTACAAACCCTCCACCGAAGGATGGACGAGGCAGGACGAAAATTTTGACCTTGATACTGGAAACGGGCAGTGGGACGTTATACATTGCAGCTACCAAGCTCTCATTGGCCCGTTGATGGTAAAATTTAATAATTTCCTTGCTGCCCAGTCTAAAAGGTCGGACTTATTCAATCTCTCACTGATGTGGACTGATCAGCGACACAAGTCCTTGGTCACCTATTGGCAAGAGATCAACGTAAGTTAGCTACCTTTTATTTTAAGGTTCTTAATTGGTAACTACTGTTATAATGTGTTTGTTATCTGGCATAGCGGCATTACGTCCTGGACCACAACCCTGATACCTGGGGATACTTCATGGAGAAGGTTAAGTCCGGACTTGCCCAGTGGCGGGCAGAATTGAGAAAGAAGTACTGGCAATGGTTCCCCAAGGACTGGGAGCAGTACTGGCGCCTGGACAACCGTACTGACCCGGTGCAATTCATTGGCTATTGTTTCATGTGGGAGTCTGCTGCTGGGCAGGTATAGTTCATATTTTTAACCACTTATTATATATATGTTTTTCTGACATAATGTAAAAATATATAGAAAATTTCGAAAAAAGGTCGTCGCTAACCGTAGTACGCCTCGAGGCTATGAGCATCATGGCGGCTCGAAGAGCTTCAGCCAGATTAGGTACGAGTTGGCACATCAGGTAAAAATGTTGTACTTAAATTTTGTACCAAATATTTTTTTCTGAAAGAGTGTCTAAATTTTTTCTTATTGATTTTAGGGCCGCCCGAGCATCGAGTCTTTGGTGGAGCATACACTTACTAAGGCCCACCCAAAGGACAACGATCCCGAGAAGTTGGCAAAGAATCGTGCTCTGGCGGTTAGTAAAAGATTAATTTTATATTAATATGCAGTTTTAATGCATGGAGTATATAACTCTTTTTCTATTCTATTCAGGAGGCCGTCCACAATGCAGCCAAGGTGGTGGGGCACAGTCCCAAGCAGGCTCGAGTTCCATAGGGCCTCTCAGTAGGGTTGATGAGGATGTGATTATTGCAGAGACACTGTGAGGGAGGAGGAATAATCGGTACCGGATGCGAGGCGCAGAGAAGCATGACTACGATGAGGACTCGGTCGGTTCTTCTTCATAGCATGAGAGTGTCACACAGCCTCCCCAGTCCATCGAGTTACAGGGCATGGCTCAGTTTCAGGCGACCTTGACATAGGTCATGGAGGATATGAGGCAGATGAGGGAGGAGAGTGCATTTTTCGGTCCTGTGTGCACCTTAATTAAGCAGAGTTGGAGGTTATCAGGTGCATGAGAGCTGCACATGTAATAATTTCCTGTAACAATTTCTTTTATTATATGTGCTATGTGATTATGTATGCGTCCGTCATAGTCATTAGGTTTATGATTCGTAACACAAGCATGCTAAAGAACGGTCCTAACAAGTTTTAGGGTTAAAAGTAATATTTGGATTTAGATTATAAGTCGCTGAGTATGAATTCATTTATCTCCACATATAAGTTCTTAAGAGGGAAATGCAAATGTGGTTTTAGATTAAATTGAAATATACGCAGAGTTTAGATTATATGGTTTACGGTTATAGGCGAGATATATATATGTACTAGTCATAACCCATGCACCTGGGCACGGTTCTTTTAAGATTTTCTCCCATAAAATCTTTGCTCCCAAAAAAATTATTTACACAGCCAAAATTTAAAATAACAAGAAAATAGTGTAAAAATATTTAGCTGCATGGACGCCTTCGGCTCGGAACAACAAATACGGCGCGGGCGCCTTCGGCACGGAACAACAAATTCGGCAAGGGTGCCTTCGATAAATTCGGCGCTGGTGCTTACGGTAAATTTGACGTAGGTGCCTTCGGTAAATTCGGCATAGAATAACAAATTTGGTGAGGGTGCCTTCGGCACGGAACAACAAATTCTGCGTAGAACAACAACTTCGGCACATACGCCTTTGGCACGGAACAACAAATTAGCGTAAAAAACTTGCACGGTGCCTTCGGTGCGGAACAACAAATTCGGCGTAAAAAAATTTAGCGGGCGCCTTCGGCGCGGAACAACAAACCTCAGGGTGTTTAAATTTTTTACAGACTTCTGCTTTAATTTTGATTGTCATGGCATGGTTCATTTCAAAAATTTAAGGTAGATGTGCAAAGTCGCTTTGTGAACCGAGCAAAGAGGTATGTTCACATAGTAATTCCTGATGAATAATTCAATTCACTACCAAATACCAATTATCAAAGCTAACTGCTTTCATCTAAAATCAAATTGCTCTTATATAAAAAGACGAAACTGTAATATGGAAGGATTGATTTGATTGACAAAATCCATTACCTAGATTGCCTTCTAAAATCTCTTAATTACTTCTCCTTTAAATTAAGTTCAATGAATCCTTGCAGACTTTGCAATCATTCAAGAAGTATCAACTCTACAATCATTCAAGAAGTATCAACCAGAGATGTGCTCAGAACTAACGACAACAACTCAGAAAGCTTTGACAGAGCAAGAGCATGAAACTAAGAGATTGTAATTAGCAGTGGTTTTTTGCAAGTAAATGTCTGATCAAAACCAAAGTTAATACAGAAACCCATAAGCACAGCCTTCAATGATTTAGAAATTTCAAAATCATCATATAATTATCCTTGATTTGTTAAAAAGGACATTAAGCATAAACATAAATAATCGTGTGCGTATATTTACAATGAATGTTCCTGTAATTTTAGCCTGTATGGATCAATACACTAGAGGGGGGTGAATAGTGTATATAAAAAAATGTTGCAAATAAAACGTTACTAATATTTGCAAAGATGGAACAGAAATAAAATGACAAGTGCTGAAAATTAAATCAATCGCAAACACAGAGATTTATCCTGGTTCGGATCCTGTTGATCCTACTCCAGTCCACTACCCCGTAGAGATTTCTAATCCACTATAATCACTTGCCCCGCAAGCACAAACTTACAAAAATGACGACACTCCCCGTGTCCCAAACTTTGTACAATCTCTAAACAGAGATTCAAACATGTTAAATAAGAAATAGAAAAACACCTATAGCCTTGGTATAAATTTCAGAGAATGAATTCAAGGATGGTGTTTAGAAGATGAACTTCAAGATGTAAAAGATATATAATGAAGAGCAACACTTGAAGTTCTCTGGTTCATAAAAGAAGAGAGAGATCTATTGATTTCTTCATGCAATTATGAACACAAACAACTTTCCAAAATGATGTTGAAAATCCAAGTTCTTCCATTCTTAAACGAAGAAGGAAATCTAATGATTTCTTCTTACAAATAAGCAAAAGAAGAACTAATGGCTGAATTACTTAAGAAACTTAATGGCTTGCTTTCAACAAAATCAGAATTTTAGAGAAGGAAAGTGTGTGGAAAATGAGAGGGGGTACCCCTCCTTTTATAAGTTTTAGAAACGGTTGTGAATGGCTCTAAAAGAGACGTTGCACAGCGTTCAGAAACTGAAAGGAACGTTGGAGAACGGTCAGAAACTGTTCTGGAAAATTTCAGTCCAAAAAGCATTTTGGCAGGCTAGGAAATTTCGTAGCCTGCTAATTTTGAAACGGTAACAAACGGTCACAAAATTTTGGTGACGTGGACTAGACGATGGATAGATCCTTGTCTGAAAGTATCAAGCCAAAATATAGTTGTTTTGGTAGGCTAGGAAAAATCCTAGTAGGCTAATACTGGAAAATACGAATTTTGACTTAGGATCAAATGAGTTAGGAGATGATGTAGATTTGAGCTTTAGGGATATATGATATAATATAACCAAGGCCCTGAAGCTATCTAAAAATTAAAAATTACATCATTCCGTAGATACGTGTTTCACACGTAATCTTGAGTAGCAAGGCTGTTTTTGCAGAGTCTCCTTGTACTTTGATCATATGCGTGATGTAAATGAATTTACGTTGTAGCTGTACATCTGCATAGATAGAGTTAGTAACATGAAATATATTGATTTGTCACATCAAAACCTTATGGAAGAGAGGATGGAAAATGCCAAGTTCCAACATTCTCCCCCTTTTTGATGATGACAAATAATGAAGTAAAATATGTGAGTAAACAAGTGTTAATAAGTTTTAATTTAATAATATGTATTAACATGAACAAATGTGATGGTGATATGTAATGTTACTGATGATACTCCCCCTGAGTATATTCATATAGACTCCCCCTGAATATATGCATATTTCTCCCCCTTTGTCATCCACAAAAAGTGGAAAAGATAAATTGGCAAGCTACGATTTTTTGTAGCAGGCTAAATGAGAAAAACTGAGGAAAGTGAAAAAAATAACAGAAACAGAGTATGAATAAGAGCACACAAGTAACAAAAAGGAACTAGCATGTAAGGAAACAGCGAGTAGAGAGTCGAAGTACACAAAATAACTATCATATATTAAAAACATCCGAGAGACCAACATACACATACTGCCGAGTACATAAAACAGCCATACACATACTGCCGAGTACAGAAAACAGCCATGATAAACTTAGAACTAATATAACCAACATACGAAGCAACCAAGATAATACAGAACCAGCGACATAACCAACAAGGAACAGAGTGAAAGCAACCAAACAACCAAACAACGACGTCAAGGCAAAGGTAGAAGTGAGTCAAAGAGAACCAAAATGCAAAGGATCATAGAGCAACAAAGCAGGCAGTGATATGATGTGACAAAACGAAACAGTGAAATCAACGAGGATGATAGGACGAGCAGCCGGGTGAGGAACGACGGGTGCGGGTGCGACGGGAAGGGAGGATATTCTCAGATTCTAGCGAAGAGCGAAGGGAAGATTGTTCAACTTGGATTTGTTCAAGGGCGATAGAGTGATGGCGGAGGACTTCGTCATATTTACTCATTTGGATCTGAATTCCAGCGAAGCCGTCAGCGACTTGGGTAGACAGATGATGAAGGAGAACAGCATTTGTCTCGCGAGATGGACTAACACCATCCTTAGAGGCGTGAACCTTCTTGCCGCAGCGGGATAGGGAAGAGCCTGGAAAAGAGGCTTTGCCACGAGAGGGAGCAGTCGGTGCAGGAGGATGCGAAGAGTCATCATCAGAAGCTGCATGGTCGTCATCGTCGTCATCGTCAGATGAGAAAGAAGCATCACCGGGAAGTCCCATGCTTTGGAGAATGTTCTCATCAATATGAACATCATGCTAAAGCAGAAGTTCACCATTGGTTGGAACACCAAACGCTCGAAGGATCAGCGTGATGAGACACGGCAAGTAAAAGTGAGTGGTAACCGGCTTCATGAGAATACGAAGAAACAAGTGGCCCTAGTGAATAGGAAAACCGCCCATAATGTCATAGAGGCAATGTTGATAAGAGTTACTCAAGTAGTTCACAGAGCCGGCCTTTGGCATCAAATTGTGAATGATGATTTTGTGAATGATGCGAGCCTCAGGGCGAAGCTTGGCCGCGGACATATAGGGGGTCATTTTTGGGGCGAGGCGAGAGAGGATAACGGCATCGTCCATAGCAAATGAAAGGAGACCAAGATTTTCTGGAGGCTGGTTGATAATTGCGGTAAGTTTGGTGCTATCAACCGTAAAACAGACGCCCCGAACCATGGTTGAGAAGAACTTCTGGCCACGGTGAACAGTAGTCTCGAGGTTGGCATAAAACTCCCACACAAGAGTGGGATACTATTGGACTTTGTTCGCGATCGACCAAATCTGATGAAGTCCGACCACCGCGAGGAGTTGTTTGACATGCATCATAGTTGGCGTGCCATAGTCTAGGTATCGTTCTGGATGAAAGCGGGTTGGTTCGAAGCCAATATAGCGATCTTTGGCTGCTGCCGATCGAAAACGGTCGGTGGTGGAAGGAAAGGTTGGATCGGCCATGGTGGAGTGGAGAGAAGAAGAATGAGAGAAGGAAGAAAGGTAAACAGAGAATGAGAAAGAGAAATAAGAAAGTGAATGAAATAAATAGGAAGAAAATAAAACCATTCAGATGCCATGATAGGAAGTGGGAGCAGTTGCTAAAAACTGAAGGAAGTTTGAAAAACTGAAATGTTCAAAATACAAAAACCGAACTGACGGGAAGAAGAAGAGTAAGCGGCGGTTGCACAAATCGTGTACCCGTTGGTTTTAAAAAGACCCGTTGGATATACAACTGGATATAAAAAATAGTAATATAAGAAGAATCAACAGTTAAGAAGTTACCTAGAAGTCTTAAAAACAAGGATAAAAAAATTGGAGGAGAGAGTCCCTAGGTGTATTGGGAAGGAGGAAAAGTAAGAGAGATCAGGTCGAATTAAATACATGTCAGTGGGTGTTGTTTGAAAAATATATTAAATAAAGGCTATAAGAAAATAAAGTGGAGTTCCCCATGGTATGCTGTAAGTAGCAGGCCGAATTGATTTGGGTAGAGGCAGTTGGTGAGTGTGGAACAAGTAACAAGATAAGAAAGTAAATGTTGAGTTGTCATTCAAAGGAAATATAATAAAGAAGAGTGTTTAATTTTTTTTAAAATTGAATAAGGCAACCACTAAGAGACAGAATGGGTGGTGTATTTTTTAATAGAAATAAAAACTTGTGTTGTCAGAGAATCATTCGAATAGAAGAAAGAGATAGGCAAACATCCATTCTCAGAATGAAAACAAAAAAAAATGTATATGCCAAGACAAGGAGAGGCCTAAAATAAATATTGTTTAACTTAGTCAAAGAACAAGAACTGGCAAGAGAAGTGACGTGTCTCTATTAAAATGAAAGCAAAGGACGGTTGGTGGTCTGTGATAAATGTAGAGAACCAATGTAGAAGTAATAAAATAAATAGAAGGAACGGTAGAATTTGTCAGTTCCAAAACAATGCAATAGTTTGTCCAATGTCAAAAGAAAACAAATAAGAACCTGTAGTGTTCAGAAATGTCAGAATCTGTAGGGTTCTTGAGAAGTCATACTCCAAGTCAACATGAAGTACAGTTTTTGGAAGAAGTGAGTGTAAGTGGAAAGTTCGAAGATGAAAACGAATGTCAGTGCCTTGTCCAATGTGAAAAGTAGGGGATATTGGGAAAGACAAAAGAGAAGTATCCATGTGGCAGGAGAGAGATCAAAGAGATCAATCAATAAGCAAAAAGAAAGAGACAAAGTGAAAGACACCGGGTAAGAAATTTGATACGAGATTTGATTTTGAGAATAAACTATATAAGAAGTTTAATTAAAAATCCGAAAACCAGGGGTCAAATCAGGCATAATACGGAGATAATCGAAAAAATTTGTAAAATTGGCATGCTACAAAATTTCGTAGCATGCTAAAGATAAATAGAAGTCAGAAAATTATAGAAAAATTCATAAAAATCAAAAATAAATAAACATATTTAGGAATCAAACTCTGAGTCACTAATAATACCCAGATTTCTTCTAAGCTTAATGAAAGATTCCTCTTTCAAAGGCTTAGTCAAAATATCGGCAACTTGATGTTCAGTAGAAATAAATTTTAAAACAATGTCTCCTTTCTGAACATGATCATCTAAAAAATGATGACGTATATCAATATGTTTTGTACGTGAATGATGCACAGGATTCTTAGATAAATTAATAGCACTAGTATTATCACACATAAAATACCAGTGCCTCGGTTGAAATAGCACTGGTATTACCATGTGGAACAATTAATACCATAGTCTGAAATAGTTTGTTTCATCCATAAAATTTGAGCACATGCTAAACCGGCGGTAATATATTCTGCCTCGGTTGTAGATAATGAAACAGAGTTTTGCTTTTTGCTAAACCAGGAAACTAAGGCATGTCCTAAAAAGTGACATGTACCACTAGTACTTTTACGATCTGATTTGCAACCAGCAAAATCTGCATCACTATATGATAATAAATCAAATGTTTTTGTTTTATGATAAAATAAACCAAAATCAGAAGTATACTTAACATATCTAATAATCCGTTTTACGGCAGTTAGATGTGAAACTTTAGGATCTGCCTGAAATCATGCACATAAACATACCGAAAACATAATGTCTGGTCTACTTACAGTTAAATAAAGTTGAGAGCCAATCATACCTCTATAAAGACGTTGATCAACACTGTTACCATTTAAATCTTTGTCGAGGGAAGTAGATGTACTCATTGGAGTGTGTTTTCTGTAGAACTTTATAATCCAAAACGCTTGATGAGTTCTTTAGAATATTTACTTTGGTGGATGAATATTCCTTCCTTCATTTGTTTGATTTGAAGACCGAGGAAGTAATTGAGTATACCCATGTGACTCATCTCAAATTCTTTCTGCATAATTTTTGAGAAATCTTGACAAATAGATTCGTTAGTAGAACCAAAAATAATATCATCAACATATATTTGAATAATGATAATGTCAGATTTTATATTTTTAATAAACAAAGTGGAATCTATTTTACCGATTGAATATCCTAAATTTAAAAGATAACTTTTAAGTCTTTCGTACCAAGCACGAGGTGCTTGTTTGAGACCATATAAAGCCTTTTTCAATTTGAAAACATGATTTTCAAAATTTTCATGTATAAAACCAGGAGGTTGTTCTACATAGACTTCTTCTTTAAGACAACCATTCAGAAAAGCACTTTTCACATTCATTTGAAAAAGTTTAAAATCTTTAAAACAAGCGAATGATAATAACATCCTAATAGATTCAAGACGTGCAACTGGTGCATAGGTTTCATCATAATCAATACCTTCTTCTTGATTATAACCTTGTGCAACCAATCGTGCCTTGTTTCTAATTACCTGACCAGATTCATCCAATTTATTTTTGAATACCCACTTGGTACAAATAATTGAATGATCTGATGGTCTGGGAACTAATTCCCAAACATCATTCCGTTGAAATTGGTTGAGTTCTTCCTGCATAGCCATAATCCATGAACTGTCTTCACATGCATCTTTGATGTTCTTTGGTTCAATGGTTGAGAGAAATGCACAATGTGCCATTTGCTCTATTTGGCGACGAGTTCTCACTCCATCTGTAATATCTCCAATGATTAATTCTGATGGATGATTTGGAACTTGTGCAAATGCCTTAGGAAGATCTGCATTATCTGAAATAGACTTAATAGAAGGTTTAGTAGCATCAATTTCATCAAGTTTCATATTATCTAATGAATTAGAAAGAGGTAATATATTCTTTTCATCATCAATGATGGGAGAATTAGATGAGGGATTCTCATCAAATGTGACATGAAGTGATTCTTCAACTGTTGAAGTTCTTTTGTTATATACTCTGTAGGCTTTGCTACGTGTTGAGTATCCAATAAAAATACCTTCATCAGATTTAGAATCAAATTTGTCAAGTGCATCTTTAGTATTTAGAATGAAACATTTACATCCAAACACTTTAAAATATGATACACGAGGAATGCGATTAAAGAATAATTCAAAACAAGTTTTATTAAGTAATGGCCTAATAAGAACTTTATTCATAATGTAACAAGCAGTTGCGACAGCTTCTGACCAACAGTATTTTGGTAATTTACTATCACAAAGCATTGTTCTTGCACATTCTTGTAAAGTTCTATTTTTCCTTTCTACTACTCCATTCTGAGGAGGTGCACGAGGAAAAGAAAAATTATGAGTAATGCCATTTTCATTACAAAACATGGTAAATGATTCATTTTCAAATTCTCCCCCATGATCACTACGAATAGTGATAATGTTACAGGATTTGATCTTTTGTATCTTTTTACAAAATATGGAAAATTCTTCAAAAGCATCATTCTTGTTTTGCAAAAATATAACCCAAGTGTATCTAGAATAATCATCAACAATGACAAATGCATATCTACTTCTATTCAAAGAAGCTACTCTAGAAGGACCAAACAAATCTAAATGAAGAAGTTCTAATGGTCTTATTGTTGAAATAACGTCCTTTGATTTAAAAGAAGATTTATGCATTTTTCCTTGTTGACAAGCATCACAGAAATGTTTGTGTTTGAAAGAAATATTTGGCATTCCATTAACTAACTTGTGCTTTGAAATATGTGCTAGGTTTTTGAAATTAGTGTGTCCAAAACGTTTATGCCATAAAAGAGTATCATCTGATGTAATCATTAAGCAATGATTATGAGTGGTAACAGACATGCATAAGATATATATGTCATTCTTACGTTTACCACGGAATAAGATAGATGGCATATCAGAATCATAAAAGATGCAATCATTTTGTTCAAAAACTATTTTGTAATTTTTATCACATAATTGACTAATGGAAAGTAAGTTGTGTTTCAAACCGTCAACCAGGTGAACATTCTCAATGATAGGCTGATTTGTATTTCCAACTGTTCCAGTGCCTATGATTTTTCCTTTCTTGTTGTCACCAAAAGTAACTGTGCCTCCATCTTTATATTTAATGCTTGAAAGCAAGTTGACATTTCCTGTCATATGTTTTGAACATCCACTGTCCAAATCCATCTTTCTTTCTTAGGTACCTGAAAGATAAAACATTAAGCATTGGTACCCTTTGTTTGAGGGTCCTTGGGATTAGATTTTAGGAAGCCAAACCCAAGTGGAATTTGGCTTTCTAATGTAATTACTAGAATGAACAATAGTATGTATAAAATGAGAGATATAGCTATTTCTATCATTTAAACATAAATCCTTAGGAACCCATATACTAATTATAGTAGGTTTCCTAGGAAATGTTTTTGAAATGTTAGTAACATTTCTTTGTGAAGAAGAAGTATGTTTACTTTCTTTGTGTAAATAAATGCATGATTCTTCTTTTGTGGTTTAACAAAAGTTGTTTTTCCACAAGAGGAAGAAGTGTTACAAGACTTGGGCACATCCTTATGAGAATATCCCAGACCTTGTCTATGATTTGCTGGATATTGAATTTTAAGCAAATCATCGAGATTAGTCTTTCCTTTGTTAAATTTATTAACATTAGATGACATCTCGTCGTATTTCATCTTTAGTGATGAAATACTTTTATCCATTTCGGATATTTGTGTATGTAGTTCTAGATTCTTAGTTTTGAGAATATCATTCTCTTTACTAAGATCCAAATTTTGAGAAGATGTATTCTCAATATGTATGGAATTTGGTGTAGTGTTTTTAGAAGAAGATAATTCTTAATATTTAATAAGGAGATCGTCATTATTCTGTTTCAAAGATTTATGTTGACTATTCAATTTTTTGAAACGAGAATAGAGATCTTTTAATGCATTAAGTAATTCTTCGTTATTAAAAGAACTTACCTCATCTTCATCATCTTGTGCCATAAAGCACATGTTATCACTTTCATTTAGATCGTCATCTTCATCATCTGAAGAATCATCCCATGTTGCTGCAAATGCCTTTTTCATTTTGTCAAACCTCCTTTCTCTTCTGAATTGATCATTGTTGGAAGTTTTGAACTTTGCTTTGAGAAGTGGACAGTCTTTCTTCATATGTCATGGCTTATTGCAATTAAAGCAAAGAGAAGAATCAGTATTCTTAGATTTAAAATTGTTATACTTACCTTTCTGAAAGAACTTTCTGAAGTTTTTGGCAAAGAATGCCATATCATCATCTGAGTCTTCATTTTCTGATGTAGTGTTGAAGGCAAGTACTTTCTTCTTTTGATCTGATTCTCCTTTCTCATCTTGTAGTGTAACTTCATGGGTCATTAAGTTACCAATAAGATTTTCCATAGATAATGTGGAAAGATCATTGGCTTCCTCAATAGCGGTGATCTTTGGACGCCATACTGGAGTCAAAGATTTAAGAATCTTGCGAACATGTTCAAGAGAAGTGTAAGTTTTTCCAAGAGAATTTAAAGAAGTTATAATATTAGTAAACCTTGTGTTCATTTCTCCAATTGTCTCTTGGTCCTTCATCTTGAATAACTCGAATTTGTGAACCAAAATGGAAATCTTAGTTTCCTTCACTTTACTGGTTCCTTCATGAGTTACCTCGAGTATATGCCAAATCTCCTGAGCACTTTTAGCCTGAGATACTCGATTAAACTCATGTTTATCCATGGCACAAAATAAAGCATTCATGGCCTTTGAGTTGTTGGTTTTTGCAGCTTTGTCGTTGGCGGTCCATTCAGCAACAGGTGTTTCTGGCTTTGTGTATCTTGTCTCTACGATGTCCCAAATCTCATAATGCATAATTTGGAGATGAATATCCATTCGTATTTTCCAATATGAGTAATTAGAACCATCAAATAGAGGAGGACGAACTTGAGAGTGCCCTTCAGGATGTTGATTTGAGTTGTAGTTGTGTGGAACAGCGTTCATGCTTGATTCTGCCATCTTAACCTTGCTCTGATACCAAATGTAATTTTAGCCTGTATGGATCAATACACTAGAGGGGGGTGAATAGTGTATATAATAAAAATGTTGCAAATAAAACGTTACTAATATTTGCAAAGATGGAACAGAAATAAAATGACAAGTGCTGAAAATTAAATCAATCGCAAACACAGAGATTTATCCTGGTTCGGATCCTGTTGATCCTACTCCAGTCCTCTACCCCGTAGAGATTTTCAATCCACTATAATCACTTGCCCCGCAAGCACGAACTTACAAAAATGGCGACAATCCCCGTGTCCCAAACTTTGTACAATCTCTAAACAGAGATTCAAACATGTTAAATAAGAAATAGAAAAACACATATAGCCTTGGTATAAATTTCAGAGAATGAATTCAAGGATGGTGTTTATAAGATGAACTTCAAGATGTAAAAGATATGTACTGAAGAGCAACACTTGAAGTTCTCTGGTTCATAAAAGAAGAGAAAGATCTATTGATTTCTTCATGCAATTATGAACACAAACAACTTTCCAAAATGATGTTGAAAATCCAAGTTCTTCCGTTCTTAAACGAAGAAGGAAATCTAATGATTTCTTCTTACAAATAAGAAAAGAAGAACTAATGGCTGAATTACTTAAGAAACTTAATGGCTTGCTTTCAACAAAATCAGAATTTTAGAGAAGGAAAGTGTGTGGAAAATGAGAGGGGGTACCCCTCCTTTTATAAGTTTTAGAAACGGTTGTGAACGGCTCTAAAAGAGACGTCGCACAACGTTCAGAAACTGAAAGGAACGTTGGAGAATGGTCAGAAACTATTCTGGAAAATTTCAGTCCAAAAAGCATTTTGGCAGGCTAGGAAATTTCGTAGCGTGCTAATTTTGAAACGGTAACAAACGGTCACAAAATTTTGGTGACGTGGACTAGACGATGGATAGATCCTTGTCTGAAAGTATCAAGCCAAAATATAGTTGTTTTGGTAGGCTAGGAAAAATCCTAGTAGGCTAATACTGGAAAATACGAATTTTGACGTAGGATCAAATGAGTTAGGAGATGATGTAGATTTGAGCTTTAGGGATATATGATATAATATAACCAAAGCCCTGAAGCTATCTAAAAAGTAAAAATTACATCATTCCGTAGATATGTGTTTCACACGTAATCTAAAAAGTAAAAATTACATCATTCCGTAGATATGTGTTTCACACGTAATCTAAAAAGTAAAAATTACATCATTTTTAGTTTAAATCAAATTGTCATCATTATAGTTCAAAGAAAATAAATTTTTACTGTTGCTTAAAATAGCAAGGCCTACACTGGAAAACCCCAGTAGACAACATCAACATGAATGGTATTTGTTAAACAAAAACTACTAATGAAATAACTATCATAATGAACAGAATCCAATATCTCCAAGTTTTTCAGCCATCAGTATAACAACAGACAAACTTGAATTAATTTGTAGATGTTCAGGACCAATAAACTTGAATTAATTTGTAGATGTTACTGAGAGATCCATATATTGCAAGCACAATTATGTTTAATATACCCAAGTCCTTATACATGAATGCAACCACAAAACTTTCTCTTCCTCTTTCCCCGATAAGCTATAAATAGAATTAATCGGCAGGATTGTAAAGATTTCATTATAGCACGTAAAGTTGTACACTTACCTTTGCAATAACTCTCAAAATGTATCTTGATGCCGATGTGGAATCTTATCAAGAACAACCAAAAGCTTAGGCGATGCTTCCTCCTTAACCTACAGTCCATAATTACACTTTTAATAAATCTCACTCCCTAAATTGAAAGGCATGAATCAATAAACCAACCTTTTTAGCCAACCACTCGAATGCCATCTCGATATAAACGATACAAAAGTTCCTCACCACCGATAAACATGTTTCAACGTGACATTAGACCTGAATGCTAAATGTGTATATTTCAAAATTTCTGGCACTGACAGAATTCGCAACTTAAAAAATATGTTCAGGATTCATTATACGGATATTGAGCTGCACCAATGCATCTGTGCATGTCTTAACATGTTGCTTGGTCGTACCATCATAGTTCATATCCCGTCCTCACATTTATATACAATGAACATTCAATAATACGGAAATTTTATAAAAGGAATTATTGAAACTCTGGAGAGAATTTTCAGACGACAAAAAATACTACATTTTAGATATTTTTAGTAGAAATTTTAAATCATCAATGCATAAAAACCTGAAAAAAATAAGCAAGATGACAACAAAAAGCCGAGAGGACAACCAAATCTCTTGATGTCTGGAAGAGCTCCAGAACATTTGATGCACTTTGGCCAACCCACAGGTCAGCTTGTAGCTACTGAGCTTTGACCTCAACAACATAAACCAAAGCAAGAGATGTTTTCCATGGTCCCCATAAACTGTACTCTTATCAGGATTGTACCTAAACAGGAGACACTGTTCTGTAGTAACCCAATGCGCTAATATCCCTGGATGTCGAGTTCGATTTGTGTAATCAGTAATATTTTCTGAAAGAATACAGCTCGAGCATTTGATGAAAGTGACTGGCACATTGTCCTACCTGCAGCTCAAGCATTTGATGAGAGCACAATGCATTTCTCTAACCCATGGTAGTGACTACAGTTTTTTCATAGAACGATATTTTTGACTACACTTAGTCACAGCTCAGTCTTGAGTCAATGGACACAACTACCTGCTGACAACAAATATAAATATAACTCGTGTTAGGAAACCCAGAATTTAAAAAAATCCAAGCTAACCTAGGCTTAGAAGATGGTAATAAGTCCTAATACTCCTTATGTAACGGTTAGTTCAGGGATAAGACATGGACTTCTTTAAAACTTCATATACAATAATAAAAATGCTTTAATCGCCCAAGAGCTAAAGATGATGGGTTTGCCAATAATATATCTCAAGAAATACTGAAATATCCTCTTTAATGGTATGCCAGGCCACAAGGAAAGAACTCCAGTAGTAGATATTGGTACACTTATAATTAACAATTATAAGGTTTAGATTCAGTGAGCTAATTAAACTCAGAATACTTACAGATAATAAGGAACATGATTTAGTTCTAAGGAGGGTAAAGGATGGTTCAAGCCTTCATGTAAATCATCTGATTGGTTGTTTTCTACTTAGTTTGACTAAAGAACCCATATAGCTTCCTGTAAAAAAGTAAACAAACAATCAGCATAATATCACTAATATAAAACCGACAAATGAAAACTCAACCCACCAACTGCCAAAACAAACCTGGATCTTTACCAACTTTAGTCAAGTGTTTATGGTAAGTATCTGTACCAACTCATCATAAAGGTAATTCTCATGGGAACAGTTAAGTAGACTACAAGTGGACAATTTTTATATGGTTAACATTGATGATAAAGAAAACAAAATGAAATTTTGGAAGAAAAAATTTGAGGTTTTCTTCATAAAAATTCTAATTGATAAATTGATAAACAAAATGATTTCTTAAGGTTTTTTTGCGACAACCTTAAATTTTGAGGCAGTTGACGTTGCCTAATCTGTGGTTTTTAATAAATGAATACACATTCTCAAGTCACAATCTCAACACTGGGCATCATTTAGATGTTATGCAAATCTACAATGTACACCCTTGGACTCAAAAATACATACTTCTAGCTTCCTCTCAGTCTCAAGGCTCCTTGAAAGCATCACCCCCTCCTTTGATCTATTATGATCCTACTGCATGAAAAAATGGATCACGTGAGATGCGAGAGAAATCATGAGAGGATAAAAACTATCTGATGTGAAATCCAACCAGTATTCACCACTTATGACTTAAGTTTCCAAAGCAAAGCTTAGAGCCACAGAAACATCATCATATATTGTTGCTTTTTGCCATCTACAAACACTTGATGAGATCCAAAATGATCACCCCCAAGAATCACAATTGCAACCACTGATAGAAGCATGCTCATGCATATAAACAACCTCCTTTTGCATGCTTGTTCAAAATTCCCAGTTTCTTCTACAACCTCTGCATCAATACAAATCAAGAAAAAAAAGAAAACAATGTTAGATGCATGGTAATATCCATCCAATCGATTGCACCAAGCTCCTTTGTGAGCACAATGCTCATATCAACATGTGCCACCTAGAGGGTATAAGTATTCGGCCGTATCAGTTGATATTTGACTGATGCACACTAATACTTCAAAAAGTAGTTAATACACAAGTACCAATTAATACTCAGATTACTTTTGAACCTTAATTTATAAGTAATGATATCAATGTTAATTTTCGATAATGATACATGCATTGTAATGGTTCAAAAACAAAAACAAAATTCCATGCCAAGATTTGTTTGTTAGATCTTTTGAAAACAAAAGGACCAAAATTATTGACAACATTAGTTATTTAAAATACTATATCCGTGAAAGGCCACATGACTTGTATCAAATTCTATATAGTCATCATATTATACATCTCCTTCCCATCTGATCAGCCGACTGAAGATGTAAAATTACTCCCCAAATAGGTAATCAGTTTTATATCTCTAATCCATTTCCAGCATTATCTATAAGCATATTCATAATCTATCGGCTAGTCTAAGCCAACTTCATTGTCAATCACTATCATGTCAAACCTTAATTCCGATGTTATGAAGTATTTTGTAACCAAAGATAGCAAGTGATACTGATTCAAAAGTAATTCTTACGGGAATGGCAATATTTTAGCTGGTGAAAGAATCCAGTATAACCATAGAATTTGTTTTTGCATCATGTTAGAGTCCATGCATATTGTTTCATTAATTACTACAGAAGAGTAAAGAACCACATATTTAGCAACATTCGAAGTAGTCTAGTGCAGACTGGAATTTTCCCAAATGAAGTTTCACCACACGCATAATGATGATGAGCCATTCAGACTATGAACCATAAAGAATAATAAACACAAAATCTAAATAACATAGTTCACTGAAATGCAGTTTAAATATGTCATTAAGCAAGAAAGAAATAAGGGTGATGAAAAGACAATCAATTTGTATATCATTTAGCTAATCATGCACAATGTCCTCAATTACATTCTTCGGTTATCTTCATGCATGTTCATTTAGAATAGGCAAATAACAATTGTTTGCACTTTTAGAAGTATCACAGAAAAATCAAAGAACTTGGTAGGGATGTACTGATTAAATATGCATGGCATACTAGAATTTTAGCACTTCCAAAATCACAAAGCTGGACTTGGTGAGTAAGAGGATCGACCTAGAGAATGCAAAAACAACAGAAGGTCAAAAGAAACAAAACACATTTCTTGATTCATGGTCATGAAATACAAAACTTCCATGAGCATAACAAAGCATTTTGTGGCTTCACATCCCTATGACAAACTCCTGGAACAACATGAATATAAGCCAGCTATAGAACTACTGAAGAAAAGCCAAATGATACCTGATAAGGGTATAGCTTCACAAATATAATTGGCATCCTCTGGTTCATACCATCATAATTCTTCAGGACCCGGTACAAAGATTTTGGCACGTACTCCATAACTAGATTGAGGAAAAGCTCGTCTCTGCTTGAGGTTGAAAAGAACCTGTGCTTCAAACAAACCACATTAGGATGATCCATCGTGCACATCAATTGAAGGCATCAATTGAAGCTCCTTGTTCTTGTATCTCATATCTTGCAATACCTTTCTGGCAACAGTCTCCCCAGTTTCCAAGCATTTAGCCTACAACAAAATACCCACCATTCAGAGTTAAATTTTTAATAGGCACATTTTCAAGGACAAACATTAGAAGGAAACAAAGAAACATGTTCCACAGTACTACAAAGAAAAACATAATGTATCAACATTTTTCTGTTCGTAATTATCTGTTCACTATGAGAAAAACATAATGTTTACTGAATATAATGAGTTCTCATTTCTTAGTTCTCAAAATCTGTTTACTGAACATTAGTTGATAATGTTTACTGAATACTATGTTGATATTAGTTGGCACATATTAGTTGATACATAGTATTCAGTAAACATTTTTCAACATAGTATTCAGTAAACATTTCGATTTTTATGTATCAGAATAGAGTTCTATCACAATTTTGAAATTCATAGCTCAATTTTGACCAATAACATAATTTACATTTTGATTTTCCATAAGAATAAAGTTCTATCAGTCGGAATAGAACTCATACATTTTGTAGCTCTGTCAATTTCTGAAATAGAACTGATTGATAGCTCATTCATAGCACTGATTGATAACTCACTCATAGAGCTACAAAATGACAGAAATAAATTGTATCTGACCTGGTAGATTGTATCTGACCTCAACTTGGTGGCCTGTTAGATTGTATCCGACCTGGTAGATTGTATAAAGATTCAAAAAAACAAAGAGCTAAATATTAGCTAAATTTTCATATCAACAATAAATATGTTACTATGCGACACTATTTGAGACACTATTTACCTAATTATTTCACAACATTCAACCACTATTTTATACCATTTGAATAGTATCAGAACTCAATAATCTCGGCTGGTTTGGTTCACAAACCAACATCCATCAATGGTGCAAAAAGCCAACATCCATATTACAAAAAATGATGTCGGATAATGAAAACCTGGGTCTGGCTTGAAGCTTGATGGCCATGGCAAATCCTGAAGCCTATGGTAGCTTGTAAGCACCACCGAGAGATGCGTAGGAGAGCTTCATTGCCATCTGATGGCTGAGCGAGGGGAGCTTGATGCTTGTAGACTGTGATGATTTCGTTGCTTGCAGGAGGCTTCAACTGGACATTAGATCCTCATAGACTTTGCCAAATCAAAAAAACAGAATCGGAAAAACAGATCCAATGATTATTGGCATTAAAAATAAAAAAACATGGCTTGTAGAGACTTTGATTGTCTAATTTTTAATTCTTCAGGTACAGAATACCACCAATTGACAGATCACATCAACATTCTGTCCCCCACACCAATGCTTTAAACTATTATAAAAGCCACAGTTAACATAATCAATGGATACAAATGGAGCATATAGTAATGAATTGATTATTCAGTGTATCATTGCTAATCTGTTAGAAGGTACAGGTATAAAGTATTATGAATAAAAAAACATGTCTCCTGTAAACATAATTGATACGAAAATTTTTACAATACCAACTGAAAGAATTCAATATCATTATGAAAGCAACTTCTAATCATATTAACATGCCAATCTCTAGAATGGGCCTTCCACCATGATTTATTCCCAGCTAAAATATCATTTAACATTTTATGGCATATCATACGACCAATCGTTGATTATATCAGTTCACTATTGAAGAATACACCAGTTATAAACCATTTGCAGCTAAAATTAGGGGCAAAACCCCCTTCAACCAAAGAAAAGCAGACATATCTAGACAAAACAAAAAAATCGATGCTCTCCCTATTCTTCATTCACCTAACATAAAGTAGACCAATCTCAAATTATTTCTTCTACAAATATTTACAATATTGAAGAATTTACAAAATGATGATTTAATACCAAAATAGCCTCGATTTCCTTTTCAGAGACCGGACTAAATTGATGATCTACATACCAAAATGATGATCAACATACCAAAATTTACAAAATGATGATCCCAAAATCCGATCAAATCCATAGCTTGCCTGCTAGAGATTTGAGGAGGAAAAGGCTCAGATCTGCTGCAGAGATCGACATATGAGAGAGAGAAGGCTCGGATCTGCTGCTGCCAGCATTTTGTCACCCTTTTGCTTGCCAGAGTCTACAACACCCATGAGCTTAAACTCTCAACAATGAAAAAAACAAGCTGGGAAGAGAACAAGAAGCTAAGAAGAGCTACATCACTCTCATATTTATACACACTTAAATGGTCCACGGCTCTTAGCTACAAAGGCACGATCGTTTAAGGCTGAATCTTTTGGCGAGGCAGCAAACTGGGCTTATGGAAGTCGATTTCGGCAGTCAGTTGGATGATCGACGGCTGACTAGGTAGCGGTGGAAGGTGTCCCGGGGACGGAGTCGACGATCACAGTTGGCCCGGTGATTGGGATGGGGTTGGGGTTGGGCTCGGGTCAGGGGAGAGGGATGGGGTTCAGGTAAAGGAGAAAGAGAGAAGAGCGAGGGAGAGAGATTGAGTGAGGGTGAGTTTTTTCCCCCATCATTTCTGATGCGGGAGAGTTTTTTAGAGGCTGAGTTTTTGTTCACCCCAATTTTGGTTAACGTTTGAGTTTTCAAAGTTTTGGGTTTTTGAATTTTGAGTTTTCAAATAAAATTCCCCCCAAACATACAAAAATTTGTCCTAGTCATCAATTTCTCTTATCCAATTTCTCTTATCCAAAAACTCATTATAACATCCCTCATTTATATACCCCAAATACAATTCAAACCTTTATCCAATTTCTCTTAACCAAAATCTCGTATCCATCTCTTATCCAATTTCTCTTGATAACATCCCTATTTTGTAATATAGATATATCATACAGAGGGGAGGGTGTGTGTGTGGGAGGGGGGAGGGGTTGAGTAAAGATAGAAAATGCCATGTATATCTTAATCTTAATTTATCCAAATACCTCAAAGTGTGGATATAATTAAGTTGTAGATTGGTATAATACATGAAGTCCATGTGGAGATAAATGAATTCATACTTAAATAGCGATTATCTATCAGATGCAGAACTGCTGTTCTCCGTAGTGTAGTGCTGATCCAACAAAGTAATCAACAAATCTAGAATACAACAAAAATCTAGATCTAAATTAGATACATGGGCATGCATTAAGTAAGATATATTGTTTAAAGACTACACAAGATTACAAATCAGAACTAGTATTGTTGGGTACGATATTATTCATGACAGTTGTACGTAGCATAAAGCTACGGCAACGACTACTCCTACCGACCCCAACCCCTTCAGTAGAAAGTTGGATTGTGGTTGTAAGTGCAGTAGCAATACCTTTGGGGTCACAAACAGATAGTAGTTGGAGGTGGTTGGCGGTGAATGACATGGTAGTAGTGTAGTGGTTGCTGAACTACTAGTGGTTCCTCCACCTCACTCTTAGATGATGAATGTAGAGCCTTAGGGTTAAGGTTAGAGTAATACATGGATAATATACCGGCATATAAATGAGTGCGTTATGGGTTTTCATGGCAAATGTAGCCCGAGGAAGAACCCGGTGAAATGTATGTAGTCTCGGGTCCCGCTTCTTTGCATCCGGTACCGTGACTAAGGTTCTAGCCCATCAACACTTCAACACTTGAGTCATTCCGCTCCAAAGCCAAGGGGTGCGGGGTTCGAGGCCTATGGCCGCCGTGACTTGGTAATTATTGTGGAATTTGTTGTGGAATTATTTACCCTGGGGCTATATCTCCCCTCTCGGACTAACCCGGGGGCCGTTGGGGGCACGGCGGTCACCCCCCAGTTTGCATAGTCTCGGCCGGGCTCTCGTCTTACCCTCCTAAGCCAAAGGCTGGGGGAGGGGGTTGGGGATTTTTCTGGGTTTTCAAATATATATATATATATATATATATGTATGTATGTATGTATGTATGTATGTATGTATGTATGTATATCTCACCTATGACCATATAGCATATCACCTATAACCATACATATCATATATATATCACACACATATCAAATAAGAAGGGGCACAGTTCACCCCTTCATTTGAGGTTCACACCCTAAATTACAACTTTGCCCCTCTATTTAATTAAGAATGATTAGTTAAACGTTTAATATCTTTCATTTCACATAACCAAATTTATTAATTTTAGTACCATTGGAAAGATCGTCATAATACATATAATATGAGACCAATATTGAATATTTTCAAGTACTCAGTTGTTTTGTTGATGAAGAGAACATCTGTATAAAAATTAATATTATTTTTACGGACAAATATTAATATTTAATATTTTTCACTAAAATTATTATTTTTATAAAATAAAAATAATTTTATATTATTTATAAATTCCGTTAATAAATAAATAATTTATTAGATTAACTCATTTTCAAAAGTAACATTTTATCATTATGTAAAGATAACTAAATATGATAAAATAAGATTTGAAGGGGGATGGTTGCAGTTGCTCATTCTTCAAAATGGAATCTTTGATGAATATTCCATTTTAAAGGGGCTTTTTGAAGGGGAGGGTTGGAGATGCTCTAATACAATTCCAAGTTGTAAACTTTAGGAAATTAGGGTTATGGTTTCGTCTCCTCCTCCGATCTTTGTGAACCCTAGGGTTATGGTTTGAGAGATCGTGAGAGGAAGTGATGGAGGGAGGGATGGGGAGAAATGTAGGAAGTGAACTGGGCAGACTTCTGCCCAGAAAGCTGGGCAGAAGTCTGCCCAGGATTGGGCAGCACACTTTCTGCCCAGTTATCTGGGCATATCTGCCCATAAATTGGGCAGAATTCTTCCAAGTTTTCTAAGCAAAATTCTGCCCAGTTTTCTGGGTAGAGTCTACCCAAAGCTCTGGGCAGAATCTGCCCAAAGCACGTGTGCGACCTTCGCTATCGACCAGGTCACACGTGCACTCCATTGCGTGCTTGATTTATGGACAACTCAAATTACGAAGTGTTTCTTGTCAAACTTAAATTTTATAAGTCTTTCTTTTTACTCTCATTTATTATTTTATTTGTTTTAAATTCTAACTTAATATTTTTTTGGGGTCAACCTGGCGAGGGCAGGAATGGCGATGACGGTCCTTCAGGATCTGAGTGTGGCGATGGGAGAGGGATTGGGGGTGATGGCGGTGGAGATCGATAGCGGCGATGACAATGGCGGCGATGGCATGGCAGCGATGGAGGCGTTTTATGATGGCGATGGCAAGGAGATCGATGGCAATAATGCGGGCATGGGGATGGGGATGTGGCGATGGCGATGGATATGTATAATTTATTTTTTAATATTGTCATAAACTTACTTTTAAACTGCGGCCGTTGGATATGCATAATATATTGATACGTGTTTTACATTAAATGTTTGTATTTCCTTTTTAATATTTGTTCTCTTTATTTTGTTGTATATACATGTACATATTTGTTTGTTATAAAATATTGTATATTACATGCAGATAATACTGCAATTTTTTAAAAAACAATTTATACTATCAGCCACGGATAAATCTGTGGCTGATAGCACGATATGGCCACGAAAAAGTTCGTGGCCATCACGTATTGGCCACGAATTATGTGCACCACATTGACGATTTCGTACACTAAATCTGTGGCTAATATCTAATGGCCACGGACAAATATGTGGCTAATACCTATTTAAGGCCACAGAAAAGTCTGTGGCCGATAGTTTTCGTCCACGGTTTGTGTGCACAGATTACGTCAGATTCGTGCCCAGTATCTGTGGCCTATACATATTGCCCACTGATGTGTGTTTATATTTCATATATTCACGCACATCTTCTTTTGTGTTTTTTTGGCTATTTTCCGCCATCTTGTATTCGTTTTCTCGTGTTTTCTTGTTTTCTTTCACTTTTCCGTGTTTTTGTATGTTTGCAGGAGTTTGCCAGCGTAGGGGACATAAAACGACGATATCATGAGTCCCCGGAGTAATGGGAGGAGTCACGCGTGATCCAGGGGGCCAAACGACGAAGATCGCCATCTTTCAGCCTCCCACCCGATCGGTTGGATAGGCCAACCGATTGGGTGATGCACGCGTGCACGACCCGGTCAGCCGCTGAAGCAACGAAAGTGTCAAACGACCGGGTCACCGACCTGTTCAACCCGACCTCTCACTCTGGAAATTGGAGCTGAAACTCAACCGATCGGGTGATCTTCACCCGATCGGTTCACCTGTATCCGTTTCTCCGAAGAAGATGACTCGGAGAGCTCACCCGACGGCCGGCTGACCGTGCCAAAACTTTCGAAGTCTCTGTCTTTTTGGGCAACAATTCCAACCGATCGGGTGATCTTTCAACCGATCGGTTCACCCGATGAGCTCAAGATCCAAACGACGAGCAGCTTCCATCAACCGACCGTGCCGCCTGACCGGGTGAAATGCTGAACATTGCTGCCGAAGTTCATAGCAGGTCACCCGATCGGGTGATTCTTCACCCGATCGGGTGATGTCGTCTCCTATAAATAGAGACCCTAGGTTTATCGAAAACAGAGAGAGAGTTATTTTTTTGCTATTGTTCTCTCTCTTGACGGCTGTAATTTTTTAGATATTTCTAAGTTGTCTGATCTTTACCAAACTTTAATATAGTGTTATTTGCATTGCTCTTACTACTTTTCAATCGCCTGATCATGTTTTTAACTGTCGATTTTGATTTAGATTGCTTTTTAGTAAATATGTGTGAGTAGTTCCCAAATCTGGGATTTTGGTGGAAACCCCTTCGTGGATTCTCCCCGATGCGTCCATAGGACTAGGAAATCGATAGGGATTAGGAATCTATCGGTTACGCTGGGTGTTTTATTGTCATCGGTGGGAAAAAGACCGCCTTTGACCGTTGGGCCAAGGGGGAATAAACTTGGCGGTTGACTCCCTAGCCATAGCTCACGCCCTTAGCGTAGACGTCGAATCCTAGCACGCGGGAGCGGCAGGATGAGACGTTGGGAGTTATCGTTGCGAGCTTAGTGCTCCCAGAGTCGGTCAGTGTTAATGGACATGGGAATGCCCACTGACCGAACCCGGGTAGTCCGACGTATCATCCTAGGCACCGACCAGAATATCGGGCCCATGGGACGCTGGTATCACTCTTAGAGGCAACGTCTCACCATTAGACCCTAATTCCGATCGTTATCCTACCCGTAGGCTGTATCGACGAGAATCGCACGATAGGGTGGAAACCTCAGTCCCGGGTTTTCCCTTTATATTGTTTATCCCTCGCATTCTATTTTCTGTGACAACCCATCTACCGATTCGGGCTAGCTCGCCCATGGAATGAATTTGGTCCTTCTTGACCCAAGCACAACCACGCCTCCCTGAGTTCGACCCCCAAGCCACACTACAACACCGTGCACTTGCGGTTATAAATATTTAAATCTTACACCCCCAATCATATATTGCACACATCTGACACGCACATTGCGGGGACGTCAAGCTTTATTGCGCCGTTACCGGGGAGGCAACGTGCTTGTTATTTTAGGATTTAATGTACCCTTGAGTCTAGCTCTCATCTCTATCTCGCGATAATTTTCGCATTCTACACTTTTTGATTTCACTTGTACATATTGTAAATAGTAGTTGTATAGAACTGATTGACTGAGTCGCCGTGCTGCTATCGCTGCATTTGCCTCCCGTTTATGCAACCCGTGCTTTTGACGTGTTTGCTACCTGTGCAGTTCTCTTTCTCTCCTTTCTTATAGGTTTTCTGCCCCATGACAAGGATGTTGTATGTCGTTTCGGACGATATCTGGGATCATTTGCACCACATCAGCTGTTTGGCACAAAGCTTGGTAGAATCCCTAAATGCTTCGAATATTCTATCCCTTCTGTCTGCCGCTGTGGAAAATCAGAGGAGGTATTATGATATGCAGTAGGATCCAGTCGTGATAACTCTCCTTCCTCATGATGATGTAGCGTATATCGACATGCCCAGTTCCGAGTTCGGGGGAGAGGAATTGTTCACGGAGTCTGGTCAGGAGAACCGCTAGGCAGAGTCTGTCGGTCACGTTGGACAGGGGCCAATCTATTCCTTGCAGACTTTCATCGAGCATCCCAGATCTTGGGACACTGAGGAAGCTGGGAGCAATGGTGGGGAATCATCGACTATTGAAACATGTTTTCACGTTGAAGCCTTCTTCCCGGATAATTATTATGAGCTTGAGAAAGACCCGGCGCCTTCCTCGGTTGCCCCCGCGATGCCTTGCGAGGCTTTGCCATGCGGAACCACTGCTGGGAGTGAAGTTCCGAACACTGGCTTTCAAGAGATCCACAAAGAAGTCCTTTCACTAGAGGATGCTCAGCTCGAGAAATATGCGTCGGGACCTCATGAAGTTAAGATGAAAGAGTTGCCCCCGGGACTAAAGTATGAATATTTGGGGACGGGCTCGACCCTGCCGGTCATAGTGAACTCCTCGCTGCCTGAAGACCAGATGACCAAACTTCTTGGTGTTTTAAAAAGGTTCAAGAGTGTTTTCAGGTATGCAATTAAAGATTTAAAAGGAGTTAGCTTAGGCCTCTGCTCACACAGGATACTGCTTGAGGATGAGCAAGCCTCCTCGATTGAGCCGCAGCGGAGGCTAAATCCCATAATGATGGAGGTGGTCAAAAAGGAGATTGTTAGGCTTCTACATGCCGGTTTCATATACCCTATCTTTGATAGTCACTGGGTTAGCCCGATGCACGTCGTATCCAAGAAAGGAGGAATGACGGTGGTTCGCAATGAGAAAAACGAGCTCATACCTACGAGAACCGTCACAGGGTACCGGATGTGCATTGACTATAGAAAGCTGAACAAGGCCATGAGGAAGGATCACTACCCTCTCCCTTTTATTGATCAGATGCTCGAGAGGCTGACGAAGCACAACTACTTCTGTTTCATGGACGGGTACTCCGGATTCCTTCAAATCCCTATTCATAACGATGACCAGGAGAAGACGACTTTCACTTGTCCATTTGGGAAATATGCCTTTAGAAGAATGCCGTTTGGACTTTGTAACGCCCCGGCTACATTCCAAAGACTAATGTCCGCTATCTTCTCGGACTACTCCCAGAATATCATGGAGGTTTTCATAGACGATTTTTTCTTCTATGGAACTGAGTTTGACTCATGCCTCAGTAATCTAACTAAAGTTCTAGAGAGGTGCCAAGAAAAGGGACTAGTCCTGAACTGGGAGAAATGCCATTTCATGGTCCAAGAAGGAGTTGTGCTAGGACACGTTATCTCTTCAAGGGGAATTGAGGTTGATAAGGCAAAAGTTGAGGTGATTGAAAAGCTTCCGCCACCGCTCAATCTTCGAGGAGTCCGTGGTTTTTTAGGGCATGCGGGATTTTACCGCCATTTCATAAAAGACTTCTCCAAGATTTCCAAGCCGCTGACCCAACTCCTAGTGAAGGACGCGCCTTTCATCTTCGACGAGGAGTGTATGGAAGCCTTCCGCCATCTGAAGCAAGCTTTGATTTCCGCGCCCATAATACAGCCACCGGACTGGAATCTACCCTTCGAGCTAATGTGCGACGCTAGTGATTTTGCCGTTGGTGCCGTCTTAGGGCAGAGGAAGGATAAAAATCTGCATGTTATATATTATACGAGCAAGACCCTTAACGATGCCCAAAGAAATTATACTACCACAGAAAAAGAATTGCTAGCGGTCATCTACGCCGTGGACAAGTTCCGGCAATATCTCGTTGGTGCTAAGGTGATCAAGCACACATATCACGCGGCTCTCAAATACCTATTGAGCAAGAAGGAGGCTAAGCAGCGACCCATTAGATGGATTCTCCTCCTCCAGGAATTCGACCTGGAAATCAGAGACAAGATGGGGGCGGAGAATGCCGTTGCCGATCACCTGTCCAGAATGTCTACCCTCGATTAGAATGCTACTCCGGTTGATGATTCGCTCCCTGACGAGCATCTTTTCTCCGTCTCTTCCGCTTGGACCCTTTAGTACGCCGACATCGCAAATTATCTGGCGTGTGCCATCGTCCCCCACAACGTGAGCTACCAGCAGAAGAAGAAATTCTTCCATGAGGTCCGCAAATTTTATTGGGACGACCCCCATTTGTACAAAACCTGCAATAATGGGGTGATACGAAGGTGCATCCCTGAAACTGAAGCGACCTCCATAATTTCCCATTGTCATGATCAGCAATGTGGAGGGCATGCGAGCACCTATAAGACGACTGCGAAAATTCTCCAGAGCAGATTCTACTGGCCAACCCTCTTTAAAGACACCCATGCTTATGTCCAAGCATACGACAAATGCCAAAGGACGGGGAACATCTCCAAGAGGAACGAGTTGCCTCAGCACTACATCTTAGAGGTAGAGATCTTCGATGTGTGGGAAGTGGACTTCATGGGACCGTTCCCTTCCTCTTCTGGGAACCAGTATATCTTGGTAGCGTTGGACTACGTATCGAAGTGGGTTGAAGCGATAGCCAATCCAACCAATGATTCCCGAGTGGTCGCCAAGTTCTTTAAAAACAATATCTTCCCGCGGTTCGGTGTACCTCGAGTCCTGATCAGTGACGGAGGGAGCCACTTTATAGATAAGAAATTCGAGTCTCTCTTGAAGAAGTACGGGGTACAACACCGAGTTGGGCGTGCCTACTACCCGCAGACTAGTGGCCAGGTGGAAGTTTCTAACCGGGAGATCAAGAGCATACTGGAGAAGACGGTGGGCAACACTAGGAAGGATTGGTCATCAAAACTTCATGACGCGCTCTGGGCTTACAGTACGGCATTTAAAACTTCGATCGGCATGACCCACTACCGGCTTGTCTACGGGAAGGCATGCCATCTACCCATGGAATTGGAACATAAGGCATTTTGGGCAATCAAGAACCTAAACTTTGACGCCAAGGAGGTTGGAGGGCACAGGCATTTACAACTCAACGAGCTCAACGAGATCCGGCTTAATGCTTATGAAAATGCCCGGATCTACAAGGAGAAGCTGAAGCGGTGGCACGATAAGCACATCCTGAAGAGGGAATTCAAGGAAGGAGACTTAGTTCTCGTATTCAACTCGAGGCTGAAGCTCTTTCCTGGAAAGCTCAAGTCAAGGTGGTCGGGACCTTTCCGCATCACCAAGGTCTTCTCGCATGGGGCTATTGAGATAATGGGAAGAGATGAGCCATTCAAAGTCAACGGGCAGCGCCTTAAATGCTATGCAGTAGGAGAACCAGCATTCTCTCTGGTGGGATTCTCAGCAACCGATGACTCTTCCTCAAACCCTCCGGATCCTAATTGACCACCATATGAGGCGTCGAGCAAACGACGTTAAACAAAAGCGCTTCATGGGAGGCAACCCATGTTCTAACCTCTAACCCTAGTTTTTAGGCTTATTTTTAGCTTGATTATTTCTATTTTAATAATTAAATTCAGCCACGGGATCATCCGTCAAGAAACTTAGGCCATTCGTGAATTTTTGCAGGAAACAAGCCCTCACCCGATCGGGTGACTACTCAACCGATCGGGTGAGACGTATCAGACGATGGCCGTATCTGCTCTCCTTGCGAACCGGTCGGGTGAAGCATTGCATGACCGGGTGGCTGACCGTGTGAGAAGGGCTGAATTCTCGGGAAATTTAGGGGTTATATCAACCGATCGGTTGAGTGAAGCCGTTGTCGTGTGATTGACCGGGTGAAAAGTCACAGACTCGTGGGAAGAAATGGGAAGCGGTCAACTGATCGGGTGAAAACTCACCCGATCGGTTCACCTGTAGCTGTTGGCCGACGGAAGATTTTCGAGACTTATCCACCCGATCGGGTGAATCCTCACCCGATCGGTTCGTTTTCTCCCCTATAAATATCACTATCGCACGATTTCATCCACCCGACCCCCAAACTTCCATTCGTGCGACCTCTCTCCCTCCAACTGTCGAATCAATCTCCTCCATCCACTCCCACTGCCCCTAGATCTTCATCCCCACTCATTCCCATACTCCCCCACCCTCGCAACCTCCCCATCAACAACATTCTCTCATCAAACATCTAAACCCTAACCCTAACCCCCACATTTTCGAAAATTTCGATTCTTGTCGGATCAACGAGCGACGGCTTCCCAAATTGCTTCCTTATATTGCGTGGAATCTTTTGGGTGCTTGATCTTACAACGTTGATGGGTAAACTCTTTCCAATCTTCACATTTATTTCATTTTATGACATGTCTTGAATTTGTGTTTGCACACTTTATCTGCTTCATCATCTTCATATACACCATATCCCGCTCCATCATTCTTCCCCTCTCTGTCACCATGTCTGGGAAGGGAAAGGAAATAGCCTCATCGTCACACAGACATCCCCTATACGGTCCCTTTTCCCCATCTTTCCTCGGCATAAATCCTTCGTCTGAGAAGCAATCCGATCGCTTACAAGCCCTTCTTCATCGCCCTATGCGACCTACTCTTTTCGCCGACTTCCCTACCCTACAATCTCTTGGACTCTTTAGGGGCGTCTGTGCACTTTTTCTCTTCATCGGTTGTGATTATCTTCTGCGGACCCACGCCAATACACACAGGAATCTCACACTTGAGTTCCTCAGTTCTCTCGAGGTGTCCGATCATGGTTTCACCTTCCGGGCCTTCAATTATGATTTTTCCATGAGCTTCGACACGCTTAACAACATTCTAAACTTCCCTAGCCCCGATCGCTATGTTGAATGCTCCACTCATGATCGATCTGACATCTTTTCCTACTTCCGGGCTGATGGTGTTTGGCAACGATTCACCCGATATACCTCCTTTCCAGCGGTAGCCCTCGCCTCCTACAGCATGCACCCTTGCTACCATTTCGCCCACTACTTCCTTGCCAACACCATCTTCGCTCGCGTTGATGTATCCACGTTGTTTAGGGATGAGCTGCTCTTTCTTTATGCCATGTCCCACGATCGGATTCATGGGAATATCCCTTTGCCCATAAACACCGCTCATTGGATCATCCACAAGATCTTATCTGTCATCCCTGCGTCTTCTGGCTCTATCTGCTGTGGGGGGAATTGTCACTCTTATTGTCAGTTGTGTCTTAAGGATGCCGCCCGACCTCCCTGTTGTACCAGGACATAGCCGTATCGATCGCAACTACTTGATCGCTATCGGTATGCTTACTCCTTTCGGGGAGGATCGTGCAGCCTACCTCTATAGCCCTGCCTACACTCCTTTTGCCATCCTCCCGCCCTCATCCCCGGAGCGTTTTCCCTTACGCCTTACACACCTACCCTGGGAGTTCTACCCAGATCCTTGGTATGCCACACTCGTTCAATTTCCACCCATGGATCCTCCCGATTGGCACCCATGTGTCGGTCCACCCCGTGCCACCATCATCCACCACGATCCACTGATAAATCTCGATCCTCCGGTGGTCCAGCCTGTTGCTCCTCCTTCTCCTATTCGCACACCGTCTCCTTCGTCCTCGGAGGATTCCTTCTACCATTATTCACCACCCTCCTCGCCATCTCCTTACCATTCCACCGCAAGAGACTCCGATTGACCTCCCCCTTGCATATCTCTGCATACTCATTATCACATCATTTCGCTAGCTTTGTCACGTCTAGCTTGGGGGAAGTCAACTTTTTCTGTGTGCTGTCGTGTGATGTTTTCTTTGTGTGTTTGTTTTATATGTTGTGTCGTGTAATTCTCTACTATCATTTTTGTTTATATGTCGTGTGGTGTGATTTTTATATTTATTCTTCTTTTTAGTTTCGTTTGTGAGTTTTTCTTATCTTTCATATCTTTTTGTGTCGGTGCATATTCCCCCCATTTTCATTGCCCTCCTGTATTTAATTCTATTGCATTGAGGGGAATGCAAGTTTCAGCTTGGGGGAGTCGTACTTCGTGCGTCATTCGTATCTTTTTCTTTGGTTTTGAGTCTTGTTTCTCCGTCTTTTTCTTTTCTTCTTCTTATCTCTTTCTCCTAGAGATGAACCCTATGATGAATTACCACAAAAATCACACACACACCTAGCACGGCTTCGGTAATCACATTCACTAGCCCTAGGAAGCCGAGTCCTCATCTATTTCATGCATCGTGGGTCCACTTAGCTTTTATGTGAGTCGTGTGTCGTAACTAGCATTTGGTGTTCTTCTACTTTGTGATTCTGATTTATATACCTGTCCAGGAATGACCCCTAGACTATCATGCTTCGATTTGAATATGCGTTATTTGCCTCTCTTATCTGCTTCTGTATGCGTGAATATACATATATCGTATGCTTCATTTTGCATGTGTCAGGATTCACAGTTAGGACTAGGATAACCCATTTAGCCTATGCTCTGATTAGCGAAATATCTCCCTTGCCCATGTGTTTAGAATCCGACTTCGTTTTATTTTACTTGGTGCAAATTGATCACTCCGTATTTTACACCTTTTTTCTGCATGTTTGCATGCCATTTAGATCGCTCAAATCGTGTTTTTCACGTTTATTCGACAATATTGCGATGCTTTTCACGATTTGTTGTTTTTGTCGTATTTCATGAGATTTGGAGCGATTTGGAGTGATTCTGAGATGCACCCACTCCGGAGTGTCACCGACGACTCTCTTGAGGGGTATTCTGCGATTGGAGAGGAGTGGAAGAGGAAAGAACGTCGTAGGAGCGATGAAGAGGCGAAAAAAAGAAGTTTGGGCACTTTGAGCATTTCACTCGGCCGAGTGAAGGAGTCACTCGGCCGACCATCGGAAGCCCGCTCGGCCGGCCAGATCGGACACACAACAGAGCCAATATCAGCGTGCACTCGGCCGAGCATCGCCATGCCACTCGGCCGAGCACCGAGTCACCCCTCGCCTGAGTGGAGCCAAGACGACGGTAACAAAAGATGCCGAACTCTCTGTTTTCCGTCTGTACAGTCCCGATGACTGACTCGGCCGAGTGGAAAAAGACGGTCCGCCCTAGTGACAACCGACGTCCGCCCGAGTGACGAAAGACCGTCCGCCCGAGTGACCTCCGAGGAGACGACCCCCGAGACCCCCAACTCTCTGTTTCTGTACAGGGTTCGTCACTCGGCCGAGTGACATTTGTCACTCGGCCGAGTGAGCCGCGCTGCCTGAAGCGTAAACTGCGGATTTGAGGCTGCGCATGGGCATTTTCGTCAGGGTTTTTTGGGCGATTTTGGGGGGTATTTAACCCCAGTTTTTAACCTAGTTTAGGGAGCCTTTTTCAGAACTTTTGCAGCCTTTTTTTAGATTAACTTTTTAGGGATTAGATTGAGCTTTTAGAGAGGAGAGGAAAGTGAGATTTTGTTGGATGCTATCTTGTTCTTCATTGGTTTGTATCTCTCTCCCTCAAAAACTCCATTTTTATTGATTTGTTGAATATTGCTATGAATTCCATTCATTTTACTTGTGAATTTCTATTGCATTCTATTATGAATTGTGAGTAGTTCATCGTCTTAGGGCGTATGGATGAACCCTACGAGCCCAATTTCGGATTTGTGATGAATTGGTGAAACTATTGCTAGGATTGATTAGGGTTAGTTTGGGATTGCTATACTACGAATAGCTAGGGACTCATACCGATTGGGATTTGCAAGAGATTGGATCCCAATTCGATAGGAAGCCCTAGATATTCGAATTGGGTTGCAATTGAATTTCTCCGGAATCGGTTTGCAAGAGATTAGGCCGAAACTAGGGTTTTCGATTGCAATTCTATACCAATACCCGTTTGCAAGAGATTGGACGGGTAGGAACTATCCCAACCCAGGTCGTAGCTCGAGTTTGCACGAGAGTGGGCTCGAGATACGATTGAACGATGATGTTGTTCTTCACGCTAGTTTGCCTAGGTTAGGGTTTGCAAGAGATTGGACCCTACCCTAGGTTTGCTATAAACCGGCAATAGCGCGAGAGCGTGAGCTTGGTTCCACATTTAGTTGCAACTAGTTCACCCAAATTTCAAGTCTAGCAATTGTGAAACCTATGAATCACAATGATGAGATACGGCAAGCGTGAGCGGGGACTCCCTATCCCCTAAGCGTCTTTATTAATTTGTTATTCCTTTATTACATTTGAACGACTGTGACCGCATATTTGCGAACATTTCTCGACTTTTCCTATAGCCAGGTGATTGAAGAAGACACTGTTATTAGGCCTCCCTGTGTTCGATACCCACTTGTCGCTACACCGTGCGCTTGCGGTAAGACTACAGTGTCTCCGCTCTGGGACGTGTATCCGGGGCGCGATCAAGTTTTTGGCGCCGTTGCCGGGGAAGGCATTTTGACGGAGTTCGATTTGGATCACCCGGTTATTTCTCTTCAATTTCTTTCTTTATTTCTTCATTCTTTTCTAACTCTGTTTACAGCCCTATTTTGCAAGCCCTCCCGAAATTTTCCACAAGATCTTAACAGGTAAAATGGGGGATGCAATTCCAATGACTGAGTCTGGCCAAGGAGATGATGAATCTTTTGCGGAGCTCCTTAAGGAACTTATTGATGAGGTCCATGCTGCCGGAGCTTTTGCTATTAATATCGAGGACCCCGTCGAACAACTGTTTGCTAGCTTCGTGATGGATCAAATCTCCCCGGATGGGACTATTGGGGGCGATATCAGAGTTGATGTGAAGGACGACAATCTATACTTTGAAGGCGATAGAACATGCATCGAAGAGTACTACACTCCCGAGGAATACTTCGAGCAAACCGATATTCAGGGAGATACACTCTATGACCCCCACTCTTGCATTTATGAATCCGCTGACGTGTTTCTTGATCTCAGGAATGAACCGGAGCAAAGTGGTAGTCCTATCGATGCAAGCGCAGAAGTGGAGAGCATCTATTCAGATGCATCGTCCTCACTAGGAAGCGAATCTGAGCCTCCACTCGAGAGTGAGCCTACTTCAGATGTTGAAGGAGAGGCCAAATTCACACAAGATGACGAAGCCAAGGGTACGGCACCCTTTGAGGTAGAGCTTAAACAATTACCGCCGAATCTAAGGTATGCTTTCTTGGGTAGTAAATTGACCTTCTCGGTGATTGTTAATGCCCACCTTGGCCAAGATCAACTTGAAAAGCTATTAGAAGTCCTTAGGGATCACAAGGATGTCCTTGGCTACACCATCTCTGACCTTAAGGGAATAAGCCCTAGGCTATGCACGCATAGGATCCACTTGGAAAACACTGAAGCCTCTTCTATTGAGCCTCAAAGGCGGTTGAACCCGAATATGAAAGAGCTAGTGAAAAAGGAAATCCTAAAATTGCTTGAGGCCAACATTATTTATCCAATCTCAGATAGTAGATGGGTTAGCCCCGTTCACGTTGTCCCCAAAAAGGGGTGGATGACCGTTATAAAAAACGAAAAGGGAGAGCCCATTTCTACACGCACTGTCACGGGATGGCGGATGTGTATTGATTACCGAAAACTAACCAAGGCCACCCGAAAAGACCATTACCCGCTACCCTTCATATATCAAATGCTTGAACGGCTTGCTAAACATAAATACTTTTATTACTTGGATGGGTATTCGGGGTTTTTTCAAATCCCTTTGCATGAAGACGACCAAGAAAAGACTACTTTTACTTGTCCTTATGGCACTTACGCTTACCGTAGAATGCCTTTTGGCCTTTGTAATGCACCCGCCACCTTTCAGAGGTGCATGACCTCCTTCTTTTCCGACTATATTGAAAATATTATGGAAGTTTTCATGGATGATTTCTCAGTTTATGGAAGTGAGTTTGATTCTTGTTTGGCTAATCTTACCAAAGTACTTAAAAGATGTCAGCAAAATAATCTTACTCTTAATTGGGAGAAATGTCATTTCATGGTCACCGAAGGGATAGTGCTTGGGCACCTTGTCTCCTTGAGAGGAATTGAGGTAGATAAGGCAAAGATTGAGGTAATCGAGAAACTCCCTCCTCCTATTAATGTCAAGGGCATTAGAGGCTTTCTTGGTCATGCGGGGTTTTACCGCCGCTTTATCAAGGATTTCGCCTTGATTGCCCAACCTCTTACTTCCTTGCTTGCTAAAGATGCTCCGTTTGTTTTTTCAGGTGAATGCTTCCAAGCCTTCAATACATTGAAGGAGGCACTAATTTCTGCGCCCATCATCCAACCACCGGATTGGAGCCTTCCCTTTGAACTCATGTGTGATGCAAGTGACCAAGCAATTGGAGCGGTATGGGGCAATGGAAAGATAGAAAGCTTCATGCAATATTCTATGCAAGCAAAACGTTGGATGACGCACAGAAAAATTACACAACTACGGAGAAAGAGCTTCTAGCGGTCGTGTACTCCATTGAAAAGTTCCGCTCATATCTCCTTGGATCCAAGGTAATTGTCCACACCGACCATGCGGCATTGAAGTATCTCCTAAACAAGAAAGAGGCCAAACCTAGGTTGATAAGGTGGATACTTCTATTGCAAGAGTTTTACTTGGAAATCAGAGATAAGAAGGGTACAGACAACGTTGTGGCGGACCATTTGTCTAGACTTATTCGTGACAAGGAGGATGAAAGTTTGCCCATCGATGACTCCTTTGTTGATGAGATGATATACGCCATAAGGCCCGGCGAAGTTCCTTGGTATGCGGACTATGTCAATTACTTGGCTTGTGGGATTAAACCATGCGGGATGCCCACACAGCAAAAGAGGAGATTTATGCATGAGGTCCGTAGCTATTTCTGGGAAGACCCGTACCTCTTTAAGATATGCAAGGATGGGGTTATCCGGAGATGTATCTCTAAGGAGAAGGCCACCTCCATCATCTTGCATTGCCATGGTATGCTATGCGGGGGACATCACGCCGCTTCTAAGACTACCGCTAAGATATTACAGAGTGGATTCTTTTGGCCAACCATGTTCAGAGACACGCACGACTTCGTCAAGGCGTGCGATAGATGCCAACGAACCGGGAATATTTCGAAACGAAATGACATGCCAATGAAGCCCATTCTAGAGATTGAGCTCTTTGATTGTTGGGGAGTGGACTTCATGGGACCATTTCTGTCAAGCAAGGGTAACAAGTATATCTTGTTGGCCGTGGACTACGTCTCCAAATGGGTAGAAGCCATTGCCACCCCTACCAATGACGCAAGGGTTGTCTCAAAGTTTTTCAATCAGAATATTTTCCCGCGCTTTTGGGTGCCCCGTACTTTGATAAGCGACCGGGGAAGCCACTTTATTGAAAACAAATTTGAGGCTATGTTGAAAAAGTACGGGGTAAACCATAGAATCGGCATGGCCTACCACCCTCAGACGAGCGGACAAGTGGAAGTCTCAAATAGAGAAATCAAGAAAATTCTTGAAAAGACTGTAGATCGATCTAGAAAAGATTGGTCCATGAAGTTAAATGATGCTCTATGGGCATATCGCACGGCTTTTCGCACCCCTATTGGCACCACACCGTTCCGACTTGTTTATGGGAAAGCTTGTCACCTACCGGTAGAGTTGGAGCACCGCGTGTATTGGGCCATCAAGACCCTCAATTATGACTATAAGAGTGCGACGGTGAGGCGACTCTTGGACATCAATGAGCTTGACGAAATTAGAAGAGATGCCTACGAGAGCTCAAGAATTTACAAAGAGAGGACCAAGATTCTCCATGACGCCTGCATAACTGTAACGGACTTCAAGGTCGGAGACAAGGTCTTGCTATATAATTCCCGACTCTGACTATTCCCCGGGAAGTTGAGGTCACGGTGGTCCGGACCTTTCACCATCAAGCGCGTACAACCGGGGGGAGCATTTGAATTGGAAGGGAATGACGGAGCCACTTTCAAGGTGAATGGGCAACGTCTAAAGCATTATTCCGAAGGAGTCCCTATGGGTGAGGTAAATAGAATATATCTACTCAAGGGACGGCCGGACAACCTTTCTTACCTCCTTGATGAGGTCATCGAAGAGGCGATCCCCCACTCCATCGGCGCACCCCACGAAGATGGCTTCGAAGAAGGCCTAGATTTGGCCGAGGAAGAGAAGATGGAGCACTCCCCCAATATCTTCATGGCAATTGATGATGGCGACGCTGATGTCGCAAGAATACGGGAGCTCTGCAAGCTCTCGAAGTTGAGGACTCCGAAGAAAGCTCCACCGATACGACGATCGGTGTCACCGGCAAAGAGGAAGACCGGAGCAAGCTCTAGCTTGGGGGAGCCACCCCCCAACATTGCCCATGATGAAGGGGTGCTGAGGAAGACCACACCCCACCATGATCCAAATCCGAGTTGTCTTCCAAGCAAGTTCGACGGGTGCATCTCGTATGCACCCAACATCAATCGTTAATTGAAAATCAAAAGGGGTCGAGCTCAAGACCTTAAATGAGGGCTTATCGGGAGGCAACCCGACGGTTATCGCATTTTTCTATTTTAGTTTTTATTTTTATTTTAGACTTTATTAGTGTTTTTGAGTCGTTTGCCCGAAAATTTTTGACAACGGGTCCTATTTTCTTTGACAGGAGAGGAGAACGGGATATCTATCATATGGAGGATGACCAAGGCAAAGAGGAGCGCTCCATGGACACGCTCAAGGCTTAGGAGAAGGAAGAAACCACCTGAAAGAAGAAAAAACAGAGATTAGAGCCAAAACGAAGCATCACGGCAGAAAACAGAGCCTCACTCGGCCGAGTACAATAGCCACTCGGCCGAGCAACCAACGTCGTCCGCCCGAGTGGCGCACCAACGAGGGAAGTCTGCTGTACCCAACTCTCTGTTCTTTTTTGATTTCAGTATAAATTGCCACTCGGCCGAGTATATATCTTCACTCGGCCGAGTGAAACTGATACGCTCCTAGGGCGAGAATTACCGAGTAGCTTGAGTCACTCGGCCGAATGGACTCTTTCCACTCGGCCGAGGGTGGCAAAGCCACTCGGCCGAGTCGTATGAGGGGAGGAGTTTTTAAAAATATTTTTCGTTACGATCACTCGGCCGAGTGACACGGTCACTCGGCCGAGTCGTAACCTTTCCTATATAAAGCGCGGCGGGCTCGGCGCGAAATTCGAAGCACCTTATTCCCAATTCTCACCCGAGCCCGTGCGACAGCTGCTCTCCTCACCTGCTGCGACCACCCCCTCGCCCGAACGCCGCCCTCGACCGCCCGACCACCGGCGGCCGAGCGCCGACCACCGACCGCCGCACCCCTCACCGACGGCGACCCCCTCGCCGCCAGCCAACCTCCGGTAACCCCATTTCGCCTGTTTTCTCCAATTTCTCCTATTTTTTTGATGATCCGTGCACCTATCGAGCCCCTCAATCAAATTAATTTCATTATCTATCTATTATACCCCTAACCCCCATGTATTTCGAATTTTACACGCTGATATCGCTGTTTGATGTTCAGGCTATCTTTGGGAGCTTAGGGGAGCTTAGGGGAGCTTCTGGGGCGCGCTTTTGGCCTTGTGGAGTCGGCGTCTTCGCACGCATCCGCTGTTTTGCTCTCGCGGCGTGTTCATGTACCTTTGTTCCATTATTTTTGGCACGCCGTATTATATATTAGTTGGGTGATCACTCGGGGCACACATGCCGCCCCGAACACAGCCACGCACTAGGATAGCTTCCGCCAAGCGGAAGCGGCCGGATGAGCCCGGCCCCTCCCACGAGATGGAGGACTCTCCTCCGCCTACACCACCTCACCCCACACAGCCACAGCCTGCCGATCCAGTCGACCCACAGCCGCAGCCAGCCGAGCACATCCACCCACAGCCACCACCGGCTCCTATCGTCGGGCTGCTGGGTATTACGTTCCGAGACGATGCACATCGCGTCGTTTTTGAGCGTATCGCCCAGCGCTCGATAGTGCCCTCCAGGTTCGCACACCTTGCAGACCTAGACCGCCTGGGGGTACTCGAGGGGATGCTCACGTTGTACGACAACATGGGTTGGCGAGATTTTCTTTCCGTGTCGGCAGACACCTACGTCCGTCCGACACTCGAGGTACTTAGCTCGATCGCCCGGACCGCTGAGGGATGCTCCTTTCGACTTATGGATCGAGAGTGTCAGATAACTCTCGATATGCTTCGAGCGTTCTTTCAGTGGCCCGCAGTCCCCACACCCGACCGAGCCTATGCCCACACACACATCCCTCCACCATCTTTCGATTCAAACACCTTTTGGGCCAGGATCACGGGTTTACTACAGGCCTTTGACCCTAGTAGGGCCAAGGCCTCGGCCATAGTCCACCCCTGCCTCCGCATAGCACAGCGCCTTATGGCGACCACCTTTCTAGCGAGGTACGAGCCTGGGACGATGTCGATGCCTGAGCTCTATATGCTCTACGCGATGACTCGCCCCAGAGTTCTTGATAGGGATGGTGTCACGATGATCCCCGTCGTTGAGATTGACGTCGCTAGCTGGTTTTGGACCGCATCATCGTATCGGTGGGCGCTCGCTCCCCGATATGTTGCGGCGGCCTGATCACCCTGCTAGCTCTGATGACCGGCGAGGACCTACCGGCTGACCTGCGTCGACCTTCGGGCCCTACTTCACTCTCGATAGACGTCATGGCCCGGATGAAGATGCTTCGTCCGCACGGCCAGCGGCACTGGGTATGGTTGCACGGTCCTTTTGGTGCTGACTACATGATCCTCCCGAGCCCTGCTCGGACACACATAGGACCAGCACACGAGGACTGGCTTCTGGCGATGGATCTCCTGATCCCCGCCGCCTACGTGCTTGAGGTCGAGGAGGCTGAGCAGGCACACCCTGCACCTGTAGACCCTGTGTTCTCTCAGCCTAAGCCCGTACTTTCTGCCGCTCCCGACACTTCTGTCCCCACTTCTGCCAGTGTCAGGAGTACACTTGCTGAGCCTACCACCACCACCACTGCTGTGCCCTTGTCGGTTGAGCCACTCACCTCTCTTCTACCCGAGCATCCACCCACCGTACTTGAGAGCGGCGAGCCTTCCTTCACTTCCGTCGTGGAGACCCTATCCACTTTGATCTCCGCTGGGGTTTCACCTTTTGGACCCCACACTTCCTCCCCTGCGGTTGACCTTTCTGTCTCCACAGCAGCCGTCCTATCTGAGAGTGTCGTGACGTCTGTTCCCACATCTATGTCACTGACCTCTCTCGCTGCCTCGTCACCGATTTTGTCTTCCACTCCCACTGCTGATGCTTCCACCTCACACCAGCCTGCGTCCCAGCCTCGCACTGAGGCTGGGCATCCACTAGTGAGCACAGCACCCTTTCGACCCATGCCTTCTGTCCCGATCACCTACATTGCACGTATTAGACAGCCCCGACCTGCTCAGCCTAGACCTGTCCGTCCCTCCGCTCCACCACCCCCTGACGACTTAGTTCAGAGCGTTCGCACTCTTGAGGGGGCGATGAGTGGACTGCGGGGTGATTTTAGGGCTCTGTCTTCCACAGTCACCGCCATGCAGCACCGCCTCGAGCTACTTCTCGGCATTCACTTTTGCCTTACCCAGATCCTCGAGCGACTGCCACGACCACCACCCACCCAGCAGACTGTTCCACGCCCACCACCCCCACCACCACCCACCCAGCAGACTGTCACCCAGCCACCACCACCCCCACCTCCGCCTCAGGACGGAGATGTCGCAGCACCACCAGCTTAGGCATACCCTTGATGCCATCGATATTTTTGTCGTTATGCTGCCCATTCTCTGCTTGGTCCTGACGAGTTTTTGCCCACCCCCCTCCCAGCACTATTTTTGTCCACGTTTTGATCATATCATTCTATATCCTTTCGGGAGTGAGGGAGAGTATTTTTGGTGACACACACATATCCACATCACTCTTATCCTTGCATGCATCACATTCACATCATATTTTTCATTTTGTTGTTTTTATTTCTTTTTCTCATGCATGCATACCCACCCCCCCTTCCATTACCCGTCTCTCGGTGTGCCACACTTCGCACATTGAGGACAATGTGCACTTTAGCTTGGGGGAGTGAGTTCTCACACCTTTTGCTTTTGTCACCTTTATCTTTAGTTTTTAACTTTTTTCCACTTTTTCACCCATTTTTCATCACTTTTTCATTTTTTTTACCATGCATCACGTTTTTCTTATTTTCCTGGTGTGCTGCATTGTAAATAGTCTTTATTTTCGTTTATCTTTATTCCTTTCATCTTTTGCTAGAGATGACTTTTCTGTGATGATGATGACGTGGTGTTAGATTTTCTTATATGCATGCTATATTTGTCATGTCATGATAGCTCTTTTTTATTTCTGATATCATATGCTATGTTCTGCTTTGCATTTAGAAATAGTAACCCACTCTCTTTTGCTGTATGAAAATGGATGAAATTCTATTATTAGCTGATGTCTGATGATTCATATGTATGCTATCGTAGAAAACACACCAAGATTCACGCATTGATGCTTATATCTGGGGTACTGATTTCCTTTCTCACATCACTTCTATTTGCATGATTTGTACGCTTCACTTCGGGTTGATTGAAATGTTTGCTAGCTTTGATAAATCTGGATTAGTTTACTTTTTGAGATTAAACTGAGTAGATTATATTACCTTGCTGAAGTTGTCATGCACGTCCTATAGAGTGAACTGATAGATACATTTATTTCTTTCTCCACATATCTTGAACATAATTTATCTATTTTAAATTCATTGGTGAATCTCCCCTTTAGCGATTCTATCATTGGCATTCCCCCGTTATTAAAATCACATGCTCCAAATTCCCCAAAACCCAAAGAAAAAAATACTTGTATATCCTTCTCTTTGATTTGGGATCATTGTGTATATAATTTATTGAAAAAAAATAAAAAAAAGGAAGAGAGAGAAAAAAAAGAAAAAGAAAAAGATTTGAGAAGAAGAAAAGAAAAGAGAAAAGTAGTTCGAAAACGATCCCATCTCATATACTTTGTCTCTTTCTTCCCTCTTTTGTTTTATTTTTGACTTTTAGAGCTTCATAAAAATGGGGATGTAAATATCGTTTTATATATGCCACCACGCTTATAGATAAGCTTGGGGGAGAGAATCCAATGATGTGTGAGAGAGTGACTACCTGACGGTGCATGACAACCTAGGCTAAGTAATATTTTATACTCGGTAAGATTGCTAAAGTTTCACGAAATCCAGAAATCTATGCCTAGCATTCATTTCATGAAAACCGCACTTTTTCTATTCTTACTACTCTATCGTGTGATATCTCTTATACTCCTTATATAAAGCATTCAATTGAAAAGTGTGTGATCTACGATATTGTATACCGCTTTAGATGCTTCAGACGATGTTAATCATAGAATTATTCCATTTTTCATGCTATATTGATGTTCTTGGGTTTTCTATTTCAAATGCACCATTATACTATGATATCAAAATAAAAGACTTTGACATGTGTTTTATATTCGATGCATGCTATATGAGTAAGCAAAACCCACGTCCTGAGAAAAATGATCTAGCAACTTCCCTCTTCGTCTTCTATCTTTGTTTTTCGTTTTCCATTTTCTGCCTTTCCACCGTTTTCTTTATCTTTATCCACCGGGATTGCTTTTTACTTATCTTCCTCGAGGACGAGTAAGAGGTAAGCTTGGGGGATTTTGATCACTCCGTACTTTAAACCTTTTTTCTGCATGTTTGCATGCCATTTAGATCGCTCAAATCGTGTTTTTCACGTTTATTCGACAATATTGCGATGCTTTTCACGATTTGTTGTTTTTGTCGTATTTCAGGAGATTTGGAGCGATTTGGAGTGATTCTGAGATGCACCCACTCCGGAGTGTCACCGACGACTCTCTTGAGGGGTATTCTGCGATTGGAGAGGAGTGGAAGAGGAAAGAACGTCGTATGAGCGACGAGGAGGCGAAAAAATGAAGTTTGGGCACTTTGAGCAATTCACTCGACCGAGTGAAGGAGTACTCAGCCGACCATCGAAAGCCCGCTCGGCCGGCCAGATTGGACACGCAATAGAGCCAATATCAGCGTGCACTCGACCGAGCATCGCCATGCCACTCGACCGAGCACCGAGTCACCCCTCGCCCGAGTAGAGCCAAGACGACGGCAACAAAAGATGCCGAACTCTCTGTTTTTCGTCTGTATAGTCCCGATGACTGACTCGGTCGAGTGGAAAAAGACGGTCCGCCCGAGTGACAACCGACGTCCGCCCAAGTGACGAAAGACCGTCCGCCCGAGTGACCTCCGAGGAGACGACCCCCGAGACCCCCAACTCTCTGTTTCTGTACAGGGTTCGTCACTCGGCCGAGTGACATTTGTCACTCGGCCGACTAAGCTGCGCTGCCTGAAGCGTAAACTGCGGATTTGAGGCTGCGCATGGGCATTTTCGTCAGGGTTTTTGGGCGATTTTGGGGGGTATTTAACCCCAGTTTTTAACCTAGTTTAGGGAGCCTTTTTCAGAACTTTTGCAGCCTTTTTTTAGATTAACTTTTTAGGGATTAGATTGAGCTTTTAGAGAGGAGAGGAAAGTGAGATTTTGTTGGATGCTATCTTGTTCTTCATTGGTTTGTATCTCTCTCCCTCAAAAACTCCATTTTTATTGATTTGTTGAATATTGCTATGAATTTTACTTGTGAATTTCTATTGCATTCTATTATGAATTGTGAGTAGTTCATCGTCTTAGGGAGTATGGATGAACCCTACGAGCCCAATTTCGGATTTGTGATGAATTGGTGAAACTATTGCTAGGATTGATTAGGGTTAGTTTGGGATTGCTATACTACGAATATCTAGGGACTCATACCGATTGGGATTTGCAAGATATTGGATCCCAATTCGATAGGAAGCCCTAGATATTCGAATTGGGTTGCAATTGAATTTCTCCGGAATCGGTTTGCAAGAGATTGGGCCGAAACTAGGGTTTTCGATTGCAATTCTATACCAATACCCGTTTGCAAGAGATTGGACGGGTAGGAACTATCCCAACCCAGGTCGTAGCTCGAGTTTGCATGAGAGTGGGCTCGAGATACGATTGAACGATGATGTTGTTCTTCACGCTAGTTTGCCTAGGTTAGGGTTTGAAAGAGATTGGACCCTACCCTAGGTTTGCTATAGACCGGCAATAGCGCGAGAGCGTGAGCTTGGTTCCACATTTAGTTGCAACTAGTTCACCCAAATTTCAAGTCTAGCAATTTTGAAACCTACGAATCACAATGATGAGATACGGCAAGTAGCGGGGACTCCCTATCCCCTAAGCATCTTTATTAATTTATTATTCCTTTATTACATTTGAACGACTGTGACCGCATATTTGCGAACATTTCTCGACTTTTCCTATAGCCAGGTGATTGAAGAAGACACTGTTATTAGGCATCCCTGTGTTCGATACCCGCTCGCCGCTACACCGTGCGCTTGCGGTAAGACTACAGTGTCGTCGCTCCGGGACGTGTATCCGGGGCGCGATCACAAATCCCCTCGTCGTGTACCGTTCTCCCACTTGGGAGAGTACACACGTGTATATGCCTCAAAATACAAAAAAATCCAAAAGAGAGAAAAGAGAAAAGAAAGAAAAAAAATTTACATATGTATAGCCAAAAATCAAAAAAAAAATAATACATATATCCAAAACCCAAAAAAAAAATTTGTGTGTGAATATTTCCCCTACCTATCATGAATAAAGGGAAGACGAGAATTTGCACCGAGTGTTCTACTCCACATCACCTCAACCCCCGTCGCTTTCGAAAACACTTGGAATAGGGAATTTCTAGCTATTATCTAGGCGATAGTGTGGTGATGGCCGAGTCCCTAGCTGTGGAGTCCTTGACACATGATGTGTTTCTATTCTCATACTCTTCTCATGCATGCTTGAGCTATATATTTACCGTTATTTATAAATCGAACCGATATTTGGGTCATTTCTTAGATTTGTGTATATGGAGCTTATTGCACGTTGTAGATAGTGACACCGACTGCTAGCAAACGACCACACTCACTCGCGCTTCACGGCGTGGGCCCACGGCACTTGTCTGGACTCGTATTCCTTGGTTTAGTGATGTGATTTGGTGTTTTCTTGCTTGGTGTGTCGTTTTTGGTTTTGGTGGCACTGACGGGCGATTTAGGATTTAGAGTTCTCTTCTTTCTCTCTTTCTCTCTATTTTCTCCCTCCGAGCTCCTACTCTCACTCGTCTTCCTCGAGGACGAGGAAGGGTTCAGCTTGGGGGATTTTGACGTGCGTTTATATTTCATATATTTACGCACGTCTTCTTCTGTGTTTTTCCACTATTTTCCGCCATCTTGTATTCGTTTTCTCGTGTTTTCGTGTTTTCTTTCACTTTTCCATGTTTTTGTATGTTTACAGGAGTTTGCTGGAGTAGGGGACATAAAACGATGATATCATGAGTCCCCGGAGCAACGGGAGGAGTCACGTGTGATCCAGGGGGCCAAACGATGAAAATCGCCATCTTTCAGCCCCCCACCCGATCGGTTGGATAGGCCAACCGATCAGGTGATGCACGCGTGCACGACCCTGTCAGCCGCTGAAGCAACGAAAGTGTCAACCGACCGGGTCGCCGACCGGTTCAACCCGACCTCTCTCTCTGGAAATTGGAGCTGAAACTCAACCGATCGGGTGATCTTCACCCGATCAGTTCACCCTTAGCCGTTTCGCCGAAGAAGATAACTCGGAGAGCTCACCCGACGGCCGGCTGATTGTGCCAAAACTTCCGAAGTCTCTGTCTTTTTGGGCAACAATTCCAACCGATCGGGTGATATTTCAACCGATCGGTTCACCCGATGAGCTCAAGATCCAAACGATGAGCAGCTTCCATCAAACGACCGTGCCGCCTGACTGGGTGAAATGCTGAAGATTGCTGCCGAAGTTCGCAGCAGGTCACCCGATCGGGTGATTCTTCACCTGATCGGGTGATGTTATTTTCTATAAATAGAGACCCTAGGTTTCCAGAAAACGGAGAGAGAGTTATTTTTTTGCTATTTTTCTCTCTCTTAACGGCTGTAATTTTCTAGATATTTGTAAGTAGTCTGATCTTTACCAAACTTTAATATAGTGTTATTTGCATTGCTCTTACTACTTTTCAATCGCCTGATCATGTTTTTAACGGTCGATTTTGATTTAGATTGCTTTTTAGTAAATATGTGTGAGTAGTTCCCAAATCTGGGATTTTGGTGGAAACCCCTTCGTGGGTTCTCCCCGATGCGTCCATAGGACTAGGAAATCGATAGGAATTATGAATCTATCAGTTATGCAGGGTGTTTTATTGTCATCGACAGGAAAAAGACCGCATTTGACCGTTGGGCCAAGGGGGAATAAACTTGGCGGTTTACTCCCTAGCCATAGCTCATGCCCTTAGCGTAGACGTCGAATCCTAACGCGCGGGAGTGGCAGGATGAGACGTTGGGAGTTATCGTTGCGAGCTTAGTGCTCCTGGAGTCGGTCAGTGTTAATGGACATGGGAATGCCCACTGACCGAACCCGGGTAGTCCGGCGTATCATCCTGGGCACCGACCGGAATATCGGGCCCATGGGATGCTGGTATCACTCTTAGAGGCAACGTCTCACCATTAGACCCTAATTCAGATCGTTATCCTACCCGTAGGCCGTATCAGCAAGAATCGCACGATAAGGTGGAAACCGAAGTCCCAGGTTTTCCCTTTATATTGTTTATCCCTCGCATTCTATTTTCTGTGACAACCCATCTACCGATTCGGGCTAGCTCGCCCATGGGGTGAATTTGGTCCTTCTTGACACAAGCACAACCACGCCTCCCTGAGTTTGACCCCCAAGCCACACTACAACACCGTGCGCTTTCGGTTATAAATATTTAAATCTCACTCCCCAATCATATATTGCACACATCTGACATTCACATTGCGGGGACGTTACCCACGGACTTTGTCGTGGCCTTAAATAGGTATTCGCCACGGATTTGTCCATGGTGACGTGCGATTATATTTCATATATTCACGCACATTTTCTTTTGTGTTTCTCCGTATTTTCCGTCGTCTTTTATTCGTTCTCTCGTATTTTCTCGTTTTCTTTCACTTTTCTTTGTTTCTCCATGTTTGCAGGAGATTGCCCGCGTAGGGGACGTTTAACGACGATATCTCAAGTACCCGGAGCAACGAGAGGAGTCACGCGTGATCCAGGGGGTCAAACGACGAAGAATACATCTTTCAGCCCCTCACCCGGTCGGTTGGTCATCTCCAACCGATCGGGTGATGCACGCGTGCACCACCCGGTCTCAGCCGGAGCTCAAGTGAAAGTCACCCGACCGGTTCACAGGCCGATTCAACGGGGGCCAACTCTCTGTCTTCTCAAGCCAAATTCCAACCGATCGGGTGACTCTCACCCGATCGGTTCATCTGTAGCTGATGCTGAGGAGCCGAAGACACGGGCACCCAACCGATCCCTTCACCCGATGGCGCCAAGATCCAACCGGTCACTCCAAGAACTCAACGACCGGTTCATATGACCGGGTGAAAGTTCGCCGTTTTCTGTTTATTATCTGTAACGGATCACCCGATCGGTTGACTTGTCAACCGATCGGGTGATACGAGATCCTATAAATAGGACCCCTATGGTTCCAGAAACGGGGGAGCTGTTAGTTTTTACTGTTTTCTCCTATTGTGACGGCTGTAATTACTTTTCTATTGTAAGTTTTCAGATCTTTCTTAAACGTTAGTATTATCTTAATTGCTCTATTTCCTTCGCATTCCAATCGTCTAATTATGATTTCAACGGTTCATTTTCGTTTAGATCGCTTTTTAATGAATATTTGTGAGTAGTTCCCAAATCTGGGATTTTGGCGGAAACCCCTTCGGGGGCTCTTCCCGATGCATCCATAGGGTTAGGAAGTCGATAGGGATTAGGAATCTAACGGTTACGCGGGGTGTTTCATCGTCATTGACGGGAAAAAGACCGCCTTTGACCGTTGGGCCAAGGGGGAATAAACTTGGCGGTTGACTCCCTAGCCATGGCTCACGCCCATAGCGTAGACGCCGAATCCTAGCGCGCGGGAGCGGCAGGATGAGACGTTGGGAGTTATCGTTGCGAGCTTAGTGCTCCCGGAATCGATCAGTGTTAATGGACACGGGAGTGCCCACTGATCGAATCCGGGAAGTCCGGTGTATCATCCTGGGCACCGACCGGAATATCGGGCCCATGGGATACCGGTACCACTTTCAGAGGCAACGTCTCACCATTAGACCCTAGTTCCGATCGCCATCCTACCCGTAGGCCGTATCGGCGAGAGTCGTTCGTTGGAGTGGAAACCAAAGTCCCGGGTTTATTTTCGTATTGTTCATACCTTGCATTCCTTTCCGTGACAACCCACCAACCGATTCGGGCTAGCTCGCCCACGGGGTGATTTTGGTCCTCCTTGACACAAGCACATCCTAGCCTCCCTGTGTTTGACAAGCCACACTACAACACCGTGCGCTTGCGGTTACAAATATCTAAACCCTGTCACGCGGGTCCCCCGGCCATTCGTGGCCAAGAGAACCGGGGACACACACGCGCGACACGTCAAGTTTATGGCGCCGTTGCCGGGGAGGCAACGTGCTTGTTATTTTAGGATCTCTTGAACCCTAGTGTCTAGCTCTTGTCCCTGCCTTGCGATAATTTTCGCATTCTTCCTTTATCCTTTTTATTTTTTTTATATTTATTTCTTATCTTATCTGTTTCTCTCCCACTTGTCGCTTCACGGGTGTTTGTTGTTTTTCATGCGCAGGAGTTCAAGAAGTCTCGATGACTTGATCCCCGTTGATCCAGAGATTAACGCCACCCTTAGGCGTTTGGCCGCTGAGAAGCGAAGAAGATAGGACCCCGAATCCATGGAGGAGAACACCCCGCCTCGCAAGTCCCTGCTGGAGTACTCGATGCCATCTATCGAGTCCACTTCCGCCATCTGTCCTCCAGCTATTACGGCCCAAAGCTTCGAGCTAAAGCCGTCTTTGGTGACATGGATCCAGCAGGATCAGTTTGCGGGTGCACCCATGGAGAGCCCGATCGAGCATCTAGACTCCTTCTTGGAGAAATGTGACACCTTCCGGATTAATGGTGTCACGACTGAGGCGATCCGTCTGAAGCTGTTCCCCTTCTCGTTGCGAGACAAAGCCAAGCAATGGCTTAGGGGGAAGGACCCCAACACTTTTAATACCTGGGAGAAGCTCGCCAACGCTTTTCTGACGAAGTTCTTTCCTCCGGGGAAGACCATGAAGTTGAGGAGTGAGATCTCCTCCTTCTCCCAGGCCAGCCACGAGTCCTTGCATGAAGCTTGGACGAGATATAAGGAGATGCAGAGAAGATGCCCTCACCATGAGCTTCTGAAATGGCAGATTATTAATCTGTTCTACAATGGGCTGAGGGATGACCTAAAATCTTCTATGGACGCCGCGGCTAGGGGTTCCTTCATGTCAAGGAGCGAGGAAGATGTCGGACATATTCTGGAAAATATGGCATCCAACAATGAGTGGTGGTGTGACGAGAGAGCCACACCCAGGTCTGGGGGTATACATAGAGTCGAGGACGTCGACAAACTTTCAAACAAGTTCGACTTGCTTTCGACCCAGATCTCCGCACTAATGGTAGGAGCCGGTGGGGTCGGTGCACAACAGATTGCAGCGGTAGAATCTGAAATTTTTGGGGAATTCGACGGTGGTGACGTCTCACCACCGTTGGATCAGGCGAGCGCAATATTTTACAACCCCACGGGAAATGCGCCGTATCCACCAAGAACCAATTCCAACCCGGCCTACTCTCCAAACAACCGAAACCACCCTAACTTTGGTTACCGGGCACCATTCCAGCCCTCGCCGCCTCAGCAGCCGCAACAACAAATATATCAGCCGGTTAGGCCACAACAGAGTCAGTTTTAGTAGCAACAATATCAGCAGCAACCTCAGCAACAATATTACGCCCCCAGGAATCAGCAGCCAATCCAGCAGCAGCAGCAGTATGGCCAACAGAGGGCCGTCTCTCCCGTTGAGTCTCTCTTGACTCAATATACAACCAACCAGGAGAAGATCAATCAAAAGCTGGAAATGGGTCAGCGGGCCCTCACGGACCAAGTAACCCAGCTGGGGTTATAAGTGGCGACCCTTTCAAGGTCACAAAACCAATTGCCGCCACAACCGGAGGTGAACCCGAGGGGAGCAACCCAAACGTCGGCACTCGTGCACGAGCACGCAAATGTGTCTGTTATCGTTCTGAGAAGCGGGACACAAATCCCTACTAGAGTGCCCCCTAACAGACCGGAAGCACCGTTGGTCGTCGAGCGACCGATCGAAAAATCAGACGACGCCGGTGCTTCGTCATCAAATCCTACGACTCCGGAGGGAGTCTCTGAAGAAGAGAAGAAGAAGAACGAGGAAGGGAGCCGGAAAGTGTTCAAACCCGTTGTGCCTTTTCCACAACGGTTAGCTCAGGCCAAAAGCGACGAGAAATATGGCAAGTTCTTCGCCATGGTCAAGGACCTGAGCTTGCAAATCCCCTTCCTGGAAGCAATCGAAACAATCCCCTCCTATGCGAAATTCCTGAAGGATTTGGTGATGAGAGGGTCTAGAAAGGAGAAAGTAGTGTTGACGACAGAGTGTAGCGCTCTCATCCAGAGGGCAAATCCGCCGAAACTTAAAGACCCGGGGAGCTTCTCAATCCCTTGCACGATCGGGGCAGTAAAGATTCATCGTGCACTCGTCGATCTCGGAACGAGTGTCAGTTTGATGCCCTTATCGATGTATAAGAGGATAGGAATGGGTGATCTGGAGCCCACCGGTATGACCCTACAACTTGCTGACCGGTCGGTCAAATATCCGATGGGGATTGTGGATGACCTCCCCGTCAATGTAAAAGGGGTGCATGTGCCAGTGGACTTCGTTGTCATAGACATGCCTGAAGACGCACACACCCCCATCATCCTGGGACGGGCTTTCATGGCCACTGCTGGCGTTTTGATTGATGTGAAGAACGGAAAACTTTCGCTAAACGTCAGCGTAGAAAAGGTTGAATTTGATCTGGGGTTGTCCATGAAGTACCCCGATCCCCCAGATGACCCTCGGTGTAATTTGCTGGAGGTGAAAGAAGATAAAGCTGCTGAAGAGAGCTCCTGGGAGATTCTCTTAAGAAACCCCCCCCCCCCCCCCCCCCGATGACTTGGGGGATTCAGAAGACCAATACGGCCCCAAGAACAATGATGCTGCTGGGAAAGCAAGTGCAGCATGTACGACCCCTCCCGGGTTCCCCAAAGCTCCTCCTACGAGGAAATCAGGGAAAGAACCCATGGACCTCACCAAAGACGAGGTCCGGATCCTAAAGAAGATGGCGATGAACGCCAATGCGAAAGAAAAGCCCCCGGATCCCAAAAACAAGGAGAGGGTGGTCGAGCAAATCTTTCTCCAGCTGCTGACTACTCCAAAGGCCGTAAGCTCCGATGAAGAAGAGATACCGAACTTCGGGCATCACCCGTATCAACCACCGTGAACATCACTTGCGGGCGTCGAGCCAACGACGTTAAACAAATGCGCTTCATGGGAGGCAACCCATGCTCTAAACTTTTGCCCCACTTTTTAGTGTTATTTTTTTACTTTATTTTATCTATTTTTATAAATAAAATCAGCCGCAAGAACATCCGTTCAGGGACTTAGACAATCTGTTGGTTTTTGCAGGAAACAAAGCCCCAACCGATCGGTTGATAACTCAACCGATCGGTTGGGATGTATCAGATACAAGCCGCAATTGTCCCCAAATGAACCGATCGGTTGAAGAATGGAGAGACCGGGTGACAGACCGGGTGATCTGGGGAGGATTCTCGGGAAATTTTTGGGAACAATCAACCGATCGGTTGAGTTAGAGCGCGATCGGTTGGGCGACCGAGTGAACAACCCTCAATTCTCGGGAAAATGAGTGCAGCGGCCAACCGATCGGTTGACAAATCAACCGACCGGTTCGCCTGTAGCACTTCTTCGGCAAGAATTTTCGACCTAACAGTCAACCGATCGGGTGACAAGTCACCCGATCGGTTCGACTTAAAACCCTATAAAAACCCCCGACCACCCGTTCGGATTCACCCTCGCCCGATCGCCATTTCCGCCGTCGTTTCGCCTGCCTCTCCTCCCCAACAGCCCGATTCACTCCCCCACGTCCTCCACTCCTCCAATACTCCCTCTCCCCACCTCCTCCATCAATCTCTCCATCATTTACACTCCCTCTCTCCTTTCATTTCGAGTTTCTGACCTAATTCCCCCCAAACAACGCCCATTTCGAAAATTCTTGCTGAAAGAGGTCGCCGCGGCTCCACGTTACTCTCATTGCACGGCGTGGGGACATCTACGAGCAAGCTTCGCCACTTCGCTTGGGTACACTCGCTCCTACGCTCATATTTCTATTTTTGCCCTATAAATTGTGCTTGCTCATTTTGCTTGTGTTAGTGTGCATTCATTGCTTTTTGCACTCATTCATACACGCACACTCACGCATGACTACGGATAAAGACAAGGGGAAGGAGATTTTGCGGGAGGAGGAACCGTCTCGAAAGAGACGAAAACAAACACGTCCCCCTTCCCGCACACGGGCACTGACACTAGGCCCTCCCCCGCCTGTTATCCCCCCTGTGGACCCAATGTTGGGCCCGCATGGGTATATCTTTAGGAACCAGGAACACAAGGATTTTTATCGTAGGCTCGATGCTCTGGGGCATCTATCAACTAAGTTCCCGCATACACAGTCGCTGATCGATCTCGGTGTCTACACCGAAGTCGAATCTCTTTTCGCTAACTTAGGTTGGTTGGTCTTTCTTAATGCATCTGCCGTATCCTACCAGGCACTCACCCTCGAATTTCTCTCTACACTTGTTTGGGAGTCTGGGCCGATCATAAAATTCCGGGTGCGTAACAGGAGTGTCACCACAAATCTGAATACCATTAACGATATATTTGGTTTCCCCAACCTTGGGGATGACTCCATCCGACACTACGGGTACACGCCCGAGTTTAACGTAGATCAATTCTGGTTCCGCCTCACACTGCTCCATAACTATCCCCGAGGAAGGGCCAAGGCCTCCTCCATCATTCATCCCGTGTTTCGTTTGGCCCACAGGATCATATCATCTGCATTTTTTCCCAGGGACGAGTCCGGCACCGTGACTATCCCTGACCTTTTTATCCTCTGGGCCATGACTTTCCCTTTTGTCCGGGACGATGATGGGATTAGCTTCAGGGCCCCTACCGTCCCCATCCATGGCGGCGATTGGCTTGTTTACAAGCTTCTCGAGATCAGCCGGGCCGGTAAGGGGAAGTTTTGTTGTGGGGGCATCATTACTATCATTTGTTCTTACCCCTAATTTAATATTCACATCCCCAATAATCTTCCCGCTGCCGCAGGACCCTCACAGCTAGATATTGATGTCCTGCGGCACATTCACATGATTAGACCCCACTCCGATGGCCGCTTCATCTTCAATTATGGCCACCCCCTAGCCCCTTACACCATTCTCCCCAACCCCGCTCGCATGACCATAGCTCTTGTGGGAGATTGGACCTTCCCACCCGATCCGAACTTCCTAGCGGGGTTGAACCTTCCTTTCCTTCCCGCGGACGCACGCAGACCACCGTCCCCTGCCGCCCACTTAGGCAAGCAGGATATCCCTGCGTCTCGGGGAGATATAGGGGCTGGCCCGAGTCGTCCTGTTTCTGATCCGGGGCCCATCATGTCTGAGCACCTCTTAGCGGCCATTTCTGGCCTTGTCTCTTGTGCCGGCATGACCACTGCCGCCGGCACCACTTCCACCTTACCTGCCAGCACCACTTCTGCCTCACGTCAGTCCACATCTTTTGGTCGCCGCCAGGTCTCCGCCCGTCTTGGTCTTGAAAGGGAGGTCGCTGCCCTCCGTGATCTCGCCATGTCCTCTACCTCCTCGGGCCCACCACCGTCCTCTTTTCTCACTCACCCACGTTTCCTCACACTTGAGAGGAACGTGGCCGCCATTCTTCGCCTTCTCACTCACATCCATGGTCCACCTCCACCTTCACCACCTCGACGATCTTCTCCTCCACCTTCACCACCTCGACGATCTTCTCCTCCACCCTCCCACACATCCCCACATTCATCACCTCCCTCACCACATTCTTCTCCTCCCTCATCTATTCCCATCCCGGTATCCACTTCCCCCCTCCCGACCACTTCCATCGCACCCACGCTACCTCCTCCCTCCTCCTCCATCACTGCATACGTGCGTCGGAGGAAATTGCCGGTGCGCTCTAGATCTCTCCCACCACCACCCACTACCGTCACCACCACATCTTCTTCCCACATTTCTATTCCTCTCACCACCGCCTTGATCGCCGTCCTACCACCACCACCCACCTCCACCGACACTCCTTCCATCGTTCACCCCACCGCTGCCCCTATTCCTCCACCTCATTCCCCACTTCTCCGCACACCCCCAGCCTCCCCCGACCACCCAGCCACACCCTCTACCGAGGAGGACGAGGACTCACCTTCTCCTGCTTTCTGATTTCTCCTTGTTTGTTTTTGACTCCCCCTTGCATATTTCTGCATTTCACGATCACATTTTATTTGATAGCACTGTCATGTCTAGCTTGGGGGACGTCTATTTTGGTGTGTTGTCGTGTTTTGTTGTTTTTCTCATTTTTTGTGTGTGTGCTTGTTTTTCCCCTTTTGAGTGTCGTGTCGTGTGGTTTTATTTCTATTTTCGTGTCGTTTGATTTTGATTTTGATCTTTCTTTATTTTCAGTTTCATCTCTGTGTTTTCCTCGTTTTCATTTCTTTTTGTGTCGGTGCGTATTCCCCCCCCATCTTCATTGCCCTCCCGTACTCACTCATATTGCATTGAGGGCAATGCAAGCTTCAGCTTGGGGGAGTCGCACTGTGTGCGTCATTTGAGTCCTTTTTCGTTTTTGTGTCGTTTTCATCGTGTGTTTTATTTTTTATTTTTCTTTTTCTTTTCTTCTTTTTATCTCTTTCTCCTAGAGATGAACCCTATGATGAATCGCCACAAAATCACACACACCTAGCATGGCATCGATAATCACAATCACTGACCCTAGGATTTCGAGTCCTCTTGCATTTCACGCATCGTGGGTACACTTAGCTTTTTGTGAGTCGTGCGTCTACCTAGCTATTTGGTGTGCTTCTAATTTGAGATTTTACTTTATATACCTGTCCAGGAATGACCCCTAGATTATCATGCTTCGATTTGAATATGCGGTATTTATTTTCCATGTCTGCTTCTGCATGCTATATATATATATATACTAGTCATACCCCGTGCCCGCGGGCACGGTTCAATTAAGATTTTCCCCCGCAAAATCTTTGTTCCCCAAAAAATTATTTCCACGGTCAAAAATGCGCGGAACAACAAATAAGCGTAAAAATATTTAGCGACACGGACGCATTCGGTGTGGAACAACGAAATCGGCGCATGCACCTTCAGCGCAGAACAACAAATTCGGTGTGGACGCATTCGGTGCAGTACAACAAATTAGTTAAAAAAATTTAACGGGCGCCTTCGGCGCGGTTCATTTACGATTCCCCCTCAAAATCTTAGATCACCCATAATTTAGCTCATCCCAAGAAATTTCAATCATTTTAAGTGGCACTAAGCAAACTTTGCATGAAATACCAAAATAGTTATTCAAAATAGTTATTCAATTTCATGTATACTGAGCATAAGTTTACAGAGCATTGATATATACTCAGAGTATTGATATGAATTTTAGTCAAGTTTCAATATTCATTTATCTCATTTATCTTAACCAATTTCAATATGAATTGAAATGAAATTGACTGATGGATATTGAAATTTCATCCATGGATATTGAGCCTAGAGCATATGAAACAATTTTAATTTCAATGGATTTCCATTTTTGTTTAACAGGATTTTTGAGCCTTCATGTAAATTGAAATTGATGGATAGGCTCAATATCATTGAAACTGATGGAAAGGCTCAATATTTTGAGGGGAAGGCTCAAAATCCATAAGTTATAAATATTTCCATGGATTTTTGATAGGAAACTGATTGTCCATCAGTTACAAAAATTTCAATTTCACTTGACAGGAAGGCTCAATATTTTTGAGCCTATCCATCAGTCTCATTGTCCATCAGTTTTTGAGCCTTGAGCATATTTTTGTTTAACGTTGTTTCAATTTCAACTTCATAGGCTCAATATCCAAGATTTTCAATTTCAATTTCATATGCATAGTATGACAGGGGACTGCAGTCTTGGATATTTGATTGATGGATATTGAAATGAAATGAGAGCTTCAGTTTTATTTGCTTAATGCTCAAAATTGTTTAATGTGAGAGCTTCAGTTAGAAATTGATATACATAAGTTACATAAGGTGAGAGCTTCAGTTTCATATGCTCGTGCACACGCGATCCAGATCTGAATCCACAGGAAATTATAGAAATCCTAAATCAAACAAAAAGGTACAGATAACTCAACACAAAAATCTTTCGATCAGGATATCTTTAACTTCTTGTTTTCAGTTGCTTTACATACCTAGCCAACTGCAAAAAAGGTCATATTTCTATGACATGAACACCTTAGTAGAAGTATGAGACATAAGGAAATAGAGCATACCAATGTCTAAGAAATACCAAAAAGCAATCAATTTCATTACCCGGGTTCATTGATTAACTATGGCACAAATATTCAGAAAATGGTTGTCATTGTAGCAAACTATTACAACAAATTTAATGGAGAAAAAAAAGAAAAATGATTGCAGAGCTTCAATTCTCAAACATTCAATATTTTGAGAGTGGATCATGTGGATAGACATCACTCATCCCATTCTCTTAGCCAAAACTCAAAATTTTTCAATCGTGCTGAATTGTCAACAATATCAAATGGGCAAACAACAGTCTTTCATATGAGAGGCAGCGAAAATTTAGTTTTCATATGCTATACAACCGCCGAAAATCCTTAAATAATTACATTAATGGAATTAAGGGGATCATACAGTGTAGATTCCTCTGACTGATGACCCAATCATATTCTTTAACATCCTACTGCATACAAATGAGCAAAGAAAAAACTTGTGTTATATGAATAAAATACTTTTGCCTCCCAAAAAAATGGGAAAATCTTCAAGTGTTTTTCTGAGTACTCATTTGAATATACAACATTGCCTTCCCTTTCTAGCCTGGCATTCTTTTCTACAACTGTTATTCCACAAATGAGCTTCATATCTTCCAGTCCATCTTTGCCTTCACAAACTCAAATTCATAGAAATGAACAACTTCTCTAAATACAAAATATAACATCCATAATTTACAGGTAGTGCATCAGCTATCGGTGGTTCGAGGCCAGGCGACGAGCCGGTGGTGCATCAAATGTCCCTGCTTACAGTTGCATTAACATGCTCAAGACTTCTCTTGCTAACTTCCTCTGGTGTTGTCTTTACACGCAAACACAATGCATCTTATCCTCCAGTAAATGTCAGGGTAATGCCAATTCAACCTCCGAAGAACCTATGCAACCAAGAAACCATCATTCACATATGAAACCACATCAGAGTAACACATGCACACAAACTGGTTCATATGGTTAATTCCAGGTTAATTCCTGGCCAAGTTCAGAATATAAATATGCATTTCAGGCGCATATTACATAGAACATGTTAATATATTATGCATTTCATGTACTATGAAATAACAGGTTCTATGAAATGCTTGAATTAACAGGTTATATGAAATATAGGTTCTATGAAAGCTACAAATACATGTTTTCAGATGTTAATTAACATTTTTTCAAGCCGTTACATGTTCTCATATAAAGTTGTTAATAACTTTATATGACTGGATTTTTGTGTTCCACGGCTACTTGATTTTTTTCAGTTTGGATGTTCAAATAGCTAATACATCTAAGAAAACATCTCAGTTTGTTAAATATATAAGATCATGTGAAAAAAATACTTGAATTAACAAATTTGACAAAAATAAAATCTATTTTTTATTTTGAATGGATGAATGACTGGATTAAGGATGTTTGAATCTGATTATTTTGATCCCCAACATCCAACAAATTCAATGAAATACTCGGCTCTAACGTCTGAAGGGAAACTTTGTTCTTTTATGGAGTTTCTTTTCTTTCTTTGGTTATCTTTTTGGTCATTTAAAACTTGCATGAACTTTTTTATTGTAAACAACAAACAGCCTGTAAAATGAAACCATGAACTTTTTTATTGTTGCTGGAAGCAGTTTGTAAACACAAACGGCCTGTAAAAAGTAAGCGGTCCATGGAATCATGGAATTTGCAAACAACTTTTTAGTATAATGGCAATTTAAACAGTAAGCAATCCATGAAATTTGCAAACACAAACAGCCTGTAAAAAGTCCATTGATTTTTTATTTTATTGTTGCTGGAATAAATAATGTATTAGTATAGAACATCATTTAAATACCATATTTAAACAGTAAGCAGTGTAAGCAACAATAAAATAAAAAATCAATTAGAAAGGTACCTAAGAGAATGAACATCACGATGTATGTAAGCTTCAGATGAGGATATTTGAGACTTTAGCAGTAAGAGAATAGCCTGTTGTTTAGCATTCCCATCATATTTCAAAAGTCAAGCATCCACATAACTGCAGCTAACCCACTTAAGACAATGTGATCACAAAGGAAATTTTTTTTAGGAAAACAGTCAGCAGAGCATGGAATTCCATCATATTTCAAAATTCAAGCATCAGTTGATTCTTTGTGGATAAGCACACTGGAAAACAAATATAAGAATTAATCAATTAACCAAAACTTTGTTGTCAGCTTCTTGAATCCCTTAAATTGGTTCGCTACCAGAGCCATTCTCTTTGTGCATCCACAGCCTTCATGTTGGTTTCTACAGCGGCATTGGTCCATAGAGGGAACTAAAGTAGTTGAGGCATTTGTTGGCCGTTCATTGTGGACTTTTAAGCTGCTGATACTGAATGATCCGATCTCATGAACCTTTCCTGCAATACACACCAACGAACCGATCAAGACCAAGGAACCGAATTGCCTCAATTTCCTATAATTCTACATCCTTGCCAGTGTTAGCACCTGTCGACAATGTTTTCTAGCAAAAATCAACGTTGCATATACTGATTCATTCCACATACAAAAAAATTCAATTTGTTGGTGTCTTCAAATATATTTTGTTACTGAAGTAACTTGTTGTTTTAGCTTCGTGCCAGCATAGGAGATCCTTAAATTGCAGCATTTCCATTGATGTTGTGGTCAAACTGGGAAAGAGGGCCATGGTGCAGCCTGTCAAACTCATCCTGGCTCAAACTGACCTCATAAATGCCAAAGTAAATCTCATACACTTGAGTTTATATGTCCATATAAAAGAATACCATGGAACTTAGAAGATTAAAAAACAAAAATTTAGAACATTAAGAAAAGAAAGCCAACCAAACTCAATCATTAGACCCACCCACCTACCCACCCACCTTACACAGCCTGATGACATGCCTGCTAGCTACCTCTCACTCAAAACATCTCCCAATCAAGCATCAGTGTTGGATTGCCGCAGACGTGGCGGCCGATGATGGCCGGGTCGTCACCACTGCCGTCATCAAAACCAATTTCTTTTAATAATTTGTTACTCAGTGGATGATGCAAGGGAAAGCTTGTTGAAATTCATTTCAACTCAACTGGAAAAATATCTAGAGCCAACATTCAAATTTGTGAGAAAATATAACTTGAGAAATGTCATCTTCATCAGGGTATTTGTTTGTCAAATGAAATTTATGCTAAGTGTTTTATTAATTTCTACTTTTTAGTCAATTTGAAGTTGTCATCGATACTTTAACTTCAAGTGAAAGATGCTTTCAACATCAAGTTAGCACAAAGGAATTCAATAGAAACACATAGGCAAGTTAAATTTCTGATCATTTATCGAAGAATCTATAACTAAAGTAGTTCTGTTTAGGTTATCAATGAGTTCATGCATAATAGCATTAATACATGTTTGATGTGCCTTGAAAACATATGTAAATAAACCCATACATGGAGACAGTAACTCTTCACCATTCACATATCAGAATATGGTCATGTATAATTGGTTTCCGTGCATATAGTTTGCTTTCTTGGCAGAAAAAGGGAATGCAATAGAAGCAAGTATCAAGAATAGCGTAAAACGCATAGTAGACTGATTATTTGATTAATAATGTGTCTCTTGGATTCTTCGCCATGCCTAAAATCACCCGGCATTGTGGGCATGTACCTTAGTTTAAAATAATAGTAAACAAATTTAGTTCGACCATTTGAGGTTTGTATCCAGTCTCAAACAAAATTAAACAGTTAAGTTAAACAAAATTTGTATAGCAGTAAAACACTTGAATTAAGTCTTTCGCAAATATAATAGCATTAAAACCCAATTACACATAAACATAACACCCAATTTATATGCGTAATTACACATAAATTCAGCCCTATAATGAGGGAAGCAAATATTAGAAGCATGTCAATTACATATGCAATAACATGGCAATGACAGGATTAGTATTGTGACAGGATTTTGGAAATTTGAATGAAAGTGTCCTGTTAAAAAAATAACCAAAATGAAGCAAATCAGCAAGCTCTCATCCAACAATAAAATTTTCATTAACAAATTAAAAAAATCATCAAGCTCTGATCAAGCTCTTATCAGCAAGCTCTTATCATTAACAAATTAACAAATTCATATTAAAAAAATCTTCACAGGACCCAAAAACTGACATTATATGACCTTATATGAAAAAAACTTATATTGAACAATTCCAAATGCCATTCACAGGACCTTATATTCACAGGACCTTATATAAACAATTCCAAATGCCAAAAACTTATATTGAACAATTCCAAATGCCATTCACAATTCCAAAAACTTATATTCACAGGACCTTATATGAAAAAAACTGACATTTGAACAATTCCAAATGCCATAATGCAATACTTCAAATGCCAATTCTCATTGAAAGGACCCAAAAATCCTTATATTGACAGGACCCAAAAATTATCAATTGAATTGGCATTTGAAGTATGAACAATTCCAATACTTCAAAATACTTCAAAATACTTCAAATACTTCAAAATACTTCATTGGCATTCCAACCTAATACTTTAAAATACTTCAAAATAATTCAATTTGCTTGGAATGCCAATGATTTGCATTATGTCAGTTTTATATGAACAATTCCAATACTTCAAATGCCAATTCATTAGGTGAAATTGAAATACTTCAAAATACTTCAAAATAATTCATTAGGTTGGAATGCCAATACTTCAAATAATTCATTGGCATTCAAAATACTTCAAAATAATTCAATGCCAATTCCAATACTTCAAAATGCAAATCATTGGCATTCCAAGCAAATTGACATTGAACTCAAATTATCAAAGTATCAATTCAAATGCAAATGAACTCATGGGCATTCAAATACTTAAATCCATGGTTTCCATATCCAAAAGTACACATTCAATTTTTCTCCATAATTGAGAACATTGTTTAAAAATCCTCATATCAAAAATTGAACCAATTGCAGTAATTCTGCAAGCTATCAAAAATCCTCATATCAAAAATCCTCATATCAGTATCCCAATATCAAAAAACAATTTCATATCAGTTTCCCCATATCATTATCTGCAAGCTATCAAAATGTCCAATAGCTATTGGAAGTGAAAATTGTAATTTGATGATATATCAAAATGTCCTGTGAAGAGCTTATCAAAATTTCAAGCAATAGCTTATCAAAATGTCCAATAGCTTGCAAGTGTCCTGTGAAGAGATTATCAAAATGAAGAGAATTTGATAAAGTGTCATGTTTAAAGTGCAAGCTATTGGACTTCCAATAGCTTGCAATTCCAATAGCTTGCACTTCCAATAGCTGTTTTTTCTTTAGCTTGCACTTTGGAATTTGATGATATGGGAATAAATACTGCCAATATTGGAAGTCCAATGCTATTGGAAGCTAAAGTGCAAGCTAAATATCTTCATTTTGATAATCTAAATACTAAAGTGCAAGCTAAAGTGCAAGCTAAATACTGCCAAAGTTCAAGCTAAAGAAAAAATACAGGAATATTCAAGTGTCTTTGTTCAAAGTGCAAGCCAAAGTGCAAGCTAAAGTGTCTTTATTCAAGTGTCTTTGTTCAATAAAAATACAGGAATATTGCCCAAGTATTTGACATTCAAGTATGTATTTAGCTAAATATTGCCCAAGTATTTGACATTCAAGTAGCCAAGTATTTGAATAAAATATTTTAGCCAAGTATTTGACATTCAATTAGTGTCTTGAATAAAATATTTAGCTAAAATACTCTCACCCAAGTATTTGACATTCAATATTTTTACGGGAATATTGCCCAAGTGTCTTGACATCATCTTGAATATCAAATTCCTTCAAATTTCTTATTGTATTTGCTAAAGTGCAAGCTAAAATATTTTGAATATTGGGCAAATATTTATTCAGCATAAATACAGAGAAAATTTATGAAGATATATGCCAAAGTGCAAGCCAATATCCAATAAATTCAGCAGGAGTCAATAAATTCATAAATCCAATATTCAAAATAGTGATATGGGAATAAATACTGCCAATATTTGCTGAATTTCCAGTTGCAAATATCCAGGAAATTCAAAATGAAGAACACCATAAAAATGAATTTGACTGAAGGGCCTATCCATTGTGAATTTAACATACATACATTCAGAATAAAGTTTTTGAATTTGAATATAACAAATTTGACATACTTTACATTCACAGTATGTAAAGTATTGGGAATATTTGTCAAATATTCATATAACAAATTTGACATTATAAAGTATTGGTTTTTCAGGCCATTCACAGAATTTCACAGAATTTGGGATAACTGTGAAGAAGACTACACATTGCTAACCAAAAACATGTCCAATACAAAATTGCTGGCATTTATCCACATTTTGAAATATGTCCAATGTCCAATACAGTCAGAAATTATACGTATAGACATTACAAAAAAATGTCCATTCACAGAATTTGACATAACTGAAATGATTTCTGAATTTAACAACTATTCACAGAATTTGACAAATATAACAAATATAAAGTATTGGTTTTTGAATTTGAATATAACAAATTTGACATACATATTGGTTAGAAATATTCACATATAACCAATACTTTATATGTGAATTTGAATATTCACAGAAATTTGACATACATACATTCAGAATAAAGTTTTTGAACATAATTTATATTCATAGTATGTCAAATATTCATCAAACAAATTTCTCACCCATCAATTTCTGCATATGGGTGAGAAATTGAATTTTTGCTCAAGTGATAGCTTCTCACCCATCAAATTGAATTTCTGCATATGGGTGAGAATTTGAATTTAAAGTGAAAGCTATCAAATTCACTTGATATCAAAAATGAATTGAGATAATTTGAATTTGAATTGAAATTGCTTTTGAACTTGAATTTTTGCTATCTACTGCATAAAGATGTATGCAAAAATTCAAGTTCAATCCAAATTTCAGTCACATTCTTGATTTTGAAGAGGTGATCAAGCATTTTGAAGAGATGATCAAGCATTTTGAAGAGGTGATATGAATTTGTTGATTAACAGTCACATTTTGCACAGTTATATAACCATTTCTTAAAATATTAAGCATCTGTATTCATATAACCATTCATATTTTGCAAACATCTCATTCATATAACCATTCATATGGTGTAAATACCCAAATTTTGAAAAATTAAACCATCTAGGAATGCTAATCAATTTTTTTGGGTCCTGTCATTTAACCATTATTGCAAACATCTCTATTGCAAACATTGGAATCTGGATTTGGATTGAACTTGGGTGATGAGGTAGAGATTTATGTTAAATGAAGAACTATTGCAAATCTCTATTCAAGTTCAATCTCTATTGCAAACATCTATTGCAATCTCTATTCAAGTTCAATTCATCAGAATATCTTTATGAAAATTTAAGTTCAATTCAAGACTTGAATGAAGAACTATTGCAAACATCCAAATTTAAGTTCAATAGTTTTTGTTTCTGTGTAGATGGGGGGCATCATGTTTTTAGTTCAAGTTCAATAGTTTTTTGCAAACATCCAAACAATGAAATAGTTCTATTGCAAACAATGAATTTGGATTTGGGCATCATTGTTTTGGATGTTTGCACAAAAACAAAAACTTTAAGTTCAAATAGTCATCTATTGCAATCTCTATTCAAGTTCAATAGTTTTTTGCAAACATCCAAACATCAAAAATTATTGCAAACAAAAACTATAGAATAGATGAATGAAGACTATTGTAAAAACTATTGCAAATAATCTGTGAAATGCAATTTGTTAACCAATCAAAAAAATAATGTTGAAATGCAAATTTTCTGAAAATTTTTGAAAATTGCATTCAAAAATAATGGATAACCAATATCAACTCACATCCCTTCAAAAAATCAATTTAAATTTTCTGAGATTCAAAAATAATGCATTTTTATTGCAAAAAATCAATTTAAATCTTTGAATGCAAATTATCAATGTGAGTTGATAACCAATCAAAAAATCAAAAAAATAAGCACTCAAGTCACTCAGTGCTCTTGAGATAAATAGCATTTTCATTTAAATTTGTGTGAATGTTTGTGTGAATTGAGATATTAAATTGCTCAAGTCACTCAAAAATATCACTCGGGAATTTTATATCAAGAAATATCACTCAAACCTATTAGAAAAAATACGTATGGGAGGGAAACAAATATCACTCAAAAATCACTCAATATTAAATCATTCTCAATATCACTCAAATTTCAGTTCAAAAAACATGGAATTGCCAATTGCCAACAAAACTTGAGAAATTTCATATTAAATCATGGAATTGATTCACATGATTCACAGTTGCAAAATTCTCAGTTCAAAAAAACTTACCAATTTCTCAAGCTTGTCATGTTATTCAGTTGCAAACTTCCATGATTCAAAAGAAATGAAATTGTCATGTTATTCAGTTCAAAAAACTTGAGAAATTGATTCACATGATTCACAATTGCAAATTCTCAACATGATAAATTTAAAAGTATAAGAGAAATTTAAATTTGAGAATATAAATTGGAACCAGGGTTATGTACTTGGATAGCATTATCAACTGGATAGCATTGTGCTGTGAATTTGAACTAAATGCTAAATGCTAACTTGGATAAGAGCTAAATGCTATCCAAATCAAGTTTCAAGCTTACAATACTCAGTTGGAACAAAAATTAAATGGCTCATATTCTTTCAAGTTTCAAAAATAAAACAAATAGTCTAATATTCTGATAGAATATTAACAGGACAATGTTTAAGTACTCAGAATGTATGAAAATTGGTTGAATATCTAATGGAATGACATATTAGATTGGTTGTATATGAAATATCTTGATTTGCATTATATAACTACAATGAAATATCTTGATTCAAGTTATCTTGATTTGCAGTATCTCATATCTAATGGAATGACATATGTGATTTCAGCATGTCAGCAATTTTGCATCTTGATTTCAGCATGTATGAAAACTTGAATCAAGATAATTTTGCAACCTTATACAACCAATTTTTACATCCTTAAGAATATTAGATTTCAGCATATGTAATTATCAAGATTGTAAAAACCAACAAAATTATCTCATTGTCCTGTTAATATCAAGAGTCTAAATACATTTAAATTTAAAAAATTATCTCATTCTGATAGCATATGTAATTATCAAGATTCTGATAGTGTGGGTTTGTTAAAACCAACAAAATTATCTCCTCATTGTCCTGATAGTGTTGGTTTATTCACAGGACATATCCTGATAATTACATGATATGTAATTTTTTAAAACCATTCCATTATCATATGCTTCAGTAGCCACATTTGCATTATTTCATTTGCATACATGAAAATCAAAATGACATTTTTTAAAAAAATGATATTATCCTGTTGATATGTTAACATATCTAGTCATTCCATTAGATTGGATAACATTATCCAATATCTCATTACCCATTTCTACAAACAATACACCCAATTACACAAAACATTATCTCATTGTCCTGAGTTATATAATCCATTACCCAATTACACAAAACAACAATCCATTACCCAAACAACACACCCAATTACACAAACAACACACCATATCCATTTCTGAGTTATATAATGAGATTCAAGATATGTTGATATGTGTATGCAAATCACATATGTCATTCCATTGTAGTTATCACATATGTCATTCCAATTTTCATACATGCTGAAAGCAAGATGCAAAATTTTATCTCATTCCATATACAACCAATTTTCATGTATGCAAAATTATCTTGTATAATGACATATTTTTACATCCTAATAGTAGATTCAAAATTATCTTGATATTTACATATGCTGAAATATGATCATTACATATGCTATCCACATACAACTGAGTTATATAAGGATGTAAAAAATACCTCTTATTACAATGAGATTCAAGTTATCACATGTATGAAAATTTGATCATATAACTCAGAAAGTTTATATAAATTATAAAAAAGCTACTTGAATCAGATTTACATCAAAGTTTATCACATCTGAGATTTACAATGAGATTTACAAATGAGATTTACATCAAAGTTATTATCAAAGTTATTACAATGAGATTTACAAATCTCTTATATGATCAAAGTTTATCACATATGTAAAAATCACATATGCTACTTGAATCTTCATACATCATAAAAAATATCTCCTTCTATGTGAGATAAATAACCAATAAAAAATCTAAAGATTATGAAGATTGCTCAAATTACTCAGGACAATTGGTTACTCAGGACAATTATTAACATTATGAAGATTACTCAGAAGATTACTCAAAAAATTATTAACATTATGAAAATTTTATGAAGGTCACTCAAGAATTATTAACTCAAAATTATCACTCAGAAATTTAAAATCAAAAACTATCACAGGAAGCAGGGCAAATTTAAAATGGACAATGCAGTGGGGTGCTATGCTTGATGAGGGTTGAAGAAACATACGTTGAGCTGCTTGGCGTGTGCTCTTCTTGATGTGCTGGTGTGAAGCAGGGCAAATTTCAGGTAGAAGAAGATGGCGAGGAGATCTGGAGGAGTTGCTGAGGCCGTGATGAAGATCAAACAGCTGAAATATGAGGCTAAATTAAAAAATTTGAGGGTGAAATAAATTAAAAGAAAAGATGAGTCTTGATGTACTTGCGCTGCGTTGTTGAGCTGAGGTAGAAGAGGGTGCTTGAGCTGAGGTAGAAGATGAGGTAGATGTGTTGTTGAGCTGGAGGAGAGTTGTTGAGCTGAGGTAGAAGAGGGAGCTTGAGCTGAGGTAGAAGATGATGGCGTTGAGGGTGATCTCCTGTGCAATGCTTCCTTTTGGCGTGCAAAGAAATTATGTTCTTCAACCGTGATGTGATCAAAATTGGTTCCCTCTCAACTGTGATGTGATCTAAATACTTTCCCTCCCAATTCGAGAAGATGTAAAGGGTTTGAGTTCAAAATTTTAAATACAATGATTTGATTTCTTATTACAATTTCTCATATCTCAATTTCTCAAACCCAATTACAAATAACCCAATCTCTACAAACAACACACCCAATTACACATAACCAATATCTCTTAACCAATATCTCTTAACCAATATCTCTTATCCATTATCTCTTAACCAAAATCTCTTATACATACAACAATACACATATCCACATATAACATTACACATAACCAATTTCTCTTATCCAATTTCTCTTATCCAAAAACCCATGATAACATCCCTGTTTTATAATATAGATATCGGGTACTTCATTTCGCATGTGTCGGGATTCCACAATTAAGGACTAGGACAACCCATTTAGCCTATGCTCTATTTAGCGAGAATAGTTTCCTTTGCCCAAGTGTTTAGATTTCGACTTCTTTTTTGTTTTACTTGGTGCAAATCCCCTCATCGTGTACCGTTCTCCCACTTGGGAGAGTACACATGTGTATAGCCAAAAACCCAAAAATCCAAAAAGAAAAGAAAAGAAAAATTTTGTATAGCCAAAAAGCCAAAAAAAATACAAATACCCAAAACCCAAAAAAATTTCAAGTGTGAATATTTTTCCTATCTACCGAGAATAAAGGGAAGGCGAGAATTTGCACCGAGTGTTCTACTCCACATCATCTCAACCCCCATCGTTTTCGAAAACACTTGGCTTAGGAACTTTTTAGCTAGTATCTAGGCTATAGTGGCGTGATTTCCTTAACCCTAGTTGTGGAGTCCCCGATGCATGATACGCTTCTATTCTTATACTCATCTCATGCGTGCTTGAACTAATATTCACCGTAATTTCAAATTCGAATCGGTATTTGGGTCATGTCCTGGATTTGCGTATATGAGCTCATAGCACATTGTAGAAAGCGACACCATTTGCTAGCACACGACCGCACTCACACGCGCTTCACCGCGTGGGCCCACGACACTTATTTGGACTCGTTTTCCTAGGTTTAGTGATGTGATTTGACGTTTGCTTGCTTGGTGTGTCGTTTTTTATTTTGTTGGCTCTGACGGACGATCTAGGATATAGAGTTTTCTTTTTCTCTCATACTCTCAATTTTTCCCCTCCGAGCTCCTACTCTCACTCGTCTTCCTCGAGGACGAGGAAGAGTTCAGCTTGGGGCATTTTGACGTGCGTTTATATTTCATATATTCACGCACGTTTTCTTTTGTGTTTCTCCGTATTTTCCGCCGTCTTTTATTTGTTCTCTCGTATTTTCTCGTTTTCTTTCACTTTTCTTTGTTTATCCATGTTTGCAGGAGATTGCCCGCGTAGGGGACGTTTAACGACGATATCTCAAGTCCCCGGAGCAACGGGAGGAGTCACGCGTGATCCAGGGGGTCAAACGACGAAGAATACATCTTTCAGCCCCTCACCCGGTCGGTTGTTCATCTCCAACCGATCGGGTGATGCACGCGTGCACCACCCGATCTCAGCCGGAGCTCAAGTGAAAGTCACCCGACCGGTTCACAGGCCGGTTCAACGGGGGCCAATTCTCTGTCTTCTCAAGCCAAATTCCAACCGATCGAGTGACTCTCACCCGATCGGTTCATCTGTAGCTGATGCTGAGGAGCCGAAGACACGGGCACCGAACCGATCCCTTCACCCGATGGCGCCAAGATCCAACCGGTCACTCCAAGAACTCAACCGACCAGTTCATATGACCGGGTGAAAGTTTGCCGTTTTCTGTTTATTATCTGTAACGGATCACCCGATCGGTTGACTTGTCAACCGATCGGGTGATACGAGATCCTATAAATAGGACCCATATGGTTCCAAAAACGGGGGAGCTGTTAGTTTTTACTGTTTTCTCTTATTGTGACGGCTGTAATTACTTTTCTATTGTAAGTTTTCAGATCTTTCTTAAATGTTAGTATTATCTTAATTGCTCTATTTCCTTCGCATTCCAATCGTCTGATTATGATTTCAACGGTTCATTTTCGATTAGATCGCTTTTTAATGAATATTTGTGAGTAGTTCCCAAATCTGGGATTTTGGCGGAAACCCCTTCGGGGGCTCTTCCCGATGCATCCATAGGGTTAGGAAATCGATAGGAATTAGGAATCTAACGGTTACGCAGGGTGTTTCATCGTCATCGACGGGAAAAAGACTGCCTTTGACCGTTGGGCCAAGGGGGAATAAACTTGGCGGTTGACTCCCTAGCCATAGCTCACGCCCTTAGCGTAGACGCCGAATCCTAGCGCGCGGGAGCGGCAGGATGAGACGTTGGGAGTTATCGTTGCGAGCTTAGTGCTCCCGAAATCGATCAGTGTTAATGGACACGGGAGTGTCCACTGATCGAATCCGGGAAGTCCGGTGTATCATCCTGGGCACCGACCGGAGTATCGGGCCCATGGGATGCCGGTACCACTTTCAGAGGCAACGTCTCACCATTAGACCCTAGTTCCGATCGCCATCCTACCCGTAGGCCGTATCGGCGAGAGTCGCTCGTTGGAGTGGAAACCAAAGTCCCGGGTTTATTTTCTTATTGTTCATACCTTGCATTCCTTTCCGTGACAACCCAACAACCGATTCGGGCTAGCTCGCCCACGGGGTGATTTTGGTCCTCCTTGACACAAGCACATCCTAGCCTCCATGTGTTCGACCCCCAAGCCACACTACAACACCGTGCGCTTGCGGTTACAAATATCTAAACCCTGTCACGTGGGTCCCCCGGCCATTCACGGCCAAGCGAACTGGGGGCACACACGCGCGACACGTCACATGGCGGATACTTTTATATTGTTTTTTATTCGGATTATCGGACACGGACATCCGTGGGCATTAACCCGTGGCAAATTATCGGCCAAAAAAAGTCCGTGGTCAAAGGGGTTATTAGCGACTACGGTATCAGCAACGGATTTTCGGCCACAGAATTTTTTTCTGTGGCCGTAACGTTTCAGCCACAGAAACCTGGCTTTCAGCCATGGATTTTTCTGTGGCTGAAAGTCGGTTATGTAGTAGTGTTAGACTATCTTGTCTACTACTATGTTGTTTATGTTGTCAACTATGTTCACCACGTTGGTTACTATGTTGTTTATTAATCACCATGTTTAGGATGTTAGACTATGTTGTCTACTACTATGTTGTCTGTTGTTAAATATGCGTTAGTGTCTTAAATATTGCAAGCATACGGCTCGTATGCAGCCGGTGTCAAACACAGAGAGGCGAAGGTTGAATCAGGGATTAGTGACGAGTTTTGTATTTTCGTGAGATCGGTGTAACAAGGGTGAAGAGCAATTGATTAGGGGGTAATTCAATTAAGAGAGAGGGCTAACATATCATTGCTATTGTAAGTCTTAAGCTATATGGGTCTAACTTCTCGATCCAAGGATTATAGTCATCGACGATGACTGAGTTTCAATCCTCATCCTCTCGACGTCTAGCCCTGAGAGAGGACTCAGAGAATAGGTTGGATCTCTATTGTAGCCCCGATGGGTCGTTTGCCTCTACGATATACGTGTTTCTAGTGAGTATGCCCGATGGTTCATCGGTGCCTGGCACTAAAAGTCAACCCCCATTAAGGGCATCAAATCAAAACTCCATTGGGTCATTGGTGATTAAGATAATGTAGCTATATAATAGGATGAGTTTGTTGGATACAACGACTGATGACTTCGTGCTTGATGATAACAAACGTGTATGAACGTTCTGATGTATGTGCTAAGTGTCTTCAGGAGTGGTAGGCTCGTAAATAATCAAAGAGGGTCTTGGTCAAAGTGATGGAGATAATGGCTACACATATTCAAATTGGACTAAGTCAAATGATGGAGGGATAAGGAAGCAATCTATTTGGATTGATTCATATCAATTGGTTCTTAAATCAAAACCCATAAAACTCAAATCAAATCCTATTGCATATTTTATTCAAATCACAAATTCCTTGTAAATCCCTAGATATATGTGATTCTCTCCTTAACGACCATAAACCCCAACCCTATCTACTTAAGCACGCATCCAAAGAAGAGAATCCAAAGGTGGCCAAAAATTTCCCAAGGCAAAAACCCTATCACGCACGCATCTTCCTCTCCAAGCCATAACTTCCACAAGCAGCAATCTTCTTCAAAATTCTAGCCGTAAACTTTGACTCTTCTCCTACAATTCATCAAGAGGAAGCAAGCCGCAATATTTGACTCCTCTCTTACAATTCATCAAGAGGAAGAAATCCATCATCAAGGAAAAGAAAAGGAGACATCAAAGCCACATGCAACTAAAAGAACACATGGCCAATGAGTTTTTCCTTTCATTCTTCATTTACTTAAGAGACTTGATTCTCCACTAATTAACCTTTTGTTTGTATGCAGGAGCACCAACAAAGTAGACACAAGTTCCAATCCCTCAAATTCATATGTACAACATCAAGCAGCAACATTGTGCACCAATCAACAACTAGCTACAAGATGTAATCTTTGACCGACCATCCCAATGCGCTATCAACCTTGCTGACCGAGGCTCCCTCCTGCACCAAGGCCCTGTTGATCGACAGCTTCACCCAACCATCCTACCTTGCTGACCGTTACAAGCCACAAACCTACTTGTGTTGCCAACCGAGGGGCTACAACTGCTCAAAGCCTTGCCGACCGAAGGGACTTCTGCAAATTTGCTGCGTCGACCAACAATCACAAGTGTCATCCACACTCATGCACCAGGGCATCAACTTCCACTTGTCAATGGTAGGAGCTCCCGCATCCAATCTTGCAGACCGAGTCACCTTTCCATCATCCAAACTTACCGACCAAGAGGAGACACGCACCAAAGCATTGCTGGTTGGGACTTCAGATTGACGAGAACATCTTGTCAGATTAGATCTGACCAAGCGCTGAATGACAGAGACAACGACATCATTACAAACTGAGCGATTCTAAACTCCTTGTTATTTTATATTTGTGAAATTGATGTGTTGATCTTTATAGAACCCGTATACTCTTCTTTTACGGACTTGACTAGTTGGGGTTAGTCAAGAGAGAGCTTTTAATAGGTTATTAGTGTTTGGTACTTCAGTGAGTGTGGTACGAACTTGGTGAGCATAGAGTGGGTGCTCGTAGCTCTTTATAGTTGTACCCTTGACATAATTAATGCTAATAATTGCTTTAGGGTTGGAGTAGGTCGTTAGGACAACCAAACCAGGGTAAATCGCTCGTGCACTCTGTGATTTCTTGTTATTTACTCTGTGTTTGAATATCGGTGCTGAATAATTGCATGTATTATCTGAGAATTTTTATTAGCCTATTCACCCCCAGGCTTAGATCCAGATCCAATAAGTGGTATCAGAGCAGGTTAGAGGATCTAGGTAAGATGACCATGAATATTTCTGATTCTGCCTTTGCAGATGGTCAATCCATCTCCCGAACCCCTAAGTTTAACGGTGTTGATTTTGCTTACTAGAAAACTAGGATGAGAATATATTTAGCGTCTGTTGATTATGATATGTGGAACATTATTGAAAAAAGATATAAACCCACCGCTATTAAAATTGAAGACACTGAAATTCTAAAACCAGAAGATAAATGGGATGATGTTGATAAAAACATTTTTCTCTGAATAATAGAGCTATGAATGCACTTATTTGCTCCTTAGATAAAGCTGAGTTTAATCGTATCTCTCAATGTCAAACTGCACAGAAAATTTGGCATATGCTTGAGGTGCCACATGAGGGAACATCACTGGTGAAGGATTCCAGACTTGTCTTGCTTAGCACAAAATATGAAAGCTTTCGTATTCATCCATTAGAGTCCATCAAGGAGATGTTTGCGAGGTTCACAGACATCGTCTAAAAATCTAGCTCTCTTGGAAAGCCATACTCAAGCCTGGAGAAAATAAGGAAGATCTTGAGGGCGTTGCCGAGCTCTTTCCGTCCCAAAGTCACAGCCATTCAGGAAGACAAGGATCTATCAAAGATGAGGGTAGAATATTTGATAGGAAACTTAATGTCACATGAGATTGAGTTGCAGAGCATTGAAACTAGAGAGAAAGCTGAGATCAAGACTTCTAAAGCACTAGCTCTTCAAGCTAAGGAAAAAGAAGATAATGATCTTGATGAGGAGCAAGCACTGATGGTCAAATGTTTCAGAAGATATATCAATACCAACCAAGGGAGAGCTGAAATGTCAAAAAGGTTTAATCGCTCTAACAAATTTAATTCAACTAAAAAATCTTCTGAGCAGACTGCTACTGATAAAGTTCAATGTTTTAAATGCAAAAAGGAGGGACACTTTATGAAGAATTGCCCACAAGCAAAGAACAACACTACGGAGAAGAAATGAAAATCTTTAGCAGTAATATGAGATGAGGATAGCGAGGACGAGACTCAGAAGGAGACTACCCGCTCCTCCCTTTGCTTGATGGGAGAGCTTGATGAGGTAAAATCTTGCACCAAAGTCAACTTCTGAATGTTGTTAAAGAAATGCAAGGTAAAATTGAAAGCCTAGAATCAACTATAGAGAAACTTGAATCCACGGTAGAAAAGTATAGAAATGCTAATGATGAACTGCAACAAGACAATTACAACATGTCATTAGAAGTTGTTAAACTGAAAGAAAATTTTTTTGCATGTAATTCTACCATTAATTTGTTGAAAAAATAAAAATCTACCATGCATGAAAAAGCTGATTGCTTAATTGTCCTATTTTCTTAAAAGAAAACAACATGCATAAAGAAGAAGCTCTTGAGCTAGAAAAGAAGTTGGTTAATCTTAAAAACAATGAGGAATAGAACAAAAAGGCTTTTATCAATAAATGTATCATGCTTGTTAATGAAAACATGTACTTAAAATCTAAAGTATCTGATCTTGAGCTAACTATTAAAAAATTTGGTGTTGGAAAGCATTCATTGGACATTATTCTAGGAAGTCAGATACAAGGAAACAATAGGCGGGTTTGGGCTATATGAATAAAATTGATGAAAGGCCAAGAACTAATAAGAGGATTCAAAAAGAAACTAGTGTATGTAGAAGTGTTTTTTCTAAATGTTATACGTGTGGTGGTGTTGGTCATGCATATTATAATTGCAAATATAGGAACAAGAATATTAATTCAAACAAATTTGGTTTCCAAAAGGTACATTGACTAACACCAGTGGACCTACTTGGATTCATAGGTCACATCATGTTCTTCTTATGTGTATGTACATAGCATGGCTAAGGGACAACAGTGTGAGTGGTACTTAGACTCTGGCTGCTCAAGACACATGACAGGTGATAGCAAAAAGTTTCATGGCCTTGTAAAGCATGAAGGAGGAAGTGTTAATTTAGGGGAAAATGGGAAATGCAGGTAATTGGTAAAGATGTTGTAGATAACGACATCTTTCAGCTTACAGATGTCCAATGGGTGGAAAATCTTACACATAATCGCATTTCTATTAGTCAGCTGTGCGACAAAGGAATGAAAGTAGAATTTGATGCACAACTTTGTAGAATTATTGATATCTCCACAGGTGACATTATTATTACAATAAATAGAAAGAATAATGTTTACACTATTATGATTGAAGAACTAACTATTTCTAAATTCTTACTTGTCAGAGAAGAAGAGACCATGATATGGCACAGACGATTAGCACATGCAAGCATAGGATTGCTAAAGGAGCTTGAAAATAAAAATCTGGTAAGTGGACTACCACATTAGACCTATGAAAATGGTAAGTTGTATGTGGCATGCACAAAAGGTAAGCAAACTAGATCAACTTTTTCTAGCATTAAAGAAGTTGCCACCACACACATATTGGAATTAGTGCATATGGATTTATTTGGACCCACATACATTGCTATCATAGGAGGTAAAAAGTTTTGTTTAATATTGGTTGATGATTACTCTAAGTACACATGGGTTTACTTCTTAGCCAAAAAATCAGACTTAATTGAAAATTTTCAAAACTTTTGCATACAAGTTTCTAATGAGAAAAATACTTCCATTATAAAAATTAGAAGCAATCATGGAGGCGATTTTGAAAATGCTACTTTTTAAAACTTTTGTCATGAAAAAGGAATTTTACACGAATTCTCTTCTCCTAGAACACCCCAACAAAATGGAGTGGTCGAAAGAAAGAATCGAACATTAAAAGAGATGGCTAGGAGTATGATAAATGAGTATAGCTTGCTTATGTATTTTTGTGCTTAGGCCATTAATACAGCTTGATATGTGTGCATTAGAGTTATGATTAGACCTTTAATGAACAAAACTTCTTATGAACTATGGCATGACAACACTCCAAATATTTCTTACTTTAGAGTTTTTGGATGCAGGTGCTATATACTAAATACTGGAGATCAACTTGGCACATTTGAATCCAAATCAGATGAGGACTTTTCGTGGGATATTTAACGAGGAGCAGAGCATACAGGATATATAATAAAGACACTCTTACTGTTATTGAACATATTCATGTTAAATTTGATCGATCTGAAATAGGTTCTTTGGATTACAGGGAGAACAAAGAAGATGAAAATGTAGAACAAGTAAGCATTCCAAGGAACAATGAGGAGCAACCTAAAAGCTAAGAGGAAACTGGCACGAAGGAAATTCAAGAAGTAGCAGTTACTAGAGGAGAGCTGAGATTCAATCCAAATCCCCCATCAGACTTGATTATTGGTGAGCCTATGACAGGTATACGCACTCATTCCTCTTTTAGAAATCTTAGCTCTCTATGTATTTATGGAGATTTTATTTCTGAAATAGAGCCAAAAAAACTGCTTTAGAAGAGGAAAGCCGGGTCTTGGCCATGCAAGATGAATTGAATCAATTTGTTAGAAATAATGTTTGGAAATTTGTACCTAGACCCACTGATTATCCTGTTGTTGGCACAAAATGGGTGTTTAAAAATAAACATGATGAATTTGGTAATGTTATTACAAACAAGGCAAGGTTTGTAGCTAAAGGTTATAATCAAATTGAAGGAATTGATGTGGATGAAACTTTTGCACCAGTTGCGTGGCTTGAGTCCATTAGAATCTTACTAGCTTTTGCAAGTTATAAAGGGCTCAAAGTGAAACAAATGGATGTCAAAAGTGCTTTTCTAAATGGCTACCTAAAAGAAGATGTATTTATTGAACAACCACCAGGCTTTGAAAGTCATAATTCTCCACACCATATTTATAAGCTTGAAAAATCTTTGTATGGTCTTAAGCAAGCCCAACGAGCTTGGTACGACTGTCTTAGCAAATATTTGTTGGAAAATATTTTTAAAAAGGGTAGTGCAGACAATACATAATTCTCGATGCAAGTATCTGATGATTTTCTCATTGTGCAAATATATGTTGATGACATTATTAATGGTGCTACTAATGATCTTCTATGTCAAAAGTTTGAGAAAGTCATGCAGGATCAATTTGAGATGAGCCTTATGGGAGAGTTGAAATATTTTTTGGGGTTCCAAGTAAAGCAGGAAAAGAAGGCATCTTTATATCCCAAACCAAATACATCAAGAAGCTTCTAAAAATGTTTGGGATGGAGAAGTCTAAAGGAAATGGAACGCCAATGAATCCCTCTACGAAAATGGACAAGGACGAACAAGGAGTCGTCGTGGACCAAAAGCTTTATCGATGCATGATTGGTTCCTTGTTATACTTGACTGCTTCTAGGCCAGATATAAGGTTTGTTTTATGCTTGTGTGCATGCTTTCAAGCCAACCCAAAAGAGTATCATTTAAAATCCATTAAAAGTATCTTTATGTACCTAATTAGTACACCTACTTTAGGCATTTGGTATCCTTCTGGTGGTAATTTTGATTTGTTGGGTTATTCAGATGCTAATTATACTGGGAGTCTAACTGATATAAAGAGTACTAGTGGCACGTGTTTCATGCTAGGACACTCTCTAGTTTCATGGTCTAGCCGTAAGCAAAATAGTGTTACACTTTACACCATTGAAGCAGAGTATATTGCCTTAGGGAGTTGATGTGCACAAGTATTGTGGATGATGCCAACATTATCTAACTACGGACTAGCTCTTAAGAGAGTCCCTTGTAGATGTGATACCAAGAGTGCCATATATCTCTCTGGTTATCTGGTACACCACTCTCGTACTAAACACATTGACGTAGGGCATCACTTTCTTAGAGATCATCTCACTAAAGATGATGTGTCTGTAGAGTTTGTTCATACGGAATCACAACTCGCAGACATTTTCACCAAACCTTTAGCTGAGGATCGTTTTTATCATCTTCGTCTTGAATTGGGAATTATTGCTAAAAACTAGTATGAGATTTCCTGCTTTTCTGTGTGCTTGATTTTTTGGTGCTAGTTTTAGTTCTTTATAAAAACAAAACAAAAATTAAAAATACAAAAAACTATATAAATGGTGCTTAATTTGTGATCTTTTTTTTGAATCATTAAAATTGATATTAATGAATGATATTCATATCCATGTAGAAATTGATGTATTATTGTATAGCTACATGTGCATGTTTGATTTTCTAAATAACCATGACATGTTCAATGATTTGAATAATTTGATTTCTATACCAACTTTGTCACTTCCACAAGTATTAACTATTGTTGTACATTTGGAGACATCTTTTATGAAATACCGGAAAGTGAATGTAGGAGGATATATTAACTGAAAATCTACGGGGTATGATGTGTCTTGCCTTGGATAAAAATGGGGCTCAAAAGAATTGAATTGCTATATATATATGTGTGTATGTATATATATATGTATGTGTGTGTGTGTGTGTGTGTGTATATATATATATATATATATATATATATATATATATATAAGTAGAGAATAATGGCTATCATACGCCATATAAGAGCCTCTCTCATACGCCCTCTCACATAAAGCACCCAAGTAGGGTTGTACTTGGGTGCTTTATGTGAGAGGGCGTATGAGAGAGGCTCTCATATGGCGTATGATAGCCATTATTCTCATATATGTATGTATGTATATATGTGTATGTATGTATATGTGTGTATATATATATATGTATGTATATCTGTATATATATGTATATATGTATATATATACATAAGGTGGCGAGTGTGTCTCCGGCAAGGGCGAGTCCCGGTGGATTCTTGTTGGCAATGTTGTGGGTGATCTTGGAGCGGGTAGCTCTCATATTGCAGCGTCCAAGGAGGGATCTTCGGCATCCGAGGGGGGGGTCAGGTGGAGATGCTGCGGGTGATGATGCGGGTGGCGCAGGGCTTGGTTTGCCCAAGGTGGGTCCTTCTGCTTTTGGCGATGTTGGGCGATCATCTGGTGATGTTGGGGGTCCTTCTGCTGTTGGCGATGGCTGGCAATAGGTCCGTCGAGGTCGTGCTCGATTAGATCCACGTAGCAATGCTCGGGCTTCAAAAGTGGGTCCTGCTACACGTCCTCCCTTGGGGCGATGGTGACCTCCTTTGGGGCGGTCACGGTCTTTGATCAAGACTAGCAATATGGCTACTGTCAATAATTCGGCTTCTGGCAAACAGGTGTTTGATAATATTCCCCAAAGGCCTAATGTCCCAATTACAATTGATACTAGTGTGGAGAAGAGATCGTAGTTTAACGTTTGTGCTGACCGGTGCTCCTATGGGTCGGGTTTAGCTATGACCTTAGTGCCTCCCGTGATCAATGCGGATGGCTCTTCGTGTGCACGGGTCCCTGGCACATTGGTTGAGAGGGGTGCTGAGAGGTGGAAACACACGCTAGTCGGCTATGTCCTTGGCGATATTCCATATTATGGACAAATAGTGACGTGGATGGAGAGGCTATGGAGATTGAAGAAGAAGGTGCAGATCTATAGCAAGGACAATGGTTTCTTTTATTTCAGATTTGAGTCGCCTGAGGAGTGTGAGAGGACTTGAAAGGGGGCCCTTGGCTGCTTGATGGTCGGTTGGTTGTGTTGAAGAAATGGAGTCTGAATCTTCGCCATGATAGAGATATTCTCACTTCCGTTCCCGTTTGGGTTCAGCTACATGGTCTTCCATTATATATATGGAATTTGGAGACTCTAAACATTATTTCCTCCGTAATAAGAACTCCTATGTGCCTGGATCGTGCCACTGCTAATCTGGAGAGGATCACTTATGCATGGTGTCTAGTCGAGGTAGAAGCAAAGGTCCCATTACGTAAATCGGTTGAAGTGGAATTAGATGGTGGTGTAATCATAACTCTTGAGGCAAAGTTCGAAGGGGAACCGACGAGGTGTAGCAAGTGTGTCTGTTTTGGACACACTGATTGTGGGGTTTTGGCGGACCCCCAGAGCTCGGATCTGTGTCCGTCCTAAGTCGGACGGACCACAGGGGCACAAAAGCGCAGCGGAAAACAAAAGCGCAGCGAAAAACAGAAATTTAAAATTTCTACACTAGCTAAACAATTTAGCAAGGCTCTGGGGAGCCAGAACCTAGCCCGATCTATGCCAACTTGGGGTGGATCTGACCACCCCAAGAGGGATCTACACTAAAGCGACTAATTAAATGTACACTACAAATTACTTAATCACATACCCAGAATCTTGGCCCTGGAGCAGGCAAGACGTACCGCACCGTCTTCAGAAGCTCCTCGTAGCCGAGCCGCTTTGACTCGATCCGCCTGAGCCGCCTCGCACCCTCGCACCGATCCGCCCGAGCCGACTTTCGCCGCCGAGCCGATCACACGCGGTAGAAAGTTTCACTTGAGAAGAACCCGCGTCTTAGACGTCCGGATCAAAATCCAAACCACCTTCGTAGTCTTACTAGGACTACTCCGGAGAACAGTAAGAGAGAGAGAGAGAATTTAGTCACCGATCGAGCTTGCTCTAAAAGTCTGGAGCTACTCGATCGAAGGCTTGGTGTGTTTTTCAACGAAGAGAGTGCACCCTTATTTATATAGGGAGCTGGCACTCACTCCTTCGTTGCGAGCAATGTGGGACATTCCGCAAATGGGAGAAAAATCAATTAAGCCAATTTGGCTTAATTTCAAGTTAAAGTGAGCTTTTCATAAAAGCAAACTTTAACTAATTAATTCTCTTTGCATATTAAACTTTAGACACCAAACAAGCTATCAATCCGAAGAGCTTCGAATGGTGAACGCGTAGGAACCGACAGCGACGAATTTCGACTTCGTTTGACCCCTCAAACAATTGCTCAAAGTTGAGCAAATTATCAAAATCCGTAGACGTCATTTGGGGTTTCAAAAAACCCTAAATGACTTAAGTTGCGGGCGTGCCTGCTAAGCTTAGCGGGCGCGCCCGCCCAAGGGGGCAAAGGCGGGCTGCACGCCCGCTGGGCAGTGGGCATGCGCCAGCTGCCGCAGCGGGCGTGCCCCCGCTACAGCCAGCGGGCTGCGCCCGTTTGCCTTGCCTATGGGCTTATTAGCCCAGTGGGTCTAACCCACTTCGCCTTGGACCGTTTTCGCGTTTCCGGGCTCGTTAGAGCTCCGATTTGGACGCGGTTTAAACCTGTGTTTAGACCGGGACGATCCCGTCATCCAGGTAACTCTTTCCAATATATTTGTTCCTACTAAATTTGTCGTAACCAATTTACAACACGTTTAATCATAGTTTGCATCAAATGCAACGTTTGTCCCTATTGCTATTGCGACTAACTTTCACAACATGACTTGTGAATATCATCGAATGATTTTCTCTTAATTAATCTTCCTATTACTAAGACACGAACACTACTCGGTGTGAGACCCTACAGCCTGACCTTACTACAGGTTGGGGCTCGGAACCCCTAGACGATGGTCACTACGAGCAGTAGCTGTCGTCCCTGTTTCAGAATCATCATAACGTGATCGACCCTTTGACAAAAAGCATCATTGGGTTTACATTGGATGTGTCAGTGATGAACTTCGTTAGCCGTAGTCCCTTCGTCAAGACTGTGTTTATGTTGGCCTAGGGTATGGTTTACTGTCAACCCTATCAGACAACATTGGTCAGTATACGTCGGTCTTTATTATATATACGTTGTACTTCTTACAACGCACCCCGACCGAGGATTAACATAAAGACCGTACTGAGCCTGTAACACTAACTTCCCTTTAACGGAAGTGAAGAATCCCATCTTAGTCATCTACTTGCCTCGAGAGCTTCGGGTGCAGCTCAACCTAAGATCTTTCAGCAGGCCTAGCCTCGAAGCTAGATCATAGGTCTAAGCTACACCGTTCACTCAGAGGTTTGTACAGATGACTTCAGGTCTTAAGGACCAGCTAACCTATCATCACTCTAGAGTTATTAAAGACAGTTCAGTTAAAGTCAACCATTTAATAACTCTTATATAGTCGTTCAGTGAACTCATTCTCTAATGAGCACCTGTGTCTCGTCTCCGACTTCACCAAGTCGAATGACTATGAGATCATCATTACCCTAAGGTAAGACTAAGACACTATGGTCTATCCGATGTGTCGATATCCAGTTCGCGACACATATATGACCATGAACCGTTTAAGACTTACGTTCTATTCGGTCACTTACTTACTCATAATCGAGATCTCATCTAGATACGTAAGGACCTAACTATAAGTCTATGGATATTATCTAAGTATATTAATACGAAGTATTTATACTTAGAATAATAGGTACCATATACGGTATGAACAAGACGTATACTTATGGATAAATGCCTTATGGGCATATATTCTCCTACATCTCCCACTTGCACTTAGGCTATTTATCTCGGTATCTCATACCATTATAGCATATCAGTCACATTGACATTTATATGACAAACCTAAGAGTGGTTTTACTAACTAGTATCTACAACTCATTTTAATGGATTAAATAATACATCTCTTGATCACACAGGGTTGATCCTTTGGAAAAATGATCTTGATCAATTTTTCCTATCTTTGTATAGCTAACAATTAGCTAATACAACCTAGATGTAGGGTCTTACATTATAATCTATAAGTCAGTCTCAGTTCATTCCACTTTTCTTGTGTCAATATGTCAAATACATACATGACACCCTAAGTCTCTATATATACGATTAAATCAAAACAATTTTGATTCAATGTTTTATATATAGATGATTTGTTTAAGGTGGAAATCCTTTTTACTTAGTCCGAAAGACCAGAACCAAGTATACGAGCTGGCTCCCACTGACTTTGAGAATTACCTGGTTAAATACTTCAATATTATATCTAAATCATATTTAGATTATATATACGAAGTTATAACCATTTGATAAGTGCTTTAGATGGAATGTACTAGTGTCAGGTTCGGTTTGACGAATGAGTCAAGTCAAGATCGGTTTAAGGAGTCTTGACATTGACTAGCTCAATCAAAACGTCCTACAATGTACTTTTTCCCTTAACCACATTGTAATATTAACTCTTTAATAACTAAATGTGGTTTATTAAGAATTAATCTTAATATGCGTATAATTGTGATCGCACACAGTTAATACGCCCCTGGAACCTATACTTAACTACCAATAGACTATAACATCAAGTCAGCTCAAAAATCAACATTTTCCAAAGCTTCACATCATCATTCGAGAATTTACGTAACCATCTCAGAAAGCCACAATCACAGAAAATTTAAGCCAATCAAATTTCAAATCAACATCAAACGTAATTCCTGAGACATTCATAAAACAACAGATTCATTAAGATGAACCGTAATTTGTTTATCCCATAAACTTTGAGTGCAGAACACTCAATCATTGTTTTCAACTCAAAAAGAAATGATACATTTTATTTAACTAAAATTAGTATCATCTCCGTCTTGATCATGTCTCTCGAAGTCGTTGAACGGCCCTAGCAGCAACGATTGCTCAGATTGCCGACCGTCCTACGTACTTCTCCCAATCTCTGCTTCTCATCAGCCACCTGTATACAATACACAGATGTCTTTTAGTATCTCATACTATATGATTGGAAATAATTACGTTTTATTGAATTGAGTTTGTACCTGAGGCGGAGGCATCTGTATGCCCCTTCTTCTTCTCTGCAAGATAGATCTTACAGTTCCTCTTCCAGTGGCCAATCTTGTGGCAATGGAAGCACTTAGATTTTGACGGGGTCCCTTTAGTATTTTTCTTCCCTTGCTTTGCCTTCGCAGGTTACGGGACCTGCCTCTTCTTACCCTTGCCTTTCGGCTGGTCGGAAGAAGCAGAGCCGACAACCAGTGCAGTCGGCTTCTTCTCAATCTCCTCAAACTGCCTAGGCAAATTGAGGAGACTAGGAAGATCCGTTTCAAGACTGTTCATTATAAAACCAGTGATGAAAGGCTTAAACTCAGGAGTTAAAGACTTTAGGATAATGTCTATGGACATCTCATTGTCCAGGACAAATCCTAACTGGGCGGCGTCCTCTACGTACCCGATCATCTTGATAACATGATCCTGTACGGGACCTGTCCCCATCTTGGTGCCCCAGAGGTTGCTGGTGGCTTCGAACTTGGCAGCTCGAGATCACTTGCCGTACAACTCTTGTGCATTGAGAAGCATACTTTGAACATCCATATGTTCATGCTTCCTCTACAACTCGTTGGTCATCGAAGCCAGAGTAAGGCACCTGGCCTTCTCTGCATCCCTCTGGTACAATTTGTAGGCTTCCTTTTCCTCGAAGGTCGAATCTTCTTCGGGCTTATCCGGAGCGTCCTCAAACAGTACATATCCTATCCCGGCTAAGGAAAAGACCAACTTGATGTTCCTAAGCCAGTCTTTGTAGTTCGTTCCATCGAGCACGTTCTTCTCAACCATATATCTAAGACCCGAATCCATTCTGAATTTTATAGATACTTTAGTTAGTATTAGTTCGTAGTATAGTTTTAATGGTTTTTATAAAACTATATGCTCCCACTAAATTTATTAAAGCCATAATAATAAACAATTTATTATAAAATAACATTTGTGAGAGAGGGATCCGACTACCCCGAGTCTGACAACCTTGAGTGTATCTCAACAAGTTGTCCGACTCTGCAGTCGGTAGACGAACTCGTCGTCAATCATATCTATTATGATTCCCTATCGATTTTTACCCCTAGTCATTTGTGATCATGAGTGTGCTCAACCGGATCACAATGGCGAGCCTAGTCGGTCCCTTGTTTTCGTGTCTAGCCTGACTTGCCCCGCCGCTCGGTGTATGCACGACACGTTGGTTTGGGTCAGGACTTAGACTACATTATTGGTTAGACTTACGCCGATGCTCGAAGGATGAGACAACGGTTTCAGTCAGGTCAAGATGTCAATCAAGAAATCGGTTCCTATAAGATTGACATATCACGGCTTGAGTGTAGCTCAACAACCGTAACATGTTTCTTACAGTTGCCAACTCCTAAAACAAGGAGGGCTACGATTTATCTTGAACAAGATTATTATCGTATTGACTTAGGTATAGTCGATGGACTTACACAGTCATGAATCGACTCCTTGCGGTCCAGCGGACGCGGCCAGGGAATTGACTAAGCCAGGACCACTTGTTACCCAGTCTAGCTAGGTTGGTCCAGCAAACTTAGCCAAGCACATTGACCGACATCATGATCCATTGAAGGAGTTTTCATCAATTCTATGTTTTCCAAGCAACTAAATGGCTTTTAATTAAGAAGACTAGTTAATCCTTATCAACTAGTGGATCCTAAAATTCGAAATTTTATGGATTGGTTGAACAATTTTTATTAAGTCCTTATCAACTATAAGGTCTATTCATTCAACGTGCTACCCCAATCTAATTAGGATTTTATAAAACAATTCAACATTTGTCTTTTATGAAAATCATCAATTAAACGTTTTAATGAAATGATTTACAAAGGGACTAACCTAATCTGGTATTAGATTTGATGTTGTTTTGTTTTATCAAACATAACATGTCACTAGTTAATTAAAATTTCATCTCATAAAATTTTAAACATTTAATGGCTAACCTAATAAGGTTTATGAATACATTATTCAATATGTCCATTAAAATTGAAACAACTAATTTATCCGCATAAATGAAAGTTTCATATTTGTGACATCTAACGAGTATTTGCAAGTTTAAAATTATCTATATAATGAAAACACGCAAATCTAGAATTTAACAATTTAAATTCGAAGATAAAATTTTTAAAGCTCCAAAATATTTTATCACATAAAACTAGGTATAAAATTATCAAATAATTCTAAAACCTACGCTTTAAAATTTTAATCAATTATTTCTAAAATTTAAATATCGCATAAATAATTTTAGAAACCTATATGTAAAAAGAAACTAATTTATCTTTCTTCTCATGAAAACAAAGTATTTCTATAATTTACATATTCTCTAAAACAATTTTAAAACAATTTTAAAATCATTAGAAATAGATTTAAAAGCTTTCAAATAAAGTTTTTAAAATTTCTAATCTTTATGCAACTTAAGAAAAAATTAAATTTCAAAAATAAAATATTTCTTAAAATTACATAAACATTTAAATGCTCTTAAAAATATTTATATCTCATAAAAAATAATTTTATAAAGTATTTGAGATTCATTTAAAATTATCGCATAAAATTAAAACGTCTCAAAAAATTTCCGTGTTGAAAAAAAAACGATTTTTAAAACACAAAAATTTTTAAAACTAATTTTAGCATAAAGCTAAAATATTCCGTATGTTTAAAATTAAGCAATTTAAAAGATTTAAAAGAGTCGCTATATTAGATCTATAACATAACCGTGGCTCTGATATCACTGTTGGGTTTTGGCGGACCCCTAGAGGTCGGATCTGTGTCCGTCCTAAGTCGGACGGACCACAGGGGCACAAAAGCACAGCGGAAAACAGAAATTTAAAATTTCTACACTAGCTAAACAATTTAGCTAGGCTCTGGGGAGTCAGAACCTAGCCCGATCTATGCCAACTTGGGGTGGATCTGACCACCCCAAGAGGGATCTACACTAAAGCGACTAATTAAATTTTCACTACAAATTACTTAATCACATACCCGGAATCTTGGCCCTGGAGCAGGCAAGATGTACCGCACCGTCTTCAGAAGCTCCTCGTAGCCGAGCCGCTTTGACTCGATCCGCCTGAGCCGCCTCGCACCCTCGCACCGATCCGCCCGAGCCGACTTTCACCTCCGAGCCGATCACACGAGGTAGAAAGTTTCACTTGAGAAGAACCCGCGTCTTAGACGTCCGGATCAAAATCCAAACCCCCTTCGTAGTCTTGCTAGGACTACTCCGGAGAACAGGAAGAGAGAGAGAGAGAATTTAGTCGCCGATCGAGCTTGCTCTAAAAGTCTGGAGCTACTCGATCGAAGGCTTGGTGTGTTTTTCAACGAAGAGAGTGCACCCCTATTTATATAGGGAGCTGGCACTCACTCCTTCGTTGCGAGCAATGTGGGACATTCCGCAAATGGGAGAAAAATCAATTAAGCCAATTTGGCTTAATTTCAAGTTAAAGTGAGCTTTTCATAAAAGCAAACTTTAACTAATTAATTCTCTTTGCATATTAAACTTTAGACACTAAACAAGCTATCAATCCGAAGAGCTTCTAATGGTGAATGCGTAGGAACCGACGGCGACGAATTTCGACTTCGTTTGACCCCTCAAACAATTGCTCAAAGTTGAGCAAATTTTCAAAATCCGTAGCCATCATTTGGGGTTTCAAAAAACCCTAAATGACTTAAGTTGCGGGCGCGCCCGCTAAGCTTAGCGGGCCCGCCCACCCAAGGGGGCAAAGGTGGGCTGCACACCCGCTGGGCTGCGGGCATGCGCCCGCTGCATGCAGCGGGCCGCGCCCGCTTCTGCAGCGGGCCAGCGCTCGCTGTGCAGATCGATGGGTCTGGGCTCCGATGGCTAGTTACCGCAGGTCTACTCTAGGAGCAGTTGGGAATGAAGTGCAGTTCAATTTTAAAGAAGCGTGGGAAGGTGTACGGCTCAGGGGTGTTCCTTTTCGATTCCAGAAGCTAGTTTGGTACCCGGGCCACATTCCCAAATGGTCCCTCACTCTTCTCCGAGCTCTCACGGGTAAGCTTGTCACTAGAGATATTATTAGCAGATGGGGTATAAACACACCAGTGAATTGCGTTCTATGTGGTGGTGACATCATGGAAGATGTAAACCATTTATTCTTCACCTGTAGCTACTCAAGTTATCTTCTTTAAAGGTCTTTGCTAAAGTTGAATGTCATCACCCAGTTGGGCCCTACTCTTGCTGAGATTGGTGATTATTACTTGCCGCACTTTGGGGGAAAGGGAACTTTGAGCAGATTGGCGAGAACAGTTCTCTCAGCTATGGTATGGCATATTTGGCATGAGCGAAACAATAGAGTTTTTGAAGGAAAAGTTAGAGGAAAAACAGAGATTCTTGAGGTAATTGCGGCGGATGTCCGAGTTGCTATGAGAGGCAATGACCCATCCACTACAGAGGAGGCATCAGAATATGCAAATTGGGAATTCAGAGATTTGGGCTAATTTCATATTTGTGATTTGTTTTTTCCCATTGATTCCTTGTATAGATTGCTTTAGGGTGGGCATTCTTTATTAAAGAGTGACGGCGCTTGTGCCTTATCCTCTTTATATTGAATCCTCATGCCTTTACACTATAGTTCTGTATAGTATTCACTCCATAAAGATCTACTAACTTTTTCAAAAAAAATATACATATATCTATATGTGTATGTGTGTGTGTATGTATAAATAAAAAGGGAAATGAAAAGAGCTTCGTATGACAAATGGATACGATCAATGGCAACGACACTACCCACAAGTATCCAACATAAGCTTTAAGAGTAAACTTTAGTATTGGTGTTATACTCGGCATGCAATGCCACCCCACATCTAAGAGTCCTCATAGGCTATGTTTTGGGTGTGGTAACTTGAACTCAATTTTAATGAGATGGGAACAATCATTTATATATGATATCATGTTACATGGAAAAGTGGATTGGGTTTGGTTGAATTCCTTGAAAGTTCTTTTTATTGTGCTTCAATCTTTAATCATCACACTTACACAATGGTGTAGAAGTCTTCGTTATAATCTTCATTGGATTTGACTTGTTTATTCTAAGAATGACTACATGCAAGTGTTTGTTATAGTTGATAATACTCTCTTTTTGCATGTAATATGACATTGACTCGTGATTACACTTTTGATAATAACAAAAGGGGGAGAATAATTTGGGAAGATGTGGTATGCTTAATGAATAATCATGCTTAATGATTGTGCATAATGAATAATTGGTGTATGAGTATGAATTGGTATGGCTTACTGAATATGTGTTCAAGGGGGAGCATGAATATAGGGGGAGCATGCATATAGTTTGAACATCATTGCATATCATTGTTATAATGTTGCATACTTCCTCCATCATCACTCTTCACACACGTAAATGTCACGATGATATTATTTGGACCGTTATTGCTCAAATCTTATATATGGTTTGTCATCATTAAAAGTGGGAGATTGTTGGATACAACGATCGATGACTTAATGTTTGATGATAACAAACGTGTGTGAACGTTCTGATATGTGTGCTAAGTGTCTTCAGGAGTGGTAGGCTCGTAAATAGTTAAAAAGGGACTTGGTCAAAGTGATGGAGATAATGGCTACACATATTCAAATTGGAATAAGTCAAATGATGGAGGATAATGAAGCAATCTATTTGGATTGATTCATATCAATTGATGCTTAAATCAAATCCCATAAAACTCAAATCAAATCCTATTGTATATCTTATTCAAATCACAAATTCCTTGTAAATCCCTAGATCTATGTGATTCTCTCATTGCCGACCACAAACCCCAACCCTCTCTACTTAAGCATGCATCCAAAGAAGCGAATCCAAAGTTGGACATGATAGACCTACCTATCACATGCCGAAGCCAACTCCTGCAGGTGCATCGACATGCGGTAGGTGCATTACACCAAACAATGTCCCCAACCTTCCTCCATGCCACTTCCATGGATTAAGATTCGGGTCTATACTAGGAGGGCTCTAATTTATGCCTAACTCCCGTTGACCATATGGATAGTATGGATTCGTGTCGGGATTGGGAACCCTAGATTAGCCCTAGCTCCCGCTATCGAATAATCTATTTATCCACTAAGGGGGAGATCAATGTGTGCCAATAATAATCACCCTAGCATATCCATAAGCATCATTCATGCATCAATCAATCAATATTACATCAATCCATAGCCAAATTACAATAGACTCAACCCATGGCCCTAGATGGGCGACTACTCACAATCATTTAATAAGAACTCAATCAAATTCATCAATTGAAGCATCATTGTAATGTAGATGGAAGAGAGATTAGAAATCAAACAACCCACAATGAAAATAAATAAGAAAATCTACTTATATTGCAAAATTGAGCACTAAAATCCAAAAAAACAAAAAGAACTATAAAAATTGCACAGAATAATCAACTAATACACCTGAAATTTCTCTGATAAAACCCTAAAAAGCGATGTAAAAGGTATCTTCTATCTTAGAGGAAGAAGAAAGATATATATATCCCACAAAAATTCCCAAAAGTTCCCAAAATGCCCTTTGACAGCGCCCATAAACCCTCAGAATTCCTAATCGATGTGGCGCGTCGGGTTCGATGCGACCGTATCGCTCTTGATGTCAAGTTTCTGCTTCTCTGTCTGATATTGACATGAGCGCATAGTAATCCATGCGACAACGTCGTTTGGTTCAGCTGTTCATAATCTCATCTAAACAATTGCGTGGGTGACCGTTTGGAGACTTTAATTACTCGGTGTGACGTGGTCGCGTCGTCTGCTCAAACGATCATGTTGAAGCAGCTTTCTTCATATCTTTGACTTATGATGATGTGACTGTCGTCCTTTACGTAGCCACGTTGATGGGATTTTGGCAGCTTGGGGGAGTGTCCGGGGGATCAGCCACGCGTTCATGTTTTGCATGTTTTCCTCATCTCCTTCTTTGGATTTTTGGTTTATCGTTCGCTTCTTGCTTCTTGCTTCTTGCTTCTTGCTTCTTGCTTCTCGCTTCGCTCTATTGTTTTAACCTCTGCTCTACTGTCCCACAATCACTCATTTGCAACTGCAACATGCACAAGAGACCCACGAGTAAAAATAAATAAAATGCGAGAAATGATGTGGAACGGGCGATAAAACGACGTGATATGCAGAGGAATAAAGCATGAAATATATACATAATAAACACTCATCAATAATTCAGTTGATTACATATGGCATCATTTTATGCTCTTGAGCGCTAAATCTCTCGACGTTCGCATGCCTTGGCTGGTGTCACGCCCCGCTTCCCATTATGCTTAGGATCGAGGACGCGAGCGGGTCCGCATGTGCAACTAAGAAGGAAGTATTTTTTGCATTTCTATCCTTCTTGACTTAACACAATAAGCGGCTGTATGAAAACTTTGCATGTACTTGCATGCATACTCAGAAACAGCACTGATGAGCAAAAAAAAAATTTATTATTACAATCTCAACATCTCAAACTGAATTATAACAATGAAGGAAAGGAAGAGTGGGTCTTAAGGCCCATACAATAAAGGTAAAAGAAATACAATGATGGTTCACAGATTCAACAACTCCTGGTCCTCTGGCTCAGCTATCTCTAATAAGTCCTCCTGGTAACCTGGCTGATGATCTGAAATACATTCCAAAAACAACGAATGTATGTCTGCAATGGTCTGCAAGAGAAAGTGAGAATCCCAAGGCAAGGTGTACGAATGGAAATAAATTATGAAGCATTAATGATTTTAAACAAGGTCTCCGCATAGTTTCAACATGGCAACTAAAAAACAGGGCGAAGTAAGAAACTACTAGCATGGAAGTTCTAAACATTTTAAATGCGAAGTAATGAGCATGACAATTTTATATAGACATGGTAGGAAAGTAAAAGACGGTGCAGAAAAGTAAACGTGGCATGGCAATGGCCGTAGCATGTGGTACCAGCTACAAGACAAGACAATACAATACAAGACCGTGTGTGTCAAGAGGGTTCACGCCTTACGGTTTGAGGGGGATCAAACCCTCTAAACTGTGCAACCGCTCAACCTACCCCAACCCAAGTGCACAAGACAAGTCTGGACAAAGGATCACTCTCTCTGTCTTGGAGATTGCCTTATTCGTGGCTAGCTTATCTGGACAAAGGATCACTCTCTCTGCTAAGATGGTGCCTTATACGCCGCTGGCTTGTGTATCCGTACAAGGGATCACTCTCTCTATCTTGGAGAGTGCCTTATTCCCCGCAGGCTTGTGCAATGCAATTCATCAATTGAGTCTGTTTTAGTATCTTGTGTCGTTCACATGGCATTATCAAGTTACTTATTACAGGTCCACACACGCACACACAGAGAATGCAACTATCATTAATACTACAATAATTTATGAAAATTTGCACGCTTGCCTGATTTCACGATTTTGGGTGTCCAGGTGGTCATAATGGGATGTGCAAAAATACCGTGGAGCATCTGGTCACGTCAAATTCAGCATTTATCCTGAATTACCACACCCTAAAAAAATTTAAACAAAGAATTTAAATGGGTTGTTTATTAAACATACCGCAATCAACTATTTTTCGTTATTTATTCTTGAATATTAAACATGCGATATTTTATGTCAATATGTCATAAATTAAGTATGGGTCATCATGGTATTTTTAGTGAGTGTTATTTCATGGGTCAAATTCTTGTTATTCAGCTTTAAGTGAAAAAGACGATTTCAAATTTAAACTTCAAAAATTCATAACAAATTGTACACTTGCCTGATTTCAGTGTTCTTGGTGTCTTTGGATAGATCTCGACGAGTAATACGCTACGGTGAGATCGGTTCGCTGGTTTGATTAGGTTCTTTCTGACATGTTAAAAGAAATAAAACGATTCCTACGACATCCAATAATCTGATTTTATTAAGTTCTCTACCCTAGGGTGTGGGTTATGATTTAGTATGGGACAGATCTACTAACCGGTGTCGAAACAATGTATCAAAATGCAGCGAGGGGCAGTGACGATGCGGACAGCAGCTGTGTTACTGCGTTCGCAGGATCTGGAGGTTGGTAGCGAGTTCTGCGGCAGGACTGAGCGGCACGGAGGTCCGGGCAGCAGCTGGAGAGCTGCCGGTGATGGGTTGCAACTGCTGCAGAGATGGGTACGTGTGGATGAAAAGGGAGGAGGAGGTCTGCGGCCTTGAGGAGCTGGTGCGGGCTTTAGAGAGGACGTCGACGGATCTGGGAGATGGCCTGGGCGCACACATGAAGGAGGGGAAGGCTGGCGGCTTGCTACAGGTTGTGGGGTTTGTCGGCGGCCCGGCGAGAGGTGGACAGGGTGACGGTCCCGTGGTGGAGGCCTGGGCACTGGCTCCAAGGTACAAGTGGTTGAGGACTTGGCGGCCTGGGGAAAGCTGTAGACGGATGAGGCAAGAGAGGGGGTTGTGGAACTGGTGGAGGGATAGGTGATGGTCAAAGGGGAAGGGAGGTCGAGACGATGGGTTTGGCGCTGGTGAGGCCCGCCGCGTGGAAGAGGGGGGTGAAGGCCAGAGGTGGGTCTCGCACAGAAGGGATAGTGGCACGTTGGACAGGGGGATGCCAGAGGGAAAGGTTGTGCGGCAGTGGGTAGAGGGGAGAGGAGTGTTTGGTAATTGTAGGGGATGGCCTAAGGTTAGGGTTGCGGCTACTGTAGAAGGGGGTGAATGGTTGAGATAAGAGAAAGAGGAGGGTAGGGTCGACTTGTTATCTAGGGTTAGGGTTCTTTATGCTAGGCTTTCCTAGTTATCAGTAGGGCTGAGGTTTTATAATAGCATGTGCTTGGGTATAGCCTAGGGTTTATTATGCCGAACTCAGCGAGCAGGTTTGCTCCCCAAGGGAGAACGAGGTCGACGTATACTACCCGACCTTCGCCTTGGGGCTCCACTTCCCGCTCCATCCATTCCTCCTCCTCGTCCTCCACTATCTCAAACTCACGCACTTCCAATTAATGTCGAACTCCATCAGCTCGATGGTCGGCCTCCTTGTCCTTTGCTCTGCCACCAGTGTAAGTCCGATGCTGCCGCTCTTCCAATACTTTTTTGAGGCAAAGAGAAAGGGAGTGTACTACTACGTCTGTGCGAGGAGGCGTCGGCCTCTCGTCCTCGAGCTGTCAGGTGGGCTTGGCTCTGAGGTCGAACTGGGGGACTTTGAATCCATCAGTGAATGCCGAAGTGGTTCTTGAGGGGAGCGACATTGAGAGCATCAAAATCCTAGATGAGATCCCCAGGGAGAGTAGGGTGTTGAAGGAGCTGATCAAGACGGCAGCTCCCCAGCACATCTGGCTCGATGGTACTTCGAGCTTAGTAATCCACTTCTGATATGCTTAGCCTAATCTATTTTCTTTTTGCTGGCGTGACCATGAGTATTTCTATAGAGGAGGTAATGAAGATGGCAAGGGAAGCGGCATCCAAGGAGCCACCGACCAAGGGCAAGGGCAAGCAGCCCGCATCTAGGAGCTCGGCACCGGTCGGGTAGAAGCAGAGTCAGGAGGTGGTCGCCACTACTCGGGCCGAGAAGGAGGAGCAGAGCAAGAAACAGAGGAAAGAGCCCACAGTGGCCACTCACATTTCATGCACAAGCGAGGCGACGTCGAGGGGATTTATCAATCTCGACCCGACCGAGCCTGCGACTGACCTCACGACTACTGGGTCGTAAGGCCCACCGGTCGTCTCCTTTCCCATCAGTTCGGCTACCCCTCTGCATCCTCGGGTTGTGTCGGCCACGGCGAGTCAAGCTCCAGTTGTGCGTTGGCCCTACAGGATCATGCCGTCCGGGCTGGGAAAGCCACCCCCTTACCGAGCTGTGAAGCGGCACTCGCGACCTTCAAGTCACAAAAGGAGGAGCTCATTGCCCTCGCTCCAGAGAAGTTCATCGTGTTGCACTACCTAGTGGGTGCCCATGAGTCAGTCATCGACGAGGCTGAGGTAGCGGCCTGACTGGCAGAGAATAGCACTCTGCCGAAGGACCGAGAGTCCCTCGTTAATGTGGATGTCGAATGCCTCTGCGGCATGTCTATCTAGCACGGCATGCAGGTTCGTCATCCCCTCTATTCGTCTTACCGATCTTTCTCCTTGCTTATTGTGCTTACACTTTTGGTTCCATTTGCAGGTGATGGCTGCATTGGTGTCCCTCCAGCCACACACATCAGCGGCAAGCAAGGTCGAGTCCACCCTAGCAAGGAAGGTGACCAAGCTCGAGGCGACCGAGGAAAAGCTAAAGGGCATGACCGAGAAGCTGACGAAAGTCCGGGGGTATTATCAAACCCAGAAGGATGAGACCATTAAGCTAGACAAAGCCATTGCGAAGCTGGAGGGGAGGGTCCATGATGAGGAGGCCCGAAGGGTCACTACCGAGAAGCTCCTGGCCTCAGAGAAGGAGGCGACCGTGGCAAAGACCATTGTGCTGGAGCTACAGATCATCGAACTGGTGAAGATCGACCTGAATAAGGTCAGGGCTCTGGCTGTCTATCAGTATCAGACCGATGAGCTCGTCCCTGCCCTGACAACAATGAGGGTTGAGGGATTTGATGACGGTCTGGAGGTCGGCTTTGAGAGGGCCAAGACGAGGTTAGGAAAGCTTTATCCCAACCTTCAGATCGACTTCACCCGCTTGTCGGTGGCCTCTGATGATGAATCAAAGGCTTCCCAAGCTGTCGATGTCGAGGCGGTGGAGACTCCGGCTAGCGGTGATCAAGGGGGTAACCAGGAGGACTCCCAAGTCCTGGTAGGTGGATGCCCAGAGGGTGGCGAGTAGGTTGAGGTGCCTTATGTAGGGGGCGTCAAATGTATGGCCAGCCCTGAGGCCGAGCTTGGAGTCTTCTTCTTTTTGTAACATGTAGTATTAATATTAAATGAAATGAAGTTTAAATTTTTGGCTTACCGTCGTTGTGATTTGTTTGCCTTGTTTGTTTTGCGATGTGTCTATGTGTGTATGCCCTCAACATTCAGCATGGATGAGCTTAAGGTCGAGGAGAAGTGGAATGTTGTAGAGTCGAATTTTCACTCCAGAGGTCATAGAGAGGGGGGTACAGATGGGCCGAAGCCAACCCCACGGCCTATATTGATGGGCGAGCTGCCCCGGAGGTCTTTGAGAGGGTAAATGGAGATCTCCCAGTTCCAACGGACATTTTGGCAGATTTTTCTGAGCTCGGGGCTATTTTTCTATATTTTTGGAAAGTTAGATATATTTTTATTAAATGATAGGATTGTTGGCCTAATTTTTTCTTCTCTTATTTTTCAGTGGAAGATGGCGATCTTCCGGTTCCAACGACCATTTTTGCCGATTTTTCTAAGCTCGGAACTATTTTCTACAGTTTATTGAAGATAAGGATCTTTTTATAAACGATATGATTTTGTAGACTAAGTTTGTCTTATCTTATTTTTAAGTTGAATACGACGATCTCACATTTCCAACGGACATTTTTTGCAAATTTTTCTATGCTCCGTGCTATTTTCAACATTTTCTGCAAGATATGGATATTTATATTAAATGATATGATTTTTAAAGCGTAATTTTGTCTTCTCTTATTTTTCAGATGAAGATGGTGATCTTCCGGTTCCAACAGACATTTTTACGGATTTTTCTCAACTCATGGCTATTTTCTACATTTTCTGTAAGATATGAATCTTTATATTAAATGATATGATTTTTATAGCCTAATTTTGTCTTCTCTTATTTTTCAAGTTGATGATGGGGATCTCTCTGTTTCAACGGAAATTTTGCGTATTTTTCTGAGCTCGGGGCTATTATATATATTTTCTGGAAGATAAGAATTTTTATATTAATTGATATGATTTTTGTTGCCTAATTTTTTCTTCTCTTATTTTCCAGTTGATGATGGCGATCTTTTTATTAAATGATATGAGTTTTTGGTCTTAATTTGGCTTTTCTAATATTTCGCTTGAAGATATCGATCTCCCGGTTCCAACGGACCTTTTTACGGATTAATTTGAGCTCTGGGCTATTTACCATATTTTCTGGAAGATATGGATAGTTTTATTAAATGATATTAGAGAAGACAAAATTAGGCCAAAAATGTCCATTGTAACTAGGACCATCTTCAACTAGTAAGATATATATCATTTTCTGAGCATGGTGCTATTTTCTACATTTTATGAAAGATATAAATCTTTTTATTAATTGATACGATTTTTGTAACCTAAATTTGTCTTCTCTTATTTTTTCAATTGAAGATGTCGATCTTTTTATTAAATGATATGATTTTTTGGCCTAATTTTGTCTTCTCTTATATTCTAGTTGAAGATGGCGATCTCTCGGTTCTAACGAACATTTTTACAGATTTTTCTGAGCACCGGCCTATTTCCCACAATTTTTGGAAGATATGGATCATTTTATTACATGCTATGATATTTTGGCCTAATTTTGTCTTCTCTTATTTTCCAATTGAAGATGGCGATCTTCTGATTCCAACGGATATTTTTGCGGATTTTTTAAGCTCAGGGCTATTTTCTACAGTTTATTGAATTAACGTATCTTTTTATTAAATGATATTTGTATAGCCTAAATTTTTCTTCTCTTATTTTTCAATTGTACATGGTAATCTCCTGGTTCCAACGGACATTTCTGCGAAATTTACTGACCTCGAGACTATTTTCTACATTTAATTGAAGATATGAATCGTTTTATTAAATGATATGATTTTTGGAGCCTAATTTCCTGGAAGATATATATTTTCTTAATAAATTATATGAATTTTGGCCTAATTTTGTCTTCTCTTTTTTAAGTAGAAGATGGTGATCTCCTGGTTCCAACGGACATTTTTGCGGATTTTACTGAACTCGGTGCTATTTTCTACATTTTATGGAAGATATGTATTTTTTATTAAATGATATGATTTTTATATCATACGATTGTATTTTCTTATTTTTCAGTTGGAGATGTCGATCTATCAGTTCGAACGAACATTTTTGTGATTTTTCTTAACTTGGTGCTATTTTTCAACATTTTCTAGAAGATATGGATCTTTTTATTAAATAACAAGATCTTGGCCTAATTTGTCTTTTCTTTTTTCAGTTGAAGATGGTGATCTCCCGGTTCCAAAAAATATTTGAGCGGATTTTTCTGAGCATCGGGCTATTTTCTACATTCTCTCAGATATGAATCTTTATATTAATTGATATGATTTTTATAGCCTAATTGTGTCGTCTCTTAATTTTTTCAGTAAAATATGGCGATCTCCTGGTTCCAAAGGACATTTTTGCAGTTTTTCTGTGTACGTGGCTATTTTCCTGCATTTTATGGAAGAAATGGTCATTTTATTAAATAATATGATTTTAGGCCTAATTTTGTCTTCTCTTATTTTCTGTTGAAGATGGCAATCTCCTGGTTCCAACGGACATTTTTGCGCATTTTTCTAAGCTCCGAGCTATTTTCTACATTTTTTGTATAATACTAATCTTTTTATTAAATAATATGATTTTGATAAACTACTTTTTTCTTCTCTTATTTTTCTGTTGAAGATGGTGATCTTCCGGTTTCAACGGACATTTTTGCAGATTTTTTAACATCAGACCTATTTTCTACATTTCATTGATGAAATGAATCTTTTTATAGCCTAAATTTGTGTTCTCTTATTTTTTTGGGTAAAAACAGCGATCTCTCGGTTCTAACAGACATTTTGACGGATTTTTATGATATCGAGACTATTTTCTATATTTAATTGAAGATATGGATCTTTTCATTAAGTGATATGATTTTTGCACCCTAATTTTGTCTTTTCTTATTTTTCAGTTGAAGATGACGACCTCCCGGTTACAATAGACATTTATGCGGATTTTTATGTGCTCGAGACTATTTTGTACATTTTATTAAAGAAATAGACAAATTTATTAAATGATACGATTTTTCTAGCCTAATTTTGTCTTCTCTTATTTTTCAGTTGAAGACAGCGATCACTTGGTTCCAACAGATAATTTTAGGGATTTTTCTGAGCTTGGGACTATTTTTTTACATTTTCGAGAAGTTATGGGTCTTTTTATTAAACGATATGATTTTTTCCTAATTTTTCCTTCTCTAATTTTTTTAATTGATGAAGGCGATCTCCTGGTTCCAACAAACATTTTTACGAATTATTCTGACCTTGGGGCTATATTCTACATTTTTTTGGAAGATCTGTATTTTTTATTAAATGATATGATTTTTATATCCTCAGTTTGCCTTCTCGTATTCATTTGAAGATGGCAATCTACTGGTTCCAATGTACATTTTTGTGGATTTTTCTTAGCTTGGCGATATTTTTCTATATTTTCTGAAAAATATGTACCATTTTATTAAATGTTATGATTCTTTGGCCAAATTTTATCTTCTCTTTTGTTATTTGAATATGGCTATCTCTCAGTTCCAACAGGCATTTGTACGGATTTTTTTGAGCTTAGGGCTATTTTTTACATTTTCCGTAAGATATGGATATTTATATTAAATGATATGATTTTTATATCCTAATTTTGTCTTCTCTTATTTTTCAATTGAATATGACGATCTCCTAGGTCCAACAAATAGTTTTGCAGATTTTTCAGAACTCGGGGCAATTTTTATACATTTTCGGGAAGGTATAAATCTTTTTAAAAATGATATGATTTTTTGGCCTAATTTTGTCTTCTCTTATTATTTTCGTTGAAGATGGCGATCTCCCAATTCCAACAGACATTTTTAGGGATTTTCTGATATTTAAGCTATTTCTAAATTTTCAGTAAGATTTGAGTATTTATATTAAATGATATGATTTTTATGCCTAATTTTGTCTTCTCAGATTTTTCAGTTGAAGATGGCGATCTTTTGGTTTAACGGATTATTTTGTGGTTTTCTATGATCACAGGGCTATGTTCTAAACTCTCTAGAAGAAATGGATCTTTTTCTTAAATGATAGGATTTTTGGCCTAATTTTGTCTTCTATTATTTATCAGTTGAAGATGGCAATCTCCCGGTTCCAATGAACATTTTTGCTGATTTTTTCTGAACTACTATTTTCTAAACTCTCTAGATGTCATTGATTTTTTATTAATAATATGAATTTTGGCCTAATTTTATCTTCTCTCATTTTACAGTTGAAGATGGCGATCTCCCGGTTCCAATGAACATTTTTCCAGACTTTACTGAGCTGCGAGCTATTTTCTACAATTTCTGCACGATATGAATCTTTGTATTAATGATTTGATTTTATAACCTAATTTTGTCTTCTCTAATTTTTAGTTGAAGATGGCAATCTCCCGATACCAACAGACATTTTTGCGGATTTTTCTGAGATCAGTGCTATTTTCCTACATTTTGAGGAAGTTATGGACCTTTTTATTAAACGATAAGAATTTTTGGTCTAATTTTGTCTTCTCTTATTTTTAAGTTGAATATGGCGATCTCCCTATTCTAACAGACATTTTTGCGGATTATTCTAACCTCGGGGCTATTTTCTAAATTTTCTTGAAGATTTGAATCTTGTTATTAAATTATATAATTCTTGGCCTAAGTTTTCATCTCTTATTTTTCAATTGAAGATGGCGATCTCCCCGTTCCAACGGACATTTTTGCCAATTTTTATGAGCTTGGTGCTATTTTCTACATTTTATGGAAAATAAGGATCATTTTATTAAATTATATAATTTTTATAGCCTACGTTTCTCTTCTCTTACTGTTTTCAGTTGAAGATGGCGATCTACCGATTCCAATGCATATTTTTGTGGATTTTCCATATCCTTGGGCTGTTTTTCTACATTTTCTAGAAAATATGTATCTTTTTATTAAATATTATGATTTTTGGGCCAAATTTTGTTTTTCTTTTTTCAGTTGAATAAGGCGATCTCTCAGTTCCAACGAACATTTGTGTGGATTTTTTCAACACCTGACTATTTTCTACATTTTCTGTAAGAACTGGATCTTTATATTAAATGATATGTTTTTAAAGCATAATTTTATCTTCTCTTATTTTCAGTTGAAAATGGCGATCTCCAGGTTCCAACGGACAATTTTGCGGATTTTTCTGAGCTCGGGGCTATTTTTCTACATTTTCGAAAAGTAACGTATCTTTTATTAAAGGTTATGATTTTTGACCTAATTTTGTCTTCTTTTATTTTTCAGTTGAAGATGGCGATCTACCAGTTCCAACGGACATTTTTGTGGATTTATCTGACCAGAGGATATTTTCTAAATTGGATGATATTGATCTTCTTATTAAATGATATGAGTTTTTGCCTAATTTTATCTTCTCTTATTTTTCAGTTGAAAACAGTGATCTCCCGATTCCATCAGACAGTTTTGTTGCTTTTTCTTAGCTCGGTGCTATTTCCTACATTTTATGAAAGATATGTATCTTTTTATTAAATGATATGAATTTTATAGCCTACGTTTGTCTTCTCTTATTTTTTCAGTTCAAGGTGGCGATCTACCGTTTCCAACAGACGTTTTTGCTGATTTTTCTTAGCTAGGGACAATTTTTCTATATTTTCTGGAAGATATGGACCTTTTTTATTAAATATTATGATTATTTGGCCTAATTTTGTCTTCTCGTTTTTTCAGTTGAAGATGGCGATCTCCCGATTTCAACGGACATTTGAGCGGATTTTTCTGAGCTCTGGACTATTTTCTATATTTTTTGTAAGATATGAAACTTTTTATTAAATGATATGGTTTTTACTGCCTAATTTTATCTTCTGTTTTTTAAATTGAATAAGGCCATCCCGGGGTTCAAGCGGACATTTTATCTTATATTTCTGAGTACAGGGCTATTTTCTGTATTTTCTGGGAGATATGAATCTTTTTATTAAATGGTATCATTTTGGCCTAATTTTGTCTGCTTTTATTTTTCAGTTAAAGATAGCGATCTCCCGGTTCCAACGGACATTTTTAGGGGTTTTTCTGAGCTTTGGGCTATTGTCTAAATTTTCTGGAAGATACGAATATTTATATTAAATGATATGATTTTTAACTTAATTTTGTCTTCTCATATTTTTCTGTTGAAGATGTCGATATCCCAGTTCCACCGGACATTTTTGCCGATTTTTCTCAACTCGAAACTATTTTAAAAAGTTCGTTGAAGATATGGATCATTTTATTAAACAATATGATTTTTATAGACTAAGTTTGTCTTCTCTTATTTTTCATTTGCAGATGGCAATCTCTCAGCTCCAAAGAACGTTTTTGCGGATTTATCTGACCCCGGGGATATTTTCTAAATTTTTTGTATGATATTGATCTTCTTATTAAATGATATGATTTTTGGCCTATTATTATCTTCTCTTATATTTTTGTTGAAGATGGCGATCTCTAGGTTCCAACGAACATTTTAAGGGATTTTTTGAGCTTCGGACTATTTTCTATATTTTCTTTAAAATATGAATCTTTATATTTAATGATATTCATTTTTAACCTAAATTTGTCTACTATTATTTTTCAGTTGAAGATGGCGATCTTTCGATTCCAATGGACATTTTTGCGGATTTTTCTGAGATCGGTACTATTTTTCTACATTTTCGAAAAGTTATGGATCTTTTTATTAAATGAAATAATTTTTGGCCTAAATTTTTCTTCTCTTATTTTTATGTTGAAGATGGAGATCTCCCGGTTCTAACAGACAATTTTTGGCAATTTCTGATCTCAATGGTATTTTCTAAATTTTCTGGAAGATATGGATCTTTTTATTAGATTATATGATTTTTGGCTTATTTTTTAGTTGAAGATGGCAATCTCCCGGTTCAAACAGATATTTTGCCGATTTTTCTAAGCTCGGTGCTATTTTCTAGATTTTATGTAAGATATGTCTCTTTTTATTAAATGATATGATTTGTATATGTTACATTTGTCTTCTCTTAATTTTTCAGTGGAAGATGGCGGTCTATCGTTTCCAATAGATATTTTTGTCGATTTTTCTTTGAATGTGGCAATTTTTCTACATTTTCTAGAAGATATGGACCTTTCTCCTAAATGATAAGATTTTACAGCCTAATTTTGTCTTCTTTTGTCTTCTGAAGATGGCCATCTCCTGGTTCAAACGACTTTTTTGCGTATTTTTCTGACCAAGGGGCTATTTTCTAAATTTTTTGGAAGGTATGGATCCTTTTATTAAATTATATGATTTTTGGCCTAAGTTTGTCTTCCGTTATTTTTTTTAATTGAAGACAGCAATCACCCAGTTCCAATAGACATTTTTGCTGATTTTTCTGGGCTCGGTGCTATTTTCGACATTTTATGAAGATATGTATCTTTTTATTAAATGAAATGATTTTTATAACATATGTTTGTCTTCTCTTATTTTTTTAGTTGAAGATGGCAATCCACCGTTTCCAATGGACATTTTTGCTGAATTTTCTTAGTTTGAAAGAATTTTCTATATTTTCTGGAAGATATGTACCTTTTTATTAAATAATATGAGTATTTGGCCTAATTTTTTCTGAGCTCCGGACTATTTCTGCATTTTCTGTAAGATATGGACCTTTTTATTAAATGATATTGTTTTACAACCTAATTTTTCTTCTTCTTTTTTCAGTTGAAGGGGGCCATCTCCGGGTTCAAACGAACATTCTTGCGTATTTTTTAAGTTCAGGGCTATTTTCTGCAATTTGTGTATGATATGAATATTTTTATTAAATGATAACATTTTGGCCTAATTTTGTCTTCTCTAATTTTTCAGTTGAAGATGGCGTTCTCCAGATTCCAACGGACATTTTTACGAATTTTCCTAAACTCTGGTCTATTTTCTAAATTTTCTGTAAGATATGAATATTTATATTAAATGATATGCTTTTTAAGCCTAAATTTGTCTTCTCTTGTCGATCTCCCGTTCTAACGGACATTTTTGCGGATTTTTCTCTGCTCAGAACTATTTTCAAAAGTTCATTGTAAGTATCTTTTTATTAAATGATATGATTTTTATAGACTAAGTTTGTCTTCCCTTATTTTTCAGTTGAAGATTGCGATCTCCCGGTTCCAACAGAAATTTTGGTAGATTTTTCTGACCTTAAGGCTATTTTTAAATTTTCTGGAAGATATAAATATTTTATTAAATCATATAATTTTTGGCCTAATTTGTCTTCCTTACTTTTCAGTTAAAGATGGCGATCTCTCGGTTCCAACGGACATATATTGGGATTTTTCTGAGTTACGGGCTATTTTCTACATTTTCTTTAAGATATGAATCTTTATATTATAGATATGATTTTAATAACATAATTTTGTCGTCTATTATTTTTCAGTTGAAGATGGCAATCTCCCGATTCCAACTGACATTTTTACGAATTTTTCTGAGATCGGTACTACTTTTCTACATTTTCAGAAAGTTATGGATCTATTTATTAAATGATATACTTTTTTGGCCTAAATTTGTCTTCTCTTATTTTTATGTAAGATGGAGATCTTTCGGTTCTAACAGACATTTTTTGCGGATTATTCTAACCTCGAGGCTATTTTCTGTGTTTTCTGGAAGATATGGATCTGTTTATTAGATTATAAGATTTTTGGCCTTAGTTTGTCTTCACACATTTTTCAATTGATGATGACGATCTCCCGGTTCCAACAGATATTTTTGTCGATTTATCTAAGCTCGGTGCTATTTTCTACATTTTATGTAAGATATGTCTCTTTTTATTAAATGATATGATTTTTATAGACTACATTTGTCTTCTCTTAATTTTTCAGTTGAAGATGGCGGTCTACCGTTTCCAACAGACAATTTTGCTAATTTTCTTAGAATGGGGCATTTTTTCTACATTTTCTGGAAGATATGGACCTTTCTACTAAATGATAAGATTATTTGGCCTAATTTTGTTTTCTCTTTTTTAAGTTGAAGATGGCAATCTCCCAATTCTAACGGACATTTTTGAGGGTTTTTCTGACCTTCGGACTATTTTCTACATTTCTGTAAGATATAGACCTTTTTATTAAATGATATGGTTTTACAGCCTAATTTTGTCTTCTGTAGATGGCCATCACCGGGTTCAAACGACATTTTTGCGTATTTTTCTGACCTCGGGGCTATTTTTTAAATTTTTTGGAAGGTATGGACCTTTTTATTAAAGTATATGATTTTTGGCCTAAGTTTGTCTTCTCTTATTTTTCAATTGAAAATGGCGATCTCCCAGTTCCAATAGACATTTTTGCTGATTTTTCTTAGCTCGGTGCTATTTTCAACATTTTATGGAAGATATGTATCTTTTATTAAATGGTATGATTTTTTATAACCTATATTTGTCTTCCCTTTATTTTTTTTCAGTTAAAGATGGTAATCTACCATTTCCAATGGACATTTTTGCTGATTTTTCTTAGTATGGAGCAATTTTTCTACATTTTTTGGAAGATATGTACCTTTTTATTAAATAATATGAGTATTTGGCCTAATTTTGTCTTCTCTTCTTTCAGTTGAAGATGTCGATCTTTCGGTTCCAATGAACATTTGAGCGAATTTTTCTGAGCTCTGGACTATTTTCTGCATTTTCTATAAGATACGGACCTTTTTATTAAATGATATAGTTTTTATAGCCTAATTTTGTCTTCTGTTTTTTAGTTGAAGATGGCCATCTCCGGATTTAAACGAACATTCTTGCGTATTTTTTTTTGAGTTCGGAGCTATTTTCTCCATTTTGTGGAAGATATGAATATTTTTATTAAATGATATCATTTTGGCCTAATTTTGTCTTCTCTAATTTTTCAGTTGAAAATGGCGTCTCCCGGTTCCAACAGACATTTTTAGGATTTTTCTGAACTCCGTACTATTCTAATTTTCTGTAAGATATGAATATTTATCTTAAATGATATGCTATGTTAAGCCTAAATGTATCTTCTCTTATTTTTCAGTTGAAGATGTCGTTCTCCTGGTTCCAACGGACATCTGCTCAGAACTATTTTCAAAAGTTCTTTGCAGATATGGATCTTTTTATTAAATGATATGATTTTTATGGCCCAATTTTGTCTTCACTTATTTTTCACTTGAAGATGGTGATCTCTCGGTTCCAACGGACATTTTTGCGGATTTTTCCGACTTCAAGGCAATTTTCCAAACTTTCTGGAAGATATAAATCTTTTTATTAAGTGATATGATTTTTGGCCTAATTTGTCTTCCTTATTTTTCAGTTAAAGATGGCGATCTCTCGATTCCAACGGGCATTTTTTGGGATTCTTTTGAGCTACGGACCATTTTCTACATTTTCTTTAAGATATGAATCTTTATATTATAGATATGATTTTTATAACCTAATTTTGTCTTCTATTATTTTTCAGTTAAAGATGGCACTCTCCCGATTCCCACTGACATTTTTGCGGATTTTTTAGAATGGTGCTATTTTTCTACATTTTCAGAAAGTTATGGATCTTTTTATTAAACGATATGATTTTTTTTGCCTAAGTTTGTCTTCTCTTATTTTTAAGTTGAAGATGGCGATCTCCCAGTTCTAATAGACATTTTTGCAAATTATTCTGACCTCATGGCTATTTTTGAAGATATAGATCTTTTTATGAAATATATGATTTTTGGCCGAAGTTTGTCTTCTCTTATTTTTTAAATGAAGAAGGCGATCTCCCAGTTCCAACAGACATTTTTGCATATTTTTATAATTTCGGTTCTATTTTCAACATTTTATGGAAGATATGGATCATTTTATTAAATGATATGATTTTTATAGCCTACGTTTCTCTTCTCTTACTTTTTCAGGTGAAGATGGCGATCTACCAGTTCCAATGCAAATTGTTGCGGATTTTTCTTAGGTTGGCGCTATTTTTCTACGTTTTCTGGAAAATATATATCTCTGTATTAAATATTATGAGTTTTTGGCCTAATTTTGTTTTCTCTTTTTTACGTTGAAGATGGCGATCTCTCAGTTCCAATGGACATTTGTGCGGATTTTATTGAGCTAGGGGCTATTTTCAACATTTTATCTAATATATGGATCTTTATATTAAACAATATAATTTTTTAGCCTAATTTTGGCTTCTCTTATATTTTTAGTTGAAAATGGCGATCTCCATGTTCCAAGGGACATTTTTGCGAATTTTTCTGACCTATGAGCTATTTTCGAAATTTTCTGGAAAATATTGATCGTCTTATTAAATGATAGGATTTTTGGCCTAATATTGTCTTCTTTTATTTTTCACTTGAAGGTGGTGATCTCCTGGTTCGAACAGATATTTTTTGCTGATTTTTCTGAGCTCCGTGCTATTTTCTACATTTTAAGGAAGATATGTATATTTTTATTAAATGATATGCTTTTTAAAGTCTACATTTTTCTTCCTTTATTTTCAATTGAAGGTGGCGATCTACCGGTTCCAACGGACAATTTTGCTGATTTTTCTTAGATTGTGGCAATTTTTCTACATTTTCTGGAAGATATTGACCTTTTTATTAAATGATATTATTATTTTGCCTAATTTTGTCTTCTCTTTTTTCAATTGAAGATGACAATCTCCCAATTCCAACGGACAATTAAGCGGATTTTTCTGAGCTCCGGCTTATTTTCTACATTTCCTGTAAGTTATGAATTGTTTAGTAAATGATATGATTTTTATAGCCTTATTTCGTTTCTCTTATTTTTCAGGTGAATATGGCCATCTCCCGGTTCAAACGGAAATTTTTGTAGATTTTTCTGAGCTCGGTCCTATTTTTCTACATTTTATGGAAGATATGTATCTTTTTATTAAATGATATGATTTTTGGGCTTAATTTTCGCCTCTCTTATTTTTTAGCTGAAGATGGCGATCTCCTGATTCCAACGGACATTTTTTGCGTATTTTTCTGAACTCGAGTCTATTTTCTACATTTTCTAGAAGATATGTATCTTTTAATTAAATCATTTGATTTTTTGGCCTAATTTTGTCTTCTATTATATTTCAGAAGAAGATGGCAATCTCCTGGTTCCAACGGACATTTTTGAGGATTTTTCCGAGCTCCAGTCAATTTTCTACATTTTCTGTAAGATATGAATTTTTATATTAAATGATATGGATTTTTAATAGCCTAATTTTGTCTTCTCTTTTTTCAGTTGAAGATGGAGAACTTCCGGTTCAAACGGATATTTTTGCGGATTTAACTTAGTTCGGGGCTATTTTCTGTATTTCTGGAAGAAGTGGATCTTTTTATTAAATGATATGATTTTTGGCATAATTTTGTTTTCTCTTATTCAGTTGAAGATGATGATCTCTCTACTCAAACAGATATTTTTGTAGATTTTACTTAGCTCGGATCTATTTTCTGCTTTTTCAGGAAGATATGGATCTTTATTAAATGATGTGATTTTGGCATCATTTTGTCTTCTATTATTTTTCATTTGAAGATGGCGATCTCCCTGTTCCATTGGACATTTTTGTAGATTTTTTTGAGCTCGAATCTATTTTCTGTATTTTCTGAAAGATATGGATCTTTTTATTAAAAGATATCATTTTTGCCTAATCTTGTCTTCTCTTATTTTTCAATTGAAGATGGCAATATCCAGTTCCAACGGATATTTTAGGAAGTTTTATGAGCTCGTGTTATTTTCCACATTTTATGGAAGATAAGTACATTTTTATTAAATGATATGATTTTTAAAGCCAACATTTATCTTCTCTTATTTTTTTCTGTTGAAGATGAGCATCTCCGAGATCAAACAGAATTTTTTGCGGATTTTTTTGATCTTAGGGCTATTTTTCTACATTTTATGGAAGAATAGATCATTTTATTAAATGATATTATTTTTGGCCTAATTTTATCTTCTTTTTTCGCTGAAGATGGCGATCTCCCAGTTCCAACGGACATTTTTTTGGATCTTGACCTACATTTTCTGGAAGATATGGATCTTTTTATTAAATCATTTGTTTTTTGGCATCATTTTATCTTCTTCTTTTTTAGATGAAGATGGCGATATCCCGGTTCCAACGTACATTTTTGCGAATTTTTTTGAGCTCTAGGCTATTTTCTACATTTTATATAAGATCTGCATCTTTATAATGAATGATTTGATTTTTATAGCCTAATTTTGTCTTCTCTGATTTTTCAGTTGAAGATAGCATTCTCCCGATTACAACGGACATTTTTGCGGATTTTTCTGAGCTCGGGTCTATTTTCTGCGTTTTTTGGAAGATATGGTTTTTTAAATGATATCATTTTGGCATAATTTTGTCTTCTCTTATTTTTCAGTTGAAGATATCGATCTCCCTGTTCTAATGGATATTTTTGCAGATTTTTCTGTGCTCGGATCAATTTTCTACATATTATTGAGGATATGGATCTTTTTACTAAATGATATGATTTTGTTCTCCTAATTTTGTCTTCTCTTATTTTTCAGTTGAGAATGGCGATCACCTAGTTCCAGCGAACATTTATGCGGTTTTTTCTGAACTCGATATTATTTTTCTACATTTTCAGGAAGTTACGAAAATTTTTATTAAATGAAATTATTTTTGGCCTCAATTTGTTTCTCTTATTTTCTAGTTCAAAATGGGGATCTCTCGGTTCCACCGAACAGTTTTCAGGATTTTTCTGAGCTTCAGGCTATTTTTGACATTTTCTGTAAGATATGAACCATTATATTAATTGATATGATTTTTGTAGCCCAATTTTTGTATTCTCATATTTTTTTCGTTGAAAAATCGCGATCTCCCGGGTCCAACAGACATTTTTACGGATTTTTCAGAGCACGGGGCTATTTTTATACATTTTTGGGAAGTTATGGATCTTTTTATTAGATGATATGATTTTTTGGCCTAATTTTGTCGTCTAATTTTTTCGTTGAAGATGGTGATCTCTCCATCCAACGGCTGGTTTTAGGGATTTTTCTAAGCTCCGGGCTATTTTCTAAATTTTCTGTAAGGTATGAACCTTTATATAAAATGATATAATTTTTAGCCTAATTTTGGCTTCGCTTATTTTTCAGTTGAAGATGTCGATCTCCCGGTTCCAACGGATATTTTTTCGGATTATTCTGCCCCGGAACTATTTCTATAGTTTAGTGAAGATATGGATCTTTTTATTGAATGATATGGTTTTATAGACTAAGTTTGTCTTCTCTTATTTTTCAGTTGAAGACGTCGATCTTTCGGTTCTAACTGACATTTTTGCAGATTTTTCTGACATCAGGGCTATTTTCAAAATTCTCTAGAAGATATGGATATTTTTATTAAATGATATGATTTTTTTGCCTAATTTTGTTTTCTCTTATTTTTCAGTTGAAGATGTCGATCTTCCGGTTCCAACATACATTTTGGCGATTTTTTTAGCTCTGATTTTAAGGAAGATATGGATCTTTTTATTAAATGATATGATTTTTAATGCTAAATTTTTCATCTCTTATTTTTTAAATTGAAGATGGCAACCTCCCGATCCAACGGACATTTTTGCGGATTTTTCTGTGATCTGTGCTATTTTTCTAAATTTTTGGGAAGTTATCGATCTTTTAATTAAATGATATGATTTTTGGCCTAATTTTGTCTTTTCTTATTTTTAAATTGAAGATGGCGATCTCTCGGTTTTTAACGGACATTTTTGCAAATTATTCTAACCTCTATGCTATTTTCTAAATTTTCTTGGAAGATATGGTTCTTTTATTAAAATATATGATTTTCCTAACTTTGTCTTCTCTTATTTTTTTTCCAAGTGAAGATGGCGATCTACCAGTTCCAACAGAAATTTTTGCAAACTTTTCTTTGCTTGGATTATTTTCTACATTTTTTGTAAGATATGTATTTTGTTATTAAATGATATGATTTTTTGGCCTAATTTTGTGTTCTCTTTTTTCAGGTGAAGATGGTGATCTCCTGGTTCCAACAGACATTTTTACATGGTTTTCAGAGCTCCAAGTTATTTTCTATATTTTATGAAAGAGATGAATCTTTTTTATTAAAGGATATTATTGTTTGGCCTAATTTTGTCTTCTCTTATTTTTTAGTTGAAGATGGCGATCTCCCAGTTCCAACAAACATTTTTACGGATTTTTCAGAGCGCAAGGCTATTTTCTATATTTATGAAAGATATGAATCTTTTTATTACAGGATATGACTAGTCATAACCCGTGCCCACGGGCACGATTCATTTAAGATTTTCTCCCGCAAAATCTTTGTTCCCAAAAAATTATTTCCACAACCAAAATTTAAAAGACCAACAAATTAGCATAAAAATATTTAGCGGCACGGGCGTCTTCGACGCAGAACAACAAATTCGGTGTGGGCGCCTTCGGTGCGGAACAACAAATTCGGTGTAGAATAACAAATTCGGCACAGAACAACAAATTCGAAGTAAAACAACAAATTAGCATAAAAGCCTTTAGCACGGGTGCCCTCGGAGCCGCGTGCTTTATACAAAGTTCAAAAGGAGCGTTGGGCACTGAAGGCGCTTGTCCAAAGGCGCTCAATTTATACAAAGTTCAAAAGGATATTTGGGCACCGAAGGCGCTTGCCCAAAGGTGCTCAATTTATACAAAGTTCAAAAGGCGCTATGGGCACCCGCACCGAAGGCGCTTCGGTGCCCGTGCCGAAGCACCTTCATGCACTCAATTTAAACAACTATTGTCATGCACTCAATTCATGAACCGTGCCGCGTGCCGGCACGGTTCATTCAAGATTTTCCCTCACAAAATCTTTGTTCCCCAAAAAATTATTTCCGCAGCCAAAATTTAAAATAGCATAAAAAATTTAGCGGCGCGAGCACCTTCGACATGGAAAAACAAATTCAGCATTTGCGCCTTCGGCACGGAACAACAAATTAGCGAAAAAATATTTAGCGAGAGCCTTCGACGCAGAATAACAAATTAGCGTAAAAAATTTTAGCTGGCACTATCGGGACCGACACAACACCTGTAGCATAACAATAACAACACTTTGAAATCTAATAGGGTCCTAGCATAACAATGTCAAAAATATAAAAATATCCACTGAATACAGATAGACAAATTGCATGCCATAGAATCACTTGCAACTTCTTACAAAAGCACTTGCAAAAGTTTTTCTTAACTGAGACCAAAGAAAAGGCAAAAAACCCTATGAGTTGGGGACATTTATGAACAAATTGAGTTGTGATGATTCCATATCTCCCCATATGCATCCAAAAGTATCGACCTTCCTTTCCAAGACCAATTTCCTAAATTGACACAAAACATATATTTCCACCTTTTTAGCAGAGAAATAAATTACCGATTTTATGTTGAAACAAAAAGTTAAGTTATGATGGTTTATAAACCTCACTATTTTGACCTTTCTCATGTTTCAGCAGAAAACATGTTGCTCATCACATAATAAAGAGAGTGTCTCAATCAGAATCCATAAGGAAGTGCCATTTGGATGAGCAATAACCTAGGTAATTAATGAACATAAACTTGTTAGAGATAAATTATTTCTTCATGTTTCAGCAAGATACTTTATTTCTTCATAAAAAAATCTTTACAGACGCTTACCAAGAAATACATTATCTTTAACTCTTAATTTCAGAATTGAACATATGATAGTGGACACAAATTATCTACACCTTCCACCTTACAACAACACTGAAAAATTAGAACATAGATCTGAGATTCATAGTTCATTGTGTAGTTACTACAATGAACTGAAAAATGGCTTTGGTGCTACCTCTCCTTCTTGGGTGGCTCCCATCTTTCTCCCACATGCTCCAGAATCTCACTCCAAAGGTGGCAAGCAGAAGTTTGACCTCTTCCTCAAGCTTAGCATCATTGACACAACTTTCGATCGTGCATAGTGTGTTTGATCTGCTCAAGCATAAGCAACTAAAATTTAGGCAAGTATATGCATCAATGAACTGTAAGAACGTGAGACTTTTATTTAAAAAAATATCAATAAATTTTTAAAAAGAAAATGAAATGAAAAAAGAAAAGATAGGCAGGGAAGTTGGATAAGTGCCCATTCAATTTGACAACTAAATGAGATAAAACTGTATGGCATTCTTGTTATTATATTAAAATTGCCTATGCACCATAGCCAATCCTCAAAATTTTCTACAAATTCAAAATTTCTCATATCATCTATGAATTGTCGTATGCATCTATGAATTATTTTTACACAAATAGAACTTTAGTGCATTCTGATATTGCAAAACTAAGAAGCAAGGTTTTGAGACATTCAAAAAGTTGTTTCACTTGTTTGACAATAGATACCTACCCAGAAATTTCCAGGATCACAATAATTGAATTATACGATGTTATCAAGCATGTAAAAAATCAAAACCACTAAAATATAAAATAAACTTAAGAGGTCTTTACACTTTTCTGTTTACAGATCAAAAGTTTTGCATGCATATTCATAGTCACAAATTGTTTCTTTTGAATTGTCACAAAATGTAGTATTAAAAACAGACTTCTGGTTCTCTGTGCACTTTTGACAATTGTGCAAGAATACCATCTCTCTGTATAGTTTAAAAATGTTACCTTAATTTTGCACAAAATCAATGGCTCCTGATAACACCTTACATATGACTACCATGTTACTAATTCTCAAATGACCGGATACATATTACCAATTCTCATTTGCAATTGATGGATTCTTCACCTAATAACAGAGCAATTATACTTCATACTTTGCTTCTTATGTGAATCACGACAAACAGCTTTGTTCTTTTCTTTTCATCTTTTTATCCTTCTTTTGAAAAAATTACAGAATAGACTTATATCAATAGATAATAATCTTGCAACAATATAGTGAGAGTTTCACCATTAACCAGATCAACATATGGTAGCAATTGAATAGAATAATATGTGTATTGGTAAACTATATCTGTTCTTATTAAAAAATTTACCAGTATAAATCTGTTTTTATTGTAACCAGGCTTATAAAAGACACATACTTAGTCGGTGCATTCGCAACATAGTTCAGGGCCAGTCATAAGCTGCTTTCAACATGCTTTCAACCTCGCAACTATCATTGTAGGTATTGGGTCTGTTCCTGTATGATGAAAGTATCTAAACATCAATCTCACACATATCATTCTCGAGTTGCAAAATTCTTAGCAATGCCTTTCAGGGGATTCAATAGCATAAATATCGTTCAAAATATTTGAGAAAATAAAAAAGTAATCAAACTAAGAATTTAAAGTCTTATTAATTCATCATAAAGAGTTCAAAAGGTACCCAAACTAAGAAGATCAAAAAAGCATAGCATCAGATATTTCGCGGGAAGATATAAATCAAGTGATTTCTTAGAAAACCAAATGCATACACCAGCATGAGTAAATGCGTGTTTGTGCAATAAAGCACAGATATATAATTGTCTCCATATCTAGGATTTGGAGGAACCAAATGCATACACGAACATGAGTAGATGCATGTTTGTGCAATAAAGCATGTATATTTAATTGCGTCTCCACATCTAGGATTTGGAGGACGGCTGGTTGATGTGTCCAATACTTCGTTTCGTGTCGGAGTATAACACCCATAGCCATGTCTTCAAATCATTTGTCCCAATTAATAGTATTTGATATTACTTGAAAAGAATTAAGATTTGGGTTAAATATTCTTTTTTCATCATTTTTGTTTGAATCTATGTTTGTATGTTCTCATCCCGTTTCTTTTTATTTTCTTTACTTCTCTTTTGTTTACTTTTACTTTGGGGTAAAATATAAATGTTAACCTATGATGTTCAATGTAAACTTGGCCAGGGGCTGAAGGATTCAAGGGTATATAAAATGCAATATATTGAGGCTTTATTAGAAAGACACATACTCTTTACAGAAATATATCAGAAGTTGGTAGCGACTATCTATCTCAATTAAAATCAACTATGCCACACAGCATGACTGGTTGAATATACTGCATAAGTGATATTTGTGTGTTTCAAAACAGGAACTTACACCAATCCTTGCTCAATGTATTTCCCGTGGCCAAGTAAATTTTACTACATCAAATTATTATGATAATTCAGTGATAGAACGCAAGTACATGCTTAAGATACAAAATAAAATGATACTTACACGCTTACCAAGTTAGTTAGAAGACTAATTTGATCGCTAATATAGCCTTTCAACCCTTGGCTGCTAAGATCCCTGTATGACCAACGAAGCAACACATATAAGTATGTTTTATAAAACCTGTTATTTTCAGTGTAAACTGTAAATTTTCATGAAGAATAAACTAAGAACATCCAAGCTTTCCCATGTGCAAAAAAGGGAAAGAAAGAACATAACTTAAATATATTGCAGCACATGTGGCTGTGTGTGCCAAATCTTAGAGAAGCATAAAATCAAAAACTTGATATAAACACCTTTTCACATAGGGAACACAAAAATTATAGAATATATGTTTTCTTTACTGTTATACTCAAATTAATACAATATACAACAAAACTACACGTAACCTTTGGATTTGGAAAAACAAAAAAAATCAGTCCCATACTCATATGAGAATATAAAGCTCTAACAACAGATACTACCCATCTGAGGACCTGAGAGAGCCTGTGTCGCTGGAAGGGACCGAGGATGCACGAATTACCGGTGCCGAGATCACCAGAACTTTAGTTGAGGTAAAAAAACCTGGTATTTCATAAATGAATGAATAAGTAAATACGCACATACATATTCACAGATATGAATTGCACTCTAAAATGGGATAGATGATTGATATTTAATATTGACGGTCTTAGATGTTATTAGGAAAGAATATATTGTTTATTGGATTTCTGAGAAATATGAAAACTAAATAAAAAAGAACAACATGAGATTGCAAAAAATCAGTCACATACTCGAATGAGAATTTAAAGCTCATTTTGTTATAACTTAACATCCATCAGCGACTTTTAGAACATCCAAGTAAACAGTTCAAGCGGCAGCGTTCTCTACATAGTTTCAAGCGGTAGCTTTCTATACACATCAAACGGTTTCAAGTGGAAGTTAAGTTTTCCTTAAAGCATGATCAATACACTAAAAAATCAGACTTCTTCGAGATTGAGATCAATACACTAAAAACACATGAAAATATGATAACATGAATGTTCAATACACTAAAAAAGCTGATACATTACATCACTAAAGAAGTCTGCTGCAAATGGCATTTGCACGGCAGATAACATGAATGAAATTGGCTAGTGTGCTTTTTTAGTGTATTGGCCCACACCCACACAAATTGCTAGTGTGCTTTTTTAGTGTATTGGGCCAATGTTATCAGGCACGGCTACATGCAATTTGCAGCTTTTTGGCCAATACAGCTATGGATTTTTGTCCTTTTAAGGATAGAAAATAAAATGCAATCAAAAGCTAATGAGGGAGATACGACAGTTCTGTAGGTTCTAAGATTCCATAATCAATATTCTCTGCTAATAAGGAATTATCGAAAGATTGGCCATATTTTGAAAACCTGCAAGTGCCTTGTTGCCCCTCATTCCTCAAATTGATGTGTGCTTCATTTTGAACATTGCTCGATTCATTCAGGGATGGCCCAACATGAAGAGTTTGTTCATTCAAATTAATAAATTTGCACTCGTGAATTGTTGAGTCTGGTCCTCGCTGCATTCAAATAAAGATACATTTACCTTAGCTCTATGCAATACCTCTGTAATCAACTCCCTAGCCAGACTTCTGTTATACCTCTTTAATGGAGCATGGTGGTCACATTCCACCTTGAATCAACATGCATTGTATTGCATCCATAGCTGTATTATGATTCACAGAAGGTGCGTTCGCGGGTGCATCATGCACAAGTTCATCGGAGAAAATTTGCATATGTGGACGGTTGAGTCGAGACCATGCTGCATTCAAACAAAGCTTTACCTTAGTTATGGGCGACATTTTGACATTTTAATGTACGAAGAAAAGAACCATATCCCATTACCCGAACATGCATGTATTGCATCCATATCCATATCATCACCTGCAATTGGTGCTTCCATGTGTGCATCCTGCACATCTGCATTGAAAGTGAAAGATATTGGTACATGTATACCGGTTTTCGTCCGCAAAACACTGCAATGATATATGATATGATATGACACATTCTAAATGAGAGCCACCCGGGTCATTCGATATGTCCACATTCCCAAAACTGGAACCCTTGTGCACATCAACGAAGGCAGTAGCTCACGGTAAAACTGGATGCCATGTGGTCAGATTGGCAGCAATATGAGGCTGAACCTGTTTGGGGGGGCAACGTATGCATGCATTCGAGCACGATCCATACTTGGGATGTTTCGATGGTGGGGATCGAAGAGTGGAGAATTGCATGAAGGTAAAGGCCCACGAATCTTGACAAACAACCATCCACTGTTGTGCATAAGCTTCTGGTAGTGTTCCTCCAGGATCCTTTCTGCGAATGTGACAGTATGCCTCCTGAAAGAATGAAGACTTAAAAATTGGAATGCTGCAGAAAAAAGATATAGAGAACAATTTTTGTAACATCTTGAAAGATACCAGCTTCGTTGGGCCTCACCATTTGTAAAAAATCTTGAATGAGAACTAAATCTTCTATCCTATATTAATGAAGCAAACAAACTTTCAAGGACTACTGCGTTTGCTTCAAATCAGAAATGAAATTTGGCTATTGATCTTAAAATTGTCTTGATGGGTACATGTATTCGTACATGAGGATTCAATTTAAGGAGACTTGTTGACAAATAGAACACATCAAAATGTGGACACTTTCACTCAATGTATAATAACAAAATCAATACTTAAAATCAATTAGTACCTTAAAATTTGTTTGTAAGAATGATCATAGTGCATCTCTAAAGATGAGAACAAAGCCCTACTTCTGCAAGCATTATAGTAATCTGTTTCAATGCATTATAAAGAGCATTGATCAAAAGAACATTCAACTCATAAATTACATGTAAGCATTAGGGGGAGAGAGATTCACCGTAGCACACATTTTGGCTAACAAACAGATCAATGTGGCTCAAGAAGAAGCTCATACAAATGCCAAATATCCTCCAAGCCAACAAAAAGACAAACAAACCAATGTTCAACAGGTCTCGTACATCATAAACACTACAGGTGAATTATGGGTGTTTGAGCTAGCAGCAAAAAAATGCAAAATAGAAAAGAACCCAAATGTACTTGGAATCTGTGGGCCACTCAATTAATATTTCTCAACATCTGCAAATGAGAGAGCCTGCAAAACAAAAACAAATTGAGTGGAGATTCAATTCTTTAAACAATGTGCATTAAAAAGAAACAATGAGTTTGCTTTCCCTCAACGTGAGTGCCTGCAATAACACAAGATCAAAGTAAGTGGAAGTGAGGTATCAAAACTTCAAATCAAGTCAAAAATAGTAAACATTAAAATTGGCTGGCTCTCTGTTGGTGTATGCGTGAGTTGAGTTGGGTTTTTGTTCCGTACCTTGCTGCTTGTTGTTTGCTCGGCTTGACAAAGCTTGGAGATGACGTTGAGCTTCGGCCTAAGGCTTGAGAGAGCTGCTTGATGATCAATACTCGTGTGAGTTCTTAAACGGCAGCAGTTGCTTGTTAACGGTAACAACGGATAGTCTCGGTAGCAAATTCATGAGCCTTTCCACGGCAGCAAGGAGTTGAACTTCGGCAACAATGGTGAGGCTCGACAGTGTTTGGCAGGAGGATGAGGCACATGGCTTAGAGTAGAGGTTGTCGTCGTCGAGTTGAAAATGATTGAGTACATAAGCGTACCTAGAACTCCTAGTTTTGGCTGATGGTGCTCTGTTCAGCATTTCTACAAACAATTGGCATGCTCTGCAACAAAATATTCATGAGACCACACATTTTGAATAAATTCAATACACTGAATCATCATGAAGTTTGAGATTGAAAAGACATTCAATTCAGATACACTGTTTGCAATGAATCATCAAATTTTGATGAACTGAGAATCAGAGAAATTTGAAAACATTGTCTGTAGAAATTTGAATAAATTCAGATATCTTCATCCTAAAAGAAATTTGAATAAATTCGGATAGAGACACATGGTACATAGCCATGGGCAGTTAATCAACAAATAGAAGGGAAAACTGAATTTAAAAATGAATGTATTAACTCACCTCATCCATATTTGAAGACACTATGCTGCTGTTTGCTTGTTGGGAGGTGGACTTGGATGCTAAGTGTTCGTTGGCCTCGCTCGTTGTTGCCGTTGCCATTGGAGATTCGGATAGAGACACATTTCTTCCACCATTGGCTTCCAGAGACGAACTTGCGCGTTTATAAACCAGTTGGACACCTGCAATGTTGTTCTCAGTTGTAATCTCGGAGGAAAAGAAATGAAAAGAATATAGAAGGGGGGAGGGAGAGGCGCGAGAGGGAGAAGACTCTCAGAGGCGTGTTATGATTTGCTTCTCAAAATTCAAAATTTCAACTCATTTTCCCCTTAAAATTCAAACGTCCCCCCAAGTTTCCCCCCATTTTCAAAATTCCAACTCATTTTGTTTGTCCTAGTCAGCATCTTGTTTGTCCCCGTCAGCATTTCCTTGTCCACGTAGGACAAACCCATGCCACGTAGGACAAAATTCAAAATCTTCATGTTTTATAGAATAGATTTTTGGTCTATTTTTGTCTTCTCTTATTTTTTAGTTAAAGATGACGTTCTACCGGTTCCAACAGACATTTTTGCGGATTTTTCTAAGTTTCAAGCTATTTTCTACATTTTATGGAACATTTGGTTCTTTTTATTAAATGATATGATTTTTGTAGCCTAAGTTTGTCTTGTCTTATTTTTCAGTTAAAGATGGCAATCTCCAGGTTCCAACGAACATTTTTGCGGATTTTTCTGAGCTAGGGACTATTTTCTATATTTTATGGAAGATATGGATCTTTTTATTGAATGATGTGATTTTTATAGCCTAAGTTTGTTTTCTCTTATTTTTCAGTTTATATGGCGATCTCCTGTTTCTAACAGACATTTTTGCTGATTTCTCTGACCCCGAGCTTATTTTCTATTTTTCTGGAAGATATGGATTTTTATTAAATAACATGATTTTTGGGCCTAAGTTTGTCTTCTCTTATTTTTTTCGTTGAATATGACGATCTCCCGGTTCCAACGAACCTTTTTGCGAATTTTTCTTAGCTTCGGGCAATTTTCTAAATTTTTCTGTAAGACTTAGATCTTTATATTAACTGATATAATTTTTATAGTCTAATTTTGTCTTCTCTTATTTTTCAGTTACGATGACGATCTTTCGGTTCTAACAGAAATTTTTGCAGATTTTTCTTAGATCTTGGCTATTTTCTACATTTTTAAAATATATGGATCATTTTATTATATGATATGATTTTTGGGCTTATTTGTCTTCTCTTATTTTTTTATTGAAGATGGCGATTTCCCGGTTCCAACAGATATTTTTGCGGATTTTTCTGAGCTCGGGACTATTTTCTACAGTTTATTGAAGATATGTATCTTTTATTAAATTATATGATTTTTATCGCCTAATTTTGTCTTCTCTTATTTTTTTAAGTTGAAAATGTCGATCTCCTGGTTCCAACAGAAATTTTTGCAGATTTTTCTGAACTACATGCTATATTCTACAATTTCTTTAAGTTATGAAACATTATTTTAAATGATATGATTTTTATGGCCAAATTTTGTCTTCTCTTGTTTTTTCGTTGAAGATGGCTGACTCGTCTCAAAATGTGTGAGCGCTACTCCCAAGTGTACGAGATCGAACAAGTAATAATCCTGGTGAGTCCAGTTATCGTATCCATGTGACAACTGACCTGTAAAACAACGAACTTCAGTTTATAAAGAGTACTAAAACGATAATAAACAACCACCTATCAGAGATATAAGTAATGGTGTCGATGGTTTAAAAATAATAATAGAGAATCATACGATAATTATGATGAACTCAAAACTAGGGACTAATATGGAGAGTATGTATTGGTAGTTATTTCGTTAGGGTATGTGCAATCAATGATTATTAATATCTTTTCTATAACTCTACGTTTCGTCCGGCTAGGGCACGAGAACGTCGGAAGGTATGGTGATAAAAAGCGTAAAATAGTACCAAAAAGTAATCACGTATATCATCGATTTCCTGAAGAAAATACGCACAAGTGCCCTCTCGGATCACGATACATCCTCTCGGATCGCATCACGAATAAGTCTTACTCAGATCATATTCGATGCAAGTTTGCCCACGTCTCCGTATAACATACCCAAACAAGATATACGTAGAAATCAATGAAATACACAATATAACGGAATATAGGACTAAAAGATATTGAAATCGATGATTACAACACATTAACTATATCAACATAAACACATATAAAGATTAGCCATGCATGGAGAGAAAATAAATAATATTCATAGACAAATACATTCTCAAAGTCTCAAAATACGTGACAAATACTCCAAATACAAGCCAAATACGTGAAATACAATGTTAAAGATAGGAAAAATATCACCAAATCTCTCCAAATAGACCCTAGATCTCCTTCAGATGATAGCTCATGTCTCTGTCTCCAGGGCCTCCAATTCATGCCAAAATATGGTTCCTAGAGCCCCAAATACGCAAGAATACCCCCAAAACCCTAAAAATACGTATTTATATGAGCATTGCGAGTTTGGGAGCCTTAGCAGGTTCGAAACCCGCTTCATTATGTTGTGAAAATGTGGCTGTTAGATCTGGCAGGATTGCTTGTGGACGTTCCACGTGGCATGCGGGTCAGATCGTCACCCGCAAAGCTGCGTTTCTTTGCATTGCTGGCCGTTGGATTTTGATACAACGGTGGTGATATCACCACGTCACCACTCCGCTCTTGACCGTGCGATGTCCAAGCAACGGCCCTGATTCTGCCACGTCGCCTGTATAACTTACTCAATTCAAATCCAAATCGGGATGATTCACGGTCGTTGGATGATGATCTTGCGGCTTGTAGTGTGCCGCGTCGCCCGCTTGTTGTGAGACGTCAGATTAGAGCGGGAGCAGGTGGATGTGCACCATGTGTCCCCTCATTTGAGCGGGCGTATATACGCTGTATTTCATGCGTATTTATGCCGTATTTCTCCATTTAAAATGGTATTCTGCATTCAAAAATTCATAGAAATTAGCACAGATCTCAGAAAAACACAAATAAATAGTCATTGGAATCGTTAGATCGAGATCTTCGTACTAAAAATATAAAAAGGGTAGAAATACTCAGTATATTGCTGTTTTGTACATAGAATGAGAGTTTGCTCTAATAATTAAGAATATTCTAAATTCAACGTATTAGAGATCAAATATGTATCATATATGCACAAAATAGGTCTAAATGAGGTGTTTAATATGTAATATTCAACCCGAATCACACACCCCCAACTAGCGATTTGCTAGTCCCTAGCAAAAAGAGCGATTAGATTGGATGATTAATAAAATTATAAATTCTATCGATCACTTAATGCATGGCTCAATAGTACAATTTCTAACATGATATTGACCATCAATATACACAATACATGAATAAGATCAATCACATGATATTTTCTCTAATTTAATTTGAATAAATAACATGCGAGCATCGTTTTGCACAAGCGAAAGTATAACACGTCATTATATTCTAGTTTTCTTATTTCCAAGGAATTGGCATCTCAAAAAGATCGTTCAAATCATGGGTATTGAAGTTGCTTAGTTTATTCACTGTTTCTTTTTTTTTTCTTTTTTTACGACTTAGAATAATCCATGTAACGAGCTTTCAGTTAATGACTCCTAGGCCAGACGACCTTCGAGCATTAGGCTTAGAAGAGCCCCTCGAACTTAATAACTCGAATCATCTAAGTTTTATTTTCTCCCTCTTTTTTGGATGTACTCCACATTCATCCATCTTTTGACACGAATCTCCAATGCTTCTTGAGGCACGAAGACCCGGCTAATTAATGAACTCAAGGGAATGATGCATTTTTTCTTTTTCACTTTTTTTTTATTTTTTCTTAAGCAACTCAACACCCATTCTTCGAGCATAAACATTAATAACAAAGGCCAAATTTCTCTTCAACTTGAAGAATATTCTAATAAATCGTGTATACTTAAGCTTTTGCATCACAATAGCATGCATGAAATAAATTCAAACTATTTCGAGATATTAATCATGGAAATTGAAATTTTTCATAAATAGCATATTAACGAGTAATTCCATGAAGGAAAAATAATTAATTCAAGCCATAAACAATTTTTAGAACTCAATCAATGCATAATCATCTGCATTTGTGGTATGTGAAGGAGTTTTAAATGATGAGAATTGGTGATTTATTCTTTTCTTTTGTTTTATTTATAAAAATCCTAAGGTCTCATACACTCCCCCCAACTAAAGATGGACATTGTCCTCAATGTCGTAGAGGGTACGAGTTTATTCAAAAGCAAACATCCTAAAAAGCATATAAAAAATTTATACTAATGGAAAGAACACACCATGGTCAAATGGTGGATCACAGATCCTTAATGGTAGAGGAAGTTGTTCTATTTGCTCCTTGCGCTCCTTGACGAGTATTCTTTCTCCACTCGCTTCCTTATGGTCAAGCATCGACACAACCCAACATATCTCCTCCATGTGTGTATGTTTTTCATGTATGAGATACGTTGTGTCAAATAAAGATGGACGAAATTGATTATCCATGAAGGCTTGCCAGAATGGGTCGTCATAAACGATAAAAGGTTTTTAAGCTAATTGACGACCATCTGAATCTAAAAGATTTGGAATTAAAATTTGAGAATCAGAACTATTGTGTATAGGTTCATGAGAACTTCCCTGAAAAGGATCACTATTCTTGATTTGATACTCTGCTTCAGGATGAGGTGGAAGTGGCTGCTGAAACACTTCTGTGGGGATGTATGGCTCGGGCTCCTATGTAGTCTGTAAGCTCTATCCCTCGCTCATATCTTCTTCTTCATAGCAGTGATAACCTGTAGCAGTCCATCCAATGTACTCGTACTCCTCAGGTGAGTGAGATGATTCTGAAGGATGACATGGTTCAGGTTCAATGATTTTACTCTCGCCATCACTTATCTCCACTCTATCTTCATCATCGTCAAAATGGAAATGCATCGTGTCGCCCATATAGTCTACATGCACCCCATCACACATCTCCTCATGCTCATCTAAGTAGTTCTGATGCTAAATCTCATATGTTTTCTCTTGGTGCTCCATAGGGTCGCATCGGTAATAACTCCAAGGTAACTCCTCATGCTGTCCCTGGACCTGCTGAGATGTGTCTGCGAAAGGAATGCTCTGGTCATCATCCTCATATTTTGGCGATTGATCCTCAGATGGCGTAGTTCTCTCTTGCACTGCAAGGTCCTGCAAGTACCACCATGCATCATCTGTCGTATATGAAAAGAATTCTCCATTACCGCTCTTCTGCACGAAATCCAGCGTAGGAGGGAGTAATCATGTGTAGAAAATCTGCAGGAGATGATCATCATGGAAGCTATGGGATGGGCATACAAGCGCCTCCCCCATCAGCTTGGATGAAGTTCGCAATCTGTTGCTTCATAGCCTGCTGCCTCTGTGCTTGCTACACGAAAGGAGGCAAGAATCTCTTAAGGAAGTCAACCTGAAAGGATAACTAAGTAAATAATGAGTCATGAGGTAAAACATCAAACCAAGATATAACATTGTCTCTTAAAGAATACGGGAAATCTTTAATACATAGTCTTTCATTGTGCTCAAGCTTTTTCCCATGAAACAATTGGTGGCATATCTTTTCAAACTCTTGCACGTATAAATATGGATTCTCCTCCTCTGTACGAAGGAAGACTAGTAGGATTCGGATCAAATAAGAAATAAAGTTTAAAAAGTATGCATCACCATCCGTATATTTTTTTTAAAAAGAACAAAGATATGAAAATAAAAAGAAAAAAATCCCAAGCTAGAAGGTGGAAGGGTCTCACCGAATGTTCCCCTAAACGAACTGAAATTGTAGCTTACAAGTACCGTTATCCCCGGCAACGGCACCAAAAACTTGACTCGTCTCAAAATATGTGAGCGCTACTCCCAAGTGTAGGAGATCTAACAAGTAATAATCCTGGTGAGTCCAGGTATCATATCCACGGGACAACTGACCTACAAAAACACGAACCTCATTTTATAAAGAGTACTAAAACGACAATAAACAACCACCTATCAGAGATATAAGTAATGGTGTTGATGATTTAAAATAATAAAAGAGAATCCTACGATAATTACAGTAAATTCGATACTAGTGTACTAATATGGAGAGTATGTGTTGGTAGTGATTTTGTTAGGGTATGTGCAATCAATGATTATTAATATCTTTTCTATAACTCAATGTTTCGTCCGGCTAGAGCACGAGAACGTCGGAAGGTATGACGATAAAGAGCGTAAAATAGTGCCAAAAAGTAATCACATATATCATCGATTTCCTGAAGAAAATACGCACAAGTGCCCTCTCGGGTCAATGATACATCCTCTCGGATCGCATCACGAATAATTCTTACTCAGATCATATTCGATTCAAGCTTACCCACGTCTCCATATAACATACCCAAACAAGATATAAGTAGAAATCAATGAAATACGCAATATAACGTGAATATAGGACTAAAAGATATTGAAATCGATGATTACAACACCTTAACTATATCAACATAAACACATATAGAGATTAGCCACATACGAAGAGAAAATAAACAATATTCATAGACAAATACATGCTCAAAGTCTCAATATACGTGACAAATACTCCAAATACAAGCCAAATACGTGAAATACAATGTTAAAGATAGGAAAAATATCACCAAATCTCTCCAAATAGACCCTAGATCTCCTTTAGATGATAGCTCATGTCTCTGTCTCCAGGGCCTTCAAATCTCGCGCCAAAATACGGCTCCTAGAGCCCCAAATACGCAAGAATACCCCCAAAACCCTAAAAATATGTATATATATAGGAGCATTGCGGGTTTGGGGGCCTTAGCGGGTTCGAAACACGCTTAATTATGTCGGCACAAATGTTAGCCGTTGGATCTGGGCGGTATTGCCTTGGACGCACCATGTGGCATGCGGGTTGGATCGTCGCCCGCAAAGCTGTGTTTCTTTGCGTTGCTGGCCGTTGGATTTTGATCCAACGGTGGTGATATCGCCACATTGTTGCTCCGCTCTCGACCGTGCGATGTCCGAGCAATGGCCTTGATTCCGCCACGTTGCCTGTATAACTTACTCAATTCGAATCCAAATCGGGATGATTCTCGGTCGTTAGATGATGATCTTGCGGCTTGTAGCGTGCCACGTCGCCTGCTTGCTGTGAAACGTTGGATTAGAGCGGGAGCGGGTGGATGTGTGCCATGTGTCCCCTCATTTGAGCGGGCATATATACGCCGTATTTCATGCGTATTTCTGCCGTATTTCTCCATTTAAAATGGTATTTTACATTCAAAAATTTATAGAAATTAGCACAGATCTCAGGAAAATACAAATAAATAGTTGTTGGACTCGTGAGATCGAGATCTTTGTACTAAAAATATAAAAAGGGCAGAAAACTCAATATATTGCTGTTTTATGCATAGAATGACAGTTTTCTCTAATAATTAAGAATATTCTTAATAGGATCGTATTAGAGATCAGATACGTATCATATATGCACAAAATGTGTCTAAATGAGGTGTTTAATATGCAATATTCAACCTGAATCAATGGCAAACTCCCGGTTATAACAGAGATTTTTGCATATTTATATTAGCTACGGGCTATTTTCAACATTTTCTGTTAGATATGAATATTTATGCTAAATGATATGATTTTTATAGCCTAATTTTTCTTCTCTTGTTTTTCTGTTGAAGGTGGTGATCTCCCAGTTCCAACGGACGTTTTTTGCGTATTTTTTGAGATCTAGGCTATGTTCTACATTTTCTAAAAGATGTGGATCATTTTATTAATGATATGATTTTTGGCCTAATTGTGTCTTCTCTTTTTTTGTTAAAGATAGCGATCTCCTGGTTCCAACGGACATTTTTGCGGATTTTTCTGAGCACAGATCTATTCTCTACATTTTACTGAAGATGTGGATCTTTTTATTAAATGATATAATTTTTGTAGGGTAATTTTTTCTTCGCTTATTTTTCAGTTAAGTATGGTGATCTTCCAGTTCCAACGGATATTTTTTACGGATTTTTCTGAACTCAGGGTGATTTTTCTACATATTCAGGAAGATGTGGATCTTTTTATTAAATGATACGATTTTTGGCCTAATTTTGGCTTCATTTATTTTTTCTTTGAAGATGGTGATCTCCCTGCTCTAAGAAACATTTTTGCGGATTTTTCTGAGCTCCGGGCTGTTTTCTACATTTTTTATATGATATGAATCTTTTTATTAAATGATATGAATTTTATAGCACAAGTCTGTCTTCCCTTATTTTTAAGTTGAAGATGGCGATTTCCCGGCTCTAAAGGATATTTTTGTAGATTCCTATCATCTCGGGGCTATTTTCTACATTTTCTGAAATATATGTTTCTTTTTATTAAATGATATATTATTTTTGGCCTTATTTTGTCTTCTCTTATTTTTCAGATGAAGATGGCGATCTCCCTGTTCCAACGGATATTTTTGCGGATTTTTCTGATCTACCGGCTATTTTCTATATTTTCGGTAAGATATGTATCTTTTTATTAAATGATAGGATTTTTATAGCCTAATATTGTCTTCCCTTATTTTAAAGTTGAATATGGCGATCTCCTGGTTACAACAGACATTTTTGCTGATTTTTCTGAGCTCGATGTTATTTTCTTCATTTTAGTGAATATATGGATATTTTTATCAAATGATATGATTTTTGTATTCTAATTTTGTCTTCTCTTATTTTTCAGTTGAAGATGGCGATCTTTCAATTCTAACGAATATTTTTGCAGAATTTTTGAGCTCAGTGCTATTTTTGTACATTTTCTCGAAGATATGGATCTTTTTATTAAAAGATATGATTTACGGCCTAATTTTGTCTTCTTTTATTTTTTCGTTGAAGATGGTGATCTCCCTGTTCAACGGACATTTTTGTGGGATTTTTCTGAGCTCCGCGATTTTTTTCTACATTTTCTGTAAGATATGAATCTTTATAATAAATCTTATGATTTTTATAGCCTAATTTTCTGTTCTTTTATTTTCAGTCGAAGATGGCGATTTTCAACCGATATAAGAGAAGACAAAATCGGAACCGGGAAATCGCCATCTTCATCTTTAAAAATGTTCGTGGTAACCAAGATATCGTCATCTTTAACTAATAAGATTTTTATATACCATTTTCTGAGCTTGGTGCTATTTTCTACATTTTATGAAAGATATGAATCTTTTTATTAATTGATATGATTTTTATAGCCAAAATTTGTCTTTTCTTATTTTCCAGTTGAAGATGTCGATCTTTTTATTAAATGATATTATTTTGGCCGAATTTTATCTTCTCTTATAATCTCCAGGTTCCAAGGGACATTTTTGCGGATTTTTTGAGCTCCAGGCTATTTTCTTAATTTTCTGGAAGATATAGATTTTTATATTAAATGATATGATTTTTATAGCCTAATTTTGTCTTCTCTTTTTCTTTCAGTTGAAGATGGCGATTTCCCCGTAGCAACAGATATTTTTGCAACTTTTTCTGAGATTGGGGCTATTTTCTAACATTTTTGGGAAGTTATAGTTATTTTTATTAAATGGTATGATTTTTAGGCCGAATTTTGTCTTCTCTTATTTTTTCCGTTGATGCCCGGTTCCTAAGGACATGTTTGCGGATTTTTCTGAGCTTCGGGCTATTTTCTAATTTAACTGTAAGATGTAAATATTTTTATTAAATGACATGATTTTTATAGCCTAATTTTGTCTTCTCTGATTTTTCGGTTGAAGATGTCAATCTCCAAGATCTACCGGCCATTTTTGCAGATTTTTCTAAACTTGGAACTATTTTCTACAGTTTATTGAAGATATGAATCTTTTTATTAAATGATATGATTTTTACAGATTAAGTTTGTCTTCCCTTATTTTTCAGTTGAAGATGGCGATCTCCCGGTTCCAATGGAAATTTATGCGGAATTTTTCGAACTCCGGGCTATTTTCTATATTTTCTGTAAGATATGGATCTTTATATTTAATGATATGATTTTTATGACCTAATTTTTTCTTCTCTTATTTTTCAGATGAAGATGGCGATCTCCTAGTTCCAAGGACATTTTTGCGGTTTTTTCTAAGCTATGTGCTATTTTCTTCATTTTCTGTATGATATGGATCTTTAATATTTATATTAAATGATTTGATTTTAAGGGCCTAATTTTGTCTTCTCTTATTTTTCAGTGGAATACGGTGATCTCCCGTTTCCAACGAAAATTTTTGCGTATTTTTCTGAGCTCGGTGCTATTTTCTATGTTTTCGGAAGGTAATGATCTTTATATTGATTGATATGATTTTTGTTGCCTAATTTTGTCTTCTCTTTTTTGCATGTTGATGATGGCGTTTCTTTTATTAAATATTATGATTTTTTGGCCTTATTTTCTCTTCTCTTATATTTCGGCTGAAGATGGCGATCACACGGTTCCAATAGACATTTTTGCAGATTTTTCTGAGCTCCGGTCTATTTTTCACATTTTTGGAAGATATGGATCGTTTTATTACATGATTTCAAAGGAGACAAAATTAGGCCAAAAAATGTCCGTTGAGACCGAGAAATCGCCATCTTCAACTGAAATATAATAGAAGACAAAATTCGAAACCGAGAAGTCGCCATCTTCATCTATAAAAATGTATGTTGCAACCGGGAAATCTCAATCTTTAACTGATACGATTTTAATATATCATTTTCTGAGCTTGGTGTTATTTTCTACATTTTATGAAAGATATGGATCTTTTTATTAATTGATATGATTTTTATTGCCTAAAATTTTCTTCTCTTATTTTCCAATTGAAGATGGCAATATTTTTATTAAATGATATGATTTTTTGGCCTAATTTTATTTTCTCTTATATTCTAGTTGCAGATGGCGAACTCCCAGTTCCAACAGATATTTTTGCTGATTTTTCTGAGCTCCAGGCTATTTTCCACTTTTTGGAAGATATGTATCATTTTGTTAAATGATATGATATTTTGGCCTAATTTTGTCTTCTCTTATTTTTAATTGAAGATGGCGATCTCCCGTTTCAACGGACATTTTTGCGGATTTTTCTGAACTCGGGGCTATTTTGTACACTTTCTGGAAGATAAGAATCTTTATATTAAATAATGTGATTTTTATAATTTAATTTTTTTCTTCTCTTATTTTTCAGTTAAAGATGGCGATCTCCCAGTTCCAACAGACATTTTTGCAGATTTTTCTGAGCTCCAGAACATTTTCTACATTTTATTAAAGATATGGATCTCTTTATTAAATGACAAGATTTTTGTATCCTAATTTTGTTTTCTCATATTTTCAGTTAAATATGGCGATCTCTCGGTTTCAACAGACATTTTTGCAGATTTTTCTTAGCTTTGGGCTTTTTTCTACATTTTCTGGAAGATATGAATCTTTTAATAAATGATATGATTTTTTGGCCGAATTTTGTCTTGTCTTTTTTCAGTTGAATATTGCGATCTCTTAGTTCCAACAAACATTTGTGCAGATTTTTCTGAGCTCGGTGCTATTTTCTACATTTTACAGCAGATATGTATCTTTTTATTAAATGATATGATATTTGGTCTAATTTTGTCTTCTTATATTTTTCAGTTGAAGATGGCGATCTCCCGGTTTCAACGGACATTTTTTCGGATTTTTCTGAGCCCCGAGCTATTTTCTACATTTTCGATTGATATGAAACTTTATATTAAATGATTCGCTTTTTATAACCTAATGTTGTCTTCTCTAATTATTCAGTTGAAGATGGCGATCTCTCGGTTCCAACAGATATTTTTGTTGATTTTTCTAAGCTCGGGCTATTTTCTACATTTTCAAGAAGTTACGAATCTTTTTATTATATGATATTAATTTTTGACCTAATTTTTCTTATCTTATTTTTTAAGTTGAAGATGACGATCTCCATGTTTCAACGAACATTTTTGTGGATTTTTCTGAGCTACGGGCTATTTTCTACATTTTCGAAAAGTTATGGATCTTTTTATTAAATAATATGATTTTTATAGCCTAATGTTGTCTTCTCTTATATTTCAGTCGATGATGGTGATCTTCCAGTTCAAACGAATATTTTTGCGTATTTTTTGAGCTCGGTGCTATTTTCTACATTTTATGGAAGATTTAGAACTTTTTATTAAATAATATGATTTTTATAGTGTAATACCATGTTTTCGTATGTACGGGTATAATGTACGTATTTCTAGACGTATTTGTAAGTATGAAATTTTTGGGTATTTTTATAAATTTTTCCATAATTTTCTAATGACCAAATTATTTTTTAAATAATTTTTTAAAACTTCATGTGAATTAAATGGATGAGTACTTAGATGGTATACTTGGTATTTGGTGAGCAAGGGTATTTTAGTGGAGTGTTTCTATTTATTAGAAAATAGAAATACCTAAATTTCCTAATGGAGACACCTAGCCTAAGAGGTGTCATCACCTCTTTGATTTTCACCTAACTCTCTCCATTTGGAAAGATAAGAGGGAATTTAAGGGATGACAAGGACGATGGGATGAATAAAAGAGAAGAAATTGGGAAAAAGAAAAAGAAGAAGAAGAAGAAGAAGAAGAAGAAGAAGAAGAAGAAGAAGAAATTCAAGTTCTCAACCCCTCTTCTCTCTCCCCTCTCCTCCCTTTGCACCTCCCACTCCACCACCATCTCCACCACCGTCTCCTTAATTCAAACCACCTATTGACATCCACCTTTGAAGCTTAAGGTATGGAATAAGAAAGCTTGAGGATTGATAATGGTCTTCAAGGAGAAGAAGGGCCAAATAAATTAAGAAGGAGATATTTGAGTTAGGAGTTCTAACCTCCTAGTGAGGATGTAGTTTTTGGACCGTGGTTATAGATTTTCATCATTTATTTAATTTTAAGTTGGAATTTGATGTAGAATTCTAGTTTAAGCCACATGCTAGTAAAGTGCCATGTTATGTTAAGTTTAATATGCATGCTTATGATGTAATGTTTTATTTAGTGGAAGTATGCATAGTTTCCAAAATATATCATGTAACATCCCATGTTAGTATAGACCATGTTGCCATTATGATTCCTTTCTTAGCTCTAAAATAATTATCATGTCAAATTATTAGGATGGCAATGGGAGTATGACTAGTAGCATCATGTTAGTCAATCAATATGCTATAATACCTATGTTAATGATATGCTGTAAAATTTTCAGTTCTGTCCTGTAGATTCAAAAATTCATATCTACTAATGTAGACCTCCAAATGGGATGATTCAAGATGTTTTGGAAAGGTCACAAAATTAACTACAACACTCTAGAAGGAAGCAAATCCTAGTTTTGACTGTAGGATGTAAACAGACGATGTTATCATGGTGTCAGTTTTAGACAGATTCTGCTACATTGTGGGAAAATTTTCATTACTCTCTCTATAGACTCCCAAATGACACAATCTTAGATAATATAGAAACAAAATTTAAGCATCTACACCTTTTATGTTACGCACTAAACCAGATTATGGCCTTAGATAGCTGTTTTAGACTGATATATCAGAGTCCAGATTCAAAATAGAATTCTGTAGTTGTCATGTAAATATCATGCTAAAGTTTTTGAAAATTATGGTGCTAAGAATGGTGATATTCATGCTTCTGGATGTAATGTTGTTATCCATGTAGTAAATTATGTTATGAGAATAGTTCATGCTTATGGATGTAATGTTATGCTTGTACTATGTCACACCAATGCCATATTATGCGATGTATTCTCATATTAACATACTTTATGACAAGATGCTTCCATACCATGATGTGTTTCATATTAAGAATAATGGAGTTATATGATAATTGGAAACATAAGATGTTATAGTGTAAGTGAAATTTGTCATGAAAAGAATGGTAGCTTCACAGAAATTAATACCACACAGACCAAAGTGCCACATGGACCAGCGTGCCATAGAATTACCGAAGGCCACTTCCTGAATCCATTGGGGCCACCTCTTGAATCAATGTGTGGTATGATAGACGACATGACCTATATACTACATAGACCAGCGTGCCACATAAATGCCTAGGGCCACATCCTAAATCCATAGGAGCCACCTCTAGAATCCATGAGTCATATTGTAGGCACGCTGGCATAGATGAGATACCTTTTGTGTTGCATTTGTATTCATAACAATTCATATGCATCAAGTGCATATCTATGTGTGTATGCCTTTACTTCACGCTTATTTAATTCTATAGCTCTTACTTTTCAATATTTGCATGTGATGCTGTTTACTTTCCCTGCATGTTAATTCAGTAGACCATATTTATAGTACGTGTTCCTTATGCGTAAATAGTAGACCTGTTTACAGTTAAGTGACCAGACCCTAGTTAGGAATAACAGTTCTAAAACTAGACCCTACCTAGCAATGTTAGGATTTCCTACTGGGTCATGCATTGACGTGTCACATTTACTTTTTACAGGTTTCAGAGCAGTACATCCAGATCAGGCCTGGCTCAGGAGTTAGCTTTCAGTTCGTGGTAGAGATGGAATCCTCAGAGGGCAGCCTCTTCAGTTGGTTCTCAGTGTAGTCTAGGGAGTGAGTTGTACTAGTGTGGACCTTTATGTCTTTTGGGGGTTTTTATGGGGTTTCTTCTGTTTTTCACTTTTGTATTTGAGGATGCGATTATGTGAATAAAGAGGCACCATTGTTTTAATAATAAAGAATGTTAGACTTGTATATGACTGTCTCTTATTTTCTGTATTAGAGCATTACTTGTACTTCCCAGCATGTGCGCAGTGACCTGCATTATTCTTCTTGTAGTCTCCCTTCCTTCTCTTTTATTTTAACACTCGCTGCTCTAGGATTTTTTGGGACGGATTCGTACTTCCCTAGTATCCCGGGGAGTATTTGGGGAGAAAGCTTGGGTATTGATAGGGTCTTCAAGGAGAAGAAGGGCCAAATATTAAGATGGAGATATTTGAGTTAGGAGTTCTAACTTCCTAGTTAGGATTGAGTTTTAGGACTGTGGTTATAGAGTTTCATCACCTATTTAATTTTAAGTTGGAATTTGATGTAGAATTGTAGTTTAAGCCCCATGCTAGTAAAGTGCCATGTTATGTTAAAAGTTTTATTTAGTGGAAGTATGCATAGTTTGCCAAAATATACCATGTAACATCCCATGTTAGTGTAGACCATGTTGCCATTATGCTTCCTTTCTTTGCTTTAAAATAATTATAATGTCAAATTATTAGGATGGCAATGGGAGTATGACTAGTAGCATCATGTTAGTCAATCAATATGCTATAATATCTATGTTAATGATATGCTGAAAAATTTTCATTTCTGTCTTGTAGATTCAAAAGTTCATATCTGCTAGTGTAAACCTCCAAATGGGATGATTCAAGATGTCTTGGAAAGTTCATAAAGTTAACTATAACTCTTTAGAGGAAGCGGGGCCTAGTTTTGACTTAGGAAGGTGTAAACAGACGACTTTATCATGGTGTCAGTTTTAGATAGATTCTACTATATTGTGGGAAACTTTTCATAATTATCTCTGTAGATACCTAAATGACACAATTTTAGATAATTTGGAAAGAAAACTTACGCATCTACAACTTTTATGTGCAACACTAAACCATATTATGGTCTATGATAGCTGTTTTTGATTAATATATCAGAGTCTAGATTCAAAATAGAATTCTGTAATTGTCATATAAATATCATGCTAAAGTTTGTGAAAATTATGGTGCTAAGAATGGTTAAATTCATGCTTATGGATGGAATGTTGTTATCCATGTAGTAAATTATGTTATGAGAATAGTTCATGCTTATGGATGTAATGTTATGCTTGTACTATGTCACACAAATGCCATGTTATGCTCCTTAGTCTCATATTTGCATACTTTATGACAAGATGCTTCCATACCATGATGTGTTTCATATTAAAAATGATGGAGTTATATGTTAATTGGAAACATAAGATGTTATAGTGTAAGTGAAATTTGTCATGAAAAGAATGGTAGCTTAATAGAATTTACACCATATAGACCAAGGTGCCACATGTACCAGCGTGCCACAGAACTGTCGAAGGCCACCTCCTGAATCCATGGGGGCCACCACTTGAATCAATGTGTGGTATGATAGATGACAAAGACCTATGTGCTAAATAGACCAGCGTGCCATGTAAATGCCTAGGGCCACATCCTAAATCCATGGGAGCAACCTCTAGAATCCATGAGTCACATTGTAGGCACATTGGAATACATGGGATCCCTTATGTGTTGCATTTGTATTCATAACCATGCATATGCATCAAGTGCATACCTATGATTGTCGGCCTTTACATTACGCTTATTTAATTTTGTAGCTCTTACTTTTCAATATTTGCATGTGATGTTGTTTACTTTTCCTGCATGTTAATTCAGTAGACCTTATTTACAGTACTTGTTCCTTATGCGTAAATAGTAACCTTCTTACAGTTAAGTGACTAGACGCAGTTAGGAATAATAGTTCTAAAACTAGACCCAACCTAACTATGTCAGGATTTTCTACTGGGTCATGCATTGACATGTCCCATTTACTTTTTCCAAGTTTTAGAGCAGTACCGCCAGATCCGGTCTGATCAGGAGTTAGCTTTCAGTTCGTGGTAGAGATGGAATCCTCAGAGGGCAGCCTATTCAGTTGGTTCTCAGGGTAGTCTACGAAGTGAGTTGTACTGGTGTGGACCTATATGTCTTTTTGGGATTTTTATGGGATTTCTTCTGTTTTTCACTTTTGTATTTGAGGATGAGATGATGTAAATAAAGTGGTACCTTTGTTTTAATAGTAAATAATGTTGTACTTGTATATGATTGTCTCTTATTTTCTGTGTTGGAGCATTACTTGTAATTCTCAGCATGTGTGCAGTGACATGCATTATTCTTCTTGCAGACTCTCTTCCTTCTCTATCTTTTTAACACTCGTTGCTCAATGAATACTTGGGACGGAATTGTACTTTCCAGGTATCCTGTAGAGCGACGTGTTACACATAGCCTACGTTTGTATTCTCTTATTTTTTTCAGTTGAAGATGACGATCTCCCGGTTTCAACAGACATTGTCGCAGATTTTTATTAGCTGGAGACTATTTTTCTATATTTTCTGGAAGATAGTATCTTTTTATGAAATGATATGATTTTTTGGCCTAATTTTGTCTTCTCTTTTTTAATTTGAAGATGGAAATCTCCCAGTTCCAATGGACATTTGTGCGGATTTTTTTGAGCTACGTGCTATTTTCTATATTTTTTGAATAATATGAATCTTTATTTTAAATTATATGATTTTTATAACATAATTTTGTCGTCTCTTATTTTTTAAGTTGAAGATAGCGATCTCCCGGTTCCATGGGACATTTTTGCGGATTTTTCCGAGTTCGAGGCTATTTTTCTTCATTTTCGAGAAGTTATGGTATTTTTATTAAATGATATGATTTTTGACCTAATTTTTCCTTCTTTTATTTTTTAGTTGAAGATAATGATCTCCCATTTCTAACGGACATTTTGCGTATTATTCCGACCTTGTGACTATTTTCTAAATTTTTTGGAAGATATGGATATTATATGAAATGATATGATTTTTGGTCTAATTTTGTTTTCTCTTATTTTTAAGTTGAAGATGGCGATCTCCCTTCTCCAACAGATATTTTTGCAGATTTTTAAAAGCTTGGTGCTATTTTCTACATTTTAATAGCCTACGTTTGTCTTCTCTTATTTTTTTTCAAATGAAGATAGCGTTCTACCGGTTCCAATGGATATTTTTGCGTATTTTTATTAGCCTGAGTCTATTTTTCTACTTTTTCTGAAAGATATGGATCTTTTTTTGAAATAATATAATGTTTGGCCTAATTGTGTCTTCTCTATTTTTTTAATTGAAGATGACGATCTCTCGATTCTAATGAACATTTTTTGCAGATTTTTCTGAGCTCCATGATATTTTCTATATTTTTTGTAAGATATGAATCTTTAAATTAAATGATATGATTTTTATAGCCTAATTTTGGCTTCTCTTATTTTTTTCTGTTGAAGATGGCAATCTCTTGGTTCCAACGAATAATTTTGCGAAATTTTTTGAGCTCGGTGCTATTTTCTACATTTTATGGAAGATAAAAAACTTTTTATTAAATGATATATTTTATTACGTTTCTCTTCTCTTATTTTTTTAGTTGAAGATGTTGATCTCTCGGTTCCAACGGAAATTTTTGCGGATTTTTCTGAGCTCTAGGCTATTTTCTACATATTTTGGAAGATTTGAATCTTCATATTAAATGATATGATTTTTATGGTCTAATTTTGTCTTCTCTTATTTTTCTGTTGATGATGACGATCTCATAGTTCCAACGGATATGTTTGCATATTATTCTGACCTCTGGCCTATTTTCTAAATTTTCTAGAGTATATGTATCTTTTTATTAAACGATATGATTTTTGGCCTAATTTTGTCTTCTCTTATTTTTTCAGTTAAAGATGTCGATCTACTGGTTCCAACGGACATTTTTGCGGATTTTTATGAACTCGGTGTTATTTTCTATATTTTTTGAAAGTTAAGGATCTTTTTATTAAATGATATGATTTTTATAGCCGATATTTGTCTTCTCTTATTTTTTTCAGTTGAAGATGTCATTCTACTCGTTCCAACAGACATTTATGCGGATTATTTCTTAGGTTGGGCCTATTTTCAACCTTTTTTGGAAGATATGGATATTTTAATTAAATGATATGATTTTTTGGCCCAATTTTGTCTTCTCTTTTTTAAGTTGAAGATGGTGATCTTCCGGTCCCAATTACATTTATGCGGATCTTTTGTGCTCCGGGCTATTTTCTAATTATCTATAAGATATAGATCTTTTATATTAAATGATATGATTTTTATAGCATAATTTTCTCTTCTCTTATTTTTCAGCTAAAGATGGCGATCTCTCGGTTCCAACGGACATTTTTACGGATTGTTTTGAGCTCGGGGCTATTTTTCTACATTTTCGGGAAGTTATGGATCTTTTTATTAAATGATATGATTTTTTGGCCAAATTTTGTCTTCTCTTATTTTTCGCTGAAGATGGCGATCTCCCGATTCCAATGGACATTTTTTTATTATTCTGAACTCGGGGCTATTTTCTAAATTTTTGGAAGAAATGGATCTTTTTATTTGATTTTTTGTCTAATTTTGCCTTCTCTTATTTTTAATTGAAGATGGCGATCGCCCGGTTCCAACTTATATTTTTGCGCATTTTTATGATCTAGTTGCTATTTTCTACATTTTATGGAAGGTATGTATCATTTTATTAAATGAGATGATTTTATTGCCTACATTTTTCTTCTCTTATTTTTCAGGTGAAGATGGTGATTTACCGGTTCCAATGGACATTTTTCTGTCTTTTCTTTGCTTGGTAATATTTTTCTGCATTTTCTGTAAGATATGTATTTTTTATTAGATGATATGAATTTTTGGCCTAATTTTGTCTACTCTTTTTTCTATTGAAGATGTCAATTTTCCGATTCCAACAGACATATTTACAGATTTTTCTAGCTCCGGGCTATCTTCTATAATTTATGAAAGATATAAATCTTTTTATTAAAGGATATAATTTTTGGCCTGATTTTGTCTTCTATTATTTTTAGTTGAAGATGTTGATCTTCCGGTTCCATTGGACATATTTGCTGTTTTTTGTGCTTCAAGCTATTTTCTACATTTTTGGAACATATGGCTCTTTTTAATTAAATGATATGACTTTTATAGCCGAGGTTTGTCTTGTCTTATTTTTCAGTCGATCTCCCAGTTCCACCGGACATTTTTGCAGATTTTTCTGAGCTAAGGGCTATTTTCTATATTTTATGTAAGATTGGATCATTTAATATTATTAAATGATACGATTTTTATATCCTAAGTTTGTCATCTCTTACTTTTCAGTTAAAGATGACGATCTTCTGGTTCTAACCGACATTGTTGCAGATTTTTCTGAGCTCAGTGCTATTTTATACTGTTAATTGAGGATATGATCTTTTAATCAATTGATGTTTTATAGCCCAATTTTGTCTTCTCTTATTTTTTTAGTTGAAGATGGCAATCTCCCGGTTCCATCGGACATTTTTGCGGATTTTTCTGACCTCGGGCCTATTTCCTATATTTTCCAGAAGATGTGGATCTTTTTATTAAATAATTTGATTTTTCGGCATAATTTTGTCTTCTCTTATTTTTTTTCGTTGCATATAGCGATCTCCCGGTTCCAACAGACCATTTTGCGAATTTTTACTAGCTCTAAGCAATTTTCACATTTTCTATAAGCCATGGATACTTATATTAAATGATATAATTTTTAGCCTAATTTTATCTTCTCTTATTTTTCAGTTGAAGATGACGATCTTCAGTTCCAACAGAAATTTTTGCGGATTTTCCTGAGATCTGGGCTATTTTCTGCATTTTCTAAAAGATATGGATCATTTAATTAAATCATATGATTTGTTTTCCTTATTTTGTCTTCCCTTATTTTTCTGTTGAAGATGGCGATATCCTTGTTCCAAATAACATTTTTGCTAATTTTTTCGAGCTCGGGACTACTTTTTAAAGTTTATTGAAGATATGTGTCTTTTTATTAAATGATATGATTTTTATCGCCTAATTTTGTCTTCCCTTATTTTTTTAGTTTAAAATGTCGATCTTCCAGTTCCTCCAGTTCCAACAGAAATTTTTGCGGATTTTTCTGAACTCTGGTCTATTTTCTACTTTTCTGTAAGATATGAATATTTATATTAAATGATATGATTTTTATGTCGTCTTCTCTTATTTTTTCCGTTGAAGATGGCAAACTCTCGGTTCCAACAGACATTTTTGCAGATTGTTCTGAGTTACAGGCTATTTTCTATATTTTTTCTAGGATATGAATCTTTATATTAAATGATATGATTTTTATAGCCTAATTTTTTTTTCTCTTATTTTTCAGTAGAAGTGGTGAGCTCCCGGTTCCAACGAACATTATTACGTATTTTTCTGATCTCGTGGCAACTTTTATAAATTTTCGAGAAGATACTGATCTTTTTATTTAATGATAAGATTTTTTGGCCTAATTTTGTATTCTCTTATTTTTAAAGTTATAGATGGCGATCTCCCGATTCTAAAGGATATTTTGATTATTTTTCAGTGCTCGTGGCTATTTTTAAATTTTATTGAAGATATATAGCTTTTTATTAAATGATATGATTTTTATTGGCTAATTTGTCTTCTCTTATTTTTTTCGTTGAATATTGCGATCTCCCGGTTCCAACGGTCCTTTTTGCGAATTTTCTGAGCTCTTGGCAATTTTCTACATTTTTGTGTGATAGGGATCTTTATATTAAATGGTATAATTTTTATAGCTTAATTTTGTTTTCTGATATTTTTCTGTTAAAGATGACAATCTTTCGGTTTTAACAGAAATTTTTGCAGATGTTTCTGAAATTTGGGCTATTTTCTATCTTTTACGAAAGGTATGTATATTTTAATTAATGGATATGATTTTTTGGCCTACTTTTATCTTCTCTTATTTTTTCTGTTAAAGATGGCGATCTTCTGGTTCCAACGGACATTTCTGTGGATTTTTCTCGCTCGGGACTATTTTCTACATTTTACTGAAGATATGGAACTTTTTATTAAATGATATGATTTTTGTTGCGTAAATTTGTATTATCATTATTTTCAGTTAAGTATGTTGATCTGTCTGTCCCAACAGACATTTTAACGGATTTTTCTGAACCCGGTGTGATTTTTCTACATTTTCAGTAAGATGGATTTTTTATTAAATGATATGATTTTTGGCCTAATTTTGTCTTCATTTATTTTTTGTTGAAGATGGCGATCTCACTATTCTAATAAAATTTTTTACAGATTTTTCTGAGCTCTGAGCTGTTTTCTACATTATCTGTATGATATGAATCTTTTAATTAAATGATATGATTTTTGTAGCCTAAGTTTGTCTTCCCTTATTTTTCAGTTGAAGATGATGATCTCCCGGTTCCAAAGGATATTTTTGCAGATTTTTCTGACCTCAGATCGATTTTCTACATTTTTTAATATTTCTTTATTTTTATTAAATGATATGCTTTTTGGCCTTATTTCGTCTGCTCTTATTTTTCAAATGAAGATGGTAATCGCACGGTTCCAACGGATATTTTTGCGGATTTTCTGATCTACGAGCAATTTTTTATATTTTCTGCATAATATGTATCTTAGTATTTAATGATAGGATTTTTATATTTTCATAATTTTATTAAATATATGGATTTTCTATCAAATGATATGCTTTTTGTAGTCTAATTTTGTCTTCCCTTATTTTTTTGTTGAAGATTCGATCTTTCAATTCGAGCGAAAATTTTGGCCGATTTTTCGTAGCTCGGGTATATTTTTCTACATTTTTCGAAGATATGGATCTTTTTATTAAATGATATGAATTTTTGCCCGAATTTTGTCTTCTCTTATTTTTCGCTAAAGATGGCGATCACCCGTTTCAACAGACATTTTTCAGGATTTTCCCGAGCTCCTACATTTTTTGTAAGATATGAATCTTTATATTAAATCTTAAGAATTTTATAGCCTAATTTTGTCTTCTTTTATTTTTCAGTTGAAGATGGCGATCTCCCGGTTCCAACAGACATTTTTAGGAATTTTTCTGATCTCGGGGCTATTTTATACATTTTATTGGAGTAATGAATCCTTTTATTAAATGAAATGCATATTATATAGTATCAATTTCTCTTATTTTTCAGTTGAAGATGGCGATCTCCCAGTTACAACAGACATTTTATGGATCTTTTTATTAAATTATTTGATTTTCATAGACCAAGATTGTCTTCTCTTATTTTTCAATTGAATAAGGCGATCTCCAAATTCCATTGAAAATTTTTGCAGATTTTTCTGACCTCGAGACTATTTTCTGTATTTTCTAAAAGAAATTGATATTTTTATTAAATGATATGATTTTTGGCATAATTTTGTCTTCTCTTATTTTTCAATTGAAGATAGCGATCGCTCGGTTCCAACGAACATTTTTGTGTATTTTTTTGTGCACAGAGCTATTTTCTTCATTTTATTTAAGAAATAGATCATTTCATTAAATGATATGATTTTTATAGCATAAATTTGTCTTCTCTTATTTTTTCAGTTGAAGATCGTGATCTCCCGGTTCTAATGGACATTTTTGCGGATTTTTTCTACATTTTCTGGAAGATATGGATCCTTTGATTAAATGATACGATTTTTTGGCATAATTTTGTCTTCTCTTATTTTTCATTTGAAGTTTGCGATCTCCCGGTTCCAACGGGTATTCTTGATGATTTTCCTGAACTATGCGCCATTTTCTAAATTTTCTATAAGATATGAATCTTTATAGTAAATGATATAATTTTTATAGCCGAATTTTGCCTTTTCTTATTTTAAGTTGAAGATGGGGATCTCCCGGTTCCAATGAACAGTTTTGTGGATTTTTCTGAGCTAGTGGTTATTTTCTGCATTTTCTGAAAGATAGATTTTTTATTAAATGATTTGATTTTTGGTCTAATTTTGTCTTCTCTAATTTTTCAGTTGAAGTTGGTGATCTCACGATTTCAATGTACATTTTTCTCGATTTTTCTCAGCTCCAGTCTAATTTCCACAGTTTCTGGAAGATATGGATCGTTTTATTAAATGATATGATTTTTTGGCCAAATTTTGTCTTCTCTTATTTTCATATTACAGATGGCGAAATCCTGGTTCCAACGGATATGTTTGCGTATTTTTCTGGCTACGGGCTATTTTCGACATTTTCTGAAAAATTTAGATCTTTATTAAAAAGGATATGATTTTAAGTCCAATTTTTGTCTTCTCTTATTTTTTTTAATTGAAAATGGCGATCTCCCAGTTCCAACAGATATTTTTGCAGATTTTTCGGTGTTCCGAACAATTTTCTACATTTTATTGAAGATATGGATCTTTATATTAAATTGTATGGTTTTTAAGTCCTAATTTTGTCTTCTCTTATTTTTCAGTTGAAGATGATGATCTCTCGATTCCAACGGACATTTTGTAGATTTTTCTAAGCTCATGTCTATGTTTTACATTTTATAGAAGATATGGATCTTTTTTCTAAATGATTTGAGTTTTGTAGCCTAATTTTGTCTTCTATTATTTTTCAGTTCAACATGGCGATCTCCCGGTTCCAACGGACATTTTAGCGGATTTTTCTGAGCTCGAAACTATTTTTCTACATTTCGGTTATTATGGATCTTTTTATTAAATGATATGATTTTTGGTCCAATTTTGTCTTCTCTTAATTTTTTATTTGAAGATGGTGAACTCCCGGTTCTAACAGACATTTTTACAGATTTTTCTGAGCTCGTAAATATTTTCTACAGTTTATTGATAATGTCGTTCATTTTATTAAATGATATGATTTTTATAGACTATGTTTGTCTTCTCTTATTTTTCAGTTGAAGATGATGATATCTCGTTTCCAACGGAATTTTTTGCGGGTTTTTCTGATCTTAGGGCTGGTTTCTAAATTTTATAGAAAATAGGTATCTTTTTAGTAAATGATATGATTTTTATAGACTTAGTTTGTATTCCCCAATTTTTCAATTGAATATGGCTATCTCCTGGTTCCAACAGACATTTTTGCAGATTTTTCTGATGTCGGAGCTATTTTTCTGCATTTTCTGGAAGATATGTATTTTTTATTGAATGATATAATTTTTGGACTAATTTTGTCGTCTCTTATTTTAATCGTTAAAGATAGCAATCTTACGGTTCTAACAAAAATTTTGCGGATTTTTCTGAGCTCCGGGCAATTTTCTACATTTTAGCAAGATACGGATCTTTATATTAATTGCTATGATTTTATGGCCTATTTTTATCTTCACTTATTTTTCAGTTGAAGATGGCTATTCTGAGCCCATGGCCTATTTTTATCTTCACTTATTTAAAGTACACAAAAATCTCCCGGTTCTAACCGAAATTTTTGTCTACTTTTCTGAGCCCATGGCTATTTTCTTTATTCTGGAAGATAATGATCTTTGTATTAATTGAAATGATTTTTGTTCCCTCATTTTCTCTTCTCTTATTTTCCAGTTCAAAATGGGGATCTCTCGGTTCCAACGAACATTTTTCCAGATTTTTCTGAGCTCCAGGCTATTTTCGACATTTTCTGTAATATATGAACCATTATATTAATTGATATGATTTTTATAGACAATTTTTGTATTCTCATATTTTTTTCATTGAAAATGATGATCTCCCAGGTCAACGGACATTTTTACGGATTTTTCAGAGCACGGTGCTATTTTTATACATTTTAGGGAAGTTATGGATCTTTTTATTAAATGATATGACTTTTTTGGCCTAATTTTGTCGTCTCATTTTTTCGTTGAAGATGGCGATATCTCTATCCAACCGATAGTTTTAGGGATTTTTCTGTGCTCCGGGCTATTTTCTAAATTTTCTGTAAGGAATGAATCATTATATAAAATGATATGATTTTTAACCTGATTTTGTCTTCACTTATTTTTCAGTAGAAGATGTCGATCACCCGGTTCCAACAGATACTTTTGCGGATTATTCTGGGCTCGGAACTATTTTCTACATTCAGTGAAGATATGTATCTTTTTATTGAATGATATTATTTTATAGACTAAGTTTGTTTTCTCTGATTTTTCAGTTGAAGATGGCGACCTTCGGGTTCCAACTGACATTTTTTACGGATTTTTCTGACCTCGGAGCTATTTCAAAATTCTCTAGAAGATATGGATATTTTTATTAAATGATATGATTTTTGGCCTAATTTTGTTTTCTCTTATTTTTCAGTTAAAGATGTCGATCTTTCGGTTCCCATAGACATTTAGGGGACTTTTCTGAGCTCCGAGCTATTTTCTACATTTTAGGGAAGATATGGATTTTTTTATTAAATGATATGAATTTTATATCCTAAATTTTTCTTCTCTTATTTTTTAAATTGAAGATGGCGATCACCCAATTCCAACGGACATTTTTGCGGATTTTTCTGAGATCTGTGCTATGTTTCCACATTTTCGGGAAGTTATGGATCTTTTTATTAAATGATATGATTTTTGGCCTAATTTTGTCTTATCTTATTTTTAAATTGAAGATGGCGATCTCTCGGTTTCTAATAGACATTTTTGCAGATTATTCTGACCTCTATGCTATTTTCTAAATTCTCTGGAAGAAATGGTTCTTTTATTAAAATATAGATTTTTGGCCTAAGTTTGTCTTCTCTTATTTTTTCCCGGTGAAGATGGCGATCTACCGGTTCCAACGGAAATTTTTGCAGACTTTTCTTTACTTGGGCTATTTTCTACATTTTTGTAAGATATGTATTTTGTTATTAAATGATATGATTTTTGGCCTAATTTTGTCTCTCTTTTTTCAGGTGAAGATGGCGATCGCATGGTTCCAACAAACATTTTTACAGGTTTTTTAGAGCTCCAGGCTATTTTCTATATTTTTAGGAAAGATATGAATCTTTTTTATTAAAGGATATGATTTTTGCCTAATTTTGTCTTCTCTTATTTTTCAGTTGAAGATGGCGATCTCCTGATTCCAACGGACATTTTTGCGGATTTTTCTGAGTTTCGAGCTATTTTTTACATTTTATGGAACATTTGCCTCTTTTTATTAAATGATATGATTTTTCTAGCCTAAGTTTGTCTTGTCTTATTTTTCAGTTAAAGATGGCGATCTCCCGGTTCTAACGGACATTTTTGTGGATTTTTCTGAGCTGGGGCTATTTTCTATATTTTGTGGTAGATATTGATCTTTTTATTGAATGATGTGATTTTTATAGCCTAAGTTTGTTTTCTCATATTTTTCAGTTAAATATGGCGATCTTCTGTTTCTAATAGATTTTTTTGCTGATTTTTTTGACCCCGAGCTTATTTTCTATATTTTCTGGAAGATATGAATATTTTTATTTCATAACATGATTTTTGGACCAAATTTTGTTTTCTCTTATTGTTTTCGTTGAATATGACGATCTCCCGGTTCCACTGGACCTTTTTCCAGATTTTTCTTAGCTCCGGTCAATTTTCTAAATTTTCTATAAGACTCGGATCTTTATATTAAATAATATAATTTTTATAGGCTAATTTTGTCTTCTCTTAGTTTTCAGTTAAAGAAAGCGATCTTCTGGTTCCAACAAAAATTTTTGCGGATTTTCTTAGATCTGGGTTATTTTCTATATTTTTAAAAGATATGGATCATTTTATTAAATGATATGATTTTTGGGCTTATTTTGTCTTCTCTATTTTTTTATTGAAGATGGCGATCTCCCGGTTTAAACGGACATTTTTACGGATTTTTCTGAGCTCGAGACTATTTTCTACAGTTTATTGAAGATATGTATCTTTTATTAAATGATATGATTTTATTGTCTAATTTTGTATTCTCTTATTTTTTAGTTGAAAATGTCGATCTCCTGATTCCGACTGAAATTTTTGCAGATTTTTCTTAACTACATGCTATTTTCTACAATTTCTTTAAGATATGAATCTTTATATTAAAGATATGATTTTTATGGCCTAATTTTGTCTTCTCTTGTTTTTTCTTTGAAGATGGCAAACTCCCGGTTCCAATAGAGATTTTTGCAGATTTATATTAGCTACGGGGTATTTTCAACATTTTCTGTTAGATATGAATATTTATATTAAATGATATGACTTTTATAGCCTAATTTTTATTCCCTTTTTAGTAGAAGATGGTGATCTCCCAGTTTCAACTGACATTTTGCGTATTTTTTGAGATCTGGGCTATGTTCTACATTTTCTAAAATATGTGTATCATTTTATTAATGATAGGATTTTTTGGCCAAATTTTGTCTTCTCTTTTGTGTGTGTTAAAGATGGCGATCTTTCGATTCCAACGGATATTGTTGCGGATTTTTTTGAGAACGGATCTATTCTCTACATTTAACTGAAGATATGGATCTTTTTATTATAATTTTTGTAGCGTATTTTTGTCTTCGCTTATTTTTCAGTTAAGTATGGTGATCTGCCAGTTCCAACAGACATTTTTTGCGGATTTTTCTGAACTCACGGTGATTTTTCGACATATTCAGGAAGTATGTGGATCATTTTATTAAATGATACGATTTTTTTCTAATTTTGTCTTCATTTTTTTCTTTGAAGCTGGTGATCTCTCGGTTTTAATAGACATTATTACATATTTTTCTGAGCACTGTCCTGTTTCAATATTTTCTATATGATATGAATATTTTTATTAAATGATATAATTTTTATAGCATAAGTTTGTCTTCCCTTATTTTTAAGTTAAAGATGGCGATCTCTCGGCTCTAAAGGATATTTTTGTAGATTCCTCTCATCTCGGGGCTATTTTCAACATTTTCTGGAAGATATGTTTCTTTTTATTAAATGTTTGGCCTTATTTTGTCTTCTCTTATTTTTCAGATGAAGATGGCGATCTCCCAGTTCCAATGGACATTTTTACAGATTTTTCTGATCTACCGGCTATTTTCTATATTTTCTATAAGATATGTATCTTTATATTAAATGATAGGATTTTTATAGGCTAATTTTGTCTTCTCTTATTTTTAAGTTGAAGATGGTGATCTCCTGGTTACAACGCAAATTTTTGCTGATTTTTCTGTGCTCGATGTTATTTTCTTCATTTTAGTGAATATATGGATATTTCTATCAAATGATATGCTTTTTGTAGTCTAATTTTGTCTTCTTTTATTTTCCGTTGAAGATGGCGATCTTTCGATTCTAACAGATATTTTTGCGGATTTTTCTGAGCTCGGTGCTATTTTTCTACATTTTCTCAAAGATATGGATCTTTTATTAAATGAAATGATTTTTGGCCTACTTTTGTCTTCTCTTATTTTTTTCGTTGAAGATGGCCATCTCCCGGTTTCAACGGACAATTTTACAAGATTTTTCTTAGCTCCGCGATTTTTTCTACATTTTCTGTAAGATATGAATCTTTATATTAAATATTATGATTTTTGTAGCCTAATTTTATCTTATTTTATCTTTCAATTGAAGATGGCGATCTTCAACAGATATAAGAGAAGACAAAATCGGAACCGGGAAATCGCCATCTTCATCTTTAAAAATGTTCATGGTAACCAAGATATCGACATCTTCAACTAATAAGATTTTTATATATCATTTTCTAAGCTTGGTAATATTTCTACACTTTATGAAAGATATGAATCTTTTTATTAATTGATATGATTTTTATAGACAAAATTTGTCTTTTCTTATTTTCCAGTTGAAGATGTCGATCTTTTTATTAAATGATATGATTTTTGGCCTAATTTTGTCTTCTCTTATATTTTAGTTGAAGATGGCGATCTCCCGATTCCAAGGGACATTTTTGCGGACTGAGCTCCAGGCTATTTTCTAAATTTTTTGAAAGATATGGATTTTTTATTAAATGATATGATTTTGATAGCCTAATTTTGGCTTCTCAAATTTTTTCAGTTGAAGATGTCGATTTCCATGTACCAACGGATATTTTTGCGGCTTTTTCTGAGATCGAGGGTATTTTCCTACATTTTGGGAAGTTATAGTTATTTTTATTAAATGATATGATTCTTAGGCCGAATTTTGTCTTCTCTTATTTTTTCGTTGAAGATGGCGATTACCCGGTTCATACGAACATGTTTGCAGATTTTCTGAGCTTCGGGCTATTTTCTAAATTAACTGTAAGCTATGAATCTTTATATTAAATGATATGATTTTTATAGCCTAATTTTGTCTTCTCTGATTTTTCAGTTGAAGAAGTCAATCACCCGGTTCCACTGGACATTTTTGTGGATTTTTCAAAACTTGATATATTTTCTACAGTTTATTGAAGAAATAAATCTTTTTATTAAATGATATGATTTTTACAGATTAAGTTTGTCTTCCATTATTTTTCAGTTGAAGATGGCGATCTCACGGTTCCAATGGAAATTTTTGCGGAATTTCCCAAGATCCGGGCTATTTTCTACATTTTATGTAAGATATGGATCTTTATATTAAATGATATGATTTTTATGACCTAATTTTTTCTTCTCTTATTTTTCAGATGAAGATGGCGATATCCTAGTTCCAAGGACATTTTTGCGGATTTTTCTGAGCGCCGTGCTATTTTCTTCATTTTCTATATGATATGGATATTTAATATTTATATTAAATGATTTGATTTTAATGGCCTAATTTTATCTTCTCCTATTTTTCAGTTGAATATGGTGATCTCCCGTTTCCAAAAGAAACTTTTCTGTATTTTTCTGAGGTTGGTGCTATTTTCTATGTTTTCTGGAAGATAATGATCTTTATATTAATTGATATGATTTTTGTTGCCTAATTTTATTCTCTTTTTTCTAGTTGATGATGGCGTTCCTTTTATTAAATGATATGATTTTTTGGCCTTATTTTGTCTTCTCTTATATTTCGGTTGAAGATGGCGATCACCCGGTTCCAACAGACATTTTTGCGGATTTTTCTGAGCTCCGGTCTATTTTTCACATTTTTGGAAGATATGGATCGTTTTATTAAATGATTTCAGAGAAGACAAAATTACGCCAAAAAATGTCCGTTGAAACCGGGAAATCGACATCTTCAACTGAAATACAATAGAAGACAAAATTCGAAACCGGGAAGTCACCATCTTCATCTATAAAAATGTCTGTTGCAACCAGGAAATCTCCATCTTTAACTGATAAGATTTATATATATAATTTTCTGAGCTTGGTGTTATTTTCTACATTTTATGAAAGATATGGATCATTTTATTAATTGATATGATTTTTATTGCCTAACATTTTCTTCTCTTATTTTCCAATTGAAGATGTCGATCTTTTTATTAAATGATATGATTTTTTGGCCTAATTTTATCTTCTCTTATATTCCAGCTGCAGATGGAGAGCTCCCGATTCCAACAGATATTTTTGTAGATTTTTTTGAGCTCCGGGCTATTTTCCACTTTTTGGAAGATATGTATCATTTTATTAAATGGTATGGTATTTTGGCCTAATTTTGTCTTCTCTTATTTTTAAGTTGAAGATGGCGATCTCCCGGTTCCAACAAACATGGTCTACACTATTTTGTACACTTTTTGGAAGATAATAATCTTTATATTAAATGATGTCATTTTTATATCTTAATTTTTCCTTCTCTTATTTTTCAGTTGAAGATGGCGATCTCCCAGTTCCAACAGATATTTTTGCGGATTTTTTTGAGCTCCAGGCTATTTTCTACATTTTATTAAAGATATGGATCTCTTTATTAAATGACAAGATTTTTGTGTCCTAATTTTGTCTTCTCATAGTTTTCTGTTGAATATGGTGATCTCCCGGTTCCAACGGACATTTTTGTGGATTTTTCTTAGCTTTAGACTTTTTTTCTACATTTTCTGGAAGATATGAATATTTTAATAAATGATATGATTTTTGGCCTAATTTTGTCTTCTGTTTTTTTAGTTGAATATGGCGGTCTCCCGGTTCCAACGGATATATTTTTCGGATTTTTCTGAGCTCGTGGCTATTTTCTACATTTTCAAGAAGTTATGAATCTTTTTATTACATGATATTAATTTTTGACCTAATTTTTTCTTCTCTTATTTTTTAAGTTGAAGATGGCGATCTCCATGTTTCAACTAACATTTTTGCGGATTTTTCTGAGATACGGGCTATTTTCTACATTTTCGAAAAGTTATGGATCTTTTATTAAATAATATGATTTTTATAGCCTAATGTTGTCTTCTCTTATTTTTCAGTTGATGATGGTGATCTTCCAGTTCCAACGAATATTTTTGCATATTTTTTTGAGCTCGGTGCTATTTTCTACATTTTATGGAAGATTTAGAACTTTTATTAAATAATATGATTTTTATGTGTAATACCATGTTTTCGTATATACGGGTATAATGTACGTATTTCTAAAAGTATTTGCACCTATGAAATTTTTGGGTATATTTATAAATTTTCCATAATTTTCTACTGACCAAATTATTTTTAAAAAATTTTTTAAACATCATTTGAATTAAATGGATGAGTATTTAGATAGTATACTTGGTATTTGGTGAGCAAGTGTATTTAGTGGAGTATTTCTATTTATTAGAAAATAGAAATACCTAAATTTCCTAATGGAGACACCTAGCCTAAGAGGTGTCATCATCTCTTTGATATTCACCTAACTCGCTCCATTTGGCAAGCTAAGAGGGAATTAAGGGATGACAAGGATGAGAGAATGAATAAAAGAGAAGAAATTGGGAAAAGGAAAAAGAAAAAGAAAACGTTGTTTCTATGTGGAGAGGAAGTTGTTTTCTCCATCCCATGAAATTTCAATTGGAGTTGCCCAACGGTTGCCCAAAATAGAAGGTTTGAGGCATTTTTCGGTTTTTGGCTGCCACAGCTCACTCTAATCGATGAAGGAGGGTGCTCTAGGCATCAAACAATCGAAATCTTCGTTCCTGAGCTTCTGATAGTACGTCACCATTGTTTTCTATCGAAAAACTACAAGAATTTACTGTTGGATTCAAAACAAAAGCAATTGCACTCGTCTCTAATTTCTGGGACTCGCACGGAATTCATGGGTGTTTTGGAGGAATACGAGATCAAATGGAGAGTAAACGTTGTTTATATGCAGAGAGGAGGTAGGTTTCTCTATTCCCAGAATGTTTCAATTGGAATTGCCCAACGGTTGCCCTAAATAGCAGCTTTGAATCATTTTTCGGGTTTTGGCTGACCTAGTTTGCCTCCAATAAAAGGGATTGAGCATCAAATTGATCTCATACCCGGTGCTTATTTGCCAAACAAAGATGCCTATCGGTGTAATCCAAAAAAAAACCAAAGTTTGCTACAAAGGCAGGCGGAAGAATTGGTGGCTAAAGAATATGTTTGAGAAAGTATGAGCCCATGTTCTGTTCTAGCTTTACTTGCTCCAAAGAAGGATGGTACTATGCGCATGTGTGTTATAATAGAGCCATAAACAACATCACCATTAAGTATAGATATCCAATTCCTCGCTTGAATGATATGCTTGATGCGTTGCATGGTTCTATGGTGTAATAGTAGACCTTGGCCTGTTGTACGACAAAAGCAAGAGCCTCGGTATAGATGACCTCGACCCATTGCTTATTGCGAACAAGAACCTCGGTTTAAGGAAGATGCCACAAATGATGGTGGAAATCCGTTTGATAAGTCGATGGTGAACGCTATGGAAAACTCTGATAAGTTCGAATAGTTCTTCAATGAACCAAAGAGAAATTCTCTTAGAAATTTTACCAAAAAATCAACTGCATTTTCCATTGCTTAAATGCCTTCTAATAGGCTCAAAATTTAGGCTAAAATTATGGCTACAATTCAGCCCATTATTTGGATGATCACTTGCCAATAAATAGAAAAGGAAAGTAATTATCTCGGCATGCAAGCCTTCCAAAAATAGAAAAGGAAAGTAATTTCTAAGCATGCAAGCCTTCCAAAATAGAAAAGAAAAGTAATTTCTATGCATGCGGGCCTTCCAAATAGAGTATTTGGCATGCGAGCCTTCCAAATAGAGTATTGGGCATTCAAAACCTTCCCAAAAGATTAATCCTCCACTTGCCAATTTACTTGCTGAATTTAAGCTATCCATGGTTGGATTCTTCTAGAACTTGAATCATGTTGAGTCATCTTTGTTGAACACATGTCTCATGCTTAATGGGCCTCCATGAATTTGCTTGAGCCCAGATCTCTTGAATCAGCACGTTGAATACATCTTTGAACCTCTTTGCTCGTGAACGCGTAATTGGTCCAATTGGCACTTGAACTGGATCCATTGAAGTTGTTCTATGATTTGCGTCATTCCCCTCGTCTTGAAAAGGATTTGTCCTCAAATCATCACCTACATCAAAAGGACTCAAATCAGTAACATAATATGTAGCGCTTACATTGTACTCACCAGGTAGATCTAGCTTGTAAGTGTTATCATTGATGTGCTCTAGAACTTGGAAAGGACCATATCCCCTTGGAAGAAATTTTGAGCGTCATTGTTCTGTAAATCTCTCATTTCTCATATGCAACCATACCCGGTCTCTGGGTTCCAAGATCAGCTTGTGACGTCCCTTATTGGCTTGTTTTGCGTATTGCTCTGTTCTTCGTTCAATGTTAAGCCTTATGTTCTCATGAATCTGTTTGACAAAGGCTGCCTTCGTTTTGCCATCTATATTAACACGCTCTGATCCCACTTCCTATTGAGTCCCAAGTGAGTTTTGAAGCTGAATAGCATGCCAAAGAAATGAAACAGCTCCATGAACAAGTGAAGACCAGAATTGAAAGGGTGAATGAATTGTACAAGCAAAATGCTAACAATCATCGCAACTCCCTTGAATTTAAGCCTGGTGATCTAGTTTGGCTTCATTTATGGAAGGAAAGGTTTCCCTCTCGAAGGAAGAACAAGCTCATGGCTTGTGGTGATGGCACTTTCAAAATTGTTGAGAAGGTTGGAAGTAATGCATACAAGCTTGAATTGTCTGGAGAAACCAATATTTCTGCCACTTTCAATATTGGTGATTTAACTCCATTCTTGCCTGAAAATGAAGATGCTGAGGATTTGAGGGCAAATGCCAATCAAGGAGGGGAGAATGATGCAGGAGTAAATATAACTAATTTGATGATGTTAGCAAGTGACATGAAAGAAATTTCGAGCTCCAACTTTAGCTCTCAATTTCAGGTTGGTCCTCAAGCTGTTTTGGGCCAAGTTTTTCTTTATTGGCTTCATTAATGAGTCAACGATGTTGGAAAGTGATTATTTTGGCATCAAAACTCAAATGAAGATTCAGATTTCAAATTAAGGGGGATGTGAAGAGTTTGGACGAATTTTGAAGACTTTGGCCATGGAAATCCACTCTAGCATTTACTTTTTCAGCATTCAATGTCTAGAAAGTTGTATCCTAGTAAGTTGTAGCCTAGTAAAGTGTAGCCTAGTAAGTTGTGTAATCAGCTAGGAAGTTGTTGGTTATTTACTTTTTCAGCATTCAATGTCTAGAAAGTTGTAGCCTAGTAAGTTGTGTAATCAGTCTTGGAAGTTGTTGGCTATTAAATGCTCATGTATGTCATTATCAATGTTGAATGTCTTCGTTAAAAGAGAGTCTTTGTAACTTAGAAGATCAGTTTTATTGAATCAAAATTCTGAAGTTGCAAGTTCTTTCAAAACTTGTTAATCTTGTTTCTTTATCTAACTGTGGGAAGGTTAGTTGTGAGACAAGTGAGTTCTTTATCAATTGGGAGGGTGGCCTAGCCTTTAATCTCAGTTGTGGTGAAATCCATTTCCTGATCTTGAGTGGTGGCATAGCCTTTATCTCATATCTATATCCTCTGTTCTATTCTTCAATTCTGAACTCCTTACATTCCATTACCCGTCACGCATCAACTTGATAACAGGAAGGCTAGCGGTGGTACAAGTGAATTCTTTATCAATTGGGAGGGTGGCATGGCCTTTAATCTCAGTTGTGGTGAAATCCATTTCCTGATCTTGAGTGGTGGCATAGCCTTTATCTCATATCTCTATCCTCCGTTCTATTCTTCAATTCTGAACTCCATACATTCCATTACCCGTCACGCATCTGCTAATCTTACCTTCTTTACTTCAGAATAGTTGTGGCAGTCAAATATAAATTCCATCTTCTTCTCCCACTCAAGGTATGCTTCAGGATCAGTTTTACCTTGAAATAAAGGAATCTTCATCTTAATACCACCCAAGTTGTTATCTTCCATATTCCTATCTTCTCTAAACCGCCCTCCACGTCTCCTATGAATATCAATCTTCATCTTCATCAAAACCAGTCTCATAAGACTCTTCATCTTCACCCTTTACTGTCCTCGGCTGAACTCTTTCTCTTCTATGCATATTAGGAGCATTTTTTGGCTGCTCACTAAGTTATCCTCCATCTGTTCTAGCCGTTCAAGAACTTGCTCGAGCTCCAACTTCATCACACGCTTCATCTCACTCATTATGGCCTCCACTAGCAATTTCTGATCAGGCAAATCTGTGCTATTGCAAGACATGTTACCTGCAAAACAAAGTTAGAAAAAACGGACCTCGTAATTCTCTCCCTTACGTGTTTACACTCAAGAATGTGAATCACTCTACGCTCGTGTTTTTCACTCAAAATTTGGGGCATCTAACCCTCTATTGTTCTCACCACTCTTCTCTCACTCTGTAATTTCTTTTTCAGTTCTTTTGGAACTAAAACAGACCATACACAGAATTTCTAATAACAATTCACCAAAAACTCATAAAGAAATTTCGGATTTGAAAGGAATATTACAAGAAACACTGGTGACAAAAATTTTTGAAGTCTAAAATTATCAAAATTTCCACAAAAAAAGATTGGTCTTTGGAGGGAGAATTTTCATCACACACAAAAAGATAGATCTTTAGGATGATGTGATTTGTTGTGATGATTATAACCAAAATAAATGATAAAAAACAATTTTTTTGTTAAGTCCTATGTACCCTTTTTTGTTTCGTTTTTTTCTTTCTTCTTCTTTTTTCTTCTTCTTCTTTTTTTTTGCCTTTTTTGAACCTTTTTTTGGATAATCAGCAACTGTATTTTGATAGCAAAGGAGCGATAATTCGAAACAAAATATGAACAAAAAATAGATAAAGAATTTCGGCTAAACAAGAATATGTAAACTGAAATTAGAGACTAAAAGAATACAGAATAAAGAAAAGAAAGGTTTTTTTATTTAAAAGATAGGCAACCTGATCTAGAGTCAAAGCTTTGATACCAAATGATGTGAACCCCGCCACGAACGACGAGACCCGACAATGAAGAGGAACCCAAGATCGTTCTATAATCAGAATTTGGATGGAGACTTCGACCTGTTGTATGACAAAAGTAAGAACCTCGGTATAGATGACCTCGACCTGTTGCTTATTGCAACAAGAACCTCTGTTTAAGGAAGACGCCATAAACGATGGTGGAAATCAGTTTGATAAGTCGAAGGTGAACGCCATGGGAAACTCCGATAAGTTCAAATAGTTCTTCAAAGAACCAAAGAGAAATTCTCTCAGAAATTTTACCCAAAAATCAACTGCATTACAAGGACAATTCCTAAAATTTAGGCTAAACTTATGGCTACAAATCAGCCCATTAATTGGCTGACCACTTGTCAACAATTAGAAGAGGAAAGTAATTCTATCGGCATGCAAGCCTTCCAAAAATAGAAAAGGAAAATAATTTCTAGGCATGCAAGCCTTCCAAAATTAGAAAAGGAAAATAATTACTAGGAATGCAAGCCTTCCAAAAATAGAAAAGGAAAGTAATTTCTACGCATGCGAGCCTTCCAAATAGAGTATTGGGCATTCAAAACCTTTCCAAAAGATTAATCCTCCACATGCCAATTTACTTGCTGAATTTAAGCTATCCATAGTTGGATTCTTGTAGAACTTGAATCATGTTGAGCCATCTTTGTTGAACACATGGCTCATGCTCAATGGGCCTCTATGAATTTGCTTGAGCCCAGATCTCTTGAATTAGCCCGTTGAATACATCTTTGAACCTCTTTGCTCGCGAACGTGTAACATGTCCAATTGGCACTTGAACTGGATCCATTGAAGTTGTTCAATGATTTGGATCAACATTCGCCTTACCTTTCTTATAGAGGATGACATATGGAAACGATTCGATGAACCCCACCAATGAGCATGCCTTTTGTTCAGCTTGCGTTATCCCTTCAAGTGTTTCAAGGACTCATGATCTGTGTGAATCACAAACTCCTTTGACCATAGGTAGTGTTGCCATGTCTCTAAAGATCGAACCGATGCATACAACTCCATATCATATAATGGGTAGTTTGAACCTGCACCGCTTAGTTTTTCGCTGAAGTAAGTAATTGGTCGTCCTTCTTGCATAAGAATTGTGCCTATGCCAATTCATGAAGCATCACATTCAATCTCAAATGCTTTTGAAAAGGTATATAAAGACAATAAAGGAGCGTTGGTCAACTTCTCTTTGATTAGCTAAGTTGCCTCATCTTGTTCTTGTCCCCATCTAAACCCAACTTTCTGCTTCATTACTTCAGTAAGTGGTGCAGCAATGCTACTAAAGCCCCTCCCGAACCGCCGGTAAAAACTAGCAAGTCCATGAAAACTACCAACATTACCTACACTTGTGGGACTCATCCACTCTTGTATTGCACGTATCTTCTCTTCATCAACCGGTATACTTTGTGCACTAACAACAAATCCCTAAAATACAAGCTTATCTGTGCAAAAAGTACACTTCTTCATCTTAGCAAATAACTTTTCTTTTCTAAGAACATTTAAAACAGATTTCAAATGTACTACATGACCATCCAAGTTTTTGCTATAAATGCGTATATCATCAAAGTAAACAACAACAAATCTGCCTATAAATGCACGCAAAACATGATTCATAAGTCTCATAAAAGTGCTCGGAGCATTAGTTAAACCAAAAGGCATACCTAACCATTCATATAAAGCATATTTTGTTATAAAAGCAGTTTTCCATTCATCTCCTTCTTTCATTCTAATCTGATGATAACCACTTTTTAAATCAATTTTAGAGAACACACAAGAACCATGCAGCTCATCTAACATATCATCTAGGCGATGAATAGGATGACGATACTTTACCGTTATGTTGTTGATGGCTCGACAATCAACCACATTCTCCACGTCTCATCCTACTTAGGCAGAGTAAACTGGAACAGCACATGTGCTCATGCTTTTCTTCACGTGCCCTTTCTCCAACAACTCACTTACCTACCGTTGAAGTTCCTTTGTCTTCGGGTTGCTCATATAAGGTGGTCGATTTGGAATCGTCGCACCGGGAACAAAAACAATCTGATGTTCAATCCCTTGGATTGGAGGTAACCCATGTTGTATTTCTTCTGGGTAAACATCCTCATATTCATGCAAAAGAGAAACAATAGAACTAGGTAAAGCAAGGTCAAGTTGGTTAGTATTTAAAAATGACTCTTTGTACAAAAGTACGATCATCAGCTGATTTGAAAACATTGCTCTCTTAACTTCACTCATTTTTGCATAGAAATTCTTTTGTTTTCTATCTGATTTTCTTTCAATGATCGACTTTTGATTTTCTTTCTCTCTCTCATTTTTCCCGATCTCTCTTTGATTTTTACTCCTTTTCTTTTATTCATACTCTTTCTTTTGTTCACACTCTTTTTTTATCACTCTTTTTGCAATCTCACTTGATCCTCATAAACTTGCTGTGGCGTCAATGGTACAAGAGTGATTGGTCGTTGATTAAGTACAAAGGAGTATTTGTTCACAAAGCCATCATGCTTCACATGCCTATCAAACTGCCATGGACGCCCTAGCAACAAGTGTCCCGCTTGCATTGGTATTAGATCACATAATACTTCATCTTCATATTTACCAATCCGGAATGCAACTAACACCTGCTTGTTCACCCCTACTTCACCACTATCATTTAACCATTACAACTTGTATGGTCTAAGATGCTTTAATATAGACAGTCCCAATTTATCTACCATTGTTTTACTTACAACATTAGTATAGCTACCACCATCAATAATCATACTACATACCTTGTCTTTGATGTAGCACCTGGTGTGAAAGATGTTCTCTCGTTGCACTTCTTCAACTCCTTTTGCTTGCATGCTCAATGCTCTCCTTGCCACCAATGTCAAAGCATCAAGGAATCAATATTCCTCCTCGAGATCATCCTCTAATGGTGGCATTTCATCATGGTCAGAATCATCATTGTCAGTGACAATTTCACCATTGTCTAGTAACACCATGACCTGCCTATTTGGGCATTGACTTGCCATATGTCCCCCGCATTGGCATTTAAAACATTTAATGTCACGATTTCTAGAGGTTGAAGGGTCTGATTTACCTTGAGAAATGTGACAGATATTCTCAGACTTAGGCTCAGGTTTGGGCATTTGTGGCTTGTCCATCTTCTTTGTATACATCGGTTTCCAAGATGTAGAACCTGAGTTATGGGATGTACTTGATCCACCCCTCCTCTTGAGTTGTTTCTCCACTTTGATGGTCATGTGCACCATGTCTTCCAACTCCATATAATGCTGCATCTATACCTTATCATGGATTTCCCGATTTAATCCATGTAAGAACCTAGCCATTGTAGCCTCTCTATCTTCCTCTACATGAGCACGGATCATAGCAATCTCCATCTCCTTGTAGTAATCTTCTACGCTGCGACTTCCTTGCATAACACCTTGAAGCTTATTGTATATCTCTTGATAGTAGTAACTAGAAATGAACCGCTTTCTCCTTACTGCTTTCATCTCCTCCCATGTCTCTATTGGTCATTCTCTCTATTTCTTCTCCAGTTTGTAACAAGTTAATCACGCCAAGTAATAGCATAGTCAGAAAATTCAATCACCGCTAATCTTACCGTCTTTGCTTCAGAATAGTTGTGGCAGTCAAATATGAATTTAATCTTCTTCTCCCACTCAAGGTATGCTTCAGGATCAGTTTTACCTTGAAATGAAGGAATCTTCATCTTAGTACCACCCAAGTTGTTATCTTCCATATGCCTAGCTTCTCTAAACCGCCATCCACGTCTCCTATGATTAACAACTGAATATCGATCTTCATCTTCATCAAAACCAGTCACATAAGACTCTTCATCTTCACCCTTTACTGCACTCGGCTGAACTCTTTCCCTTCTATACATATTAGGAGCATTTTGTGGCTGCTCACTAAGTTTATCCTCCATCTTATCTAGCCGTTCATGAACTTGCTCGAACTCCAACTTCATCACACGCTTCATCTCACTCATTATGGCCTCCACTAGCAATTTTTGATCAGGCAAATCTGTGCAATTGCGAGACATGTTTCCTGCAAAACAAAGTTAGAAAAAAGGACCTCACAATTCTCTCCCTTACGTGTTTACACTCAAGGAATCACTCTATGCTCGTGTTTCTCACTCAAAATTTGTGGCCTCTACCCTCTAATCTCATCACTCTTACTTCTCTCACTTTGTAATTTCTTTTTCAGTTCTTTTGGAACTAAAACAAATAATACACAAAATTTCCAATAACAACTTACCAAGAACTCATAAAGGAATTTCGGATCTAAAAGGAATATTACAAGAAACACGGGTGACAAAAATTTTGGAAGTATGAAATTATCAAAATTTCGAGAAAAAAAGATTGGTCTTTGGAGGGAGAATTTTCACAGACACAAAAAGATAGGTCTTTAGGGTGATGTGATTTGTTGTGCTAATTATAACCAAAATGAATGATAACCAAAACAATTTTTTTTGTTAAGTCCGATGTACCCTTTTTTGTTTCTTTTTTCTTTCTTCTTCTTTTTTTCTTCTTTCTTCTTCTTCTTCTTCTTCTTTTTTTTTGCTTTTTGGATAATCAGCAACTGTATTTTTGATAATAAAGGAACGATATTTCGAAATAAAATACAAATGAAAAATGGATAAAAAAATTCGGCTAAACAAGAATATGTAAACCAAATTTAGAGATTAAAAGAATACGCAATAAAGAAAAGAAAGGTTTTTTTATTTAAAAGATAGGCAAACCTGCTCTGGACTCAAAGCTTTGATACCAAATGATGCGAACCCCGCCAGGGACGACGAAACCCGACAACGAAGAAGAACCAACGACGTTCTATAATCAGCTTTGGATGAAGACCTCGACCCACTGTACGACAAAAGCAAGAACCTCGATATAGATGACCTCGACCGTTGCTTATTGCGAACAAGAACCTCGGTTTAAGGAAGACGCCACAAACGGTGGCGGAAATCCGTTTGATAAGTTGATGGTAAACGCCATGGAAAACTCCGATAAGTTTGAATAGTTCTTCAAAGAACCAAAGAGAAATTCTCTCAGAAATTTTACCGAAAAATTAACTGCATTTTTCATTGCTTAGATGCCTTCTGATAGGCTCAAAATTACAGGGAAATTCCTAAAATTTAGGCTAAAATTATGACTACAAATCAGCACATTAATTGGATGATCACTTGCCAACAAATAGAAATGGAAAGTAATTGTCTCGGCATGCAAGCCTTCCAAAAATAGAAAAGAAAAGTAATTTCTAGGCATGCAAGCCTTCCAAAAATAGAAAAGAAAAGTAATTTCTACGCATGCAAGCCTTACAAATAGAGTATTTGGCATGCGATGCTTACAAATAGAGTATTGGGCATTCAAAAACTTCCCAAAAGATTAATCCTCCACATGCCAATTTACTTACTGAATTTAAGCTATCCATAGTTGAAACTTGAATCATGTTGAGCCATCTTTGTAAAACACATGGCTCAGGCTCAAAGGGCCTCAATGAATTTGCTTGAGCCCAGATCTCTTGAATCAGCCCGTTGAGTACATCTTTGAACCTCTTTGCTCGTGAACGCATAACTGGTCTAATTGGCACTTGAACTGGATCCATTGAAGTTGTTCAATGATTTGCATCAATTCTAAGCCTCAAACGATCAAAATCTTCGTTCCTGAGCTTTTGATAGTGCGTCACCATCATGTTCTACCGATAACTACAATAATTTATTCTTGGATTCAAAACACAAGCAATGGAACCCGTCTCTGATTTCTGGAAGCTGCACGGATTTTGTGGGAGTTTTGGAGAAATACGAGCACAAATGGAGATTAAACATTGTTTCTATGTGGAGAGGGGGTAGGTTCCCCCGTTCCCATGAAATTTCAATTGGAATTGCCTAGCGGTTGCCCAAAATAACAGGTTTGAAACATTTTTCGGTTTCTGGCTGCCCTAGCTCACTCTAATGGATGAAGGAGGACATTCTAGGCCTCAAAAGATCGAAATCTTTATTCCTGAGCTTTCGATTGTGTGTCACCATTCATTTTCTACAGGAAAAAAATACTCGAATTTACTCTTGGAATTAAAACACAAACAATTGCGACATCTCGGATTTCTGGGACTCGTACGGATTCCGTCGAAGTTTTGGAAGAATATGAGGACAAATGGAGAGTAAACATTTTTTCTATGCAGAGTGCAGGTTGTTTCCCCTATTCTCATGAAATTTTAATTGGAATTGCCCAACTGTTACCCAAAATAACAGGTTTGAAGCATTTTTCGGTTTCTGGCTGCCCTAGCTCAGTCTAATAGATGAAGGAGGGCATTCTAGGCCTAATGATCGAGATCTTCTTTCCTGAGCTTACAATATTACGTCACCATTGTTTTCTACCCAAAAACTGCAAGAATTTACTCTTGGATTCAAAACATAAGCAATTACATCCGTCTCTGATTTTTGGGACTCGCACGGATTTTGTGGAAGTCTGGAGGAAACTTAGGACAAATGGAGAGTAAACATTGTTTATTTCTATATGGAGAGGAGGTAGGTTCCCCTGTTCCCATGAAATTTCAATTGGAATTGCCCAACGTTGCCCAAAATAACTGGTTTGAAGCATTTTTCGGTTTTTGGCTTTCCTAGCTTACTATAATGGTTTAAGGATGGTATTCTATTCCTCAAAAGATCGAAATCCTTGTTCCTGATTTTTCGATAATGCGTCACCATCGATTTCTACCAAAAAATTGCAAGAATTTACTCTTGGATTCAAAACAAAAGCAATTGCACCCGTCTCTGATTTCTCGGACTCGAACGGAATTCATGGGAGTTTTGGAGGAATATGAGGTCAAATGGAGAGTAGACGTTGGTTATATATGGAGAGGAGGTTGTTTCCTATGTTCCCAGAAAATTTCAATTGGAATTGCCCAACGGTTACCAAAAATAGTAGGTTTGAAGCATTTTTCGATTTCTGGCTGCCCTATCTTACCCTAATGGGATGAAGCATGGCATTTTAGGCCTCAAACGAACTAAATCCTTATTATTGAGCTTCCGATAGAGCGTCACCGTCATTTTCTATAGAAAAATTAACTAAATTTACTCTTGAATTCAAAACACAAGAAATTGCAACCATCTCTGATTTCTGGGACTTGCACAGAATTTGTGGGAGTTTTGGAGGAATAAGAGGTCAAATGGACAATGAACGGTGTTTATATGCGGAGAGGAGATTGTGTCATCTATTCCCACGAAATTCAATTGGAATTGTGCCCAACAGTTGCCTAAAATAGGAGGTTTGATGTATTTTTCGGTTTCTGGCTGCCCTAACTAACTCTAATGGATGATGGTGGGCATTCTAGGCCTCAAACGATCGAAATTCTCGTTCCTGAGCTTTTGATAGTGCGTCACCACCGTTTTCTACCGAAAAACTACATGAATTTACATTTGGATTCAAAAAAAAGCAATGGCACACGTCTCTGATTTTTGGGACTCCCACGAAATTCGTGGAGTTTTGGAGGAATATGAGGACAAATGGAGAGTAAAGATTGTTTATATGCGGAGAGGATGTTGTTTCCTCTATTCCCACATAATTTACTTTAAAAATGCCCAACGGTTGCCTAAAATAACAGGTTTGAAGCATTTTCGGTTTATGATTACCCTAACGCACTCAAATGGATGAAGGTGGGCATTCTAGGGCTCAAGCAATCGAAATCTTCCTCCCTAAGCCTGTCACCATCGATTTCGACTTAAAAACGACAAGAATTTAATCTTGGATTGAAAACATAAGAAATTACCACATGTCTCTGATTTCTGGGACTCGTGCGGATTTCGTGTGAGTTTTGGAGGAATATGAGCACAAAGGGAGAGTAAACATTGTTGTGGAGAGGAGGTTGTTTTCTCTATTCCCACGGAATTTCAATTGGAATTGCCTAACGGTTATCCAAAATAGAAGGTTTGATGTATTTTTCAGTTTCTGGCTGCCCTAGCTCACTCTGATCGATGAAGGAGGGTACTCTATGCCTCCAACAATCAAAATCATCGTTCATGAGCTTCCGATAGTGCGTCACCATTGATTTCTACCGAAAAACTACAAGACTTTATTCTTGGATTCAAAACAAAAGCAATTGCACCCGTCTCTGATTTCTGCGACTCGCACAGAATTCACGGTAGTTTAGAGGAATATCAGATCAAATGGAGAGTAACGTTACTTATATGCAGAGAGGAGGTAGGTTTCTCTATTCCCAGGAAGTTTCAATTGGAATTGCCCAACGGTTGCCCAAAATGGCAGGTTTGAAGCATTTTTCGATTTCTGGCTGTCCTAACTCGCTCTAATTGATGAAGGAGGACATTCTAGGCCTCAAATGAACGAAATCCCTGTTTATGAGCATCCGATAGTGCGTCACCATTGTTTTCTACAGGAAAACTACTCGAATTTACACTTGAATCCAAAACACAAGAAATTGCACCCGTCTCTGATTTCTGGGACCCGCGGGGAATTCATGGGAGTTTTTGAGGCATAAGAGGTCAAATGGAGAGTAAACGTTGTTTATATGGGGAGAGGAGGTTGTTTCCACTACTACCACGAAATTGAAATTGGAATTTTGCTCAACGGTTGCCCAAAATAGCAGGTATGAAGTATTTTTCGGTTTCTGGCTACCTTAGCTCACTCTAATGGATGAAGGAGGACATTCTAGGCCTCAAATGATCAAAATCCTCGTTACTGAGCTTCCGATAGTGCGTCACCATTGTCTTCTACCAAAAACTACAAGAATTTACACTTGGATTCAAAACACAAGCAATGGCTTGGATTCAAAACACAAGCAATGGCACCCGACTCTGATTTCTAGGACTCGCACGAAATTCATGGGAGTTTTGGAGGAATATGAGGACAAATGTAGAATAAAAGTCGTTTATATGTAGAGCGGATGTTTTTTCCATATTCCCATGTAATTTAATTTCGAATTGCCCAACGGTGAAGGTTCGAAGAATTTTTCCGTTTATGACTGCCCTAGCTCACTCTAATGGATGAAGGAGGGCATTCTAGGCCTCAAATAATCAAAATCTTCCTTCCCGAGCTTCCAAAAGTGTGTCACCATCTATTTCGGCATAAAAACGACACACATTTACTCTTGTATTCAAAACACAAGCAATTGTACCCGTCTCTGATTTCTGGGGCTTGTGCGGACTTCGTGTGAGTTTTGGTGGAATATGAGGACAAAAGGAGAATAAATTTTGTTTCCATGTGGAGAGGAGGTTGTTTTCTCTATTCGCACGAAATTAAAATTTGAATTGCCCAACGGTTGCCCAAAATAGAATGTTTGAAGTATTTTTCGGTTTCTGGCCGCCCTAGCTCACTATATTGGATGAAGGATGGCACTCTCGACCTCAAACGATCGCAATCTTCATTCTTGAGATTCTGATAGTGCATCACAATTGTTTTCTACCAGAAAAACTGCAAGAATTTACTCTTGGAATCAAAATACAAGCAATTGCACCCGTCTCTGATTTCTGGGGCTCGCACGGATTTCGTGGGTGTTTTGGAGGAAAGTTAGGATAAATTCTCTATAAACATTGTTTCTATATGGAGAGGAGGTAGGTTCCCTTATTCCTACGAAATTTCAATAGGAATTTCCTAACAGTTGCCCAAAATAACAAGTTTGAAGAATTTTTCGGTTTCTGGCTGCCCTAGCTACTCTAATGGATGAAGGATGGCATTCTAGGCCTCAAACGATCGAAATCTTCATTCCTGAGCTTCCGATAGTGCGTCACCCTCGTTTTCTATAGAAAATACCTGAATTCACACTTGGATTCACAACACTAGCAATTGCACTCGTCTCTGATTTCTGGGATTCGCACAGATTTCGTCAGAGTTTTGGAGGAATATGAGGTCAAATGGAGAGTAAACGTTATTTCTATGCAATGCGGAGGTTGTTTCCCCAATTCCCACGAAGTTTCAAGTGGAATTGCCCAACGGCTGTCCAAAATAGCAGGTTTGAAGCATTTTTCAGTTTCCGTCTGCCCTAGCTCACTCTAATGGATGAAGGTCTGCATTTCAGGCCTCAAACGATCGAAACCTTTGTTCCTGAGCTTCTGATAGTGCATCACCATCGTTTTCTACCGAAAAACTATAAGAATTTACTCTTGGATTCAAAACATGTAACGACTGGTTTTTCTATATTAGTGTTATCGATATATATATATATATATATATATATATATATATATATATATATATATATATATATATATATATATATATATATATATATATATATCTTGGTGGATTTTCTCCTTGCGTGTGATTTCCATCTCCGTAGCTTTCACTTTCGTTCGTTTCGTTGTGATTTCCTAGCTTCTTCCTTAGATCGTTGAGCTTGGAGTAAGTCACTCATGACGAGCTTCATATCGCTCATATCTTAGAGGTAGGTTGATCTTAGAAGCCGTAGGAATCTTCCCGAAGCTTCGCGCTTCAATTCGGCACTTTCCGTACACGTTAGTTGGTTCAAGAAGGAGAACCGATCGACTAGATTCCAATCTAGTCGGTCAGGAACTCTTCTCAAACCGACTAGTTTAGTGAATCAATTATTCAGGAGTTACTGTTTGTTGTTAGTCGGTCTAAGAACATTTGTCGACCGACTAGATGAGAAACTAGTCTGTCAGCAATCGTTCTTTAACCGACTAGCTCTATGATCATTTTTGATACCAAGTACTATTCATTCTTAGTCGGTCTAAGAACGTTCGTCGACCGACTAGATGAGAAACTAGTCGGTCAGTAGTTGTTCTTTGACCGACTAAATCTAAATCCTATTTTTCGTCAGGAGTTACTGTTTACACTTAGTCGGTCTGTGTTGGTCAACCGACCGACTAGTTTCCAAACTAGTCGGTCAGTGGTTGCTCTTTGACCGACTAATCAGTGTCGAAACCCTAATTTCTGGGCAGCCGCCGGATTCTTCCTATAAATAGACCCGATCACTTTCACTTTCTTTCTTTTCTCCTGAGCCATTGCCTTCCCCAAATCCTTCTCCATCTTCCCCAAACCCTTCCTCCTTCATCTCAAGCCTATCTCCACCATCCCAAGCTCCATCTCACCCCCATAGGCCAAGCTTCAATCTCCTCTTCAAAACCCCTAAAATCCCATTTTCTCCAGATTTCCCCATCCATTCCAGATCTGAACCGTAGGTTCCCCGGATCGTTTCTTCCGTCGTCGTGCTTGCTCGGCATCGTTCTTCCGCTAACGATTCGGTAATAAATCGATCTCTTAATATTCTCATGACACATTTGTGTTTTTGTGAAACCCTAATAAAACTAGGTTGGATGTTGTTCTAATATTGTTTTGCCATGGCAGCGATCTCATCTCCGTAGTTAGTATTTGTGTGACGGCCTCGTTGATCGTCATCCTCGGTGCTAGGCAAGTGAAACTTTCCTCTTAGGGTTTTAGGCCATGTTTTAGGCCACATTTGTACCGTAGCGTAAAAGAGACTAGACAGTGAAATGATAGCTGCCTAGACGCCTATTTGATCTAGTTTGACAACGAAACTAGATCCGTCACCTCAATTGATCTAGCTTGACAACGAAGCTAGGTCCAACCCTTTTAACTTGTTGTTCATGCATATTAAACTGCCATGTTTAATTCCTTGCGTGTACGCCATACTACTTGCCATGCTATCCATGTTGAATGTCACATTCGTAGCATACGCTACAATACTTGTGTTTCCTGGCTCGTGTTCCAGAAGCGGGCCACGTGTGTTGGTTGATAGCCAATGCCCGATCTACTAGTTTCCGGCTAGGCACCTGCTTTTAGCGGGCACAATCCTATGCCAAATTGTGAACCTAAAAACAAGCTCTTGTGCGGGGCAACCCTGGCTCATTTACTGAGCATCGTGTGCAGGGACCTTGGCTTGTTTACGTATGGGAGGGGTAAGGGTTAAGCGGCCAATCAACTGGGAGTCTGCCCGATCAGCAACTTCAGTTGTAATGCGTAAACTCTGGGTTTTGGGGTAGTGTTAAGCGGCCAATCAGTGTGAATATCCAACAGTTCAGCTGTAAGGCATAAACATCTACAAATACTTGAAACGTGACTAGTGTTAAGCGGCCAATCAGTGTGAATGTCCAACAGTTCAGCTGTAAGGCGTAAACATCTACAAATACTTGAAACGTGACTAGTGTTGAGCGGCCAATCAGTGTGAATGTCCAACAGTTCAGCTGTAAGGCGTAAACACCTACAAATGACTTGAAAATGTGACTAGTGAAACGATTAAGATTGTTAGTAGCTTGGCTACCCTTGACATGTCATGATAATTGTTCTCTTGCACTTATTGTTACACCATGTCTTACTTGTGCACGACGTGTTTAATTGACGTGATTTACTTGACTTGTACTTGTCCGTGTTTATACTTGTAAAACTTGTCATCCATGCCATACTTGCTACTTGTTACTTGTCACTTGCATCTTATCTTATTTGATTACTCACATACTAAACTTGTCATGCTATGCATCAAACTATAACTGCTAGGTTGTTAGTTTACTTTCCTTTCAGTTTCCTTGCCCAAGTCTTTTTAGACTTGCTGACATGTGCCCCTTTACTCTTTTGGGTGACACATGTTAGATCCTGAGCCAGAGTTCGTTGGAGAGGACGTAGTGTTTGCTGGCGCTGAGCCAATGGTTGCCGAGGAGGAGTTTGTGGACATTGGTGACCAGTCTTAGAGGTCGCTTGTGTTCTCTTCCTTGTTTAGGTTTGTTGTTAGTTGTTGGTGCGTGGCACCCTTGCTTGTATGTTGTACTTTGTTGGCCATGTTTGGGCCTTCGCTGTTCCTTTTTGAGCATGGTGGCTTTTCTGTGATACTGTAATTTATTTTATGGATATTCTGAGATTGAATAAATTGCTTATTGTCTCACTTCATTATTCTTATCGTTGTTTCGTATTGCGTTGCAAGGACCTGCCAATTTATTGTTGATTGACGCTTATCGGGCTTGGAGCTTTGTAGCTTCAAGTCTGAGCGGACCTTCTCACGTCTCGCCTCCACCTTTTTGGGAAGCGGGGCGTGACAGGTTTTATTGGTGGCCCATGCAGGTCCATTTACAAATGCGAGCTATCGGAACAACGATAATAATTATAGAATGTCCATTAAATAAATTAGAACATCCAAATTATAAGCCCGGAGTCTAGGTTTTTAGCGTTCCTATGTCTTAGGTGGCTAGTAGACGTGTTAGAGCACCTATCCCAGCTTGGTAGGAAATCCATTAGGTCAGGACTATAGTGAGACTTAGTTAGGAGTTTGTGCTTGCTAGTTAGAGGCCCCTGATTGTTTGTTAGACTCCATGCTAGTGATTTATATGATAGTCTTAAGAGTTACCTTAGTGGTTCATGTCTAGCTCTGACCATGATAGATTCCTAGGATTTCTTTAGCCGTTCGCTTGGGTTCATCGATTTCGGGCCCAACATAACATGATCTCGATTCTCTTAGAACCTTTCCTGAGGCCTCTAATATACTATAGCCATTAGGAAGCCTGAGTGTTAAGTTTTCTTGACCTTTAGTCAACCGATGATTAGGACTCTCTGGTTCAATCTTTTCCTAGTCCCTACACTTCGGTGTTACTGACCGTAGGTTTTCGCCGTAGTTTTCTTGAATCGTAATTTAGGTGCATGCCTCACACAACCACATTCATTGCCCTCGATTCACATGACCCCCCTCCTTACTATTATCGTTGACCTTTCTAATCTTTTCCGTTGCAAATCTTGATTCTTCCAAAGTCGTTTCCAAATTTTTCCTTATTAAAAGTTTCCACTCGATTTAAATTTTGTTTTAAACCTTCTTTTAGTATATTTACATTACTTCCATTTGAGCTAAAAGTCATTCTTAGGTTTTGAAGACTAATTGGTCGTAATTTTAAATTATTATCTTGTAACTATTTTTCTAACATATATCGTCCGCACTTGATTTTAAACTTTAGTACTATTTCGATAATTCGATATACCACCTTTTCTAATATTGCGAAATTCATTTTAGCTATTTACCATACGTACTTTAAAGTACTTCTTTCAAGATAAATAGAACTCCAATTAATTTATGAATATATACTAATTATAAGTTGTCGTACCCGTACTTCAAGTCTTTATACTAACCCGTTCTTGTGGCAAATCCTTGTTTCCCCTAAAAAGTATTTTCGATGTTCATCTTTCGCTAAGTTTAAATTTGTTCGCAAACTTTTAATATATATATTAGATTTCATACTCTTTCGCGACTTAAATTTATTTGTTCTTTTCTAAACATTGAAACTTTTGTCGAGATTTTTGATTATTAGTTTATAATATTTTCCAGCCTAGATTTTCATATCGATATAAATGTCTTGCCCCTTTTCATATACCAATTTTATTCTGAACCGTACTTCTGTTTTTCCTAACCTGAATAATAATTTTCTTTTCTTACTTATGCCATTAAAACTTATTCGAATACCGTATCGTGCTTACTTCTTATATACCTTTCAAGTCACATGGGACTTCAGCTTTCAACAAGTCGATTTTATGCTCAACGTTTTCCCTAGTTCAGATTTTCGTAAAATTACTTTTCGAAACCATTTCATGAGTTAGACCTCCATAATTCGGTTTTAAAGCTTTATTACCAATTTAATAATTCTATATATATCCTCCCACTTACTTCCATACAACTAAGATGTTATTATCTTTCCATTCATCATACATATTTCTAAAAATGATTTCTAGAATAGAACTACAATTATTTATATATATCAGTACTAAGTTCGTTGTGCTCGTGTGTTAAGACCCTTGTATAAATCAATTTCTGCTGGCGAACCCGGATTCTTTAAAAAGTACTTTCAATACGGTTTATTGGAATTTCTCTTCAGTTTTAAGACTTGGAAAAACATTTGGCATGAGCTTAAATTCCCCGCACTATATTTGATCTGATTTCATTCCTTGAATCTCGAAACTTTTCCAAAAATATTAAACTACTGCCGCATAATATTTTTCTAACCTATGTCCTTAATGTTCATGTGAATGATTTACTTTTACTCGTGATAGCTTTATATAAGCTAACTAAACCATTCTTCTTATTATGTATATACGACTCAAACTTATTTCGAACGACTCATTTTATCGACCAGTTTCATACTCTTCGTTTTAACTTATATCTTTTACACACTATTTTCCATGTATCATATGTAGCGTCATTACATCATTACACGACCGTTCTCATGCTTTTTGATCCTTCTATTCGTTACGCTTTTGATTTCAGTTGCTTTCCTTTTGTCTAGCCAATAGAGCTTGTCGTCGTCCGTGTCAACCTTAATATAGTTTGGTGTGCCCCATTAGTGTAATTTGATGTGTCGTCATAGTGTATTAAATTCGATGATGCATATGAAGTTGTTTGTGGTTGGTATTGGTATGTTGTGTGTAGGTAGTTATGTATTAGCTGCATGAGTATAAGTGTGATATACATATGATAGTAGGATTATAATTGTTTGATTGGTATTACTTGTTTTTATGAGATGTCGTATGCGTGTATACCATGAGGTATACCCGACTACATCATATCTTAACTAATGGATGAAGTAAATGTATTGATGTACCAATTATAGATGGATGGATATGGTATGAATATATGATACTTGTATGTGACTATACGATGACTGCATTTATTAGGGAGAGTATTGAAATTATAAGTGTGCTGATGTTTGTAATAATATCATGGTATATGAAGTGATTGAAATATGTGATATTACCTGATTAGATATTAAGGGTGTTTGACATTTTGATATGTATATGGTTATGTTGGTAGACGTGTATGCATTAGATAGTATTGGTATATGTATGGATGCTGTGTTATGTATATGGAATTATTCTGCTATGAATTTGAGTCTCACTCAAGCTTGAGTGGGTATACTCTATGTACGTTGGTGTATTTGTATGTGGTTGGTGTATAGTGATGGATGATGTATGTATAATGTTTGGATTGTTTGTGTCCGGTTGTGTTACGCACATGATTGTGGGTCACTAAACCAGTATATAGTTATAGGCGTTGGTCTTGTGGTATAGTTATTTATTAGGGGCTTGCCTGCGTGAATATATATGTGCTAGCTAAAACTAAGTGTGTATGTGGGCTGAGTATATATTGGTAAATAAGAATGAAATGTTAGCGTGTGTGGGTGTGCACCATGCACGGGTAAGTATGTGCTTAGTTATAAGTTTTGGTGACTATAATATGTGTGGCGTGTCGTGGGTATAATTATAGGGCCGTTTGTGATGTGAAGTTATAGTGAAATATTTACATGTATTGGAATGGCTATAAATTGTGAAATTATGATGATGGTGGAAGTATATTAAATATAATAACTTGAGTTTAGATTGTGTGGAGTGATTACGTGTGTTGACGTGTTTGGTATTGGATGTATACTAGGAGATATATGGAGTAGTGTATTCTTATTGCCTTGTTCTTAGGTAGCTACCTAACATAGAGTGTTACGATGGTATTTACTAGTGTGAACTATTTAATTGGTTGTGAGTATATGGGCTAATGTTTGGTGCTAGGTAAGTAATAGCTATATAAGGGATGTATGTGTATAAGTGTGTATGATGGAAATACGTGTATGCTTTTGACTGACTATGATAGGAATACGTGTATGATGTGCGTGAATATATATATATATATATATATATATATGTATACATGTTGGTAGTGTTAATGTTTGATTACCTAGTGCGAATATAAGCACTTGTAATAACTATACCTGATTGAATTTGATATGATTGGGGTAGTTACTAGAGCGACTAGATATGTTAGAAAGTCAGAGGACAGACTTTATTCTAAGGTGGGTAGGATGTAACGACTGGTTTTTCTATATTAGTGTTATCGATATATATATATATATATATATATATATCTTGGTGGATTTTCTCCTTGCGTGTGATTTCCATCTCCGTAGCTTTCACTTTCGTTCGTTTCGTTGTGATTTCCTAGCTTCTTCCTTAGATCGTTGAGCTTGGAGTAAGTCACTCATGACGAGCTTCATATCGCTCATATATTAGAGGTAGGTTGATCTTAGAAGCCGTAGGAATCTTCCCGAAGCTTCGCGCTTCAATTCGGCACTTTCCGTACACGTTAGTTGGTTCAAGAAGGAGAACCGACCGACTAGATTCTAATCTAGTCGGTCAGGAACTCTTCTCAAACCGACTAGTTCATTGAATCAATTATTCAGGAGTTACTGTTTGTCGTTAGTCGGTCTAAGAACATTTGTCGATCGACTAGATGAGAAACTAGTCGGTCAGCAATCGTTCTTTAACCGACTAGCTCTATGATCATTTTTGATACCAAGTACTATTCATTCTTAGTCGGTCTAAGAATGTTCGTCGACCGACTAGATGAGAAACTAGTCGGTCAGTAGTTGTTCTTTGACCGACTAAATCTAAATCCTATTTTTCGTCAGGAGTTACTGTTTACACTTAGTCGGTCTGCGTTGGTCAACCGACCGACTAGTTTCCAAACTAGTCGGTCAGTGGTTGCTCTTTGACCGACTAATCAGTGTCGAAACCCTAATTTCTGGGCAGCCGCCGGATTCTTCCTATAAATAGACCCGATCACTTTCACTTTCTTTCTTTTCTCCTGAGCCATTGTCTTCTCCAAATCCTTCTCCATCTTCCCCAAACCCTTCCTCCTTCATCTCAAGCCTATCTCCACCATCCCAAGCTCCATCTCACCTCCATAGGCCAAGCTTCAATCTCCTCTTCAAAACCCCTAAAATCCCATTTTCTCCAGATTTCCCCATCCATTCCAGATCTGAACCGTAGGTTCCCCGGATCGTTTCTTCCGTCGCCGTGCTTGCTCGGCATCGTTCTTCCGCTAACGATTCGGTAATAAATCGATCTCTTAATATTCTCATGACCCATTTGTGTTTTTGTGAAACCCTAATAAAACTAGGTTGGATGTTGTTCTAATATTGTTTTGCCATGGCAGCGATCTCATCTCCATAGTTAGCATTTGTGTGACGGTCTCATTGATCGTCATCCTCGGTGCTAGGCAAGTGAAACTTGCCTCTTATGGTTTTAGGCCATGTTTTAGGCCACTTTTGTACCGTAGCGTAAAAGAGACTAGACAGTGAAATGATAGCTGCCTAAACGCCTATTTGATCTAGTTTGACAACGAAACTAGATCCGTCACCTCAATTGATCTAGCTTGACAACGAAGCTAGGTCCAACTCTTTTAACTTGTTGTTCATGCATATTAAACTGCCATGTTTAATTCCTTGCCTGTACGCCTTACTACTTGCCATGCTATCCATGTTGAATGTCGCATTCGTAGCACACGCTACAATACTTGTGTTTCCTGGCTCGTGTTCCAGAAGCGGGCCACGTGTGTTGGTTGATAGCCAATGCCCGATCTACTAGTTTCCGGCTAGGCACCTGCTTTTAGCGGGCACAATCCTACGCCAAATTGTGAACCTAAAAACAAGCTCTTGTGCGGGGCAACCCTTGCTCATTTACTGAGCATCGTGTGCAGGGACCCTGGCTTGTTTACGTATGGGAGTGGTAAGGGTTAAGCGGCCAATCAACTGGGAGTCTGCCCGATCAGCAACTTCAGTTGTAAGGCGTAAACTCTGGGTTTTGGGGTAGTGTTAAGTGGCCAATCAGTGTGAATGTCCAACAGTTCAGCTGTAAGGCGTAAACATCTACAAATACTTGAAACGTGACTAGTGTTAAGCGGCCAATCAGTGTGAATGTCCAACAGTTCAGCTGTAAGGCGTAAACATCTACAAATACTTGAAACGTGACTAGTGTTAAGCGGCCAATCAGTGTGAATGTCCAACAGTTCAGCTGTAAGGCGTAAACACCTACAAATGACTTGAAAATGTGACTAGTGAAACGATTAAGATTGTTAGTAGCTTGGCTACCCTTGACATGTCATGATAATTGTTTTCTTGCACTTATTGTTACACCATGTCTTACTTGTGCACGACGTGTTTAATTGACGTGATTTACTTGACTTGTACTTGTCCGTGTTTATACTTGTAAAACTTGTCATCCATGCCATACTTGCTACTTGTTACTTGTCACTTGCATCTTATCTTATTTGATTACTCACATACTAAACTTGTCATGCTATGCATCAAACTATAACTGCTAGGTTGTTAGTTTACTTTCCTTCCAGTTTCCTTGCCCAAGTCTTTTTAGACTTGCTGACATGTGCCCCTTTACTCTTTTGGGTGACACATGTTAGATCCTGAGCCAGAGTTCGTTGGAGAGGACGTAGTGTTTGCTGGCGCTAAGCCAATGGTTGCCGAGGAGGAGTTTGTGGACATTGGTGACCAGTCTTAGAGGTCGCTTGTGTTCTCTTCCTTGTTTAGGTTTGCTGTTAGTTGTTGGTGCGTGGCACCCTTGCTTGTATGTTGTACTTTGTTGGCCATGTTTGGGCCTTAGCTTTTTCTTTTTGAGCCTGGTGGCTTTTCTGTGATATTGTAATTTATTTTATGGATATTCTGAGATTGAATAAATTGCTTATTGTCTCACTTCATTATTCTTATCGTTGTTTCGTATTGCGTTGCAAGGACCTGCCAATTTATTGTTGATTGACACTTATCGGGCTTGGAGCTTTGCAGCTTCAAGTCTGAGCGGACCTTCTCACGTCTCGCCTCCACCTTTTTGGGAAGCGGGGCGTGACAAAACACAAGCAATGTCACCCGTCTCTGATTTCTGGGACCCGCACGGATATCGTGGGAGTTTTTGAGGAATATGAGTACAAATGGAGAGTAAACGTTGTTTCTATGTGGAGAGGATAGGTTCCCCTGTTCCCACGAAATTTCAATTGAAAATGCCCAACAGTTGTCTAAAGTAGCAGGTTTGAGACATTTTTCGATTTCTGGCTGCCCTAGCTCACTCTATGGATGAAGGAGGACATTCTAGGAGTCAAATGATCGAAATCTTTGTTCCTGAGCCTCTGATAGTGCGTCACCATCGTTTTCTATAGAAAAATACCCGCATTTACTCTTGGATTCAAAACACAAGCAATGGCACCCGTCTATGAGGACAAATGGAGAGTAAACGTAGTTTATATGAGGAGAGGATGTTGTTTCCTCTATTCCCACGTAATTTAATTTGGAATTGTCCAACAGTTACACAAAATAGCATGTTTGAAGCATGTTTGGTTTCTGGCTGTCCTAGCACACTCTAATGGGTGAAGGAAGGCATTGAAGGCCTCAAACGATGGAAATCTTCCTCCCTGAGCTTCCAAAAGTTTGTCACCATCGAAATTCGTGGGAGTTTTGGAGGAATATGAGGAAAAAGGGAGAGTAAACATTGTTTCTATGCGGAGATGATGTTGTTTTCTCAATTCCCACGAAATTTCAATTGGAATTGCCCAACGGTTGTCCAAAATAGCTGCTTTGATGCATTTTTCAGTTTCTGGTTGCCCTAGCTCACTCTAATAGATAAAGGAGGGCGATCTAGGCCTCAAACAATTGAAATCTTCGTTCCCGAGCTTCCAGTTGTACGTCACTATTGTTTTCTACAGAAAAACTACAAGAATTTACTCTTGGATTCAAAAGAAAAGCAATTGCACCCGTCTCTGATTTCTGGGACTCGCATAGAATTTATCGGAGTTTTGGAGGAATATAAGGCTCAAATGGAAAGTAAATGTTGTTTATATGCGGAGAAGAGATATGTTCCTCTATTCCCAAGAAGTTTCAATTGGAATTGTCGAACGGTTGCCCAAAATAGAAGGTTTGAAGCATTTTTCGGTTTTTTGGCCGCCCTAGCTCACACTTATTGATGAAGGAGGGCATTCCAAGCCTCAAATAAACGAAATCCTTGTTCATGAGCTTCCGAAAGTGCGTCACCATCGTTTTCTACAGAAAACTACCCGAATTTATATTTGAATTCAAAATACAAGAAATTGCACCCGTCACTGATTTCTGTGACTCGCACAGAATTCATGGGAGTTTTGGAGGAATAAGAGGTCAAATGGAGAGTAAACGTTGTTTATATGCAGAGAGGAGGTTGTTTCCTCTATTCTCACGAAATTTCGATTGGAATGTTGCTCAACGGTTACCCAAAATAGCTGGTATGGAGCAATTTTCGGTTTTTGGCTGCCCTAGCTCACTCTAATTGATGAAGGAGGATATTCTAGGCCGCAAACGATCGAAATCCTCGTTCCTGAGCTTCTGATAGTGTGTCACCATCGTTTTCTACCGAAAAACTACAAGAATTTACACTTGTATTCAAAATACAAGTAATGTCACCCGTCTCTGATTTCTGTGACTTGCACGGAATTCGTGGGAGTTTTGGATGAATATGATGACAAATGTAGAGTAAACGTCGTTTATATGCGAATAGGATTTTGTTTCCTCTATCCCCCCGTAATTTAATTTCGAATTGCCCAACAGTTGTCCAAAATAGTAGGTTTGAAACATTTTTCGGTTTATGACTGCCATAGCTCCCTCTAATGGATGAAGGAGGGCATTCTAAGACTCAAACAATCGAAATATTCCTTCTTGAGCTTCCAAAAGTGTGTCACCATCGATTTCAGCATAAAAACGACACGCATTTACTCTTGGATTCAAAACACAAGCAATTTCACCCGTCTCTGATTTCTGGGACTCGCACAGATTTCGGGTGAGTTTTGGAGGAATATGAGGACAAAGGGAGGGTAAACATTGTTTCTATGCAGAGAGTAGGTTGTTATCTCTATTCGCATGAAATTTCAATTGGAGTTGCCCAACAGTTGCCCAAAATAGAATGTTTGAATTATTTTTCGGTTTCTGGCTGCTTTAGCTCACTCTATTGGATGAAGGATGGCACTCTCGACCTCAACCGATCGAAATCTTCATTCTTGAGCTTTCGATACTGCATCACAATTGTTTTCTACAGGAAAAATTGCAAGAATTTACTCTTGGATTCAAAACATAAGCAATTGCATCCGTCTCTGATTTCTGGGACTCGCACGGATTTTGTGGAAGTTTTGGAGGAAAATTAGGACAAATGGAGAGGAGGTAGGTTCCCATGTTCCCATGAAATTTCAAATGGAATTGCCCAACGGTTGCCCAAAATAACAGGTTTGAAGCATTTTTCGGTTTATGGTTGCCCTAGCTCACTCTCACAGATGAAGGATGGCATTCTAGGCCTCAAACGATCAAAATCTTCATTCCTGAGCTTCCGATAGTGGGTCACCATCGTTTTCTACAGAAAAATACTTGAATTCACACTTGGATTCAAAACACAAGGAATTGCACTCGTCTCTGATTTCTGCAACTCACACGGATTTCCTCGGAGTTATGGAGGAATATAAGGACAAATGGAGAGTAAACGTTGTTTCTATGCGGAGAGGCGATTTTTTCCCCAATTCCCACGAAATTTCCAGTGGAATTGCCCAACGATTGTACAAAATAGCTAGTTTGAAGCATTTTTCGGTTTCTGTCTACCCTAGCTCACTCTAATGGACTAAGGTCGGCATTTCAGGCCTCAAGCTTCCGATAGTGCGTCACCACCGTTTTCTACCGAAAACTACAAGAATTTTCTATTGGATTCATAACACAAGCAATGGCACCTGTCTCTGATTTTTGGGACCCGCTCGGATTTCGTGGGCGTTTTGGAGGAATATGAGCACAAATGGAGAGTAAACGTTGTTTCTATGTGGAGAGGGGAGATTCTCCTGTTCCCATGAAATTTCAATTGGAATTGCCCAACGGTTGCCCAAAATAGCAGGTTTGAAGCATTTTTTGGCTTATGATTGCCCTAGCTCCCTCTAATGGACGAAGGAGTGCTTGGGTTTGCTTCCACTTATCCTTCACCGGGACCCAAATTTTATTAGGTTTAGGGTACATCTCTTGTTCATGCTTCTCACCATCATTCTTGCCTTCATGACTTTGGCTAGTAGCATGCCCAAAAACTTTATATGTATCACACTTAGTAGGAATACATTCAAAATCGGCCTTAATAGGGACCCAAACACCATTAGAGCAACATAAGTCAAAGTTATGAATTAAATCCAGTTTAGCATCAATCTCAACACATACTCGGGCAAAGCTCAATCTTGTACATGCAATAGAAATATGGTTTGCGTATAATGGTCTCCCTATAGCACTTGCAACATAGCTCAACCCTTCTAGTATCCAAAATTCCAAGGGTAAGTCATAGAGCCTGACACAAATCGGTATCTTCTTTAAATCCTCCCTAGAAAGTGTAAGATTTGGTTGCCACAGCTTAAGAACAAAAGGAAGATTAGCAATATGCCAAGGAGCCATCTCCAAAATTTTCATAGCTTGATCAATATTATCAAATTTGAAGAAGAAAAAACCATTTTCAGATGATAAAACCTCACATAGATCAAATTTGTCCCACAGTTTATGAGCTATTGTGTTGACCACCACATAAGGGAGCTTCTTCCCTATAAAATACCCAATTAAAGTGCTCTTCTACATATCACAACCCATTGCTGAAATAGTTGCAGGAGGAGCAACATTCACACGTCCACCTTCAGTTTTGGCCTCAAAAAATTTTAATTTTGGAAACACACTGCCTACACTCCCTTTTGGTCCATTAACAGCATCAACATAATAATGCAGGAGCAAGCATGACTAATCTGATGTCATTTTCAATGGTGTATCTCTTTTTAAAAAGAGAGTCCTTGTAACTCAATAGATCAGTTTTGTTGAATGAAAATTCTGAAGTTGCAAGTTCTTTCAAAACTTGTTAGTAATCTTGTTTTCTTTATCTAACCGTGGGAAGGTTAGTGGTGAGACAAGTGAGTTCTTTATCAATTGGGAGGGTGGCCTGGCCTTTAATCTCAGTTGTGGATTTCTTGATCTTGAGTGGTTGCATAGCCTTTATCTCAGATCTCTATCCTCCATTCTATTCTTCAATTCTGAACTCTATACATTCCATTACCCATCACACATCAACTTGGTATCAGAGCTTAAAATCAGTTGTTCATCTCTTTTGTTGTCATCCTTTCTTCTCCAATCAGCCTATTCTTTTTCCATTCCAACCTAAACACTTTCATAAGCCTAAACACAGTCTTTTAAACCCAGAAATATGACCCTTGAGCAAGCTCAAAATCTGCGGCGCGATAGAGAGTTTATTGAATTAAAAGGCCAGATTGCAGAAATACACCAAGCCATTGCTCAACTAGGCCTAAGAAGGAACCATGGAAGAAGGAGGAACTCAAGGAGCACTCATTGCACATCTAATGTTGCAGGTTCTTTATTTGAAGAATCAGTTCATCAAGTTCAACATAGAAGGCCTCCCAAAGATGATTTCAAAGATGTGAAGATAGATCCACCAGATTTTTATGGAAGTTTGAATCCTGATGTATATTTGGAGTGGGTTCATTCTATTGAGCGAATATTCAAAGCTAAAGGTTATAATGATAAGAAATGCTTCAAAGTTGCAAGCCTCAAGCTCAAAAGGTATGCATCCTTCTGGTTTTACAACTTGCAGATGGAGAGAAAACTAAAAGGCAAGAGGAAGCTCAAGTCTTGGATCAAACTGAAAAGGCTCCTGGATAAAATATTTCTTCCAACAAGTAAGCATCCAAATTTCTTTGAGAGTGATTTCTCTAAAGGTGACCCTTCTTCTTTTAAATCTGACGATACGAGCATCATGAATGTCATCTTTGAATTCAATGATTGTTTTGACAAAGAAGTTTTTGAAGATTTAGGAGAGCCCATTTATGATAAAGAAAATATTAGTGAGGAAACCACACCAAAAGATAACGAAGAATGTTAAGTTGAAGAATTCTTGTGTGTCAATATTTGAATGTGCAATGCGAAAAAGAAGAAATAACTATAATTGAAACTATTTTTGACAAAGATGAATTTGTTGAATCTAAAGTTGAGACAGAAACTCTTGACCTCAAGAAGGCTTTTCAATTTGAGATGGATCAAGAAGCCTCTTGGATGGAGAACAATAATTACAATTCAGATTGCAAAATTACCAACTTGGAGAGCAATCCCCAACATAATGGGGAAGGTATAATTCTTCCAATTTCATTCCTTCCTACTGGCTTTACTTATGTTGTAGACATGTCCATTCCAAAAGCTAGGGAAGCACTTTGGAAGATTAAAAGTTCAGGCAGGAATGAAGAACAATTACATCTTTCGGTGCACCCATTTATTGAGCAATTTCAAGATGTGTTCCCGGATGATCAACCACCTGGTCTGCCTCCAGAATTCTTCACTCATATTCTTGTTTTCCTTGGATATGTCGTTTCAAAGGATGGTATTTATGTTGATCAATCCAAAGTTGAAGATGTGAGATCTTGGCCAATTCCAACCAACATATCTGAAGTAAGAAGTTTCCATGACCTTGCATCATTTTATAGAAGATTCATTAAATGTTTTAGCACTCTATTGGCTCCTATAACCGAATGCTTGAGGAAAGGTTCTTTTGAATGGATTAAGGCTGCTCATAATGCATTTGAATCCATTAAGAAGAAACTTTGTGAAGCACCAATTTTGGCTGCTCTTTGAGGTGGAGTGTGATGCAAGTGGAGTAGGTATTGGGACAGTTCTTGTGCAATCTCAACGTCACATAGCTTATTTCGGTGAGAAGTTGAATGGCTCCAGGAAGAATTACAGCACTTATGATAAGGAGTTCTATGCTATTGTAAGAGCTCTTGATCATTGGAGTCATTATCTTCGCCCCAAGCAACTTGTTCTACTTTCTGATCATCAAGCACTCAAGTTTTTTAATGGACAGCACAAGTTGAATCAAAGGCATGCTAAATGGGTTGAATTTCTTCAATCCTTCTCATTTGTTTCAAAGCATAAATCTAGAAAAAACCAATGTTGTAGCTGATGCACTTTCAAGGATGTATTCTCTTCTATCTATCGTTAAAGCTAAAATTCTTGGTTTTCATTTTATTAAAGCTCTTAACAAGGATGATCAAGACTTTTTTCAATTCTTTGAGGAAGAAATGGCTGCTCTTTCAGACCCTTATATGAATCAGGAAGGTTTTCTTTTCAAGAACAACAAGTTGTACATTCCCAAAAGTTCAATGCATGATCTCTTGGTGAAAGAAGCCCATGGTGGAGATGTTGCTAGTCATTTTGGCATCAACAAGACACTTGACATCCTGCAAGAACACTGTTATTGGCCTAAGATAGCTGGTGATATTCATAATGTAGTTTCAAGATGCTATATTGTCATAAAGCTAAGAGTCAATTTCATCAATGAATGTATACTCCTCTGCCTGTTCCAAATCCGCCTTGGGAAGATGTGAGCACAGATTTTATTACGGCACTACCAAGAACTCAAAGAGTGAAAGATGCTATTATGGTAGTTGGTGATCGTTTTTTAAAAATGGCTCATTTCATCGCATGCACAAAATCAGACGTTGCTTCCCATGTTGTTGACATCCCCGGGTTTGTGCGTGTTTGATGTGTGCAATAATATAATTGGGGGCGTGAGATTTAAATATTTTTAACCGTAAGCGCACGGTGTTGTAGTGTGGCTTGGGGGTCAAACTCAGGGAGGCGTGGATGTGCTTGTGTCAAGAAGGATCAAATTCACCCCATGGGCGAGCTAGCCCGAATCGGATAAATGGTTGTCACAATAAATGGAATGCAAGGGATAAACAATATAAAGGGAAAATCTGGTACTTTGGTTTCCACCCTATCGTGCGATTCTCGTCGATACGGCCTACGGGTATGATAACGATCGGAATTAGGGTCTAATGGTGAGATGTTGCCTCTAAGAGTGGTACCAGCATCTCATGGGCCCGATATTCCGGTCGGTGCCCAGGATGATACACCTGACTTCCCGGGTTCGGTCAGTGGGCACTCTCGTGTCCATTAACACTGACCGACTCCGGGAGCACTAAGTTCGCAACGATAACTCCCAAAGTCTCATCCTGCCACTCCCGCGCGCTAGGGTTCGACGTCTACGCTAAGGGCGTGAGCTATGGCTAGGGAGTCAACTGCCAAGTTTATTCCCCCTTGGCCCAACGGTCAAAGGCGGTCTTTTTCCCGCCGATGACAATAAAACACCCCGCGTAACCGTTAGATTCCTAATCCCTATCGATTTCCTAGTCTTATGGACGCATCGAGAAGAACCCACGAAGGTGTTTTCACCAAAATCCCAGATTTGGGAACTACTCACACATATTTAGTAAAAAGCGATCTAAAGTAAAATCGACCGTAAAAATCATGATCAGGCGATTAAAAAGCAGTAAGAGCAATGCTAATAACACTATATTAAAGTTTAACAAAGATCCGAAAACTTACAAATATCTAAAAAATTACAGCCGTTAAGAAAGAGAAAAAACAGCAAAAAGTAACAACTCTCGTTTCTGAAAAACCTAGGGGGTCATATATATAGAATACGAAATCACCCGATCGGGTGAAAAGTCACCCGATCGGGTGCCCTGCTTCGTTTCTTCGGCAGATTCCACCCGGTCACCACGGCACGGTCGGTTGAAGGTTGAATTTGATCGGTTGGATCTTCGTGCCGTCGGGTGAACCGGTCGGTTGATCTCTCCGTGTCGTGGCTTCGGAGAATCAGCTACAGGTGAACCGATCGGGTGAAAGTCACCCGATCGGTTGGCATTCAGCGTCAGAATTCCAGAGAGTTGGGGCGTTTGAACCGGTCACTGAACCGACCGGGTGACTTCTTGGCCGCTCCAACTTGTGTCCGGGTGGTGCACGCGTGCATCACCCGATCGGTTGGAAATGACCAACCGGTCGGGTGAGGGGCTGAAAGATGCGATCTTCATCGTTTGACCCCTGGATCACGCGTGACTTCTCCCGTTGTTCCGGGGACTCATGATATCGTTGTTTTATGTCCCCTACGCCTGTAAATTCCTGCAAAATACGAAAAACACGGAAACGTGATAGAAAACAAGAAAACACGAGAAAACGAATACAAGACGGCGGAAAATAACGGAAAAACACGGAAGAAAATGTGCGCAAATATATGAAATATAAACACACGTCAAAATCCCCCAAGCTGAACTCTTCCTCGTCCTCGAGGAAGACGAGTGAGAGTAGGAGCTCGGATGGGGAAAATAGAGAGAAAAAGAGAAAAAGAGAACTCTATATCCTAGATTGCCCGTCAAAGCCAACAAAATCAAAAACGACACACCAAGCAAGCAGACGCTAAATCACATCACTAAACCAAGGAATACGAGTCCAGACAAATGCCGTGGGCCCACGCGGTGAAGCACTAGTGAGTGTGGTCGTGTGCTAGCTGTCGGTGTCACTATCTACGATGTGCAATAGAGCTCGATATACACAAATCCAAGAATTGACCCAAATATCGATTCGATTCGAATTAAGCGGTGAATATATAGCTCAAGCATGCATGAGAATAGAGCGAGAATCGAAACATATCATGCGTCAGGGACTCCACAACTAGGGTTAAGGAAATCACCACACTATAGCCTAGACAATAGCTAAAAAGTTCCTAAGCCAAGTGTTTTCGAAAACGATGGGGGTTGAGATGATGTGGAGTAGAACACTCGGTGCAAATTCTCGCCTTCCCTTTATTCTCGGCAAGTAGGAAAATATTCACACGGGGAATTTTTTTTGGGTTTTGGGTATTTGTATTTTTTTTGGCTTTTGGATGTACAATTTTTTTCTTCTCTTTTCTTTTCTTTTTGGGTTTTTCTTTTCTTTTCTCTTTTCTTTTTGGATTTTTGGGTTTTTGGCTATACATATGTGTACTCTCCCAAGTGGGGGAACGGTACACGAAGAGGGGATTTGCACCAAGTAAAACAAAAAAGAAATCGGAATCTAAACACTTGGGCAAAGGAAATTAATCTTGCTAATTAGAGCATGGGCTAAATGGGTTATCCTAGTCCTTAATTGTGGAATCCCGACACATGCGAAATGAAGTATACGGTATATATATAGCATGCAGAAGCAGACAGGAGAAATAAATACCGCATATTCAAATCGAAGCATGATAATCTATGGGTCATTCCTGGACAGGTATATAAAGTAAAATCACAAATTAGAAGCACACCACACAGCTAGGCGCGACACAAGACTCACAAAAAGCTAAATGGACCCACGATGCATGAAATGCAAGAGGACTCGATATCCTAGGGCTAGTGAATGTGATTATCGATGCCATACTTGGTGTGTGTGTGATTTTGTGGCAATTCATCATAGGGTTCATCTCTAGGAGAAAGAGATAAAAAGAAGAAAAGAAAAATAAAAATAAAAAGATGGAGAAAAACGACTCAAATAACGAAGAAAAAGAAACAAATGACGCACGAAGTGCGACTCCCCCAAGCTGAAACTTGCATTGCCCTCAATGCAATAGAATTAAATACGGGAGGGCAATGAATAGGGGGGGAATACACACAGACACAAAAACACACGAAAGACAAGAAAATCATACAAACGAAACTGAAAATGAGAAATAAAAATAAAAAGCACACCACACGACATACAAACATCAAAGAAAATAAAATAAAAAAGGAAAATAACATGACACGACAATTAAACAAACACACAAAGAAAAACAAAACACGACAGCACACCCAAAAAATTTGACTTCCCCCAAGCTAGACGTGAAAGTGCTAGCGTAAGGATGTGATCGAGAAAATGCAGAGATATGCAAGTTGGGGTCAATAAAAGAAAAGAAAGGAAATAGAAATAAAAAGAAGGGTCGCGACACGTGAATGGGTCCTCCCCCTAGCAGTGGTAAAGCATGGCCCCGCAAAGACAGATGGGCACTAAAAATAGGGGGATGCAAAAGCTGGATGGGAAAATATCAAGCAGAGGCACCACCCTCTGGGGGTGGTGATGGGGGCATGTGCTGAGGACCAGGAGTGGTGGGGGGTGGGATGTGAAGCTCGGAGACACCGGGTGGGTCAGTGCGAATGTGGCGAATGAGGCTTTGAAGGACGGGCATGTCACGCTCGACAGACTCCTGAGTTGCCCGACCACCAGCTCCAGCTAGGAGGAGCATGGACATGAACCGATCGGCTTGGTCGTCGTCATGGAATGACACCTCGTATTCGGCATCGCCAATATAAACGGGGTCAGGGGGCATGGGGTGGTGGATGAATTGGTGGTGGTGGCGGGTTGGGCAGTGGATTGTGTGCGACGAGCGCGATGGGTGGGCCTAGGGTTGGAAGAGCTGGCATCGGTGGGTTTAGCACGGTGAGGAGGCATTGTGCAGGAGTCGTGTATGTGTGTGAGTGTATGAAAAATACGACGAATACACACTAACACGGCAAGCGAGCAAAATGAAATTCTAGGGAAAAAATAAACATTTAGCTACTGAGCGAGGTTACCCAATTGGGATGAAGATCGTTGCTCGTAGATGTCCCAACGCAACGCAACAGGAGCACATGTGAAGCCGCGGCAAATCCTTCTAGCAAGTTTCGAAAATGGGGGAGAATGGGTGAAAGTTAGGGTTTTGTGTGCGGGCGAAATCGAGGAAGATGGGGGAGAAATCGATGGAGAGATGGATAGGGAGGGGGGAGATCGATTGGGGTCGGTTTAGGGGAAGAACGAGGTCAGGCGAAAGCGGGGGAGTCGAACCGGCGATCTGGAATTCGAAATCGGGCGAGGGAGGAATGAATGGGCGGAGGGCGGCTATTTGTAGGAATTTAAGTCGAACCGATCGGGTGAAAAGTCACCCGATCGGTTGACTTTTAGGTCGAAATTTTTGCTGAAAGTCGGCTACAGGCGACACGATCGGGTGAATGTCACCCGATCGGTTCGTCGCTTCACAAATATTCTGAGAGTTCGGTACAGCTCACCCGGTCTTTTACCCAATCGCTCTGCGTATCAACCAATCGATTGATCATTTCCCAAAAATTCCCTAGAATTCAGCCCAGTTCACCCGGTCTGTCACCCGGTCTCACATGCCTTCACCCGATCGGTTCGTTGAGCGACTGATATGGCCGGCAGCTGATACATCTTAACCGATCGGGTGAGTTATCAACCGATCGGTTAGGGCCTTGTTTTCTGCAAAAGTGCACAAACGGCCTTAGTCCCTCAACGGAAGTTCTTGTGGCTGGATTTATTTACTAAAAATAGACTAAATAAAGTTAAAAATAGTTCTAAAAATTGGAAACAAAGGTTTAGAGCATGGGGTGCCTCCCATGAAGCACTTTCGTTTAACGTCGTTAGCTCGACGCCCGTAGATGATGTTCAAGGTGGGCGATACGGGTGATGCCCTAAGTCTGACATCGCTTCATCTCCAGGGCTGGTAGCTTTTGGTGTAGCCGGTGGCGACAAGAAAACTTGCTCGACCACCCTCCCTTTGTTGGCGGGGTCTGGGGGCTTCTCCTTCATATTGGCGTCCACCGTCACTTGCTTAAGGATCCGGATCTCATCCCCGGTGAGCCCCGTGGGCTCTTTGCCTTTTCTCCTCGCAGGAGGAGCTTTTGGGAATCCAGGAGGGATCACATATCGGGCGAACGCCTCATCAGCAACTTCTTTCTTTGGCGAGCCAACTTGCTCTCCAAGATCTCCCAAGTGGTCGGGGGATTTCTCGAGAGAATTTCCCAGGAGCTCGCCTCCACAGCTCTCTCTTCTTCCAACTCCAGCACATTGCATCTTTGATCGTCCGGGGGATCGGGGTGCTTTATTGACAACCCCATGTCAAACTCCACCTTTTCCGTGCCGACGTTTATGGAAAGTTTCCCATTCCTCACGTCGATTAATACGCCGGCAGTGGCCATGAAAGGCCGTCCAAGAATGATGGGGGTGTGTGCATCCTCAGGCATGTCCATGACAACGAAGTCCACAGGCACATGCACCCCTCTGACATTGACAGGAAGGTCATCAACAACACCCACCGGATACTTAACTGAACGGTCTGCAAGCTATAGGGTCATTCCGGTGGGCTCCAATTTGCCCATTCCTATCCTCTTATATAGCGACAAGGGCATCACACTGACGCTCGTTCCAAGATCGACGAGCGCACGATGTATCTTTACCTCTCCGATCGCACAAGGGATAGAGAAGCTCCCCGGGTCCTTAAGCTTAGGAGGGTTTGCTCGCTGGATAAGAGCACTACATTCTGCCGTCAGAACGACCTTCTATTTTCTCAATCCTCGTGTCACCAAGTCCTTTAGAAATTTGGCGTAGGAGGGGATCGTCTCGATAGCTTCGAGGAAGGGGATTTGCAAGCTCAGATCTTTGACCATGGCAAAGAATTTGCCATACTTCTCATCTATTTTGGCTTGGGCAAGCCGTTGTGGAAAAGGCACAACGGGCTTGAATACTCTGATGCTCCCTTTTTCATCCTTTTTCTTCTCCTCTCCATGGACTCCCTCCGGAGTAGTTGACTTTGGTGACGAAGCACCGTCGTCATTTAATTTTTCAATTGGTCGTTCCACGACCAACGGTGCTTCCAGTTCTTTGGGGGGCACTCTCGTGGGGATTTGCATTTCGCTTCTCAAGACGATAGGGGACACGTTCGCATGTTCATGTGTGAGTGCCAAGGTTTGATTAGCCCCCCTCGGATTCACTTCAGGCTGTGGCGGTAATAGATTCTGTGGTCTCTGAAGGTTCGCCACTTGTAACCCCAGCTGGGTCACCTGATCAGTGAGGACCCTCTGTCCCATCTCCAGCTTCAGATTTATCTTCTCCTGGTTGGCGATGTATTGAGTCAAGAGGGACTCAACCGGAGAGATGGCCCTCTGCTGGCCATATTGTTGTTGGATGGGCTGCTGATTCCTTGGAGCATATTGCTGGTATTGTTGTGGAGGTTGTTGCTGCTGAAATTGCTGCTGCTGAAACTGCTACTGGGGCCTAGCCGGCTGATATATCTGTTGTTGTTGCTGCTGAGTCGGCTGTTGATACGGTGCCCAGTAACTAAGGTTGGGATGATTCCGGTTGTTTGGAGAGTAGGCCGGGTTGGAGTTGGTTCGTGGTGGAAAAGACGCATTCCCCATAGGATTGAAAAATAATGCGCTCGCCTGATCCAACAGTGGTGAGATGTCACCACCGTTGAATTCACCAAAGACTTCGGATTCCACCGCAGCAATCTATTGTGTACCGGTGCCACGGCGCCTACCATCAATGCGGAGATCTGGGTCGATAGCAAGTCAAACTTGCTGGATAATTTGTCGACGTCCTCGACTCTGTGGATGCCCCCTGATCTAGGTGTGGCTCTCTCGTCACACACCGCTCATTGTTAGATGCCATATTTTCCAGAATCTGTCCGGCATCTTCTCCGCTTCTTGACATAAAGGACCCTCCAGCTGCGGCGTCCATGGAAGATTTCAAATCGTCCCTCAACCCATTATAGAACAGATTTATGATCTGCCACTTGGGGAGCTCATGGTGGGGACATCTCCGCTGCATCTCCTTGTATCTGGTCCAGGCTTCGTGCAGAGACTCGTGGCTGGCCTGGGAGAAGGAGGAGATCTCACTCCTCAGCTTCATGGTCTTCCCCGGAGGAAAGAACTTCGTCAGGAAAGCATTTGAGAGCTTCTCCCAGGTGTTGAATGTATTCGGGTCCTTCCCCCTAAGCCACAGCTTGGCCTTATCTCGCAAAGAGAAGGGGAATAGCTTCAGACGGATCACCTCAGTTGTGACACCGTTTATCCGGAAGGTGTCACATTTCGCCAAGGAGTCCAAATGTTCAATGGGGCTCTCTATGGGTGCACCCGAAAATTGATCCTGCTGGATCCATGTCACCAAAGACGGCTTAAGCTCGAAGCTTTGGGCCGTAATAGTCGGAGGACGGATGGCGGAGGTGGACTCGATGGATGGCATCGAGTACTCCAGCAGGGACTTGTGAGGCGGGGTGTTCTCCCCCATGGTTTCTGGATCCTCTCTTCTTCGCTTCTCGGCGGCTAAACGCCTTAGGGTAGCGTTTATCTCTGGATCAACGGGAATCAAGTCGTCGAGACTTCTTGAACTCCTGTGCATGAAAAACAACAAACACCCGTGAAGCGAAAAGTGGGAAAGAGACAGATAAGATAAAAAATAAAAATAAAAATAAGAAAATAAAAAAGGAAAAAGAAGAATGTGAAAATTATTGCGAGGTAGGGATGAGAGCTAGACACAAGGGTTCATGAAATCCTAAAATAACAAGCACGTTGCCTCCCCGGCAACGTCGCCATAAAGCTTGACGTCCCCGGGTTTGTGCGTGTTTGATGTGTGCAATAATATGATTGGGGGCGTAAGATTTAAATATTTTGAACCGCAAGCGCACGGTGTTGTAGTGTGGCTTGTGGGTCGAACTCAGGAAGGCGTGGATGTGCTTGTGTCAAGAAGGATCAAATTCACCCCATGGGCGAGCTAGCCCGAATCGGATAAATGGTTGTCACAGTAAATGGAATGCAAGGGATAAACAATATAAAGGGAAAATCCGGGACTTTGGTTTCCACCCTATCGTACGATTCTCGCCGATACGGCCTACGGGTAGGATAACGATCGGAATTAGGGTCTAATGGTGAGACGTTGCCTCTAAGAGTGGTACCAGCGTCCCAGGGGCCCGATATTCCGGTCGGTGCCCAGGATGATACACCGGACTTCCCGGGTTCGGTCAGTGGGCACTCCCGTGTCCATTAACACTGACCGACTCCGGGAGCACTAAGTTCGTAACGATAACTCCCAACGTCTCATCCTGCCGCTCCCGTGCGCTAGGGTTCGACGTCTACGCTAAGGGCGTGAGCTATGGCTAGGGAGTCAACCGCCAAGTTTATTCCCCCTTGGCCCAACGGTCAAAGGCGGTCTTTTTCCCGCCGATGACAATAAAACACCCCGCGTAACCGTTAGATTCCTAATCCCTGTCGATTTCCTAGTTTTATGGACGCATCGGGAAGAACTCACGAAGGGGTTTCCACCAAAATCCCAGATTTGGGAACTACTCACACATATTTAGTAAAAAGCGATCTAAAGTAAAATCGACCGTAAAAATCATGATCAGGCGATTAAAAGCAGTAAGAGCAATGCTAATAACACTATATTAAAGTTTAACAAAGATCGAAAAACTTACAAATATCTGAAAAATTACAGCCGTCAAGAAAGAGAAAAAAACAGCAAAAAATAACAACTCCCGTTTCTGGAAAACCTAGGGGTCATATATATAGAATACGAAATCACCCGATTAGGTGAAAAGTCACCCGATCGGGTGACATGCTTCGTTTCTTCGGCAGCACAGAATAGGATTCCACCCGGTCACCACGGCACGGTCGGTTGAAGGTTGAAGTTGATTGGTTGGATCTTCGTGTCGTCGGGTGAACCGGTCGGTTGATCTCTCCGTGTCGTGGCTTCGAAGAATCAGCTACAGGTGAACCGATCGGGTGAAAGTCACCCGATCGGTTGGCATTCAGCGTCAGAATTCCAGAGAGTTGGGGTGTTTGAACCGGTCACTGAACCGACCGGGTGACTTCTTGGCCGCTCCAACTTGTGTCCGGGTGATGCACGCGTGCATCACCCGATCGGTTGGAAATGACCAACCGGTCGGGTGAGGGGCTGAAAGATGCGATCTTCGTCGTTTGACCCCCTGGATCATGTGTGACTTCTCCCGTTGCTCCGGGGACTCATGATATCGTTGTTTTATGTCCCATACGCCTGTAAATTCCTGCAAAATACGAAAAACACGGAAAAGTGAAAGAAAACAAGAAAACACGAGAAAATGAATACAAGACGACGGAAAATAACGGAAAAACACGGAAGAAAACGTGCGCAAATATATGAAATATAAACGCACGTCAGTTGTTGATCTCCATTTCAAAGAAATTTTCAAGCTTCATGAAGTTCCAAAGACCATTGTAAGTGATATAGATTCTATATTTTAAGTCATTTTTGGAGATGCTTGTGGAAATTGTTGGGGACAAAGCTCTTGTTTAGTACTTCCTACCATCCTAAAACTGATGGACAAACAAAGGTGACAAATAGAACACTCTCAACTCTTCGTAGAAGTTTGGTGGGTAAAAATCTCAAAGATTGGGATAACAAACTTTCCCATGCTGAATTTGCATACACCAGAACTCCATCTGATGCAATAGGAAAGTCTCCAATTGAAGTAAATTATGGAGTGAACCCTCTTAATCCCATTGATATGATCCAACTTCCAATTGAATGCCAAGTGAGTTTTGAAGCTGAACAGTGTGCCAAAGAAATGCAAAAGCCCCGTGAGCAAGTGAAGACCAAAATTAAAAGGGTGAATGAATTGTACAAGCAAAAGGCTAACAAGCATTGCTACTCCCTTGAATTCAAGCCTGGAGATTTGGTTTAGATTCATTTAAAGAAGGAAAGGTTTCCCTCTAGAAAGAGGAACAAGCTCATGGCTTGTGGAGATGGCCCTTTCAAAGTAGTTGAGAATGTTGGAAGTAATCCATACAAGCTTGAATTGCCGGGAGAAACGAATATTTCTGCAACTTTCAATATTGGTGATTTAATTCCATTCTTATCTGAAAATGAAGCTACTGAGGATTTGAGGGCGAATCCCAATCAAGGAGAGGAGAATGATGCAGAAGCAAGCATGAATCATCTGGTGTTTGCAAGAGAAATCAAAAAAATTTCGAGCTCCAACTTTAGCTCTGAATTTCAGGTTAGTCCTCAAGCTGTTTTGGGCCAAGTTTTGCTTAGTTGGCTTCCTTAATGGGTCAATTATGTTGTCAAGTGATTATTTTGGCATCTAAACTCAAATGAAGATTCAGATTTCAAATAAAGAGGGAGCAGAAGGGTTTGGATGAATTTTTAAGACTTTTGGCATTGGAATTCAACAATAGCATTTACTTTCCTGCATTCAATGCCTAGTAAGTTGTAGCCTATTCAATGTCTAGAAAGTTTTAGCCTAGTAAAGTGTAGCCTATTCAATGTGTAGTAAGTTGTAACCTAGTAAGTTGTGTAATCAGCCTTGGAAGTTGTTGGCTATTAAATGCTGATGTATGTCATTTTCAATGGTGTATCTCTTTTTTAAAAGAGAGTCCTTGTAACTCAATAGACCAGTTTTGTTGAATGAAAATTCTGAAGTTGCAAGTTCTTTCAAAACTTGTTGTTAATCCTGTGGAAAGGTTAGTAGTGAGACAAGTGAGTTCTTTATCAACTGGGAGGGTGGCCTGGCCTTTAATCTCAGTTGTGGTGAACTCCATTTCCTGATCTTGAGTGGTGGTATAGCCTTTATCTCAGATCTCTATCCTCCGTTCTATTCTTCAATTCTGAACTCCATAAATTCCATTACCCGTCATGCATCATATAAATAGATGGAGATTTACTATCCGTGCTACCCAGATTCATTGCATTATGAGAGGTATGGTCCCCTACCACATTATTGTCTACATATAAGACATGTGCACCAGATTTAGAATTTAATATGCCCCCATTACTAGGAGAAATATTACTTTTCAAAGTAGGAGAACTAGTCAAATTCGCATTAATGGCCTTGAATGCATCAGATTTAGACTTTAATACTCCCTCATAATAAGGAATATTACTTTCCAAAGTAGGAGAGCTCACCATATCCAAATTTAAATTTGAACTAATAGTATTTCTTGCATCAGATTTAGAATTTAAAATGCCTTCATAACTAGGAATATTACTTTCCAAAGTAGAAGAACTTACCAAATTAGAAATAAATATCTTCCTTGCATCAGATTTAGCTAGTTCCGATAGAGAAGGAAATTCCTCATTCCTACAATCAATGCCATCAATTAATGTATTAATAGTGACATTGGAACTTCCAAAAATAGAACTTTCCAAATTTTGACCGCCGACAGCAAGCAGATCAGCTCCGCCACCATCAACCACTTTGAGCCCGTCCGAATGGCCACCCTCCAAAACAACCAGCTCACCTTGATGGCCTTCTAGAATCAACCACAGTGGAAACAAAGCATATTTCGATACGTGGAAAAATGGATTTGGGGAGCAGAGATGTAGAAAAATGAGGAGAGGAGGGTAGGAGGATGGGAGAAGAGGAGGAGGAGCTAGTAAAATCAAAACTGGTGGTTTAGAGGAGGGGAGGAGGATAGGAGATGAGGAGGAGGAGCAAGTAAAACCAAAAACCGGTGGTGCAGAGGAGAGGAGGGGAGGAGGATAGGAGAATCAGCATTTATTATCATTTGGAATAGCCCACGTAATTTCCTCTATTCCTACGTAATTTCAATTGGAATTTCCCAACGGTTACCCAAAACAGCATATTTGGAACATTTTCAGTTTCTGGCTGCCCTTGCCCAACTCTAATGAATGAAGGAGGTCATTCTAAGCCTAAAAAATCGAAATCTTCGTTCCTGAGCAACCGATAGTGCGTCACTATCGTTTTCTCCAGAAAAACTACAAGAATTTACTCTTGGATTCAAAACTAAGCAATGGCACCCGTCTCTGATTTTTGAGACTCGCACTGAATTCATGAGAGTTTTGGAGGAATATGAGAACAAATGGAGATCAAACATTGTTTCTATGTGGAGGGGAGGTGTTTACTCTATTCCGACGTAATTTCAATTGGAATTGCCCAACGCTTGGCCAAAATAGAAGGTTTGAAGCATTTTTCGGTTTTTGGCTGCCATAACACTCTCTAATGGATGAAGGAGTACATTCTCGGGCTCAAACGATCGAAATATTCGTTCCCAAGCTTCCGATAGTGTGTCACCATCGTTTTCTACCGAAAAACTACATGGATTTAATCTTGGATTCAAAACACAATCAATTGCACATGTCTCTGACTTCTGGGTCTCGCACGGATTCATGGGAGTTTTAGAGGACTATGAGGACAAATGAAGAGTAAACGTTGTTTCTATGCATAGTGGAGGTTGTTTCCTCTATTCCACAAAATTTCAATTGGAATTGCCCAATGGTTGCCCAAAATAGCTGGTATGAAGCATTTTTCGGTTTCTAGCTGCTCTAGCTCACTATAATGGACGAAGGATGGCATTGTGGGCCTCAAACAATCGAAATATTCGTTCTTGAGCTTCCGACGGTGCGTCACCATCGATTTCTACAGAAAAACTACAAGAATTTACTCTTAAATTCAAAACACAAGAAATGACACACGTCTCTGATTTCTGGGACTCGCACGGAATTCGTGGGAGTTTTGGAGAAATATGAGGACAAATGGAGAGTAAAAATCGTTTCTATGCGTGGAGGAGGTTATTTATGCAAACCCCGCCAGGAACGATGTGGCACAACAAAGAAGATGAATCTAAGATCATTATATAATCAGAATTTGGATGGAGACCTCGACCCGTTGTACGACAAAAGCAAGAACCTCGGTTTAGATGATCTCAACCCGTTGCTTATTGCAAACAAGAACCTCGGTTTAAGAAAGACGCCACAAATGGTGGTGGAATCCGTTTGATAAGTCAATGGTGAACGCCACGGAAAACTCCGATAAGTTCGAATAGTTCTTCAAAGAACCAAAGGGAAATTCTTTCAGAAATTTTACCCACTTCATTTTCCATTTCTTAGATGCCTTTTAATAGGCTCAAATTTACAAGGAAAGTTCCTAAAATTTAGGTAAAATTTGGCTACAAATCAGCACATTAATTGGCTGATCACATGTAATAGAAAAGGAAAGCAATTTCTCGGCATGCAAGCCTTACAAAAATAGAGAAGGAAAGTAATTTATAGGCAAGTAAGCCTTTCCAAAATAGAAAAGGAAAGTAATTTCTACGCATTGAGCCTTCCAAATATAGTATTTGGCATACGAGCCTTCCAAATAGAGTATTGGGCATTCAAACCTTCCAAAAAGATTAATCCTTCTGATGTGAAACCAGGTGGTGGCCCGATCTTCACGGCGTAGGTTATTCAAGGAAATCGAAACAAACTTAAAAAGAAGGATATGAGCAAACACTCCAGACTTAGAGAAAGGAAAAAAAGGAGTGATAAGCTCTAAATAAAGATGGTTCACTGACCTGACAAATGCAAATATCCAACAAATGTTATGAGACACGCGACCTGCTACTTAGACCACTTGCCCCACCACGAACACAAGTTTAACGAATCCACATAGCAACACACTTGGGTTAAATCACGAATTGAGGGATTTTGCGAATTTGGATCGCTAATCTTAAACGGAAGATTGACAAGGCAATGTTTAACAAGAGCTAAAGAAGATTGAAACTCACACAATATGAGAAAACACTCAAATTCTGAAATGATAATCTGATCAATTATGCTTGTTACAAATGATTACATGCTCTATTTATAGGTAGAGCTTGAAATCTTAAAAGACTCTCTAATTAAGGACAATTAATGGCTTTTGTTAGCCCATTAGTCATCATACTGACCTGGAATAAGTAAAAGTCATAAATGTGACCTAGGGAAGACCAAAAGACAACCTGAAATTATGAACCTAATGTCATGCACGAAAATTACATTTATAATTCATAAGTTTATGCTTCTTAGCTCTAGATCTCCCCAATGAATTCAGATTTAATGGTGGTTGTTGCACTTGACTCTTCAGCTTCCCCCATGAATTCAGATTATTGGATGCAAATGACTCTTGATCTTTCCCCATGAATTCAGATTTATTGTTGCAAATGACTCTTGATCTTCCCAATGAATGCATTCAAATTTATGGCCACATGATTCTTGATCTCCCCCATGAATGCATTCAGATTTATGGCCACATGATTCTTGATCTTCCCCCATGAATGCATTCAGTTTATTGGCCTTAAGTTTATTGGGCTTGGATTAGCAAAACTAAGGCATTATTACGAGCACAACTTTTTTTGGGCCAGCAATGCTTTCTACTTGGGCTCTAATTGCATCTTGCATTCTTTTTAGCTTTCCTCTTGTCATTGGGACTTCACTCAAAATTAGGTCTTCATTTTGTAAGTTGAAGGGTTGGTTCACATCATCCTCCCCCTCTTGAAAAGGAGTCGTCCTTGACTCTTGAACATTTGCACCAAAATAAGGAGAGAGGTCAGAAACATTAAAAGTAGTACTCACACCATACAAAGCTGGTAGTTGAAGTTTGAAAGCATTATCATTGATTCGCTCAAGGACTCGAAAAGGTCCATCTCCTTTAGGCATGAGTTTGGACTTCTTTTTATCAGGAAACCTTTCTTTCCTAAGATGTAGCCACACCAAATCTCCAGGCTCATAAATCAACCACTTTCTTCCTTTGTTAGCACAATCTGTATACTTTTGAGTAATTCTTTCGATATTCTGATATACCTTTTCATGGATCTGTTTGACAAATTCAGCATGCTTCTTTCCATCCATACTAGCTCTTTCCTGCAAATGTAGAGGAAACACGTCAATATGTGCAATAACCCATAAACAATTTCAAAGGGTGAGAACTTAGTGACGTGACGCCCCGGCTTGCTATCCGCAAATGGCCGGGGGACCCGCGTGGGGGTTTAGATATTTGTAACCGCAAGTGCACGGTGTTGTAGTGTGGCTTGGGGGTCGAACACAGGGAGGCTAGGATGTGCTTGTGTCAAGGAGGACCAGGATCACCCCGTGGGCGAGCTAGCCCGAATCGGTAGATGGGTTGTCATGGTATATGAATGCAAGGTATGAACAATAAGAAAATAAACCCGGGACTTTGGTTTCCACTCCAACGAGCGACTCTTGCCGATACGGCCTACGGGTAGGATATCAATCGGAATTAGGGTATAATGGTGAGACGTTGCCTCCGAAAGTGGTACCGGCATCCCATGGGCCCGATATTCCGGTCGGTGCCCAGGATGATACACCGGACTTCCCGGATTCGATCAGTGGGCACTCCCGTGTCCATTAACACTGATCGATTCCGGGAGCACTAAGCTCGTAACGATAACTCCCAACGTCTCATCCTGCCGCTCCCGCGTGCTAGGATTCGACGTCTACGCTAAGGGCGTGAGCTATGGCTAGGGAGTCAACCGCCAAGTTTATTCCCCCTTGGCCCAACGGTCAAAGGCGGTCTTTTTCCTGCCGGTGACAATGAAACACCCCGCGTAACCGTTAGATTCCTAATCCCTATCGATTTCCTAACCCTATGGACGCATCGGGAAGAGCCCCCGAAGGGGTTTCCACCAAAATCCTAGATTTGGGAACTACTCACAAAAAATCATTAAGAAGCGATCTAAATGAAAATGAACCGTTGGAATCATAATCAGACGATTGGAATGCGGAAGTAATAGAGTAATTAAGACAATACTAAAATTTGAGAAAGATCCGAAAACTTACAAAAGAACAGTAATTACAGCCGTCACAAAAGGAGAAAATAGTAAAAACTAGCAGCTCCCCCGTTTCTGGAACCCTAGGGGTTCTATTTATAGACTCTCGTGTCACCCGATCGGTTGACAAGTCAACCGATCGGGTGATCCGTTACAGATAATAGACAGAAAACGGCGAGCTTTCACCCGGTCATATGAACTGGTCGGTTGAGTTCTTGGAGTGACCGGTTGGATCTTGGCGCCATCGGGTGAAGTGATCGGTTGGGTGCCCGTGTCTTCGGCTCTTCAGCATCAGCTACAGATGAACCGATCGGGTGAGAGTCACCCGATCGGTTGGAAATTGGCTCGAGAAGACAGAGAGTTGGCCCTAGTTGAACCGGCCTGTGAACCGGTCGGGTGACTTCCACTTGAGCTCCGGCTGAGACCGGGTAGTGCATGCGTGCATCACCCGATCGGTTGGAGATGACCAACCGACCGGGTGAGGGGCTGAAAGATGTATTCTTTGACGTTTGACCCCCTGGATCATGCGTGACTCCTCCCGTTGCTCCGGGGACACATGATATCATCATTAAACGTCCCCTACGCGGTCAATCTCCTGCAAACATGGAGAAACAAAGAAAAGTGAAAGAAAACGAGAAAATACGAGAAAACGAATAAAAGACGGCGAAAAAAACACGGAGAAACACAAAAGAAAACGTGCGTGAATATATGAAATATAAACGCACGTCAAAATCCCCCAAGCTGAACTCGTCCTCATCCTCGAGGAAGACGAGTGAGAGTAGGAGCTCGGAGGGGAAAGATAGAGAGAAAGAGAGAAAAAGAAAACTCTAAATCCCAGATCGTCCGTCAGAGCCAACAAAATCAAAAACGACACACCAAGCAAGCAAACGTCAAATCTCATCACTAAACCTAGGAAAACGAGTCCCAATAAGTGTCGTGGGCCCACGCGGTGAAGCGCGTATGAGTGCGGTCGTGTGCTAGCAAATGGTGTCGCTTTCTACAATGTGCTATGAGCTCATATACGCAAATCCAGGAAATGACCCAAATAACGATTCGAATTTGAAATTGCGGTGAATATTAGTTCGAGCATGCATGAGAAGAGTATAAGAAGTGAAACGTATCATGCATCGGGGACTCCACAACTAGGGTTAAGGAAATCACACCACTATTGCCTAGATACTAGCTAAAAAGTTCCTAAGCCAAGTGTTTTTGAAAACGACGGGGGTTGAGATGATGTGGAGTAGAACACTCGGTGCAAATTCTCGCCTTCCCTTTATTCTCGGTAGGTAGGAAAAATATTCACACTAGATATTTTTTTTTGGGTTTTGGGTATTTGTATTTTTTTTGGCTTTTTGGCTATACAAAATTTTTCTTTTCTTTTCTTTTTGGGGTTTTCTTTTCTTTTCTCCTTTTTTGGATTTTTGGGTTTTTGGCTATACACATGTGTACTCTCCCAAGTGGGAGAACGGTACACGACGAGGGGATTTGCACCAAGTAAAACAAAAAAGAAGTCGAAATCTAAACACTTGGGCAAAGGAAACTATTCTCGCTAAATAGAGCATAGGCTAAATGGGTTATCCTAGTCCTTAATCGTGGAATCCCAACGCATGCGAATTGAAATATACGATATAAATATAGCATGCATATAGTAGAGGCAAATACCGCATATTCAAATCGAAGCATGATAATCTAGGGGTCATTCTTGGACAGGTATATAAAATAAAATCACAAAGTAGAAGCACACCAAATAGCTAGGCACGACGCACGACTCACAAAAAGCTAAGTGGACCCACGATGCGTGAAATGCAAGAGAACTCGAAATCCGAGGGTTAGTGAATGTGATTATCGATGCCATGCTAGGTGTGTGTGATTTTGTGGTGATTCATCATAGGGTTCATCTCTAGGAGAAAGAGATAAAAAGAAGAAAAGAAAAAGAAAAAGAAAAAAATAAAAAACACGATGAAAACGACACAAAAACGGAAAAGAAGGACTCAAATGACGCACACAGTGCGACTCCCCCAAGCTGAAGTTTGCATTGCCCTCAATGCAATATGAGTGAGTACGGGAGGGCAATGAAGATGGGGGGGAATACGCACCGACACAAAAAGAAGTGAAAGCGAGGAAAACACAGAGATGAAACTGAAAATAAAGAAAGATCAAAATCAAAATCAAACGACACAAAAATAGAAATAAAACCACACGACACGACACTCGAAAGGGGAAAAACAAGCACACACACAAAAATGAGAAAAAAAACAAAACACGACGACACACCAAAATAGACGTCCCCCAAGCTAGACATGACAGTGCTAGCAAATAAAATGTGATCGTGAAATGCAGAGATATGCAAGGGGGAGTCGAAAACAAACAAGGTGAAATCAGAAAGCAGGAGAAGGTGAGTCCTCGTCCTCCTCGGAAGAGGGTGTGGCTGGGTGGTCGGGGGAGGCTGGGGGTGTGCGGAGAAGTGGGGAATGAGGTGTAGGAATAGGGGCAGCGGTGGTGTGAACAATGGAAGGAGTGTCGGTGGAGGTGGGTGGTGGTGGTAGGACGGCGATCAAGGCGATGGTGAGAGGAATAAAAATGGGGGAAGAAGATGTGGTGGTGACGGTAGTGGGTGGTGGTGGGAGAGATCTGGAGCGCACCGGCAATTTCCTCCGACGCACGTATGCAGTGATGGAGGAGGAGGGAGGGGGTAGGGTGGGTGCGATGGAAGTGGTCGGGAGGGGGGAAGTGGATACCGGGATGGGAATAGATGAGGGAGGAGAAGAATGTGGTGAGGGAGGTGATGGATGTGGGGGTGTGTGGGAGGGTGGAGGAGAAGATCGCCGAGGTGGTGAAGGTGGAGGTGGTCCGTGGATGTGAGTGAGACGGCGAAGAATGGCGGCCACGTTCCTCTCAAGTGCGAGGAAACGTGGGTGAGTGAGAAAAGAGGACGGTGGTGGGCCCGAGGAGGTAGAGGACACGGCGAGCTCACGAAGGGCAGTGACCTCCCTTTCAAGACCAAGACGGGCCGAGACCTGGCGGCGACCAAAAGATGTGGACTGACGTGAGGCAGAAGTGGTGCCGCCAGGTAAGGTGGAAGTGGTGCCGGTGGCGGTGGTCATGCCGGCACAAGAGACAAGGCCAGCAATGGACGCAAAGAGGTGCTCAGACGTGATGGGCCCCGGAGCAGAAACAGGACGACTCGGGCCAGCCCCTAAATCTCCCCGAGACACAGGGATATCCTGCTCGCCTAAGTGGGCGGCAGGGGACGGTGGTCTGCGTGCGTCCTCGGGAAGGAAAGGAAGGTTCAACCCCGCTAGGAAGTTGGGATCAGGTGGGAAGGTCCAATCTCCCACAAGAGCAATGGTCATGCGAGCGTGGTTGGGGAGAATGGTGTAAGGGGCAGGGGGTGGCCATAATTGAAGATGAAGCGGCCATCGGAGTGGGGTCTAATCATGTGAATGTGCCGCAGGACATCAATATCTAGCTGTGAGGGTCCTGCGGTAGTGGGAAGATTGTTGGGGATGGGAATATTAAATTGGGGGTAAGAGCAAATGATAGTAATGATGCCCCCACAACAAAACTTCCCCTTACCGGCCCGGCTGATCTCGAGAAGCTTGTAAACAAGCCAATCGCCGCCATGGATGGGGACGGTAGGGGCCCTGAAGCTAATCCCATCATCGTCCCGGACAAAAGGGAAAGTCATGGCCCAGAGGATAAAAAGGTCAGGGATAGTCACGGTGCCGAACTCGTCCCTGGGAAAAAATGCAGATGATATGATCCTGTGGGCCAAACGAAACACGGGATGAATGATGGAGGAGGCCTTGGCCCTTCCTCGGGGATAGTCATGGAGCAGTGTGAGGCGGAACCAGAATTGATCGACGTTAACTTAGGCGTGTACCCGTAGTGTCGGATGGAGTCATCCCCAAGATTGGGGAAACCAAATATATCGTTAATTGTGTTCAGATTTGTGGTGACACTCCTGTTACGCACCCGGAATTTAATGATCGACCTGGACTCCCAAACAAGTGTAGAGAGAAATTCGAGGGTGAGTGCCGGGTAGGATACGGCAGATGCATTAAGAAAGGCCAACCAACCTAAGTTAGCGAAAAGAGATTCGACTTCGGTGTAGACACCGAGATCGATCAGCGACTGTGTATGCGGGAACTTAGTTGATAGATGCCCCCGAGCATCGAGCCTACGATAAAAATCCTTGTGTTCCTGGTTCCTAAAGATATACCCATGCGGGCCCAACATTGGGTCCACATGGGGGATAACAGGCGGGGGAGGGCCAAGTGTAAGTGCTCGTGTGTGGGAAGGGGGACGTGTTTGTTTTCGTCTCTTTCGAGACGGTTCCTCCTCCCGCATAATCCCCTTCCCCTTGTCTTTATCCTTAGCCATGCGTGAGTGTACGTGTATGAATGAGTGCAAAAGCGCTGAATGCACACTAACACAAGCAAAATGAGCAAGCACGAATTATAGGGCAGAAATAGAAATATGAGTGTAGGAGTGAGTGTACCCAAGCGGAATGGCGAAGCTTGCTCGTAGATGTCCCCACACTGTGCAATGAGAGTAGCGTGGAGCCGCGGCGACCTCTTTCAGCAAGAATTTTCGAAGTGGGCGTTGTTTGGGGGGAATTAGGTCAGAAATTCGAAATGAAAGGAGAGAGGGAGTGAAGATGATGGAGAGGTTGATGGAGGAGGTGGGGAGAGGGAGTGTTGGAGGAGTAGAGGACGTGGGGGAGTGAGAATCGACCGTTGGGGAGGAGAGGCAGGCGAAACGACGACGACAATGGCGATCGGGCGAGGGTGAAAGTGAACGGGTGGTCGAGGGTTTATATAGGGTTTTAAGTCGAACCGATCGGGTGACTTGTCACCCGATCGGTTGACGGTTAGGTCAAAAATTCTTGCCGAAGAAGTGCTACAGGCGAACCGGTCGGTTGACATGTCAACCGATCGGTTGGCCGCTCCACTCATTTTCCCGAGAATTGAGGTCTGCTCACCCGGTCGCTTCAACCGATCGCGCTCGAACTCACCCGATCAGTTGATATTCCCCAAAAATTTCCCGAGAATTCTCCCCAGCTCACCCGGTCTGTCACCCGGTCTCTCCATTCTTCAACCGATCGGTTCATTTGGGGACAGATTTTGGCCTGTATCTGATACATCCCAACCGATCGGGTGAGTTATCAACCGATCGGTTGGGGCTTTGTTTCCTGCAAAAACCAACAGATTGTCTAAGTCCCTGAACGGGTGTTCTCGCGGCTAATTTTATTTATAAAAATAGATAAAATAAAGTAAAAAAATAACACTAAAAAGTGGGGCAAAAGTTTAGAGCATGGGTTTCCTCCCATGAAGCGCACTTGTTTAACGTCGTTGGCTCAACGCCCGCAAGAGATGTTCACGGTGGTTGATACGGGTGATGCCCGAAGTTCGGCATCTCTTCTTCATCGGAGCTTAAGGCCTTTGGAGTAGTCAGCGGCTGGAGAAAGATTTGCTCGACTACCCTCTCCTTGTTCTTAGGATCCGGGGGCTTCTCTTTCGTATTGGTGCTTACCGCCATCTTCTTTAGGATCCGGACCTCGTCTTTGGTGAGGCCCATGGGTTCTTTCCCCGTTCTCCTCGCAGGAGGAGCCTTGGGGAACCCGGGAGGGGTCGTTCTTGCTACACTCGCTTTACAGCAGCATCATCGTTCTTGGGGCCGTCTCGGTCTTCTGAATCCCCCAAGTCATCGGGGGGGTTTCTTGAGAGAATCTCCCAGGAGCTCTCTTCAGCAACTTTTTCTTCTTCCACCTCCAGTAAATTACACTGAGGGTCGTCTGGGGGATCGGGGTACTTCATAGATAACCCCAGATCAAATTCAACTTTTTCTCCGCTGACGTTTAAAGAAAGTTTTCCGTTCTTCACATCAATCAAAACGCCAGCAGTGGCCATGAAAGGCCGTCCCAGGATGATGGGGGTGTGTGCGTCTTCAGGCATGTCCATGACCACAAAGTCCACTGGCACATGCACCCCTTTTACATTAACGGGGAGGTCATCCACAATCCCCACCGGATATTTGACTGACCGGTCAGCTAGTTGTAGGGTCATACCGGTGGGCTCCAAATCACCCATTCCTATCCTTTTATACATCGACAAGGGCATCAAACTTACACTCGCTCCGAGATCGACGAGTGCACGATGAATCTTCACTGCCCCGATCGTGCAAGGAATTGAGAAGCTCCCCGGGTCATTAAGTTTCGGCGGATTTGCCCTCTGGATAAGAGCGCTACACTCCGCCGTCAACACTACTTTCTCCTTTCTAGACCCTCTAGTCACCAAATCTTTCAGGAATTTCGCATAGGAGGGGATTGTTTCAATTGCTTCTAGGAAGGGGATTTGCAAGCTCAGATCCTTGACCATGGCAAAGAACTTGCCATATTTCTCGTCGATTTTGGCCTGAGCTAACCGTTGTGGAAATGGCACAACGGGTTTGAACACTTTCGGGATCCCTTCCTCGTTTTTCTTCTTCTCTTCTTCAGAGACTCCCTCCGAAGTCGTAGGATTTGATGACGAAGCACCGGCGTCGTTTGATTTTTCGATCGGTCGCTCGACGACCAATGGTGCTTCCGGTCTGTTAGGGGGCACTCTAGTAGGAATTTGTGTCCCGCTTCTCAGAACGATAGCGGACACATTTGCGTGATCGTGCACGAGTGCCGACATTTGGGTTGCTCCCATTGGGTTCACCTCCGGTTGTGGCGGCAATTGGTTTTGTGACCTTGAGAGGGTCGCCACTTGTAACCCCAGCTGGGTTACTTGGTCCGTGAGGGCCCGCTGACCCATTTCCATCTTTTGATTGATCTTCTCCTGGTTGGTTATATATTGAGTCAAGAGAGACTCAACCGGAGAGACGGCCCTCTGTTGGCCATACTGCTGCTGTTGCTGATTCCTGGGGGCGTAAAATTGTTGCTGAGGCTGTTGTTGATATTGTTGCTGCTGAAACTGACTCTGCTATGGCCTAGCCGGCTGATATGTTTGTTGCTGCGGCTGCTGAGGCGACGAGGGCTGGAATGGTGCCCGGTAACCAAAGTTAGGGTGGTTCCGGTTGTTTGGAGAGTATGCCGGGTTGGAATTGGTTCTTGGTGGATACGGCGCATTTCCCGTGGGGTTGTAAAATAGTGCACTCGACTGATCCAACGATGGTGAGACGTCACCACCATCGAATTCCCCAAAAATTTCAGATTCTACCGCTGCAATCTGCTGCGTACCGGCCCCACCGGCTCCTACCATTAGTGCGAAGATCTGGGTCGAAAGCAAGTCGAACTTGCTCAAAAGTTTGTCGACGTCCTCGACTCTGTGTATACCCCCAGACCTGGGTGTGGCTCTCTCGTCACACCACCGCTCATTATTGGATGCCATATTTTCCAGAATATGTCCGGCATCTTCCTCGCTCCTTGACATGAAGGAACCCCCAGCCGCGACGTCCATAGAAGATTTCAGGTCATCCCTCAACCCATTGTAGAACAGATTAATAATCTGCCACTTCGGAAGCTCATGGTGAGGGCATCTTCTTTGCATCTCCTTGTATCTCGTCCAAGCTTCATGCAAGGACTCGTGGCTGGCCTGGGAGAAGGAGGAGATCTCACTCCTCAACTTCATGGTCTTCCCCGAAGGAAAGAACTTCGTCAGAAAAGCGTTGGAGAGCTTCTCCCAGGTATTGAAAGTGTTGGGGTCCTTCCCCATAAGCCATTGCTTGGCTTTGTCTCGCAACGAGAAGGGGAACAGCTTCAGACGGATCGCCTCAGTCATGACACCATTAATCCGGAAGGTGTCACATTTCTCCAAGAAGGAGTCTAGATGCTCGATCGGGCTCTCCATGGGTGCACCCGCAAACTGATCCTGCTGGATCCACGTCACCAAAGACGGCTTTAGCTCAAAGCTTTGGGCCGTGATAGCTGGAGGACGGATGGCGGAAGTGGACTCGATAGATGGCATCGAGTACTCCAGCAGAGACTTGCGAGGCGGGGTGTTCTCCTCCATGGATTCGGGATCCCCTCTTCTTCGCTTCTCGGCGGCCAAACGCCTAAGGGTGGCGTTAATCTCTGGATCAACGGGAATCAAGTCGTCGAGACTTCTTGAACTCCTACGCATGAAAAACAACAAACACCCGTGAAGCGACAAGTGGGAAAGAAACAGATAAAATAAAAATAAGAAAAATAAAAAGGAAAAAGGAGAATGCGAAAATTATCGCGAGGTAGGGATGAGAGCTAGACACTAGGGTTCAAGAGATCCTGAAATAACAAGCACGTTGCCTCCCCGGCAACGGCGCCATAAACTTGACGTGACGCCCCGGCTTGCTATCTGCAAATGGCCGGGGGACCCGCGTGGGGGTTTAGATATTTGTAACCGCAAGCGCACGATGTTGTAGTGTGTCTTGGTGGTCGAACACAGGGAGGCTAGGATGTGCTTGTGTCAAGGAGGACCAGGATCACCCCGTGGGTGAGCTAGCCCGAATCGGTAGATGGGTTGTCACGGTATAGGAATGCAAGGTATGAACAATAAGAAAATAAACCTGGGACTTTGGTTTCCACTCCAACGAGCGACTCTCGCCGATACGGCCTACGGGTATGATAGCGATCGGAATTAGGGTCTAATGGTGAGACGTTGCCTCCGAAAGTGGTACCGGCATCCCATGGGCCCGATATTCCGGTCGGTGCCCAGGATGATACACCGGACTTCCCGGATTCGATCAGTGGGCACTCCCGTGTCCATTAACACTGATCGATTCCGGGAGCACTAAGCTCGCAACGATAACTCCCAACGTCTCATCCTGCCGCTCCCGCGTGCTAGGATTCGGCGTCTACGCTAAGGGCGTGAGCTATGGCTAGGGAGTCAACCGCCAAGTTTATTCCCCCTTGGTCCAACGGTCAAAGGCGGTCTTTTTCCCGCCGATGACAATGAAACACCCCGCGTAACCGTTAGATTCCTAATCCCTATCGATTTCTTAACCCTATGGACGCATCGGGAAGAGCCCCCGAAGGGGTTTCCACCAAAATCCCAGATTTGGGAACTACTCACAAAAATTCATTAAAAAGCGATCTAAATGAAAATGAACCGTTGGAATCATAATCAGACGATTGGAATGCGGAAGTAATAGAGTAATTAAGACAATACTAAAATTTGAGAAAGATCCGAAAACTTACAAAAGAACAGTAATTACAGCCGTCACAATAGGAGAAAACAGTAAAAACTAGCAGCTCCCCCGTTTCTGGAACCCTAGGGGTTCTATTTATAGACTCTCGTGTCACCCGATCGGTTGACAAGTCACCCGATCGGTTGACAAGTCACCCGATCGGGTGATCCGTTACTGATAATAGACAGAAAACGGTGAGCTTTCACCCGGTCATATGAACCGGTCGGTTGAGTTCTTGGAGTGACCGGTTGGATCTTGGCGCCATCGGGTGAAGTGATCGGTTGGGTGCCCGTGTCTTCGGCTCTTCAGCATCAGCTACAGATGAACCGATCGGGTGAGAGTCACCCGATCGGTTGGAAATTGGCTCGAGAAGACAGAGAGTAGGCCCCAGTTGAACCGGCATGTGAACTGGTCGGGTGACTTCCACTTGAGCTCCAGCTAAGACCGGGTGGTGCACGCGTGCATCACCCGATCGGTTGGAGATGACCAACCGATCGGGTGAGGGGCTGAAAGATGTATTCTTTGACGTTTGACCCCATGGATCACGCGTGACTCCTCCCGTTGCTCCGGGGACACATGATATCATCGTTAAACGTCCCCTACGCGGTCAATCTCCTACAAACATGGAGAAACAAAGAAAAGTGAAAGAAAACGAGAAAATACGAGAAAACGAATAAAAGACGGCGAAAAAAACACGGAGAAACACAAAAGAAAACGTGCATGAATATATGAAATATAAACGTACGTCACATAGTAGTGGAATGAACAACCCTATTATACGTAAACTCCACATGTGGCAGACACTCCTCCCAGTTTTTTTCGATAAGGTAAGTATTATCACCAAAAACACCAATATACACAAGCACAAGGGCATACCCTTGAAAATAAAGTTAGGGACAAACCCCTAACAATAATAGAAACCTAGACAGCTGGTACAAATATTATCAGTGCCTTACAGTAAAACACAACTGAAAACCCCAAAACTAATCAAAAACACTATAAGAAAATCCCCAGGAGCATTGGAGCCCTTTATTCTCCATGGAAGCAGCCACCCTTTGTAAGGAATCAACACGAGTACATAATGAGAATTTGACATACTCAACCAGCTGGGACATGCATCTAGGTAGCTCATCATGCAAGCGAGAATTATGCTCCCTCTAATTAGCATAAACTGATGTTGCTAGCATAAGATGCACAATTATACCACGAAGAGATGTGTGACTAAATCCTCCTATCCAAGAAATAGTCTCAGACTATGAACGTGGTTCCCAAGGAAGGTCACATTTGACATGCAAGGAACGCCAACACCAATCCTTACCATTCACAAGGGCATCCATAGTAGCATTATGACCCAATCCAGAATCATAAATAATACGATATCCAAAAGTTTCCACAAGAGGCCCAAGAGGATGCCAATTATCAAACCATAATGAAATACTACGGCCATCAATGACAAGAAACCTCATATGTGTGTGAACAAATTGACGGAGACTTAGAATCTTTCTCCAACTCCAAGAGCAATCAACTGGGCATGTCACCTCCCACATACTCCGTCCCCTCAAAAGATAGAAATAAACACAAGAACACCACATAGAGTCAGGAGGATGAGAACACAATAACCAAAGACTCTTAAAGATCTGCTTGATGATTCTTCTTAACAAAGAGGATAGTGTCCTATTCACTACTTCAGTTTATCCATCGGTTTGTTGATGGCAAGTAGTAAAAAACAATAATTTTTTCCCAAGCTTGCCCCCACAAAGTCTTCCAGAAATAGCTTAAGGATTTGGCATCTCGATCTGACACAATGGTTCTTGGCATTCCATGCAGCCTCACAACTTCCCTGAAGAACAAATTAGCAATGTTAGAAGCATCATCAACTTTATGGCATGCAATAAAGTGTACCATTTTAGAAAATCTGTCCACCACAACAAAAATAAATTCGCGTCCTCTTTTGGACCCAGGTAATCCTACAACAAAGTCCTTTGAGACATCTTTCCTGGGGGTACTAGGAATATGCAAGGGGGTGTATAATCCATGTGGATTTACTTTAGAGTTTGCCTTATGACATACAATGCATCTTCACACAAATTTCTCAACATCTCTATGCATTTAGGCCAATAAAAATGTTCATTCAGAATGCCAAAAGTTTTAGTAATGCCAAAATGTCCCTTAAGACCACCAAAATGTGATTCTATCATTAATACACACAATAAGCAATTCGTAATTCAAAGTTTATCAATTCGAAATAAGAAGCCATTATGCGAATAAAATTTTTCCCATCCTATACCTGATTTGCAGTGACTAAAAGCTTCTCTAAAATCAACATCATCAGCATACAATTCTTTAATAAGCTCAAAACCAAGAATCTTAGCATCTAACATGGAATGAAGAACATACCTACGTGATAAAGCATCAGCAACAACATTTTCTTTACATTTTTTATGCTTAATCACATATGGAAATGATTCAATGAATTCAATCCACTTAGCATGCCTCTAATTCAGTTTTCGTTGACTCTTAATATGCTTTAATGCCACATGATCTGAATGAATGATAAACTCCTTAGGCTATAAGTAGTGTTGCCAAGTTTATAACACTCTAACTAATGCATATAATTCTTTATCATATGTAGGATAGTTAAGAGTGGGGCCACTTAGCTTTTCACTGAAATATGCAATAGGTTTACCTTCTTGTATGAGAACACCTCCTATGCCAATCCCACAAGCAACACATTCAATTTCAAAAGTCTTACCAAAATCAGGAAGTGCCAGTAAATGTGCTTGAATTAGCTTCTCTTTAAGGATTTGGAAAGCTTTCTCTTGAGCTTCTTCCCATTTGAATCAGACATCCTTCTTGGTCAATTCATTCAATGGTGCTACTTGTGTACTAAAATGCTTCACAAACCATCTGTAAAAGCTCTTTTTATTAAATAATATGATTTTTGGGCCTAATTTTGTCTTCTCTTATTTTTTGTTGAATATGGCGATCTCCCTGTTCTAACAGACCTTTTTGCTGATTTTTCTTATCTCCGGGTAATTTTCTACATTTTATGTAAGACATGGATCTTTATACTAAATGAGATAATTTTATAGCTTGTCTTCTCTAATTTTTTGTTGAAGATGGCGATCTCCCAGTTCCAACAGACATTTTGCGCATTTTTCTCAAATCTGGGCTATTTTCTATATTTTCTAAAAATATAAATATTTATTAATCTTATGAATTTTATAGCCTAATTTTGTCTTCTTATATTTTTCAGTTGAAAATGGGGATCTCCCAATTCAAACAGACTTATTTAGGATTTTTTCTAAGCTCGGGGCTATTTTCTACATTTTATTGGAGACATGTATCTTTTTATTAAATGATATGATTATTATATCCTAAGTTTGTATTTTCTTATTTTTTTTCAGTTGAAGATGGCGATCTCCCGGTTCCAATATAATTTTTTGGATATTTTTATTAAACGATATGATTTTCGTATACTAAGTTAGGCTTCTCTTATTTTTCAGATGAAAATGTCGATCTCCCGGTTCCAACGGACATTTTGGCGGATTTTTCTGACCGCGAGACTATTTTCTACATTTTTTGAAAGACATGGATCTATTTATTAAAGATATGATTTTTTGCATAATTTTGCATTCTCTTATTTTTCAGTTGAAGATAGTGATCTTCCAGTTCCCATGGACATTTTTGCAGATTTTTCTGAACTCCAGGCTATTTTCTACACTTGATTAATTATATGGATCTCTTTATTAAATGACATGATTTTTATAGCCTAAGTTTGTCTTCTCAGATTTTTCAGTTGAAGATGGCGAGCTCCATGTTCCAACGGATATTTTTTCGGATTTTTCTTAGCTTTGGGCTTTTTTCTATATATTCTTGAAGATATGAATATTTTTATTAAATGATATGATTTGTTGGCCTAATTTTGTCTTCTCTTTTTTAAGTTGAATATTGCAATCTCCCGTTCCAATTGACATATATGTGGATTTTTTTGATCTCGGTGCTATTTTCTACATTTTATGGCATATATATATCTTTTTATTAAATGATATAATTTTTTGCCTAATTTTGTCTTCTTTTATTTTTTAGTTGAAGATGACGATCTCCTGGTTCTAACAGACATTTTTTCAGATTTTTCTGGGCTCCTACCTATTTTCTACATTTTTTGTATGATATGACTCTTTATATTAAATGATATGATTTATATAACCTAATTTTGTCTTCTCTTATTATTTAGATGAAGATGGCGATCCCCCAGTTCCAACGGACATGTTTGCTAATTGTTTTGAGCTCGGGGCTATGTTTTTACATTTTTGGGAAGTTATAGATCTTTTTATTAAATCATGTAAATTTTTGACCTGATTTTTTCTTCTCTTATTTTTCCAATTGAAGATGGCGATCACTCGGTTCCAACGAACATTTTTGCGGATTTTTCTGAGCTCAGAGCTATTTTCTACATTTTCGAAAAGTTATGAATTTTTTATTAAATTATATGATTTTAATCGCCGAATTTTGTCTTCTCTTATTTTTAAGTTGAAGATGCTGATCTCACGGTTCCAACGGACATTTTTGCGCATTTTTGGTGCTCGATGCTATTTTGTACATTTTATGGAAGGTATAGAACTTCTTATTAAATAATAGGATTTTTATAGCCTACGTTTGTCTTCTCTTATGTTTTAAGTTGAATATGACGATCTTCGGTTCCAACGGACATTTTTGCAGATTTTTCTTAACTTCAGCCTATTTTCTTCATTTTCTAGAAGATATGTATATTTTATGAAATGATATGATTTTTTGGCCAATTTTATCTTCTATTTTTTTACTTTGAAGATGGCAATCTCCTGGTTCCAATGGACATTTATGCGGATTTATTTTGAGCTACGAGATATTTTATATATTTTTTGTATAATATGAATCTTTATATTAAATGATATGAAAATTATAAATGTTATAAAATAATTTTGTCATTTCTTATTTTTCAGTTGAAGATGGCGATCTCCCGGTTTGAAGAGACATTTTTGTGGATTTTTTGAGCTCGAGGATATTTTTCAACATTTTCGAGAAGTTGTGGATCTTTTTATTAAATGATATGATTTTTGCCTAATTTGTCTTCTTTTAATTTTTTTTCAGTTGAAGATAGCGATCTCCCGTTTCTAATAGACAGTTTGTGTATAATTCTAACCTCGGGACTATTTTCGAAATTTCCTGGAAGAATTTTGTCTTCTCTTATTTTTCAATTGAAGATGGCGTTCTCCATGTTCCAACGGACATTTTTATGGATTTTTATAAGCGCGGTGCTATTTTCTACATTCTTATAAATTGTATGATTTTTATAGACTACGGTTGTCTTCTCTTGTTTTTTAGTTGAAGATGGCGATCTCCCGGTTCCAATGGACCTTTTTGCGGATTTTTCTTAACATTAGACTGTTTTTCTACATTTTCTGGACGATATGGATCTTTTTATGAAATGATATGATTTTTGGCCTAATTTTGTCTTCCCTCTTTTTCAGATGAAGATAACGATCTCCTAGTTCCAACGAATATTTTTAAGGATTTTCCTGAGCTTCGGGATATTTTCTACATTTTCTGTAAGATATAAATCTTTATATTAAATGATATGATTTTTATAACCTAATTTTGTCTTCTCTTAATTATGCAGTTAAAGATGGCAATCTCCCAATTCAAAGAACATTTTTACAGATTTTTTTGAGCTTGGTGCAATTTTCTACATTTTATATAAGATATAGAACTTTTTATTAAATGATATTATTTTTATAGCCTACCTTTGTCTTCTCTTATTTTTTTCAGTTGAAAATGGCGATCTCTCGGTTCCAGCAAAAGATTTTGCGAATTTTTCTTAGATCCAGGCTATTTTCTACATATTCTGGAAGATATAGATCTTTATATTAAATGATATGATTTTTAAGGTTTAATTTTGTCATCTCTTATTTTTCAGTTGAAGTGCCAACAGACATTTTTAGGTATTATTCTGACCTCGGGGCTATTTTCTAAATTTTCTGAAATATATGTATCTTTTATAAATGATATAATTTTGTCTGCTCTTATTTTTCAATTGAAGATGATGATCTCTCGGTTCCAACGGACATTTTTACAGATTTTTATGAGCTCGGTGCTATTTTCTATATTTTATTAAAGATGAGGATCTTTTAATTAAATGATATGATTTTTATAGCCTACATGTGTCTTCTCTTATTCTTTTTCAGTTGAAGATGGCGATCTACCTGTTTCAACAGACGTTTTTACGGATTTTTCTTAGCTTGTGACTATTTTCCACCCTTTGGAAGATATGGATATTTTTATTAAATGAAATGATTTTTAGCCCAAATTTGTCTTCTCTTTTTTCAGTTAATGATGGCAATCTCTCGGTTCCAATTTACATTTGTGCAGATTTTTTTGAGCTCAGGGCTATTTTCTACATTTTATATAATATATGGATCTTTTTATTAAATGATATGATTTTTATAGCCTAATTTTTTCTTCGCTTATTTTCCAGTTGAAGATGGTGATCGCCTGGTTTCAACGGATATTTTTGTGGATTATTCTAAACTCGGGGTCTATTGTTCTACATTTTCAGGAAGTTATGGATCTTTTATTATATGATATTATTTTTGGACAAATTTTGTCCTCTCTTATTTTTCAGCTGAAGATGTCGATCTCACGGTTCCAATGTACATGTTTTGCATATTATTCTGACTTCGGGGCTATTTTCTAAATTTCTTGGAAGATATGGATCTTTTTATTACATGATTTGAGTTTTGGCCAAATTTTGGCTTCTCTTATTTTTTAGTTGAAGATGGCAATCTCCCGGTTCCGACTGATATTTTTGCGGATTTTTCTGAGCTCGGTGCTATTTTCTACATTTTATGGAAGATATGTATATTTTTACTAAATGAGATAATTTTTATTGCCTACATTTTTATTCTCTTATTTTTTTAGGTGAAGGATGTGATCTACCGGTTCCAACGGACATTTTTGCGGACCTTTCTTAGCTTGAAACTCCGTTTTGGCAGATGCTACTCGGCCGAGTGACGTGCTGTTTTCCGCATCGGCTCTCTGTTTTCGCTCCAGTCTCTGTTTTTCTTCCTCCAGTCAGTTTCTTCCTCCTCCTAAGGCCTGAGCGCATTCCTGGAGCATGCTCTCTTGCCTCGGTCATCCTCCATATGAGTGATCTCTCTTTCTCCATCTACTGTCATGAAAATTAGGACCCGTTGTCACGATTTTCATAGACACTAGACTCTAAACACTAATAAAAATCTAAACCAAAAATGGAAAAAAAACAATGCAAAAACCGTCGGGTTGCCTCCTGACAAGCGCTCGTTTAAGGTCATGAGATCGACCCCTTTAGATATTCGTTTAGCTCGTGATGTTGGGCACATACGAGATACGCCCGTCAAATTTACTGGGAAGGCCACTTGGATTTGGGTCGTGATGATAATTGGTCTTCCTCGGTGCCCCCTCATCATGGGTAATGTTGGGGGATAAGTCCCCCAAGATAGAGCTCGTTCCTATCTTCTTCTTGGTCGGTGACACCGATCTTCTATTCGGTGGAGCTTTCTTTGGTTTCTTGGCCGTTGAGAGCTTGCAAATCTCTCGTATTCTTGTGACATCAGCGTCACCTTCATCATCGTCCGTGGAGCTATCTGGAGGGTCCTCCAACTTCTCTTCATCGCTAAAAAGGTTGGCCTTCCTCAAAGCCATCATCATGGAGAGCGCCAATAGAGTGGGGGATAGCTTCTTCAATCACTTCATCGAGGAGATCCAAATAGTCCAACTCCTCGTGATAGGGCATATGCTTCATGGCTTTGGATATGTGAAGCTCGACCTCGATGTTCCCGACATTCAAGGATAAGGTTCCTTCCCGCACGTCGACTATAACACCGGCGATGGCGAGGAACGGGCGTCCAAGTATAAGTGAAGTGTCGCCCTCTTCCTTGATGTCCATGATAACGAAATCGCAAGGTAAGTATATTCCTCCTGGAACTTGGAGTGGAATGTTCTCTGTAATTCCTACCGGCCTAGTAATCCGACCGTCCGCAAGTTGAATTCTCATGTCGGTCGTCTTCAAGTCGGGGCCAGTGTTCAATTTCCGAAACATGCTAAGGGGCATTAGGCTCACACTCGCGCCCAAGTCAACTAAAGCTTTTTGCAACGGGACGCCTCCAAGTGTGCAAGGGATGCGGAAACTCCCGGGATCCTTGAATTTCGCAGGCTCCTCTTCCTTCCGGGTAAACCAAGTTCCTTGTTCGGCAAGCATGATTTTCTCCTTCCTTTTCTTTCCCGATATCAAGTCCTTCAAGAACTTTGCATACGACGGGATCTCCACTATAGCATCTAGGAAAGGAATATTGAGGCTTACTCCCCTCAAATATTCAAGGAACTTGGCGAGCCTTTTCTCTATCTTGGCTTTAGCTAGCCGTTGTGGAAATGGCACCGGTGGCATGTAGCGGCGCTCGTCATTAGGCTTTGTCACTTCAGAATTTCCTCCTCCAATCGGCTCCTTTTGGCTCTCCTCCTCAATTGCCGGCTCTTTTTCTTCCAAAATCTCCATCACGGGTTGCTTGTTTTGGGTCATGGAGGGAGTGGTATCCTTCCCGCCCCTTGTTGTAACCTCCACCACCGCATTGATGTGTCCGGTGTTGCTCCGTGGATTGGGCTTGGGTTGAGCCGGTAATTGTTGGGCGTTCTTGTTGAGCAACGCAAGTTGCTCTCCAAGTTGAGCGACGACGGTATTTAGTGAATCTTGTCCCGCCGTCAACCTAGCATTGATCTTTCTTTGCTCCACCATGAATTCCTCCACCCTAGCTTCGTGGTTCGATCGTGGTTGAGCTTGAAGTGGGTTGGGAGCTCTCCAACCTTGGTTGTAACTGGGCGGTCTATACGGTCCCGCGTGTTGCCTAGGCGGGTAATTTTGTTGCGGTGGCCCCCTCGGTTGATACTGAGGTTATGGTAGTGGAGGCCGAGCTTGAGGAGGTTATTGTGGCGGCGGGTTCAAAGCACCCTCATTGTTTGCATACGAAAAGCCTGGATGGTTTCTTGCGGCCGTGTTGTTCCAATATTCGGTGTTCCCCGCAACATATTGCACTTGTTCCAAGGCCCCCTCTCCATGCTCTCCTCCTACATACATGACTTGAGATTGGTATTGCCAATCACTCATATTGCTTATCGACGTAGACGTAGAGGGTGCTCTATGTGGCTCGGTGATATACTTCTCCAATCTCTCTACTACCTTATGGAGAGAGTCAAATTTGTTCGAAAGCTCCGCTATGGCCTTGGTCTCATATATGCTAGTAGGCTTCAAGGAGGAAGAAGAATGACCTCGCTCGTCGCCCCATTGTTGGTTATTAGAGGCCATCTCTTCTAATAAGGCCGTAGCTTCATTCGGGGTCTTCGATAGTATGGCTCCATTTGTGGTTGCGTCTATAATTTGCTTCATGCCCGGTTGGCGTCCATTGTAAAAACTGTGAACAAGCTCTCAATCTTCTATACTGTGATGGGGGCACTGATGCTGTAAATCCTTGAAGCGCTCCCATGCCTCGTATAGGGTCTCATGCGGTCCTTGCTTAAAGGACATGAGAGCACTCCGTATCTTCACCGTCTTGGATGGCGGGTAGAAGTTGTCAACGAAGGCGCTAGCCAACTCATCCCAAGTAGTGAATATACCTTCCGCCTGCGTCCTCAACCAATATAAAGCTTTGTCTTTGAGTGTAAAGGGGAAGAGTCACAGTCGGATTGCATCAACAGAAACGCCCGGCATTTGGAAGGTGGCGCATTTGGACAAGAAAAGCTGGATGTGATAATTCGGATTCTCATGGGAGTTCCCATGAAACGGGTCTTGTTGCATCAATACTACCAATCCCGTCTTTAGCTCAAAATTCTTGTCCGCCGCCAACTCCGGCATAGCGATGGAAGAGGTAGTGGAGGAAGTCTTAGGCCTAAGCCTATCTTTGATGGATATGATCCTCTCCATACGTGCCGCTAGCTCCTCCGGTGTCTCTGCACTGTTCATACAATTATCCTCCGTAGCGTGCCTTCTCTCGGCTCTGATCCTCCTCTCGGTACGTTCGATCTCTGGATCAAATATAATATTCTCTGGATCCACCGTCGATCTCGTGTTCATGCAAAGAGAAATAGGGTTTCAAAGGAATTGTTAGCACGATAGAAGGGTAAAAATAAAAATAACAATAAAGTAAAAATAAATAGCTAAGTAGGTAGAATCAAACACTGTGGCCTCCCCGGCAACGGCGCCAAAAACTTGTTCGCGCCCCGGGATACACACGCACCCGGGACAAGCGACTCGGAGTCTTACCGCAAGCGCACGGTGTAGCGACGAGCGGGTATCGAACTCAGGGAGGACTAATGACCGTGTCTCCTTCCAATCACCTAGCTATCAAAATGGTCGAGAATAATTTGGGGTGAAATGGTCACAATCGTTCAAATGTTGATGGAAATATCAATAAAATAAAACGCCTAGGGATAGGGAATTCCCGTTACGGACCGTATCTCATCGTTGTGATTAGTAGGTTTCATCATTGCTAGACTTGAATCTTAGGTGAAATAGTCGCAACTAAATGTAGAACCAAGCTCACGCTCTCGCGCTATTGCCGGTCTATAGCAAACCTAGGGTAGGGCCCAATCTCTTGCAAACCCTAACCTAAGCCGCTAGCGTGAAGAACGACATCATCGTTCAATCGTATCTCGAGCCCACTCTCGTGCAAACTCAAGCTATGACCTAGGTTGAGATAGTTCCTACCCGTCCAATCTCTTGCAAACGGGTATTGGTATAGAATCACGATTGAAAACCCTAGATTTGGTCCAATCTCTTGCAAACCAATCCTAGAGGAGTCCAATCGTAAATCTAAATCGAATTTCTAGGGCTTCCTATCAATTGGGACCCAATCTCTTGTAAATCCCAATCGATATGAATCCCTAGCTATCTGTAATTAATCAATCCTAACCTAACCCTAATCAATTCTAGCAAGAATTTCACAAATTCATCACAATTTAGAAATGGGGTCTATAGGTTTCATCCCTACGCCCTAAGACGAAGGCACTACTCACTAATCATCATGAAATACTTAAGGAAATCGATAATAAAATCAACACAATTCATTGTAATAGATAAATTGTTAACAAAAATAGGGTTTTTGATAAGAGAATAGACAAACCAATGAGAATCCAATAGCATCCAACAAAAGTAGCCTTTTAATCTCCAAGAGAAAAGCTAAATCTAATGATCTAAAAAGCTCTCAAAAAAGGCTGCCAAAAAGCTCTAAAAAGTCCTCCTTAACTAGGGAAAAAACTGGGTTTAAATACCCTTCAAAATCGCCCAAAAATCGTGACCAAAATGCCCCTGTGCAGCCCAGAAATTGCACTTTACGCAGCAGGCGGAATGGCTCACTCGGCCGAGTGACAAATGTCACTCGGCCGAGTGACAAACCCTGTACATTTCCAGTAAGTCGGGGATTTTCGGGGGTCTGTCTTCAGAGGTGACTCAGCCGAGTGGCTTTACTCACTCGGCCGAGGGGCATTCCATGCTCGGCCGAGTGGCCTTCTCAGATCTACTGTAAAATTCCAGTAAGTCGGCCTCTTTTTGGATGGATTTTCCCGTGCCACTCGGGCGAGGGGATCTTCATACTCGGCCGAGTGGTCTATCGTCACTCGGTCGAGTGCACGCCAATATTCTTCTGTCGTGCGTGTCCGGTCTGGTCGGCCGAGTGAGCTTCTCTGCTCGGCCGAGTGAGTGCTTCACTCGGCCGAGTGACATGCTGTAGATGCCCAATCTTCTTCGTTTCTCCTCCTCGTCGCTCCTACGAAGTTCCTTCTTCTTCCACTCGTCTTCCATTGCTGAATGGCCCTCAAAAGAGCTGTGGGTGACACTCCGGAGTGGGTGCAAATCCTCTTGATCTCAAAATCACTCCAAATCGATCCATATCTCCTGAAATACGACAAAAACAAGAAATAGTGAAAAGCATCGCAATATTGTCGAATAATCGTGAAAAAACACGATATGAGCGATCAAAACGACATGCAATCATGCAGAAAAAAGGTGTAAAATATGGAATGATCAGGACTCTCATGTCTTATAAGGTAAGACAAGAGAACAGATTAAAGATTCGAGCAATGATGAATCCTTTGAAGGCCAAGAAGAAAGCTTTGGCATTCAACACCAATTCATCATCCTTCGATAGTGATGAATCCGACAACGAGATGGATTTGGGTGAAACGGCCCAAATGGTGAAGAAGTTCCAATGCTTCTTTCGCAAAGGTAAATTTCCTCCAACAAACGTTTTGAGTCTACTAATGCTACTTCCTCTCTTTGCTATAAGTGTAATAAGCCAGGGCACATCAAGAGGGATTGCCTAATGCTAAACAACAAAGAGAAGTGGAAGGCACCGAAGTACCACAAGTCTGATAAGAACAAGAGAGACAAGGAGAAAGGACTCGTAGGTAACTTCGCCAACTCAAGTGATGACTCATCAAGCGATTCCGATGATGAGAAGGGTTAGAGCGCCCACATGTGCTTCATGGCCCTAGAAGACCCACTCTCTGATGAGAGTGATTCCGACATGGACGACACCGAGGTAACAATGGATGAACTTCGTATAGCTAATGAAGAACTATTTGCTAAATACCATTCTTTAATGCTTAAGTATACTAGCTTAAAGAAATTGAATATTAGCAAGTCATCCATTCCATGCATTATCAACAATGACACCATTGTTGATACTTTAACTCTTGAGAAAGCAAACTTAGCTTCTCAAAATGTCACATTGAGAGATGGGGTGAATTCTCTCAAATCTCAACTAGATCAAACACATCCTAAGGATAGTAGTGATCTAGTTACACGTCACACACAATTAAGTTTAGAGAATGATTCTCTTAAAACTCAAGTGCACGAGCTCAAAGCAAGGGTGTCCACCTTGGATACCAATATTTCTTCTATGAAGGAGAAATATGAGCTCATGTCTTCCTGTATTGAGAGATTCAATAAGGGAAAACTACAATTGGATGATTTGTTGGCAAACCAATTTACGGCCACACATCGTGTTGGTCTTGGGTTTGTAAGTGCAAATGCATCCAATACACGCACTTCCTATAGTGGTGTCACTGTAGATTTTGTGAGGCCATCCTCCGGTGCATCCACAAGTGGTGTCAAAGACACTATAGGTAGCAATCCTACCAAGAATGTCACCACTTCACCTTCTCTTCCTTTTGGCAAGAAACCCACTAAGGGTGGAAACCAAAAGCAAGGCCATGCTTACATGTACACTAACATTCATCCACATAGGAAAACTCCTACTTCACAAGTGGATAATCATGACACTTTTTATGCTCCACACCCACGGACACGTACAAATCCACATATGAGAAATACTCATGTACGTGCTCCTACCCATTCGTATGCTCATACGCATCATTCTTTCATGTATGATCATCCTCCACATGTCATGCATGATCCATATGCTTCATATAATATGCATGTTTCCAAGCATACTTATAATTCTCATATGTACAATGCATATCCTCCACCACATTTGTATGCTAGAAATCATGTTCCTAAGAAGCATGCACCACATAGAAATCAAACAAGTATGCATGCAACTAGGAAAAGGACTCCCAAGATTTACACTATTTGGGGTCCTAAGAACACTAGTCTTAATGATAGGAATGCTTATGTTGATTCCTATTTTCATGATGTGATAAGAAATAGTAATTATGTTGGGAAGCGGAAGTCCACTTGGACTTGGCTTCCAAAGGGCTAATCCCCTTGGACCCAACAAACATTGGGTACCATAAGCTTATGGTATATCATATAGGTACCCAAGAGAAAGAAGAAGAGCAACAAAGGTCTTATTATCTCTAAAGGGAAAGGATGGATTCTTGATAGTGGTTGCTCCAAACATATGACGGGAGATCCCTCATTGCTCTCCGAAGTGATTAGCATCAAAGATGGTGCAACGGTCACTTTTGGAGGTAACCAAAAGGGAACCATCATTGGAGTAGGTATTGTTGGTAATCCTTCAAAACCCTTGATTACTAATGTTTTTCTAGTTAATGGTTTATGTCACAATCTCATTTCCATTAGTCAACTTTGTGACAAAGGTTACAAGGTTAACGTTGGAGAAGGATTATGTACAATTGTTGATTGTGATTCCAATGTTTTATTTTCTGGTATTAGGCGTAAAAATATTTATTATTTTAGCTTGCCTAAAACCGTAGAACATTGCTTAGTTGCTAACACAAGTGAACAACTATTATGGCATCGCCGTTTTGGTCATGTTCACTTCAAGCACTTATATAAGTTAGCTAAGCATGATCTAGTCAAAGGCTTTCCTAAGATTGTTTTTAATAAGAAAAACTTTTGTGATTCGTGTCAAAGAGGTAAACTAAGTGAATCTTCATTTAAGCTTAAAGAAGGGATTACTTCTAAGAGGCCCATAGAACTTCTTCATCTAGATTTATTAGGGCCAACTAGAACCGCTTCTTTAGGTAATGCTCATTATGGACTAGTTGTCGTTGACGACTTTTCTAGATTTACTTGGGTTTCATTCTTAACTAATAAGAATGAAGCTTATGAAGAGTTTACCAAATTTGCCAAGAAGATTCAGAATTTTTTAGGATCCACCATTATCACTATTCGTAGTGATCATGGAGGAGATTTTGAGAATGAGTCTTTTACTAAGTTTTATGATGACACCGGGATAACTCATAACTTTTCCTTTCCTCGCGCACCACCACAAAATGTTGTTGTAGAGAGAAAGAATAGGACTCTTATTGAGTGTGCTCGCACTATGCTCCATGATAGTCATTTGGGACAACAATTTTGGATAGAGGCGGTGCACACGGCATGTTATGTGCTCAATAGGATCCTAGTGAGACCCCGTACGAACAAAACTTGTTTTGAGTTGTTTTATAACAAAAAGCCTCAAGTAAAATATTTTCGTGACTTTGGTTCAAAATATTTTATAAAGAACACATTTGGTAATTTAGACAAATTTGAGCCAAGATCCGATGAAGGAATTTTTGTTGGATATTTCACACGTAGCAAGGCCTACCGGATATACAACAAAACTTCTTCAACGATTGAGGAATCATTTCACGTATCTTTCTATGAAGATTTTGATTTTCCTCATATTGATGATGATAGTGTATATACTCTTTGTGATTCTATTAATAATGTTAAGATTAATGATTCAATTGTTGAGACTAACACTTCTAACGAAATTGTTGAAGTTGTTCCTAGTGATACAGGTTTACCCAAAGCTTACCCAACCGTTCGCAACCATCCCCATAACCAAATTATTGGAGATATTGGTGTGGGTGTTCGAACGAGGTCAAGAATTGAAGAATTCTCTCATTGCGCATTTGTCTCTACCAGTGAGCCAAAGAACATCAAGAAGCTTGTGAGGATAGCTCTTGGACAGTGGCAATGGAAGAAGAACTAATGCAATTCGAGAGAAACGAAGTTTGGGAACTCGTACCTCTTCCAAGTGGTCACCAAGTCATTGGGACCAAATGGATCTTCAAGAACAAGACGGATGAAAACGAGGTAATCACATGGAACAAAGTAAGGTTAGTAGCTCAAGGCTACCGGCAAGAGGAAGGTATTGATTTCGAAGAATCTTTTGCCTCCGTAGCTAGATTAGAAACTATTAGGCTGCTTTTATCTTTTGCATCCCATAAGAATGTTAAACTATTTCAAATGGATGTTAAAAGTGAATTTTTAAATGGGTTTGTCAATGAAGAAGTTTATGTTTCTCAACCTCCCGGTTTTATTTATGAAAAATTTCCAAACCATATTTTCAAAATTAAGAAAGCGTTGTATGGGTTGAGACAAGCTCCTAGAGCTTGGTATGATCGACTTAAGACCTTTCTATTGAATTTAGGTTTTAAAATGGGAGAAGTTGATTCTACACTCTTTATTAAGGATTATAAAAATGACATTCTCTTAATTCAAGTTTATGTAGACGATATTATTTTCGGTTCTACTAACTTTAATCTTTGTCAAGAATTTTTCAAGTCAATGAAGGATGAGTTTGAGATGAGCCACATGGGAGAGCTCACCTAGTTCCTTGGATTGCAAATTCGACAAATGGAGAATGGCACATTCATACATCAGACAAAGTACACAGGGGAGCTTATTAAGCGATTCGGGATGGAATCGTTTTCGAGCAAAAGGACTCCCATGAGTACTACTACTCATCTACACAAGGATGAAAGTGGAAAAGATGTAGACGTTCGTCTATAACGAGGTATGATCGGTAGCTTACTTTACTTAACCGCTAGTAGGCCCGATATCATGTTTTCTGTATGCTTGTGTGCTAGATATCAAGCTAGACCTAAGGATTCACACATGATTGCAGTCAAACGAATATTTCGTTATCTCAATCAGTCACTAGATTATGGGTTACTTTACCCTAAGTCTAGCACATATGAGTTAATCTCATATAGTGATGCCGACTTTGCGGATGCAAGTCCGACAGGAAAAGTACTAGTGGCACTTGCCATTTCTTAGGAAATTCCTTAGTTTCTTGGTTTTCTAAGAAACAGAATTTGGTGTCATTGTCCACGACTGAAGCAGAATATATTACCGCGGGTCTTGCATGTGCACAATTTCTTTGGATGAGACACACACTTAGTGACTATGGTGTCAATTGTGATACTTGCCCTATCATGGTTGATAATCAAAGTGCTATTTGTCTTTCCAAGAACCCGGTACACCACTCCCGTACCAAACACATAGACGTGAGAAACCATTTCATAAATGATCATGTAGCTAAGAAGGACATCATCTTAGAGTAAATTGAAACCCAAAAACAAATTGCTGATATCTTCACTAAACCTCTTAAAGAAGATTCATTTGTGAGGTTGCGTGGAGAATTAGGAATTATGGGTGAATCTGAAATCTAGAAGCTCAACATTCATGTTATAACACTTTTTGAGCTCATATAATCATGTTGCCTATCTTCATGTGCTTAATTATCATTTATTTGTTTAAGAAAGGCAATTGAGATTTATTTGATTTCATGAGTTTTTGAGATTGATTGTAGTGATTTGTGTTTCAATGAATTTATTGTTTTTACATTATTTTTACGATGTATTTATGATTAGAGTATAGGTCCTAGGTTGAGTGTCTATATCCTTTGGATAGGTTTGTACGATGTATTTATGATTAGAGTATAGGTCCTAGGGTGAGTGTCTATATCCTTTGGATTTCCTTCTCAATGTGCATTTTTAGACCAGGACAGCCGACTGTCTTTCCTTCGACAGTCGACTACCTAACTCTTTATTCTCAGTCAGAATCTTATACCTTTCGCACAGACGACTGATGACTATTTTACAGTCGACTGTTGGTTCAACAGGCGACTGCATTTTGGTCATCAGGCGACTGTCATTTCTATCGAAATTTTACAGTGCTCTCTGTCATTTTGATGAACTGTATTGATTCACGGCCAGTCGACTGCTGCGTATATTACAGTCGACTGTCCAATGGACAGGCGACTGCATGTTACTTGCCAGTCGACTGTCCATCTTTCTGAGCGTTACTGTTATCACTTCATCCAGTCGACTGACTTTTGTTCATCAATCGACTGTCTTCGGTTGAGACGGTTCAAGTGATTTGATCCGAGTCGTCGATTCTTTGATCCAACGGCCCAGATTTATCCCCCAATTCTTATATTGAGAGAAACAGGTCATTTCAGTCACGTTTTTCTCTCTCCTCCGATTCAATCGTTTCGTCTTCCCGCTCTCGTGCGTCAACCAAACCGTCGATCTTCCTCCTCTGTGAATCGATTCATGTCGTCACTGACTCGTCTCGTCTTTCGCTAAGGTTTGATCTCTGTATCTCGAGCGATTTCCTTGTTCTTTGAGTTCATTTCCGTTCGATCTCCTTCGTTCGTTTGATCTTACTCAATGGCACCCAAAACCAAGGGTAAGGCTAAGATGGCTGCTCCCAAATGACTTAGGGCTCCTAGGAAACTTGTAGCCAAGACCACAAAGCCCTACAAAGCCCGTTCCAAGCATGTCAAACCTCAGACTCAGCCTTCTATGTCTCAGGGATATTCTCCCTCTGAGTCTTCCTCTTCCGAAGCTCAGCCCTTAACCAAGCGTCAGCGCAAGCCCATTGGTGTTGCCATCAATGAGCCTGTCACTGAGGCTCCTCATCAGTCACCTTCTGAGTCTTCTTCCTCAGAAGAATCTCCTATTGTTCCCCCTACTGATCCCCTAGTTCCCATTTACCGAGATGATGTTTGTATGGCAAAGTTTACTCTCTTCTAGTGATCAAGCTTCTTAGGGAGCGGTACATTGTCTTCCTAGCCTTCATTGCTGAGAGACTTTCTGATATTCTTTCTACTACCCACTTGGCTGATCTTTTTCGCTACTCTCCGAGCGAATCTCCCCGTGCTTACCCATTTTTGGTTAAGCTATTCTATGCGAACCACGTTCGCGGTGAGTATTCGACTACTGGCACCCTTGATACCGTCGTTTGGGGAACCCATCTTCAGATTGATCCCACTCTCCTAGGGACTATTCTTAGGATTCCCTCTGTTGGTTCCCTTCCCTCTGATATCTGCATCTCCGATATTGACGACCTTGACCAGTCTGTCCTCCGGAATATGTTTCAAGAGATACCTTCAGCCCTAGATTCTGGGATTAAGTCATCCATGTTCTCGGCCAGGAGTTGGGCTGTTCACCTAGTGAGGAAGTCCAACATCCTGCCGAAGTATGGATCTTCAGACCAGCCATCTCAGGATATTCTGAAGTGTATGTATGCTATTTTCTCTGGCATGCCCGTGAACTGGGCCAGTGTCCTCCTTGATAGGATGGACAAGGTCGAGTTCGCGTCCTCCTCATCACACATTCCTTATGGTGGACTTCTTACTCGTGTTTTTCGTCACTTTGGCATTAATTTGTCTCCTTTTAAGCCCATGTCGTTTGCTCCTCTTCTAGATGCTGCTACCAAGGCAAAGTCCTCTTCGGCCTTGCAGTCTGCATCGAAAAAGAGGAAATCAGTTTCAGCTCCATCTTCCTCTACTCTTCCTCCAGCAGACCAGCCATCCTCCTCTGCTCCTTCAGCATCTGACTCCACTCGTCAGATGTTGTTTGGTATCTATGAGTTGCTCTCCATCTCCTTCCAGCATCAGGGAATACCCTTCCCTGAGCATCTGAGACGTTTTTCTCAACTTCATGAGCCTCCTCAGCCCATCGTCACTGATGCTACTGCTGATGCTAGTGTTGCTGTTGCTGATGCTATTGTTGATGATGATGCTGCTGATGTTGACCCTCCTCCAGAGGATACTCCTGCTGTGCCAGAGCCTTCTTCCTCTGCAGCACCTGACAACACTCAGTCCTAGATTTTTTTGGTTTAGTATTTGAGTGGTGTCTTGTGTTTGAGTCTGGATGATGTTGATATTGACTTTTTTATATATGTATGGTGATGTACTTTGATGTTGTCATGATGATGTATTTTTTTGTCGTTGATCATGATGTATTTTGTGATGGACATGTAGATGTCCATCCGTTGATGTACTCATCTTTTATATATACCTATATATGATGTTGATGTTTATCTTATGTCACACTATGCTATGCTGCTTATCTTATATGTGTGATGTATGTTATGTTGTCTCCATGTATGATATACTCTCTCTGATGTGTTGTTGAGACAATATATGAATTTGATATTCAATTTTTCATGCTATCTCTGATATGATGCATTTGTGAAAACATTTTTGAAACTATGTTTATTTGTATCTAAAATGTTGATATTGGACTTCAATTCCATTACTCACATGTGTATATGATGTGATTTTATGAGTTTTGATTCGTTATATCTCTATACTCCTTGATTGTTGTTAGTTCGTATTTAGCACTATTATTGTTGTTATTTGCTCCTACCTTTTTGGATAATGCCATAGGGGGAGAGAAATAAACATACAAGATTCATAATGAATGTGCTAAGTATGTTCTAACACTTGAATCTAAGATTGGAGTTGCCTTAGATTCAGGGGAGTAAGATTACAATGAATATGGATTTTTATTCCTAGATTTCTTGAATTTTTATTCATGCATATCTTACTCATTTGCTTCAATTGATATGTAGATGCCCTAATATTTGTTGACTAACTTGATTGGCATCTATGTAGGAGGAGTAAGTTTTCATTATGCACAATTATTTATCTCTTTGTTTATGCTTGTTTGTCATCATCAAAAAGGAGGAGAATGTTGGACTTCTCCTTACTTGGTGTTAATGATGAGCAAACATAAATACTTGTGACTAATCCCCTATTTTGCAGTTAATCCATTGCCTATGATAATTATGAAGATCTACTAGCAATGGATGACTCACAAACTTCATTGAAGGCAAATGACATGGATTGGATGATCGTAGATGATGATTGAAGCTCCGTGAAGACTTCAAGCTCATACGATGGAAAGAAGAGATTAATCGTCAATGTAATTTTCTTTTATCTCTTCTAGTATGTAGCTTAGAAGTAGAACAATGATGGAGCACTTACACACATCTACATTCAGTCATAGGACTTCATTAGATCATTTGTCCTTTGACCCCAATTCAATTCTTTATTTATTGTGCTAGGATTGTTTATAACAGTCGACTGCTGAACAGATTATAGTCTCCTATCTCAAAAAACAGTCGACTGTGTTTTGTTCTACAATCGCCTGTTATGCATAAACTTTCACAATATAGTTTTGGGCTTCTCTGATTATTTCTCATAGGCTACTGATGAACGATTCATATGCGTCTGTCCTAGTGACAGTCGACTGTGTTTTGTGAATCAGTCGCCTGTCTATCCTTTTCCCAAACTTTGTTTGATCTGACGTTTACGGCCAGTCGACTAATGTTGTATATACAGTCGACTGTCCCTTGGATCAGTCGACTGTCTATGCTACAACAGTCGTCTGTCTGTGAGTCATTTCTTTGACTCAGCTATCTAGATATTCTCAGGCTTTTTGACAGTCGTCTGTTTAAGGATTTACAGTCGCTTGTTCTGATTAACAGTCAATTGTGTTCCTTGCATCAGTTGTCGGTCCTGTTAGTTGTGAGATTTCCAGTAGTATTCAAACTTACCCATCTCTCGGCCAGTCGCCTGTAGAAGGAATTACAGTCGCCTGTTGGTTTAACAGTCGACAGTCTTTGTTTATCAGTCGACTGTCCACATGGTAAGTTACCGTTATGAATTCTCACCTATCCATGCTGACTGTGCAACAGTCGACTGTGGATTGTTCAACCGCCGACTGTCTAGAGTTCAGATTCTATCCGTTGAGATTTTTCTCACGGATTCCAATTGGATTTTTTCCTAAACTGTTCTGTGGATTTGAGAAAACTATAAGTAGAGCTTCTACTGTTCCATTGGAAGGTTACTCATTCATTGCAAAATCTCTCAAGCTTTCATTTCCAAAGATCAAAGCTCTCAAATCCAAAGCCCTAAGTATTTCCAAATTTTGATCTCTTACTCTCTAACCTAGAACCAAAGAGTTATCATCTAGGCAATTGGTGCAGTCAAGAGAAAGGGCTTCTCCTCTCTTCCCAGAGAGATCATCAACACACATCACACTCCTTGAGATCATCAACACACATCACACTCCTCCTTCAAGTTCTACTTCAAGGCATAGGTGATTGTAAGTGTTGTTTTTCATTATTTCATAACTTTCGTTATTTGAGATTTACTCTCGGTTGTGAGAGTGGTTTTGCTTGCTCCCTGGTTGTGGGAGTCAAGGACATCGATTGTATTCGATTGCACTTGTAGGGTTGCTACAAGTGGGCTTTAAGGAAACCTCAAGTTAGGGTTCTAACTTGAGTATCCGGTAGTATCCGGGTGGAAGGGATGTAGGATTACCGGGAACAAGTCGGGAGTTGACTTGGGTAATCCGAACCCTTGAAACATCTCTGCGTTTGCGTGTGTTTCATTTTGAGTTGTTTTTCTATTCCGCACTATTTGTTGGATTGCATTTTATTTGGCGTAAATTCCTTTTAAATTTGCATAAACACTATTCAACCCCCCTTCTAGTGTTTTCCCCATAGACAGGGTCCTTACAATATTCGCATGAAAAGCTTTGAAGACCTCTCCATGGTCTTTGTCCAAACCAAATGGACTAATAGGATATGTACCATTTATGGGCTTAACATATACTTGCATGTGTTCATTATCAAGGTCGAGCTTGGTGTTTATAGTCCCAGACATACATATGATAATATAGGGGTGCACCTGAGATTGCCAGTTGATGTCCAAATCTTTTTACAAGAACTTTGTCACGTTTCATTTATTATACAATTAAGGGATGTTTTTGAATGAGTTTGCTGACTAGACTAGATTTTGGGGGACAATAATTTTTGGAAAACTTAGTGGAACTAAATCAAAAGAGAGCTAAATTTTAGAGAGCTAATTTTTTTGGAAAAAACTAAATAACAATTATTAAGTTTACATTATTATTCGTTTAAAATAATGGGATCCATGCTTTTGATGGGGGAATATTCTAAATGAACTAGGGAACTAAATTTTATTGTGAAAAAAAATTTTTGGGGTGGACTTACATAACAATTATGCGTTTAATTATTATTGTTTGTTTAAAACTAGGAGATCCAAAATTTTGTGCCTGTGATATTTTAAATGAATCGTGGTCGAAGGTGCCCGTGCCGATAATTTTACGCTAATTTGTTGTTCCACACCAAAGGCGCCCACACCGAATTTGTTGTTCCGTGTCGAAAGCGTCAGTGCCGCTAAATATTATTACGCTAATTTGTTCTTTAAATTTTGGCTGTGGAAATAATATTTTAGGGAACAAAGATTTCGCGAAAGAAATTTTAAATGAACCGTGCCCGCGGGCACGGGTTATGATTAGTATATATATATAATATATACACACATTTGCCGCCTTAAGCCACGCCTTGAAAAACATCGTGGCTCCGCCAAGGCTCCTAAGGCTTGAGTCTTGACCTCACCGCCACGCCACACATCATGCCATTTAGAACCTTGATAAAATGTCTGTTGTAACCGGGATATCGCCATATTTAATTGATAAGATTTTTATATATCATTGTATGAGCTTGGTGCTATTTTCTACATTTTATGACAGATATGGATCTTTTTATTAATTGATATGATTTTTATAGCCTAAATTTTTCTTCTCTTATTTTTCAATTGAAAATGGCGATCTTTTTATTAAATAATATGATTTTTGGCCTAATTTCGTCTTCCTTTATATTCCAGTTGAAGATGTTGATCTCTTCCAATGGACATTTTTGCATATTTTTCTGAGCTTTGGGTTATTTTTCACTTTTTGGAAGATTTGTATTATTTTATTAATTGATATGATATTTTGGCCTAATTTTTTCTTCTCTTATTTTTCAGTTGAAGATGGCGATCTCCTGGTTCCAACGGATATTTTTGCGGATTTTTCTAAGCTCGAGGCCATTTTGTGCACTTTCTGGAAGATAAAAATCTTTATATTAAATGATATGATTTTTATATCCTAATTTTTATTCTCTTATTTTCAGTAGAAGATGACGATCTCCCAGTTCCAACGAACATTTTTGCAGATTTTTCTGAGCTCCATGCTATTTCTATATTTTATTAAAGATATGGATCACTTTATTAAATGACAAGATTTTTGTAGCCTAATTTTGTCTTCTCATATTTTTTAGTTGAATATGGTGATCTCTCGGTTCCAACAGACATTTTTGCGTATTTTTCTTAGCTTTGGGCTTTTTTCTATATTTTCTCGAAGATATGAATCTTTTATTAAATGATATGCTTTTTGACCTAAATTTGTCTTCTCTTCTTTTCAGTTGAATATTGTGATCTCCCAGTTCCAACAGACATTTATGCGGATTTTTCCGAGCTCAGTGCTATTTTCTACATTTTATGACAGTTATATATCTTTTAATTAAATGATATGATATTTGGCCTAATTTTGTCTTCTTAAATTTTTCAATTGAAGATGGCGATCTTCGGGTTCCAACGGACCTTTATTCAGATTTTTCTGAGCTCCGAGTTATTTTCTAAATTTTATGTATGATATAAATCTTTATATTAAATGATATGTTTTTATAACCTAATTTTTCTTCTCTTATTATTCTGTTAAAGATGGCGATCTCCCGGTTCCAACATTCATTTTTATCGTGTTTTCTATGCTTGGTGCTATTTTTCTACAGTTTCGAGAAATTATGGATCTTTTTATTATATGATATGATTTTTTAACCAAATTTTTTTTTCACTTATTTTTTAGTTGAAGAGGTGATCTCCCTATTTGAATGAACATTTTTGCGGATTTTTCTGAGCTACGAGCTATTTTCTACATTTTCGGAAAGTTATAGATCTTTTAATTAAATGATATGATTTTTATAGCCTAATGTTGTCTAATCTTTTTTTCAGTTGATGATGGCGATCTTTCGGTTCCAACGAACATATTTACGTATTTTTTTGAGCTCGGTGCTATTTTCTACATTTTATAGAAGATATATAACTTTTTACAAAACAATATGGTTTTTATAGTGTAATACCTTGGTTTTGTATATACGATTACAATGTACATATTTTTAGACATATTTGTACGTATGAAACTTTTGGGTATTTTTATAAATTTTTCACAATTTTCTAATTACCAAATTATTTTAAAATGTTTTTTAAACATCGTTTGGATTAAATGGATTAGTATTTAGATGGTATACTTGGTATTTGGTGAGTAAGGGTATTTTAGTGGAGTATTTCTATTTATTAGAAAATAGAAATCCCTAGATTTCCTAATGGAGGCACATAGCCAAAGAGGTGTCATCACCTCTTTGATTTTCACCTAACTCTCTCCATTTGGCAAGCTAAGAGGGAATTAAGGGATGACGAGGAAGAGTGGATGAATAAAAGAGAAGAAATTGGGAAAAAAATAGAAGAAGAAGAAGAAGAAGAAGAAATTCAAGTTCTCATCCTTTCTTCTCTCTCTCATCTCCTCCCTTTGCACCTCCCACTCCACCACCATCTCATTAATTCAATCCCACTATTGACATCCACCATTGCAGCTTAAGGCATGGAAGAAGAAAGCTTGAGATTGATGGGGTCTTCAAGGAGAAGAAGGGCCAAGGAAATTAAGAAGGAGATATTTGAGGTAGGAGTTGTAACGTCCTAGTTAGGATGTAGTTTTAGGATTGTGGTTATAGAGTTTCATCACTTAGTTAATTTTAAGTTGGAATTTGATGTAGAATTGTAGTTTAAGCCCCATGCTAATACAGTGCCATGTTATGTTAAGTTTAGTATGCACGCTTATGATGTAATGTTTTATTTAGTGGAAGTATGCATAGTTTGCCAAAATATACCATGTAACATCCCATATTTGTGTAGACCATGTTGCCATTATGCTTCCTTTCTTAGCTTTAAAATCATTATCATGTCAAATTATTAGGATGGCAATGGTAGTATGACTAGTAGCTTCATGTTAGTCTGTCAATATGCTATAATAGCTAAGTTAATGATATGTTGTAAAAATTTGAGTTCTGTCCTGTAGATTCAAAAATTCATATCTACTAATGTAGACCTCCAAATAGGATGATTCAAAATGTTTTGAAAAGGTCATGAAGTTAACTATAACTCTATAGAAGGAAGCAGAACCTAGTTTTGACTATAGGAATGTGTAAACAGAAGACTTTACCATGGTGTCAGTTTTAGACAGATTTTGCTACATTTTGAGAAAAATTTCTTAACTCTCTCTACAAACCCCCAAATGACACAATCTTAGATAATTTGAAAACAGAACTTAAGCATCTACAACTTTTATGTGTACTAAACCAGATTATGATATTAGATAGCTGTTTTAGACTGATATATCAGAGTCTAGATTCCAAACAGAATTCTGTAGTTGTCACATAAATATCATGCTAAAGTTTGTGAAAATTATGGTGATAAGAATGGTGATATTCATACTTATGGATGTAATGTTGTTATCTAAGTACAATGTCACACAAATGCCATGCTCCTTATTCTCATATTAGCATACTTTATGACAAGATGCTTCCATACCATGATGTGTTTCATATTAAGAATGATAGAGTTATATGTTAATTGGAAACATAAGATGGCATAGTGTATGTGAAATTTGTCATGAAAAGAATGGTAGCTTAACAGAAATTAACACCATATAGACCAAAGTGCCCCATAGACCAGCGTGACATGAAAATGCCGGACGCCACCTCCTGAATCCATTGGGCCACCTCTTGAATCTATGTGTGGCATGATAGATGACATGGACGTACGTGCTACATAGACCAGCGTGCCATAGAAATGAAGGGGGGCCACCTCCTGAATTCATGGGAGCCACCTCTAGAATCCATGAGTCACATTATAGGCATGCTGGCATAGATGGGATCCCTTAGGTATTGCATTTGTATTCATAACCATTCATATGCATCATGTGCATATCTATGATTGTCTACCTTTACTTCACGCTTATTTAATTCTGTAGCTCTTACTTTTCAATATCTGCATGTGATGTTGTTTACTTTCCCTTCATGTTAATTCAGTAGACCTTATGTACAGTACTTGTTCCATATGCGTAAATAGTAGACTTGTTTACAGTAAAGTGACCAGACGCTAGTTAGGAAGAACAGTTCTAAAGCTAGACCATACCTAGCGATGTTAGGATTTCCTAATGGGTCACGTGTTGATGTTTCCAATTTACTTTTTCCACATTTCGGAGCAGTAAAGCCATATCAGGCCTGACTCAGGAGTTAGCTTTCAGTTCGTGGTAGAGATGGAATCCTTAGAGGGCGCCTCTTCAGTTAGTTCTCAGGATAGTCTAGGGAGTGAGTTGTACTGGTGTGGACCTTTATGTCTTTTGGGGATTTCTCTGGGATTTCTTCTGTTTTTCACTTTTGTATTTGAGGATGAGATGATGTAAATAAAGAGGTACCTTTGTTTTAATAATAAAGAATATTGGACTTGTATATGATTGTCTCTTATTTTCTGTATTGGAGCATTACTTGTACTTCCCAGCATGTGGGCAGTGACCTGCATCATTCTTCTTGTAGACTCTCTTTCTTCCCTTTCTTTTTAACACTCGCTATTCTAGGAATATTTGGGACGGATTCGTACATTCCGGGTATCATGGGAAGCAGGACGTTACATTTCGTGGCACATGCAGGTCACCGTACTAAGGCGTGCATAAGTTAGTACGGGTAATGCTCCATAGAGAATAGTCGTGTCTTAAGGTGGGTAGTGGCCTTAGAGACTAGACTTAGAAATTATTAGTATAGAGCCATACCCTATAAAAGGCTAAGAAAGAAACTGGTTCCAGGTGGATAGATTGTTACCTATGGTGACGTTCTACGGCATACACTGTTGTGTACATAGGTGCAGTTGGTATGTATTCATGGGTTGGTATAATTGGTTCTATATGTATGCTACATGTTGCATATGTAAGGTATATGCTATGGATATTTCTTTATGGAAGTATGTGTAGTTTTAATATATAAGCATATGTAAGGATGTTTGTATGTATACATAGATAGAGTATATTGGTATGTGTGGATCTATCTATATGTCTGTTCGTTATGCATGTCTCTAGTAGTATGTGTATTTATTATGACGATATATATAAATACATATGAGTGATACATATATCTAGTCGTATGAATGTATACTTGTATGTATGTATCTATGTGTGTATGTTACTTATGTGACATGGTATTTATGCTTGTACATATGTGTACATATGTCTATGCTATGAATGTAGTACGTGCATGTATGTCTATTGTATGAGTGTGGTATAATTGAATGTACGAAGTGATATGAATGTAGGCATATGTATGTATGTATGTGTTGTGGTTCCTTCATCGTGATGTTTATGGACTTGTAAGTAATATTGTTTGTATTCGATGTGTTGGTTTATTGCATGTATATGTCATGTATACATATGTTTGTATAACTATGTGGAGTACTGATCGGCCCGGAATTAACTCGAAAATGATGTCGTTTAACCACAAGCGCACGGTATAGTGGTAAGAGGATACCGAGCATGGGGAAGCGATGCTATACTACCTATCTACTCCTAGGTTGAGTTAGAATTGCGGGTTTATTGGTAGATGTGGATTATGGAATGTTGTAATGGTGATGGATGCAAAGGTTGTGTCACTGAACATCGCAAATAGGGGATTTCACACAAAGAAAGAAATAAATAAAATATAAAAGATTAGGGCTTTAGGACTCGCCACTAGGACCTGTCGGATGTCGACGCTCGGCTAGGATTCTTACGTTGCATTGGGTTTATTGGGGATTGTCTCTCAGCTCATACCACTCTCGTGGATTAGAGCTTCGAGGTACTTTGGTGGCTCTCATTGACGCATGGCGGTAGCCGTCAATGTAGTGATATAATTTGTCGGTAGATCCCCTCAAAGAACGAGCCGGGCATGGTCACGAGCCTTGGTTGGATCTACTGACTCTCTAATTAATTCCTAAGGATACTCCTTAAGCTGATCAATTCCACAGACCGTGGGCATGATCTCAGTACGAGTTATCCCAGGGATTTGGCTGGATCAACCAAAGTAGAACCCCTTTTATATCCAACGCATCATAAAAATCCTATCTTTGCATCTAGATCCTAAAATCCTAGGGCTAATCTCTTAGCACTAGATGGTATTACTCAAGCATAGCAAGAATTATGGAAAAACGTAAAGATTATTGCTAGCATCATAGAAAAACAATAAGAAGAACTAAAATGTAATTCAAAAGAATAGAAGTACTTAGCTTGATACATGGGAGAGGCCTATGGCATGGCCTAAATTCTGAAAGATTGTCTCCAAAGAAACTCTAAAAAACTCTCTAAAAACTCTTCTAAGCTCCCAAAAAGTATACACAAGTCCCCCCCAAAAAAAATGACGGATGCCCTCCTAATATCTCCGTCAGAAACCCTCTCCAAATCGTGCCCTAGAGAAGATCTGGACGCAACTTACGCCCTGGGCCCACGACGACTCGGTCCGAGCAGGAAGTTGCTTGATCGAGTCGTCCAAAAATATGGATCGGTCGTCCAAAACCGTGCTCTACTTGCTCGGGCCGAGTAAAGCCTGCTCAGTCGAGTGGTCACTCTGCTCGGTCGAGTATGTAGCTACTCGGTCGAGTCTGTCAGTGGATAGAGCTTCTTCAAAAATGTCGTTCTGTCTACTCGGCCCGAGTAGGCTTTGCTCGGTTGAGTCGTCATCTGACTCGGTCAAGCAAGTCCTGATCGGTCGAGTAGTGGTTTAAAATAGATTTCAGCAGCATTTAAACAGCATTTGTCACTCTGCTCGGTCGAGTAGGAGGTTGCTCGGTCAAGTTGGAGGCCAAAAACAAATTTCAGCAGCTTTTATCACTCTGCTCGGTCGAGTAGGAGGTTGCTCGGTCGAGTAGGAGGCCAAAATAAGATTTCAGCACTGCAACATCAGATTACAAAAATTTCCCAGAGCTCATCCGACCTCTGATTGGTGCGTTCTTGGTGAAGTTGGAACTGTCTCGACGTCTACTATATGGGAAAAATATCAGAAAAATACTACAAAATCTCAGGTGATAGCAGCTTGTAAAAGAGTTCATGGCTGTCCTGTTTCCAGCACTTCGGGTCGCTCGACTCTTTCGCCGTATCATAGATCAATCTAGTGACCTGGAATCCATGAGTCATGGTACTATAGAACCATGCTTTCTTTATTCTCCTCTTCTTCACTCGTTCTCTCTTGCCCCTTCCTTGCTCCCCGACAGATTTGAGTCACCGAACACGATGCCTCAGGAGCTCCGATGTCGAAGCATACACTCTCTCCTCCAATATACACCAAATCCCTCGATATTCCCTTAAATGCAATCAAACACTCTTAAAGTACAATAGTTCCAATTATGAGCGTAAAAGCGTATGAAATGTGTAATTGAGCAATCATTTTGACGTGTAATAATATAGATAAAATGTGGAATATAATGACACATTAAGTACTTGTATGAAAATGTGGTGTATGAATACTAGGGTGTATATATATCTTCTTGAATGTTGTGTTTGTGCAGTGTATGTATGTATATGCGATACATATAGCTATGTGTGGTTTGAGTATATGTAGTGTTGTTTGTATTTCGTGGGTGGGACGACCCTTAGATTCATTTAGCCTTTGTTTAGAACCTTAACTTTAGAAAGTCCGAGGACGGGCTTTGTTTTTTAGGTGGGTAGAATGTAATACCCTGTTTTCATATATGCAGGTATAATGTACGTATTTCTAGACGTATTTGTACGTATGCAATTTTCAGGTATTTTTATAAATTTTACATAATTTTCTAATGACCAAATTATTTTTCAATAATTATTTTAAACATCATTTGGATTAAATGGATTAGTATTTAGATGGTATACTTGGTATTTGGTGAGTAAGGGTATTTTAGTGGAGTATTTCTATTTATTAGAAAATAGAAATTCCTAGATTTCCTAATGGAGACACCTAGCCAAAGAGGTTTCATCACCGCTTTGATTTTCACCTAACTCTCTCCATTTGGCAAGCTAATAGGGAATTAAGGGATGACCAGGAAGAGTGGATGAATAAAAGAGAAGAAATTAGGAAAAATTAAAAGAAGAAGAAGAAGAAGAAGAGATTCAAGTTCTCATCCCTTCTTCTCTCTCCCCTCTCCTCCCTTTGCACCTCCCACTCCACCCCCACCTCCATCTCCATCTCCTTAATTCAATCCCCTTATTGACATCCACCATTGGCGCTTAAGTTATGGAAGAAGAAAGCTTGAGGTTAATGGGGTCTTCAAGGAGAAGAAGGGCCAAAGAAATTAAGAAGGAGATATTTGAGGTAGGAGTTGTAACGTCCTAGTTAGGATGTAGTTTTAGGATTGTGGTTATAGAGTTTCATCACCTAGTTAATTTTAAGTTGGAAATTGATGTACAATTGTAGTTTAAGCCCCAAGCTAGTAAAGTGCCATGGTATGTTAAGTTTAGTATGCATGCTTATGATGTTATGTTTTATTTATTAGAAATATAGTTTTGCCAAAATATACCATGTAACATCCCAAGCTAGTGTAGACCATGTTGCTATTTTGCTTCCTTTTTTAGCTTTAAAATTATTATCATGTCAAATTATTAGGATGGCAATGGTAGTAAGACTAGTACCATCATGTTAGTGAGTCAATATGCTATAATAGCTATGTTAATGATATACTATAAAATTTTCAGTTCAAAAATTCATATCTGCTAGTGTAGATCTCCAAATGGGATGATTCAAGATGTTTTGGAAAGTTCATGAAGTTAACTACAACTCCCTAGTAGAAAGCAGAGCCTAGTTTTGAATGTAGGAAGGTGTTAATAGACGACTTTACCATGGTGTCAGTTTTAGACAGATTCTGCTACATTGTGGAAAGAAATTCATAACTCTCTCTACAGACCCCCCCCCCCCCCCCCCCTCAAATGACACAATCTTAGATAATTTGGAAACAGAACTTAAGCATCTACAACTTTCATGTTCAGCACTAAACCAGATTATGGCCTTAGATAGCTGTTTTAGACTGATATATAAGAGTCCATATTTAAAACAGAATTCTGTAATTGTCATATAAATATCATGCTAAAGTTTGTGAAAATTATGGTGCTAAGAAGGGTGATATTCATGCTTATGGATGTAATGTTGTTATCCATGTAGTAAATTATATTATGAGAATAGTTCATGCTTATGGATGTAATGTTATACTTGTACTATGTCACACAAATGCCATATTATGCTCCTTATTCTCATATTAGCATACTACATGACAAGATGCTTCCATAGCATGATGTGTTTCTTATTAGGAATGATGGAGTAATATGTTAATTGGGAACATAAAATGTTATAGTGTATGTGAAATTTGTCATGAAAAGAATGGTAGCTTAACAGAAATTAACACCACATAGACTAAAGTGCCACATGAACCAGCGTGCCACGGAAATTCCAGATGCCACCTCCTGAATTCATAGGGACTACCTCATTAATATATGTGTGGTATGATAGACGACATAGACCTACGTGCTAAATAGACCAGCGTGCCACGGAAATGTCGGGGCCACCTTCTGAATCCATTGGAGCCACCTCAAGAATCCATGAGTCACATTATAGGCACACTGGCATAGATGGATCCCTTAGGTGTTGCATTTGTATTCATAACCATTCATATGCATCATGTGCATATCTGTGATTGTTTGCCTTTACTTCACGCTTATTTAATTCTGTAGCTCTTACTTTCCAATATCTACATGTGATGTTGTTTTTCTTTCCCTGCATGTTATTTCAATAGGCCTTATTTACAGTACTTGTTCCTTATGCGTAAATAGTAGACCTGTTTACAGTTAAGTGACCTGGCCCTAGTTAGGAAGAACAGTTCTAAAACTAGCAATGTTAGGATTTCATACTGGGTCACGTGTTGATGTGTCCCATTTTTCCAGATTTCAAAGCAGTACACCCAGATCAGGCCTGACTTAGTAGTTAGCTTTCAGTTCGTGGTAGAGATGGAATCCTCAGAGGGCAACCTCTTCAGTTGGTTCTTAGGGCAGTCTAGGGAGTGAGTTATACTGGTGTGGACCTTTATGTCTTTTGGAGATTTTTCTGGGATTTCTTCTGTTTTTTACTTTTGTATTTGACGAATAGATGATGTAAATAAGAGGTACTTTTGTTTTAATAATAAAGAATATTGGACTTGTATATGATTGTCTCATAATTTCTGTGATGAAGCATTACTTGTACTTCCCAGCATGTGCACAGTGACCTGCATAATTCCTCTTGTAGACTCTCTTCCTTCTCTTTCTTTTTAAAACTCACTGCTTTAGAAATAATTGAGACGGATTCGTACTTCTCAGGTATCCTGGGGACCGGGGCGTCACATTTGGCAGCCCATGCAGGTTACCATAGTACGGCGTGCGTAAGGTAATGTGGGTAATGCTCCATAGAGAAAAGTCGTGTCTTAGGGTGGGTAGTGGCCTTAGAGTCTAGACTGAGACATTATTAGTAAAGAGCCCTACCTATTGAAGGCTAAGCAAGAACCGGGTTCCAGGTGGATAGATTGTCACTTATGTGTGACGTTCTACGGCATACAATGATGTGTACATAGTTGTAGTTGATATGTATTCATGGGTTGGTATAATTGGTTCTATATGTGTGCTATATGTTGCATATGTAAGGTATATGCTATAGATATTTCTTTATGGACGTATGTGTAGTTTTAATATATAAGCATAATTAAGGATGTTTGTATGTATACATAGATAGAGATATTGGTATGTATGGTTGTATCCATGTGTGTGTTAGTTATGTGTGTCTCTTGTTGTATATGCATTTGTTATGACGATATATAAAAAACATATGAGTGATACATATATCTAGTTGTATGAATGTATACTTGCATGTATGTATCTATGTTTGTATGTTACTTATGTGACTTGTTGTTTGTGCTTGTACATATGTATACATATGTCTATGATATGAATGTAGTAGGTGCATGTACGGCTATTGTATGAGTGTGTAATAATTGAATGTATGACGTGATATGAATGTAGGCATATGTATATATGCATGTGTTGTGGTTCCTTCATCGTGGTGTATATGGACTTGTAAGTAATATTGCTTGTGTTTGATGTGTTGGTGTAGTGCGTGTATATGTCATGTGTACATATGTTTGTATAACTATGTTGAGTACTTGTATGAAAATGTGGTGTACAAATACTATGGTGTATATATATCTACTTGAATGTTGTGTATGTGCAGTGTATATACGTATAGGCGATACATATAGCTATGTGTGGTTGGAGTATACGTAGTGTTGTTTTTATTTCGTGGGTGGGACGACCCTTAGATCCATTTAGCCTTCGGTTAGACCCTTAAATTTAGAAAGTCTGAGGATGTGCTTTGTTTTAAGGTGGGTAGAATGTAATACCATGTTTTCGTATACACAGGTATAATGTACGTATTTCTAGACGTATTTGAAAGTATGAATTTTTTGGGTATTTTTATAAATTTTCCATAATTTTCTAATGACCAAATCATTTGTAAAAATTTTTAAAACATCATTTGGATAAAATGGATGAATATTTAGATGGTATACTTGGTATTTGGTGAGTAAGGGTATTTTATTAGAGTATTTCTATTTAGTAGAAAATAGAAATCCCTAAATTTCCTAAAGGAGACACCTAGCCTAAGAGGTGTCATCACCTATTTAATTTTCACTTAACTCTCTCCATTTGGCAAGCTAAGAGGGAATTAAGGGATGACAAGGATGAGGGGATGAATAAAAGAGAAGAAATTGGGAAAACGAAAACGAAAAAGAAGTAGAAAAATTCAAGTTCTCATCCCCTCTTCTAACTCCCCTCTCCTCCCTTTGCACTTCCACCACCACCATCTCCTTAATTCAATCCCTCTATTGACATCCACCATTGGAGATTAAGGTATGGAAGAAGAAAGCTTGAGGATTGATGGGGTCTTCAAGGAGAAGAAGGGTCGGAGATAAGAAAAATTGGCAAACAGGTTTGTTGGAACTGGGAGATCGCCATATTCAACGACAAAAATAATAGAAGACAAAATTTGGCCCAAAAATCATATTATTTAATAAAAAGATACATATCTTCCAGAAAATATAGACAATATGCTCGATGTCAGAAAAAATCTGCAAAATTGTTCGTTGGAACAGGGAGATCATCATCTTCAACTAAAAAATAAGAGGAGAACAACTTAGGCTATAAAAATCATCATTTAATAAAAGATCAATATCCTCAATTAACTGTATAAAATAGCCCCGAGCTAAAAAAAACCGCAAAAATGTCCGTTGGAAACAAGAGATCGCCATCTTCAACTAAAAAATAAGAGAAGACAAACTTAGGCTATAAAAATCATATTATCTTCCATAAAATATAGAAAATAGCCCCCAGCTCAAAAAAATCCGCAAAAATGTCCGTTGGAACCGGGAGATCGCCATCTTCAAAAGAAAAAATAAGAGAAGATAAAATAAGGCCAAAAAATCATATCATTTAATAAAATGATTCATATCTTTTAAAAATGTAGAAAATAGATCAGTTCTCAGAAAGATCCGCAAAAATTTTAGTTGGGACGGGAAGATCGCTATCTTCAACTGAAAAATAAGAGAAGACAAAATTATGATATAAAAATTATATCATTTAATAAGAAGGATATGAGGACACACTCCAAACTTGGAGAAATGAAAAAGGGGTGATAAGTTCTAAAAAAAGATGGTTCACTGGCCTGACAAATACAAATAGCTAACCAACGTTATAGGAAAGCGACCTGCTGCTTAGACCACTTGCGCAACTACGAACACGAGTTTAACCAATCCACACAGCAACACACTTGGGTTGAAGCACGAATTGGGGGCTTTTGCGAATTTGGATCTCCAATCTTAAAAGGAAGATTGACAAGGCAAGGTTTCACAAGAGCTAAAGAAGATATAAAAACTCTCACAATTTGTGAAGAACACTCAATTCTGAATTGATAATCTGATTGATTCATGCTTGTTACAAAAGGATAACATGCTCTATTTATAGGTAGAGCTTGGAAGCTAAAAAGTCTCTCTAATTAAGGACAACTAATGGATTTTTGGTAGCCCATTAGTCATCATAATGACCTGGAATAAGTAAAAGACATAAATGTGACCTAAGGAAGACCAAAAGACAACATGAAATTATGAGCCTAATGCCATGCATGAAAATTACATTTATAATTCATAAGTTTATGCTTCTTGGCTCTAGATCTCCCCAATGAATTCAGATTTAAAAGTGGTTGTTGTACTTGACTCTTCAGCTTCCCAATGAATTCAGATTTAGTTTCCCCATGAATTCAGATTTAATGGTGGTTGTTGCACTTGACTCTTTAGCTTCCCCCATGAAGTTAAATTTATTGGATGCGAATGACCCTTGATCTTTCCCCTTGAATTCTGATTTATTGTTGCACAGGACTCTTGATCTTTTCCCCATGAATGCATTCAGGTTTATGGCCACGTGGCTCTTGATCTTCCCCCATGAATGCATTTAGAATTATGGCCTTAATTTCTTGGGCTTGGATTAGCAAGACTAAGGCCTCTTTGTGGACACAACTTTCTTGGCCCAGCAATGCTTCTACTTGTGCTCCAATTGCATTTTGCATTCTTTTTAGCATTCCTCTTGTTATTGATCCTTCACTTAGAATTAGGTCTTCATTTTGTAAGTTATTGGACACGTCACATCATCCATTTTCAACTAAAAAATAAGAGAATATACACTTAGGCTATAAAAATCATCATTTATTTAAAAGATTCATATCCTCAATAAACTGTATAAAATAGCACCGAGCTCAAAAAATCCGCAAAAATCTCCATTGGAAACAGGAGATCGCCATCTTCAACTAAAAAATAAAAGAAGAAAAATGTAGAATATAAAAATCATATCGGTAAATTAAAAAATTCATATCTTCCATAAAATGTAGAAAATAGCACCGAGCTTCGAAAAATCCGCAAAAATTTCCGTTGGAACCGAAAGATAGAAATCTTCAACTGAGAAATAAGAATAGCCATAATTAGGCGAAAAATCATATCATTAATAAAAAATATCCATATCTTCAAGAAAATTTAGAAAATAGCCCAAGGACAGAATAATCTACAAAGATGAGGAACTGGGAGATCACAATCTTCAATTGAAAAATAGGAGAAGACAAATTTAGGCTAAAAATCATATCATTTAATAAAAAGATCCATAACTTTCCGAAAATTTTGGAAATAGACTCGAGCTCAGAAAAATCCGCAATAATTTCCGTTAAAACCGGGATATCGCCATCTTCAACTGCAAAAAATAAGTGAAGACAAAATTAGGTTAAAAATCATATCATTTAATAAAAAGAGTCATATCTACAATAAAATATAGAAAATAGCCCTGAGCACAGAAAAATTCCTAAAAATACACATTGGAACAGGGAGATTGCCATCTTCAACTAAAAAAATAAGAGAAGATAAAATTAGACCAAAAATGTTACCATTTAATAAAATGATCCATATCTTCCAGAAAATACAGAAAATAGCCCCGAGCTTAGAAACCTTCGTCAAAATGTCCGTTGGAACATGGAGATTGATATCTTCAACAGAAAAATAAGAAAAGACAAAATTAGGCACAAATCATAATATTTAACTAATAGATGCATCTCTTCTAGAAAACATAGAAAATAGCTCCGAGTTAAGTAAAATATGCAAAAATGTCTGTTGGAACCGGGAGATCACCATCTTCTATTTAAAAATAAGAGAAGACAAAATTAGGCTCTAAAATCATATCTTTTAATTTAAAGAAAAAGATCTTACAAAAAATTTAGAAAATAGCCAGGAGCTCAGAAAAAACCGCAAAAATATCCATTAGAACCAGGAGATCACCATCTAATTTAAAAAAAGAAGAAAAAATTAAGCTTAAAAACCAAATTATATAATAAAACGATCCATATCTTTCAGAAAAAGAAGAAAATAGCTTTTAGGTCAAAAAATTCCGTAAAAAATCCGTTGGAACCGAGAGAACGCCATCTTCAACTTAAAAATAAAAGAAGACAAAATTAGGCCAAAAATAGTATCATTTAATAAAAAGATCCATATATACCATAAAATGTAGAAAAATTGCACTGAACTTAGAAAATTTGCAAACATGTCAGTTGGAACCAGGAGATTGCCATCTTCATCTGAAAAATATGAGAAGACAAATTTAGGCCAAAAAATCTTATTATTTATTAAAAAGATACATATCTTCCAAAAAATATGGAAAATAGCCGCTAGGTCAAAAAATCTGCAATAATGTCCGTTAGAACCGGGAGAACGCCATCTTAAACTAAAAAAAATAAGAGAAGACAAAAGTAGGCCAAACAATCATATCATTTAATAAATGATCCATATCTTCCATAAAATGTAGAAAAATAGCCCCATGGTAGGAAAAATCAGTAAAAATATCCGTTGGAACCGGTAGATCGCCATATTCAGCTAAAAAAAATAAGAGAAGACAAACTTAAGATATAAAATTATATCATTTAATAAAAAGATCCATATCTTACATAAAATATAGAAAATAGCACTGAGCTGCGAAAAATCCGCAAATATGTCTGTTGGATCGGTAGATCGCCATCTTCAACAGAAAAATAAGAGAAGACAAAATTAGGCCAAAAGTCATATTATTTAATAAAACGATGCATATCTTCCAGAAAATGTAGAAAATAGCCCCGAGGTCAGAATAATCTACAAAAATGTCTGTTGGAACCGGGAGATCGACATCTTCAACATGAAAAAAGAGAAGACAAAATTAGGCCAAAAAATCATATCATTTCATTAAAATACATTCTTACAGAAAATGTAGAAAAATAGTCCCAAGCTAAGAAAGGTACGCAAAATTGTCTGTTGGAACCGGTAGATCACATCCTTCACCTAAAAATAAGAGAATAAAAATGTAGGCTATAAAAATTATCTCATTTAGTAAAAAGATACATATCTTCCATAATATGTAGAAAATAGCACCGAGCTTAGAAAAATCCGCAAAAATATCAGTCGAAACCGGGAGATCGCCATCTTCAACTGAAAAATAAGAGAAGCCAAAATTTGGCCAAAACTCAAATCATTCAATAAAAAGATCCATATCTTCCAAGAAATTTAGAAAATAGCCCCGAGGACAGAATAATATGCAAAACATGTACGTTGGAACCGTGAGATCGACATCTTCAGCTGAAAAATAAGAGAAGACAAAATTTGTCCAAAAAATAATATCATATAATAAAAAGATCTATAACTTTCCAAAAATGTAGAACAATAAACCCCGAGTTTAGAGTAATCCGCAAAAATGTCCGTTGAAACCAGGCGATCGCCATCTTCAACTGGAAAATAAGCGAAGACAAAATTGGACTATAAAAATCATATTATTTAATATAAAGATTCATATATTATATAAAATGTAAAAAATATCCCTGAGCTCAAAAAAATCTGCACAAATGAAAATTGGAACCAAGAGATCGCCATCATTAACTGAAAAAAGAGAAGACAAATTTGGGCCAAAAATTATTTCATTTAATAAAAATATCCCTATCTTCCAAAAGGTAGAAAAATAGTCCCAAGCTAAGAAAAATCCGTAAAAACGTCTGTTGAAACGGGTAGATCGCCATCTTCAACTGAAAAAAAATAGGAGAAGACATATGTTGGCTATAAAAATCCTATCATTTAATTAAAAGATCCTCATATTTAATAAAATATAGAAAATAGCACCGAACTCATAAAAATCCGTAAAAATGTTCGTTGGAACCGAGAGATCACCATCTTCAATTGAAAAATAAGATCAGACAAAATTATATCATTATAAAAGATACATACATTTCAGAAAATTTAGAAAATAGCCCCGAGGTCAGAATAATATGCAAAAATGTCTGTTGGAACCGAAATATTGGCACTTCAACTGAAAAATAAGAGAAGACAAAATTAAACCTTAAAATCATATCATTTAATATAAAGATCTATATCTTCTAGAATATGTAGAAAATAGCATGGATCTGAGAAAAATCCGCAAATTTTTTTGCTGGAACCGAGAGATCGCCATCTTCAACTGAAAAAATAAGAGAAGCAAAACATAGGCTATAAAAATAATATCATTTAATAAAAAGTTCTTTATCTTATATTAAATGTAGAAAATTGCATCGTGCTCAAAGAAATTCTCATATCATTTGATATAAAGATTTATATCTTACAGAAAATGTAGAAAGTATCCCGGAGCTCAGAAAAATCCGTAAAAATATTCGGTGGAACTGGGAGATCGTTATCTTCATCTGAAAACAGGGAAGACAAAATTATGCCAAAAAATCATATCATATCATAAAAAATCCATATCTTCCAGAAAATGTAGAAAAACAGTCTCATGTTAAGAAAAATCTGCAAAAAGGTCAATTGGAACCGGGAGATCGCCATCTTCAACTAAAAAACAAGAGAAGACAACCGTAGTCTATAAAAATCATATAATTTATAAGAATGTAGAAACTAGCACCAGGCTTATAAAAATCCGTAAAAATGTCCGTTGGAACAGGGAGAATGCCATCTTCAGCTGAAAAATAAGAGAAGACAAAATTCGGCCAAAAACCATATTATTTAATAAAAAGATATATATCTACCAGAAAATTTCGAAAATAGTCACGAGGTTAGAATTATACACAACTATCCGTTAGAAACGGAAGATCGCTATCTTCAACTGAAAAAAAATAAAAGAAGACAAATTAGGCTAAAATCTTATTATTTAATAAGAAGATCCACAACTTCTCGAAAATGTTGAAAAATAGCCCGGACTCAAAAATCCACAAAAATATCTCTTGGAACCGAGAGATCGCCATCTTCAACTGAAAAATAAGAAATGACAAAAGTAGGTTATAACCATCATATCAGTTAATATAAAGATTCATATTATACAAAAATATATAAAATATCCCGTAGCTCAAAATAAATCCGCACAAATGTCCATTGGAACCGGGAGATTGCCATCTTCAAAGTAAAAATATTATCATTTCATAAAAGATACATATCTTCCAGAAAATGTAGAAAAATAGGCTGAAGTTAAGAAAAATCTGTAAAAATATCTATTGGAACCGGAGATCGCCATCTTCAACTTAAAACACAAGAGAAGATGAACGTAGGCTATAAAAATCATATTATTCAATAAAACGTTCTATACCTTCCATAAAACGTACAAAATAGCACCGAGCACCAAAAATACGCAAAAAAAATGTCAGTTGGAATCGTGAGATCGTCATCTTCAACTTAAAAATAAGAGAAGACAAAATTCGGCTATTAAAATCATATCATTTAAAAAAATACATAACTTTTCGAAAATGTAGAAACTAGCCCTGAGTCAGAAAAATCCGCAAAGATGTTCGTTGGAACCGGGTGATCGCCATCTTCAACTAGACATATAAGAGAAGAAAAAATTAGTTCAAAAATTCACATCATTTAATAAAAGATTTATAACTTCTCGAAAATGTAGAAACATAGCCCCGAGCTCAAAACAATCGGCAAACATGTCAGTTGGAACCGGGGGATTGCCATAAACAATCGGCAAACATGTCAGTTGGAACCGGGGGATTGCCATTCAACTAAATAATAAGAGAAGACAAAATTAGGTCATATAAATCATATTATTTAATATAAAGAATCATATCATACAAAAAATGTAGAAAATAGGTCAGAGCCTAGGAAAATCTGAAAAAATGTCAGTTAGAACCAGGAGATCGTCATCTTCAACTGAAAAATTAAAGAAGACAAAATTAGGCCAAAAAATCATATCATTTAATAAAAAGATATATATCTCATAAAATGTAGAAAATAGCACCGAGATCAAAAAATCAACACAAACGTCAGTTGGAACTGGGAGATTGCATTATTCAACTGAAAAAAGAGAAGACAAAATTAGGACAACAAATCATATCGTTTAATAAAAAGATTCGTATCTTCAAGAATATGTAGAAAAAAGCCCAAAGCTAAGAAAAATCCGCAAAAATGTCCATTGGAACCTGGGGCTCGCCATCTTCAACTGAAAAATCTGAGAAGACAAACTTAATGTATAAAAATTATGTCATTTAATAAAGAGATCCATATCATTAATCAAATGTAGACAATAGCCTGGAGTTCAGAAAAATCTGCAAAAATGTCTTTTGGAACTGGAAGATCACTATCTTCAACTGAAAAATAAGAGAATGCAAAATTATGCAAAAAATCATATCATTTAATAAATAGATCCAAGTCTTTCAAAAAATGTAGAAAATAGTCTCGCGGTCAGAAAAATCCGCCAAAATGTCCGTTGGAATCGAGAGATCGCCATTTTCATCTGAAAAATAAGAGAAGCCTAACTTAGTATACGAAAATCATATCGTTTAATAAAAATATCCAAAAAATGTCTATTGGAACCTGGAGATCGCCATCTTCAACTGAAAAATAAGAAAATACAAACTTACGATATAATAATCATATCATTTAATAAAAAGATACATGTCTCCAATAAAATATAGAATATAGCCCCGAGCTTAGAAAAATTCCTGAATATGTCTGTTTGAATCGGGAGATCACCATTTTCAACTGAAAAATATAAGAAGACAAAATTAGGATATAATAATCATAAGATTTAATATATATTTATATCTTTTAGAAAATATAGTAAATAGCCCAGATTTGAGAAAATGCGCAAAATGTCTGTTGGAACTGAGAGATCGCCATCTTCAACAAAAAATAAGAGAAGACAAACTAAGGCTATAAAATTATCTCATTTAGTATAAAGAACCATGTCTTACAGAAAATGTAGAAAATTACCCGGAGATAAGAAAAAATAGCAAAAAGGTTTGTTAGAACCGGGAGATTTCCATATTTAACAAAAAAATAAGAGAAGACAAAATTAGGCCCAAAAATCATATTATTTAATAAAAAGATATATATCTTCCAGAAAATATAGAAAATAGGCTCGATGTCAGAAAAATCTGCAAAATAGTCCGTTGGAACAAAGAGATCGCCACCTTCAACTAAAAAATAAAAAATACAAACTTAGGCTATAAAAATCATTATTTAATAAAAGATCAATATCCTTAATATTAACTGTATAAAATAGCCCCTAGCAAAAAAACACAAAACTGTCCGTTAGAAATAAGAGATCGCCATCTTCAACTGAAAATAAGAGAAGAAAAACTTAGGCTATAAAAATCATATTATTTAATAAAAAGATTCATATCTTCCATAAAATATAGAAAATATCCCCCAGCTCAGAAAAATCCACAAAAATGTCCGTTGGAACCGGGAGAAAGTCTTCTTCAACAGAAAAATAAGCGAAGATAAAATAAGGCCAAAAAATCATATCAATTAATAAAATGATCCATATCTTTTAGAAAATTTAGAAAATAACCCAGATCTCAGAAAAATCTGCAAAAATTTCAGTTGAAACTGGAAGATCGCCATCTTTAACTGAAAAATAAAAGAAGACAAAATTAGGATATACAAATTATATCATTTACTATAAAGATCTCATGTCTTACAGAAAATGTAGAAAATTGTTCGAAGCTAAGAAAAATTCGTAAAAAGGTCTGTAGGAACCGGGAGATCGCCATATTCAACGAAAAAAATAAGAGACGACAAAATTAGGCCCAAAAATCATATTATTTAATAAAAAGATCCATATCTTCCAAAAATATAGAAAATTGGCTTGAGGTCAGAAAAATCCGCAAAAATGTCCGTTGGAACAGGGAGATCGCCATTGATGTGAAACCAGGGAGGTGGCTCGATTTTCACGGCGTAGGTTATTCAAGGAACTCAGAACAAACTTAAAAAGAAGGAGATAAGCACACACTCCAAACTTGGAGAAAGGAAAAAGGGAGTGATAAGCTCTAAACAAAGATGGTTCACTGACCTGACAAATGCAAATAGCTAACCAACGTTATAGGAACGCAATCTGCTACTTAGACCACTTGCCCAACCACGAACACGAGTTTAACCACTCTACACAGCAACACACTTGGGTTGAAGCACGAATTGGGGGCTTTTGCGAATTTGGATCACCAATCTTAAAAGGAAGATTGAAAAGGCAAGGTTTCACAAGAGCTAAAGAAGATATAAAAACTCTTACAATTTGTGAAGAACATTCAATTCTGAATTGATAATCCGATTGATTCATGCTTGTTACAAAATGATTACATGCTCTATTTATAGGTAGAGCTTGGAAGCTAAAAAGACTCTCTAATTAAGTACAACTAATGGCTTTTGGTAACACATTAGTCACATAATGACCTGGAATAAGTAAAAGACATAAATGTGACCTAGGGAAGATGACAACCTGAAATTATGAGCTCAATGTCATGCACGAAAATTACATTTATAATTCATAAGTTTATGCTTCTTGGTTCTAGCTCTTCCAAAAAAAATCAGATTTAAATGTCGTTTTTGCACTTGACTCTTCAGCTTCCCAATGAATTTAGATTTAAAGGTGGTTGTTGCACTTGACTCTTCAGCTTCCAAATGAATTTAGATTTAAAGGTGGTTGTTGTACTTGACTCTTTAACTTCCCCCATTAATTCAGATTTATTGGATGCAAATGACTCTTGATCTTCACCCATGAATGCATTCAGATTTATGGCCACATAACTCTTGATCTTCCCCCATGAATGCATTTAGATTTATGGCCACATAACTCTTGATCTTCCCACATGAATGCATTTAGAATTATGGCCTTAATTTCTTGGGCTTGGATTAGCAAGACTAAGGCCCTTCGTGGGCAAAACTTTCTTGGGCCAGCAATGCTTCTACTTGTGCTCCAATTGTATTTTGCATTCTTTTTAGCATTCCTCTTGTTATTGGTCCTTCACTTAGAATTAGGTCTTCATTTGGTAAGTTATTGGGCAGGTCACATCATCCATTTTCAACTAAAAAATAAGAGAAGATACACTTAGGCTATAAAAATCATCATTTATTTAAAAGATTCAAATCCTCAATTAACTGTATAAAATAGCACCGAGCTCAGAAAAATCCACAAAATGTCCATTGGAAACAGGAGATCGCCATCTTCAACTGAAAAATAAGAGAAGACAAACTTAGGGTATAAAATCATATCACTAAATAAAAAGATCTGTATTATCCATAAAATATAGAAAATAGCCCTCAGCTCAGAAAAATCCGAAGAAATATCTGTTGGAACCAGGAGATCGCCATATTAAACTGAAAAATAAACAAGACAAACTTGGTCTATAAAAATCATATCAATTAATAAAAAGAGCCATATGTTCCATAAAATGTAGAAAATCGATCGAAGCTCAAAAAATCCACAAAAATGTCTGTTGGAACCGGGGGATCGCCATCTTCAACTGAAAAATAAGAGAAGACAAAATTAGGCCAAAAAATCATATCCCTTTATAAAAAGATTCAAATCTTTCATAAAGTATAGAAAATAACCGAGAGCTCTGAAAAATCCGTAAAAATGTCCGTTGGAACCGGGAGATTGCCATCTTTGGCTGAAAAAAGAGAAGACAAAATTAACCTCCAAAATTGTATCATTTAACAAAAAAAATACATATCTTACTAAATGTAGAAAAATAGTCCGAAGCAAAGAAAAGTCCGCAAAAATGTACGTTGGAACCGGTAGATCGCCATCTTCGCCTGAAAAAAATATTAGAAGACAAAATTAGGCCAAAAAATCATATTATTTATTAAAAAGATCCATATCTTCTAGAAAATGTAGAAAATAGACTAGGTCAAACAAATCCGCTAAAATGTTCGTTGGAACCAGGAGAACAACATTTTAATTGAAACATAAGAGAAGACAAAATTAGGCTAAAAATCATATCATTTAATAAAATGATCCATATCTTCAATAAAATGTAGAAAAATAGCCCCATACTAGAAAAAAATAGTAAAATATCCGTTGGAACCAGTAGATAGCCATATTGAACTGAAAAAATAAGAGAAGACAAACGCTCGACATAAAAATCATATCAATTATTAAAAAGATCCATATCATACATAAAATATAGAAAATAGTACCGCGCTGCGAAAAATCCGTAAAAATGTCTTTTGGAACCGGCAGATCGTCATATTTAGCTGAAAAATAAGTGAAGACAAAAAATTAGGTAAAAAATAAGATTATTTAATAAAAATATGCATTCCTTGCATAAAATTTAGAAAATAGCTCTGAGGTTATAATAATCTGCAAAAATATCTGTTGGAATTGGTAGATCGACATCTTCAACCAAAAAAATAAGAGAAGACAAAATTAGGCCAAAAATCAAATCATTTAAAAATAACATTATCTTCTAGATAGCTCCGAGCCAAATAGAATCTGCAAAAATGTATGTTTGAACTGGGAGATCACCATCTTAAACTGCAAAGTAAGATCAGACAAAATTAGGCTATAAAAATCATATCATTTAAGAAAAAGATATATAACTTTTCGAAAATATAGAAAAATAGTCCTGACCTCAAAAAAATCGATAAAAATGTCAATTGCAACCAGGAGATCGCCATTTTCCATTGAAAAATAAGAGAAGACAAAAATTAGGCTATAAAAATCAAATCATTTAATATAAAGATCCATATCATACAGAAAATGTATAAAATAGCCCGGAGATCAAAAATTTCCGCACAAATATCCGTTGTTACTGAAAGAAATCATATGAATTAATATAAAGATCCATATCTTCAGAAACTATAGAAAATAACCTCGAGCTCAGAAAAATAGGTAAAAAGTTCTGTTGGAACCTGGAGATCGCCACCTTCAATTGAAAAATAAGAGAAGACAAAATTAGGCTATAAAAATCATATCATTTAATATAAAGATCCATATCTTACAGAAAATATAGAAAATAGTCTGGAGCTCAAAAAAATCTGCAAAAATTTTCGTTGGAACCCGGGGATCGCCATCTTCATCTAAAAAATAAGAGAAGACAAAATCAGGCTATAAAATCATATCATTTAATATAAAGATCCATACCTTACAGAAAATGTAGAAAATAGCACATAGCTCAGAAAAATCCACAAAAATATCCGTTGGAATCGGACAATCACTGTCTTCAAAGGAAAAATAAGTGAAGACAAAATTACGCTCCAAAAATCATATCATTTAATATAAAAATCCATATCTTACAAAAAATGTTGAAAATAGCCTGAAGCTCAAAAAAATCCGCACAAATGTTTGTTGGAAATGGGAGATCACAATCTTCAACTGAAAAAAGTGAAGAGATAAATTAGGTCAAAAATCATTTTATTTAATGAAAAGATTCATATCTTTCAGAAAATGTAGAAAAATAGCCCCAAGTCAAGGAAAGTCGGCAAAAATGTCTGTTGTAACTTGTAGCTCGTCATCTTCAACTAAAAAAATAAGAGAAGACAAACGTAGGATATAATAATAATATCATTTTAAAAAGATCAATATCTTCCATCAATTAAAGAAAATTGTACCGAGCCCAGGAAAATCTGCAAAAATATCCGTTGGAACCGAGAGATCGCCATCTTCAACTAAAAAATAAGAGAAGACAAGATAAGGCTAAAAATCATATCATTTAACCAATAGATCCATATCTTTCAGAAAATTTAGAAAATAGATACGATGTCAAAATACTCCTTAAAAATGTCTGTTGGAACCTGGACATCCCCACTTCAACTGAAAAATAAGAAAAGACAAAATTAGGTAAAAAAATCATATCATTTAATAAAAACATACATAATTTCATGAAAATGTAGAAAAATTGTCCGGAGCTCAGAAAAATCCAAAAAATGTATGTGGAAAGCGGGAGATCGCCATCTTCAACTGAAAAATAATGGAAGACAAAATTAGGCTACAAAAACCATATCATTTAATAAAAAGAGCCATATCATTCATAAAATGTAGAAAATAGCACCGAGCTCAGAAAAATCCGCAAAAATGTCTATTGGAACCGAGAGATCGTCATTGTTAACTGAAAAATAAGAGAAGATAAAATCAGGCTATAAAATCATATCATTTAATCTAACTATGCACATCTTACAGAAAATGTAGAAAATAGCCCGAAGCTCAGAAAAATCTGCAAAAATATCCGTTGGACCCGAGAGATCGACATCTTCGTGAGAAAACAAAATTTGGTCAAAAGAACATATTATTTAATAAAAAGATACATATCTTCTAGAAAATATAGAAAATAGCATCTAGGTAAAAAAACTGGAGAAATCTCCGTTGGAACCGGGAGAATGCCATCTTCAACTAAAAATAAGACAAGACAACATTAGGCCAGAAAATCATATCATTTAATAAAATGATCCATATCTTCAATAAAATAACGAAAAATAGCCCCAAGCTAACAAAAATTAGTAAAAATATCCGCTGGAACCAGTAGATTGCAATATTCAATTGAAAAAAATAAGAGGAAAAAATGTAGAATATAAAAATCATATGATTTAATAAAAAATCTATACCTTCCTCAAAATGTATAAAAATAGCATCAAGCTTCGAAAAATCCGTAAAAATTCTATTGGAACCGGAAGATCGCCTTTTTCAAATGAAAAGTAAGAGTAGACAAAATTAGGCCAAAATGTTATCATGTGATAAAAATATCCATATCTTCCAGAAAATTTAGAAAATAGCCCGATGTGAGAATAATCAGCAAAAATGTCTGTATGAACCGGGAGATCGCCGTCTTCAACTTAAAAATAGGAGAAAACAAATTTAGCCAAAAAATCATATCATTTAATAAAAAGATCCATAACTTCTTGAAAATGTCGAAAAATAGACCTAGCTCAGAAAAACCAATAAAAATATCCATTGGAACCAGGAGATCGCTATCTTCAACTGAAAAAAGAGAAGACATAATTAGGCTAAAAATCATATCATTTAATAAAATGATCCATATCTTCAATAAAATATAGAAAATAGCCTCGAGCACAGAAAAGTCCCCAAAATGTCCATTGGAACAATGAGATCTCCATCTTCAACTTAAAAAATTAAGAGAAGATAAAATTAGGCCAAAAATGATATCATTTAATAAAAAAATCCATATCTTCCAAAAAAATACAGAAAATAGCCACGAGCACATAAAAATCCGCAAAAATTTCTATTGGAACAGAGAGATCGATATCTTCAACTAAAAAAGTAAGAGAATACAAAATCATGCAAAAAATCATATCATTTAATAAAAAGATCCATATCTTTCAGAAAATACAGAAAATAACTCTGACCTAATTAATCTGGAAAAATATTTGTTTGAACCAGGAGATCACCATCTTCAACTGAAAAATAGGAGGAGACAAAATTAGGCTATAAAACATATGTTTTAATTTAAAGATACATATCTTACAGAAAATTTAGAAAATATCCAGGAGCTTAGAAAAAACTGCAAAAATGGCAGTTGGAAACAGGAGATCGCCATCTTAATCTAAAAAATAAGAGAAAACAAAATTACGCTTAAAATCAAATTATATAATAAAAAGATCCATATCTTCCAAAAAATGTAGAAAATAGCCTCTAGGTCACAAAAATCCGCAAAAATATCCGTTGGAACCGGGAGAACAACATCTGCATCTAAAAAAATAAGAGAATACAAAATTAGGCAAAAATATCATATCATTTAATAAAATGATTCAGATTTTCCACAAATGTAGAAAAAAGTCATGAGCTCAGAAAAATCCACAAAAATATCAGTTGGAACCGGGAGATCACCATCTTCATTTGAAAAATATGAGAAGACAACATTAGGCCAAAAGTCATATTATTTACTAAAAAGATCCATAATTCCAGAAAATGTAGAAAATAGACTCTAGATCAAAAAAATCCGAAAAAATGTCTGTTGGAACCGGGATAACACCATCTTAAATTAAAAAAATTAAGAGAAGACAAAATTAGGCCAAAAAATCATATCATTTAATAAAATGCTTAATTTCAGAAAACTACCTCATACTTTCGCTGAATTCCAAAAAAATACATCTTATTTTAATATACTTGCAAAACCACCTCATACTTTTTAGGTATAGATAAGCTCCCTTTATCCATCTCCGCCCATCCCCATTACACCCATCGCCGCCCTCCCCCACCGCCACCATTCGCCCTACATCCATCGATGCACAACCCCCTTCCACCCACCGCCGCCCATCCCCCTTCCACCCACTGCCACCCTCCTCCCCTCCCCATCCTCCTCCCCCTCCCCCTCCCTCTAACATAGCGCCCCCACTCCCTGCCCCCTTCCCCCACCACCGCACTCGTCCACCACTTTCCCCCCACCGTCGCCCTCCTCCCTCTTCCACCATCCTACATATATCACACTATGAGGTAGTTCTACGAAATTAAACCAAAATATGAGGGTGTTCTACGAAATTAAACAAAGAATGAGGTAGTTCTACGAAACCAAAGTATGAGAGAGTTTATCGAAACCTGAAAAGTATGAGGTAGTTTTGCGTTTATATCAAAATAAGAGGTATTTTTTTGGAATTCGACGAAAGTATAAGGTAGTTTTCCGAAATTAAGCCTTAATAAAAAGATCTATATCTTCCAGAAAATTTAGAAAATAGCCCGAAACTAGGAAAATTAGTAAAAATGTCTATTGGAACCGATAGATAGCCATATTCAACAGAAAAAATAATAGAAGATAAAGTAGGATATAAAAATCATATCATTAAATAAAAAGATCTATATCTTACATAAAATGTAGAAAATAGCACCGAGCTGTAAAAAATCGGCAAAAATGTCCGTTGGAACCGGCAGATTGCCATCTTCAACTGAAAAATAAGTGAAGACAAAATTAGGCCAAAAATCATTTCATTTAATAAAAAGATGCATATCTTTTAGAAAATTTAGAAAATATCCCCGAGGTCAAAATAATCTGCCAAAATGTCTGTTGGAATCCGGCAAATCGCTATCTTCAACTGAAAAAAATAAGAGAAGACAAAATTTGGTCGAAATAATATTATTTAATAAAATGATGCAGATCTTTCAGAAAATTCAGAAAATAGTCTTGATGTCAGAATGATATACAAAAATGTCCTCTGGAACTGGACGATCACCATTTTCTACAGAAAAATAATGGAAGAAAAAATTAGGCCAAAAGTCATATCATTTAATAAAAGATCCTTAACTTTTAGAAAATGTAGAAAAATAGTCTCGAGCTCAGAAAAATCCGCAAAAATGTCCATTGGAACTGGGAGATCTCCAACTTCAACTAAAAAATTAGAGGAGACAAAATTAGGCTAACAATCATTATTTAATAAAAAGATCCATATCTTCAATAAAATGTAGAAAATAGCTCCGAGCACAGAAAAATCCGCAAAAATGTCTGTTGCAAAAGGGAGATTGCCATCTTCAACTGAAAAATAAGAAAAGAAAAAATTAGGCCAAAATGATATCATTTAATAAAAAGAGTCATATCTTGCAGAAAATGAAGAAAATAGCACGAGTTGAGAAAAATCGACAAAATGTCTGTTGGAACATAGAGATAGCAATATTCAACAGAAAAATAAGAGAAGACAAAATTATGCCAAAAATCATATCATTTAATAAACGATCCGTATTTCTAGAAAATACAGAAAATAGCTCCGAGCTAAGTAAAATACGCAAAAATGTCAGTTTGAACTGGGAGATCATCATTTTAAACTGCAAAATAAGAGAAGACAAACATTAGGCTATACAAATCATATCAATTAATGTAATGATTCATATCTTACAAAAATGAAGAAATTTGTCAGGAGCTCAGGAAAAACCGCAAAAATGTCCTTTGGAACAGGTAGATCACCATTTTCAATTGAAAAAAAATAAGAGAAGACAAAAATAGGCCAAAAATCATAGCGTTTAATAAAAAGATATACAACTTCCAGAAAATGTAGAAACTCAGAAAAATCCGCACAAATGTCTGTTGGAACCGGGAGATGGCCATTTTCAACTGGAAAATAAAAGAAGACAAAGTTAGCCAAAAAATCCATAATCTTCAATAAAATGTTGAAAATAGCTTCGAGCATAGGAAAATCCGCAAAAATGTTCGTTGGTACAGGAAGACCGCCATCCTTAACTGAAAAAAATAAGAGAAGACAAAATAAGGCCAAAATGATATCATTTAATTAAAAGATCGATATCTTCCAGAAAATACAGAAAATAGACCAGAGTCCAGAAAAATAGCTTGGAACATAAAAAAATCCGCAAAATGTCCGTTGGAGCCGGGAGATCGCCATTTTCAACCAAAAATAAGAGAAGACGAAATTTGGCCTTAAAAATTATATCATTTAAAATAAAGATCCATATTTTCTAAAAAATGTCGTAAAAAGCTCGTACCTTGGAAATATACGCAAAAATATCCGTTGGAACCAGAAGATCGCCATCTACAATATGAAAATAGGAGAAGACAAAAGTAAGCCAAAAATCATATCATTTAATAAAACGATCCATTTCTTCCAGAAAATATGGAAACTAGCCTAGAGCTAAGAAAATCGGCAAAAATGTATGTTGAAATCAGGAGATCGCCATTTTAACTGAAAATTTAGAGAAGACAAAATTAGGCCCAAAAAATCATATCATTTAATAAAAATATCTGTCTGTCAGAAAACGCAGAAAATAACCACGAGCTCAAAAAAATCCACAATGACCGTTGGAACTGGGAGATCGACATCGTCAACTTAAAACATGAGAAATGGTAAAATTAGGCTATAAAAATCATATCATTTAATATAAATATCCATATCTTTCAGAAAATTTAGAAAATGGACAGAAGTTCAGGAAAACCATCAAAAATGTCTGTTGGATTAAATGATATGAAACCAGGAGATCGCAATCTTCAACTGGAAAATAAGAGAAGACAAAATTAGGATAAAAAATAAAACCTTTTAATCAAAAGATCCATATCTTCCAGAAAAGATAGAAAACAGACCCGAGCTAAAATTATTCGCAAAAACCAGGAGATCGCGATCTTCAACTGAAAAATAATAGAAGATAAACTTATGCTATAAAAATAATATCATTTAATGAAAAGATCCATTTCTTTCTTAAATGTAGAAAATAGCTCCGAGCTCAAAAAAAGCTGCAAAAATTTCTGTTGGAATCGGGGAATCACTAACTTCAACTGAAAAATAAGAGAAGACAAAATTATGCCAAAAATCCTATTGTTTAATAAAAATATTCGTGTCTTTAAGAAAATGTAGAAAATAGTCTCGCGGTCAGAAAAATCTGCAAAAATGTCCGTTGGAACCGATAGATCACCATTTTCAACTGAAAAATAAGAGAAGATAAACCTAGTCTATGAAAATCATTTAATTTAATAGAAAGATACATAAAATGTCTGTTGAGATCATCATCTTCAACTGAAAAATAAAAGAAGACAACCTTACGCTATAATAATCATATCATTTCATAAAAAGATCCATGTCCCCAATAAAATGTAGAAAATAGCACCGAACTCAGAAAAATACCTGAAAGTATCTGTTGGAACCAGGAGATCTCCATCTTCAAATAAAAAAAGAAAACAAGACAAAATTAGGCTATAAATATCATAAAATGTAATATAAAGATTCATATCTTACAAAAAATGTAGAAAATAGCACAGATCTCAGAAAAATCCCACAAAAATATCCATTGAAACTGGGAGATCGCCATATTCAACGGAAATAAGAGAAGACAAAATCATGCCAAAATCCTATCATTTAATAAAAGATACATTTTTTCGAGAAAATGTAGAAAAATAGCCCCGAGCTCAGAAAAAGCCGTAAAAATGTCCATTGGAATCAAAAGATCGCCATCTTCAACTGAAAAATAAGAGAAGATAAAATTAAACAACAAAAAGCATATCATTTGATAAAAATATCCCAATATTCAATAAAATGAAGAAAATAACACTGAGCTCAGAAAATTCCGTAAAAATTTCCATTGTAACCAGGAGATCGCCATCTTTAAAAGAACAAAATTAGGCTATAAAATCCAATCATTTAATATAAACATACTTCTCTTACAGAAAATATAGAAAATAACCCATAGATCAGAAAAATCCACAAAAATATCCGTTGGAACCGGGAGATCGCCATCATCATCTAAAAAATAGAAGAAGACAAAATTAGGCTAAAAAATCATACCATTTAATTAAAAAAGAAACCTATCTTCCAGAAAATGTAGAAAATAGCTCCGAGGTCAAAAAATCCCAAAAGTAGCCTTTGGAACCAGGAGATCGCCATCTTCAACTGAAAAATAAGGGAAGACTACCTTAGGCTATGAAAATCATATCATTTAATATAAAGATTCATATCATATATGTAATGTTAAAAATAGCCCGGAGATCAGAAATATCCGTTAAAATGTCTGTTAGAACAGGGAGATCGCCATCTTTAACAAAAAAATAAATGAAGATAAAATTAGGTCAAAATCATATCTTCCAGATAATGTAGAAAAATAGCCCTGAGTTCAGAAAAAAATAAAAAATATCCGTTGGAATCGGGAGATCGCCATCTACAACTGAAAAAAGAGAATATATAATTAGGTAAAAAAATCTTATCATTTAATAAAAGATATGTATCTCCCCGAAAATTTAGAAAAATAGACCCAAGCTCAGAAAAATTGGTAAAAATGTCCATTGGAATCGGGAGATTACCATCTTAACTGAAAAATAAGAGAAGATAAAATTAGCTTATAAAAAATCATATCATTCAATATAAAGATTCATATCTTACAGAAAATATAGAAAATAGCTCATAGCTCAAACAAATCTGTAAAAATGTCTGTTGTAAATCAGAGTTGCCATCTTCAATGAAAAAAATAGGAGGAGACAAAATTAGGCCATAAAAATCATATCATTTAATATAAAGATTCATACCTTATAGAAAATGTAGAAAATAGCCAGAAGTTTAGAAAAATCTGCAAAAAAGTTCTGTTGGAACCGGGAAATCGAAAATTTTAAACTAAAAAAATTAGAGAAAACAAAATTAAGCGATAAAAATCAAATCATTTAATAAAAGGCACATTTCTTCAAGAAACTGTAGAAAATTGTCTCGAGATCAGAAAAATCTGTAAACATATCCGTTGGAACCGGGAGCTCGCCATCTTCAACAAAAAAAAGAGAAGATAGAATAAGGCCAAAACATCATATCATTTAATAAGATGATCCATATCCTAACAATGTAGAAAATAGTCATATTTAAGAAAAATCCGCAAATATTTCTATTGGAACCGGAAGATCGCCATCTTCAATTGAAAATTAAGAGAAGACAAATTAGGCTATAAAATTATATCATTTAATATAAATATCGATGTCTTACAGAAAATGTGAAAAATTGCCCGGAGCTATGAAAAATTCACAAAAAGGTCCGTTAGAACCAGGAGATCGACATATTCAATGAAAAAAATAAGAGAAGAAAAAATTAGGACCAAAAATCATATTATTTAATAAAAAGATCCATATCTTCAAGAAAATATTGAAAATAGGCTTGAGTTCAGAAAAATCCGCAAAAATGTCCGTTGGAACCAAGAGGTCGGCATCTTCAACTAAAACAATAAGAGAATACAAACTGTTTACGAGTGTTTTCTCACCACAAAATCGTTGACCGACGACTTGACGGTCAACATGGTCAAGGGGTCGTTTGGGATCCCTTGGTTCTTCCGAACGTGCGTGTCCTTGGCGGTGATTGGGCGGAGCCCCTCTTCGACACGGGAAACGGGTCGCTTGAAGGGATGAGGGCCTCAGTCGGCGGGTGCGGAGGGGTAGCCTCGGCACCTAGGTGAACGCTCAGCCTCGGCTAATCAAGTTCTGAGGGGTAGCCTCGGCCCCCTGATTATCACTCGGTCTCAGTCAACGCTCGCTAGTGGCAAGCGGGCTCGTTCCGCGCTGAGGGGTAGCCTTTGTGCCTCGGTTTCGCTTCTTCCTGGATAGATGAAGAAACTCGTCAGGGGGGTTGGACCTTGGTTCTAGCCAAGTCCCCTCCAATGCCTAAGTCAGAACGGATCTGAGTAATGCTCGGAGGGATCATTACGGCTCTAAAAGAGGCCAACACACGTATCCTCGGACTGAGCTGTGGGAGTGCAAATAATAGGAAAGAAAGGTCGGTTAATGGAATACCTCCACTGTCGATATCGAGGATTCGATCCTCCTCTCAGTTGCCTCTGTAGTCCCTTTATAGGGTTTGGCCCACGATTGCCCCCAATCCACTTCCCCTAACTGCTCCCCACTCACGCCCCCTGTGATCCGCCTCCATAGAGGTTCCTGCATGCGTCGTGGGGGAATCGATTAGTGGGCTCCTTAATGGTCATTAAGGTGCCAGCTTTTAGGGGAACGGTTATCTCTTGCGAGCACGAGCTAATCATGCATATGCCGGGTAGCGGTCGGTCTGACTCTGAGTCCTTTCGTTGGCCTCGTCGCTTGGGCCAACCCCATTCATGGGCCTCCCGCCCTTGGTTTGGGCTCGGGCCTCTTGCTCTTGGGCTTCTCCAAAATAGTCGTATCAATTGTCCCCATCGTCCGAGCCGTTTGGATTCTACCGGTTTGATTTGGACGATGTGACTCTTATGAATTTTGACAGGCGCGTCAGTCGAGGCCAATCCATTAAATGGAGGCCATCATAATGTGTCCTGTTTGAACTTCTCTTAGTGCGGGATTCGAAGCGCAGTCGGCCTTCAGATGCTACCATGTTCTCCTCTTCAGACGGTCTTGATTTTGAGATTGCCCTCCATATAAGGTTGTCGACCTTCCGAGTTTCGATTCTTTCGTGCCTTTCTTCCTGATTCTGGTCTTGCAAGCTCCTTCGAACCCTCCTTCGTCTTTTCTTCCTTCAGATTCCTTCCAAGGTAACTTTCTTCCTTTGCCCCATTCAATTCGTCTCATGGCTGCGCTTAGAATAGGAGGTTCTGCATCAGGGTCAGGGGACCCTCCAGCACCCGAGTCCGACGACCCCCTGTCTTCGAGGCCAGGCGTCCCCTCGGTGACACGCCCCATTCAAGACAAGGGGAAGGGTTTGCTCTTTGTGGATCCTATCGACGATGATGTGGCTCGGGCTGCTGAGAGGTTCGACGTTCCCCCAGTGATCCTCGGGTCGTTGTCCATGTTCCCCTTCTCGAAGGTTAAGGAGATCCGGGAGAAGTATCTGTGCCACCTGTACGACGTCCGAATCCCTTTTAGCGACGAACGGATTTTCTTTCCGTGGATCAGGGAGGTCGGTGTCTACGTCGAGATGTTTCGCCTGGGACTCCGCTTCCCCCTTCGTCCTTTCATCAACCAGTCATGGAGTTCTTGATGGTGGTCCTGTGCCAGCTGACCCCGTACTCCATCATGGTGTTGTTAGGTTCATCATGATCTGTTGCGTCCATGGCTTGGAGCCATCCCTTCCCCTTCACTTCCATTATTTCCGGGTCCAGACGGTCGGTCGAGGGTCGTGGCAGCACCTCCGGGCCCAAGCGGGTAGGGAGTGCTTGCTCGGTTTGCCCCGCTGGGTGGGAGACTGGAGCTCGAGCTTTGTTTTCGTTGTTTTCCCTAGGGACACCAAGATCCTGACTGGTTGGGAAGGGCTATATCAGTATGACTTGACGTTAACCCTCTCTGAGGCCGATCAGGCCGCCGTCCAGCTTTTGTCTTCTATGCCCTTAAAGGAGATGGCGGGCCGAGAATTCAGTCGCAATGTGTATGAGCTCATCCGCCGGGGATCGAGTAGAAGCCGAGGGAACCCTTTGGGCCAGGCGCCCCGTCGTATGGTGGAGGAGGAGGTGTGTCAGGCTGAGCCAGCGGTGAGAAGGCTGGAGCCCACGGTCACGGCCACACCGCTCTCCCTGGTCATGATGGATCCCCCCGTAGTGGAGGTCACGGCCGTCGAACCTCCCCACTCCATATATACCGAGGGAGGCAACAGGGGCGCCAGCCTGGCGCCATGCGTGCCCATGGGCGATCGCGGCATGGGGCAGAAGCGTTCTCCTCCGAAGTCCGTGGGACCTAGCAAGAAGAAGAGGAAGAAGGAAACCGGGGATGTCCACCCTTCAGTGGCTCCCGCGACATCGGTTGCCTTGGGTGAAACCCTCCTGCTGGCCCTGGTGGCCACCCCCTGACTCGGTTGAGACGTCCTTAGCGGGGGATGGTGACGCACTGGTGAACCTCCTGGCGGGCCCCGAGGTTACGCTCGGGGACTTGGTTTTTGTCGACCGAGCTGCGGCCACCCAGTTGGCACAGAGCTCCGTCCTTCCGAGGGACCGCTCTCTCCTGGAGAGGGCCCCCTCCAACTGACTGACGGACTCTTAAGTTTGGCAACTTCAACAGGTTAGTCGCTCTGCTGCTTTCAAACAAGCCTTTCGATTCCTCTAGCTCAACTTTTTCGTCTTGCAGGCCACTGTGATGGCCGTTGAGGCACAGCACCGGGCGGCCCAGGCATCCAACCTCGAGGAGTCTCTGGCACTGGAGTGCTTGAAGTCTGGAGCGGTCGAGGTGGCAGCCGAGGAAGCCCGCATGGAAGCTCGGCACCTGCGGCGTCGGGTCGACGAGCTCGTCGCCGAGGTGCTGGACCTGCAGGGGGCGCTGGCCGATCTCGACAATCAGCCCTGAAGGTAGAAGAAGCGTTCCATCGAGAGAGGGGCAACATCTGGAATGAGCTAGGGGCCCTACATGAGGTGCAGGCTGCGCACCCTGCCCGGCTCTCGAGGAAGTGAAGAGAGGGTAAGAGGAGGTCTTGAGGCCGCGGATTGTGGAGGCCCTCAGGGACGCCTTCGGTACCTACGAGCACCTCTTGGCCCCCAGGATTGTGGAGGTTTTCCATACTCTTTCTAGAGGTTCGAGGAGCGCGTCCGACTATCTCATCTCCGACCTCTGCCAGGTCCTGACGACCCTCCACGCTCCGAGCAAGGCAAGGTGTCGGAGGATGCCTCCTCCTGAGCCTCGGGAACCTAGGCGGCATTTCTACCTTGTTGCTCCCGTCCCCCTCCCTTGTCTTGTAATATAAACAATTTTTGGGGTGTAATGTGTAAAGCCTTTTTGTTGGTTCATGTATCTTTCGTCATTTTCCTTGTTGTATGGGCATTCTACTGGCAGAGCTGCTTCGTAGACGAGGGATGCCCTTGGTCTTTTTGAGCTGCTGTTGCTTTCAACCCGATTGGGGAGGTGATCCACTGATATCCCTTCATTATTCATTGTGAGTGAGAAGGATCCTCGGGATTTTGTGTCAATTAGCCCGATAGATTAGGCCCTTGGAGGTGTTCTCGGCCGACCTGCTATGGCTTTCCCCTCGTTTGTGTCCTTAGGCCAGTCGGGTGACCGCCTTGTGAACCGTGGGCTTGCCATCAGTCTTATAGTCAGTCGGGGGATCAGCCTGCCGTGGGGAATTGCCCTAGCCACTTGGCAATCGGATCGTCCGAGCTGCTGGGGGTGTTATCCCTAGGCTTACACCCAACCGATGTTCCGCCCCGCTGGGGGAGTTGCCTCCAGCTTTATAGCCAACCATGTTGATTTGTCCGCTAGGGGAGTTACCCCCAGCCTTACAGGTGTTCGGGTTGACTGGTCAGCGGGGAAGCTACTCCTCGGCTTATGACCATCCGATTGTCCCGTCTGCTGTGGGGTTGCCCCAGCCTTACGGACAGGCGCGGTGATCGGCCTACTGGAGGAGTTGCCCACAGCCTTATGATCAATCGGGTCGGCTAGTCAGCGGGGGGAGCTACCCCTTGGCTTATGACCAACCAATTGTCCCGCCTGCTGGGGGAGTTGCACCCAGCCTTACGGACGTGCTCGGTGATCGACCTGTTGGGGGAGTTGCCCCAGCCTTACAGTCGATCGGGTCGGCTGGTCAGTGGGGGGAGCTACCCCTCGGCTTATGACTAATCGATTTTTCCGTCTGCTGGGGGAGTTTCCCCCAGCCTTACGGACGGGCTTGGTGATCGGCCTGCTGGGGGAGTTGCCCTCAGCTTTACGGTCGATCGGGTCGGCTGGTCAGTGGGGAGAGCTACCCCTCGGCTTATGACCAACCGGTTGTCCCGCCTGCTGGGGGAGTTGTCCCCAGCCTTACGGACAGGCTCAGTGATCAGCCTACTGGGGGAGTTGCCCCAGCCTTACGGTCGATCGTGTCGTTATTCTCTCCGGGGGTGATTTCCAGATTGCTATGCAATCGATTGCCCAGCCAAATAAAGTGAGAGAAACAGAGCTGTACTAACACGGTTCTCTTTCCATTCCTTGAACCTGGGTGTACATTTGGAAGAAAACAAAAAATGGAGGAGGCGAGGGCAAGCTAGCCTTGCCCAGGTGAGGCGGCGGCTGATCGTCCCGTCCGCTCACTCGATGATGCGCATGGCCGCCTGGACCACATTCAGCTTCTTCCCCTTGTCCAATTGCTTGGATGTCCCTTCCCCGGGGGCGGGGGCGGGGGCTAAGTCATCGGCGAAGTTCTTCAAGTGGCCCCAGCTGACCAGCTTCTCTGTATCCTTCTTTAGATGCCAACAGTTGTCGGTGTCGTGGCCATTGTCCTTGTGATACTTGAAATATTTCTCCTCGTCCCTTCCGTCTCTCTTCATCCTTGGAGGCGGCCTGCCATGCGCCCCTCCTTTTGGGCGTGCACGAGGATGACGTCTGGGGCGGTGTTCAGCTTGGAGGGTCGTGGCTCCTCCCTGCGCTGCTTTTCTTTGGCCACCTTCTCCTGTCGATGCTCATCAGGGCTGCGGTGCTCACTCTCGCCGTGTTTGGATCCCTGCCTGGCCGCCGTTGGGTGAATTCCGTCATACACCGCCAGCGCCTATTCTGTCAGCATGTAGCGTTCCGCCCCGACTATGACACCGGCGAGGTCTTTCAGAGGATCATTGTGCAGTGATTTTTTCAGGCCCCTATGTTGGAGCCCTTTCTTCGGGGCCGTCTTGACGACCAGCTCGGGACAGCTCTCCACGTTCAGTCGCTCCACATTGAAGCGGCGCATGTAGTGCCTCAGGGTTTCTCCGAGACCCTGCACCACATTGAACAGGAGTTCTGAGTCCGGTTTTACCTGACGCCTGGCCATGAATTATTTGCAGAACTACTAGGAGAGGTCCTCGAAGCTGTCAATGGAAAAGTTGGGGACACTATGGTACCAACTCCGGGGCGCTCTCCGGAGGGGGGAATAAAATCCTCTGCAGAGTAGGCCCCTTGGAACGCCATGACCCCCTTATAGTCCATCAAGTGGTCTTCTAGATCGCCCGTGACGTCATACTTCTCCAATGTCGGTACCTTGAATCAGAGGGTACCCGTGCCTCAGTTATCCTTCGGGTTAACGGACAATGGTCACCTCTGGCACCCTCGGGCATCCTCCCGTGCTCACACAGTGGTTACCCGATCGTGGTGAGCGAGCAGGGTCACACCGGGGCTCGCCCGAGTCCCTGCCGAGCTAGGGGCATGAGTTGATCGACGGGCATTTCTCTTCTCTCTCCGGTATTCTCGTTTATCCAACCTTACTCGTCGGGGACTTCGCTCCGACGAGGTCGGTCCCCCGAGGCTCGGTGATCAGTCTGTTGCCGATTTGTCGAGCCTGGTCGTCGAGATGAGGCGGTAACCGATTCGCCCTCAGCTTGCTCGAGGCATATCCCATCTCCCTCGCGAGGCGAGGTGTGAGTGGGGGATTGCATCGAGACGAAGCCCGGCATGGTGAATCGCCGTTTTGGTTTGATTGCTCCATCCCCGTGGTCGGTGACCACAGCGGACCGTATAGGCTGGATGTCCCCTCCCCGCTGGTGGGCCCTTACCGTCCCATCTCGCTGGATGGACGGGTTGCCGATGAGCTGTTAAATCGTGGAGACCAACGTCTGGAGGTTGGCATTAGTTTCCTGGGCGAAGAGACGGAGCTGCTCTTGGGTTACCAATCGGGAGTCGCATGTCGCCTCGGTGGTATGGCTGTACTGGATCTCGGGAGGTATGTAATCACCCTCCTCATGGACTGGTTCCATTCCGGTGGTTTGACGTGGGCTTTGTTCGGTTCCCGCAGACGTCGCCAATGTTTACGGGTGTTTTCTCACCACAGAATTGTTGACCGACGACTTGACATTCAACGTGGTCAAGGGGTCGGTTGGGATCCCTTGGTTCTTCCAAATGTGTGTGTCCTTGGCGGTGATTGTGCATAGCCCCTCTTCGGCACGGTAAACGGGTCGCTTGAAGGGATGAGGTCCTCGGTCGGTGGGGTGCGAAGGGGTAGCCTCGGCACCTAGGTGAATGCTCGGCCTCGGCCAATTAAGTGCCGAGGGGTAGCCTCGGTGCCCTGATTATCACTCGGTCTCAGTCAGCTCTCGCTAGTGGCAAGCGGGCTCGTTCTGCACTGAGGGGTAGCCTCGACGCCTCGGTTCTGCTTCTTCCTGGACAGACGAAGAAACTCGTCAGGGGGGCCGGACCTTGGTTTCGGCCAAGTCCCCTCTGATGCCTAAGTCAGAACAGATCTGAGTAATGCTCGGCGGGATCGGCACGGCTCGAAAAGAGGCCATCACACGTATCCTCAGATCGAGCTGTTGGAGGGGAGATAATGTGAAAGCAAGGTCGATTAATGGAGTACCTCCGTTGTCGATATCGGGGATTTGATCCTCATCTCCGTTGCCTCTATAGTCCCTTTATAGGGTTTGGCCCACGATTGCCCCCAATCCACGTCCCCTGACTGCTCCCAACTCATGCCCCGCGATCCGCCTCCATAGAGGCGCCTGTGTGCATCGTGGGGGAGTCGATTAGTGGGCTCCTTAATGGTCATTAAGGCTCCATGCTTTTAGGGGAACAGTTATCTCCTGCGAGCACGGGCTAATCGTGCATATGCCGGGTAGCGATCGGTCTGACTCTGAGTCCTTTCGTGGGCCTCGTCGATTGGGCCAATCCCATTCGTGGGCCTCCCGCCCTTGGTTTGGGCTTGGGCCTCTTGCTCTTGGGCTTCTCCAAAATAGTCATATCTCAAACTTAACTTATAAAAATACTCATTTAATAAAAAGATTCATTTCCTAAATTAAATACATCAAAATGGCACCGAGCTTAGAAAAATTCTCAAAAATGTCAATAGGAAACTGGAGATCACCATCTTCAACTGAAAAATAAGAGAAGATCCATATCATTTAATAAAAAGATCCATATCTTCCATAAAATATGGAAAATAGCTCCGAGCACAGAAAAAACCGCAAAAATGTCTGTTGCAACAGGGATATCGACATCTTCATCTGAAAAAATAAGAGAAGAGAAAATTAGGTCAAAATGATATCATTAAATAAAAAATTTCACATTTTGCAGAAAATGCAGGAAATAAACCCGAGTTCAGAGAAATCGACAAAATGTCTGTTAGAATAAAGAAATAGCCACTACAACTGAAAAATAATTGATGACAAAATATGCCAAAATCATATCATTTAATGAAAGATCCATATCTTCCCAAAAATAAAGAAAACAACTCCGAGCTAAGTAAAATACACAAAAATGTCCATTTGAACCGGGAGATCCCCATCTTAAACGGCAAAATAAGAGAAGACAAAATTAGGCTATAAAATCATATCATTTAATATAAACATCAAAATAAGAGAAGACAAAATTAGGCTATAAAATCATATCATTTAATATAAACATACATATCTTACATAAAATGTAGAAAATAGCATGTAGCTCAGAAAATCCACAAATATGTCCTTTGGAACCGGGAGATCGTCATCTTCATCTGAAAAATAAGAAAAGCCAAAATTAGGCAAAAAAATCTAATGATTTAATAAAAAGATCCATATCTTCTAGAAAATGTAGAAAATAGCATCAATATCGAACAATCCATTAAAATGTCCGATGGAACTGGGAGATCGCCATCATCAATTAAAAAAATAAGTGAAAATAAAATTAGGCCAAAAGATCGTATCGTTTTATAAAATGATCCATATCTTCCATAAAATGTAGTAAAATAACCCCTAAATTAGAAAAATCTGCAAAAATGTCTGTTTGAACCGGTAGGTGGCCATCATCAATTTAAAGAAGAGAAGACAAAATTAGGCTATAAAATAATATCATTTAATAAAAAGGTCCATATCTTATAGAAAATGTTGAAAATATCCTATAGCATAGAAAAATCCGCTCAAATGTCCGTTGGAACCGGGAGATCGCCATCTTCAACTAAAAAAGGGAAAATAAAATTAGGTCAAATAATCATAACATTTAATAAAAAGGTCCATATCTTCTAGAAAATGTAGAAAAATTGCCCCAAGAGAAGAAAAATCAGAAAAAATATCCGTTGAACCGGTTGATCGCCATCGTCAACTAAAAACAATAAGAAAAGACAAACAAAGGCTATAAAAATCATAACAGTTAATCAAAAGGCCCATATCCTCCATAAAATGTAGAAAATAGCACCGAGCTCATAAAAATCCGCAAAAATGTCTGTTGAAACCGGGAGATCGCCATCTTGAACTGAAAAATAAGAGAAGACAAACTTAGGCCAAAATCATATAATTTATTAAAAAGATCTATATCTTCTAGAAAATTTAGAAAATAGCCCTGAGATCGGAATAATCCGTAAAAATATCCGTTAGAAAAGGGAGATCGACATCTTTAACTTAAAAATAAGTGAAAACAAAATTAGGCCAAAAATTCATATCATTCAATAAAAAGATCCATCACTTCCAGAAAATGTACAAAAATAGCACTGATCTTAGAAAAATCCGCAAAAATGTCCGTTGGAATCGGGAGATCGACATCTTCAATTGAAAAACAAGGGAAGAAAAAATTAGGTACTAATATAAAGATTCAGATCATACAAAAATGTCGAAAATAGCTCGGAGCTCAGAAAAATCCGAAAAATGTCCGTTGGAACCGGGACATCGCCATCTTCAACTGAAAAATAAGAGAATACAAATTTCGGCCAAAAATCATATCATTTAATAAAAAGGTCCATATATTCCAGAAAATCTAGAAAAATAGCCCAAGGTCCAAAAAATCCAAGGAAATGTTCGTTGGAATAAGGAGATCGACATCTTTAACTAAAAAAATAAGAGAATACAAACTTAGACTAAAAATCTTGTCATTTAATAAAAATATTTATATCTTCAATGAACTTTTGAAAATAATTTAAAGCTGAGAAAAATCCGCAAAAATATCTGTTGGAACTGAGAGATCGACATATTCAACTGAAAAATAAGTGAATATAGAGTTAGGCTTCAAAATCATATCATTTAATATAAACATTCATTCCTTAGAAAAAATTAAGAAAATATCCTGGAGCTCAGAAAAATCCTTAGAAATGTCTGTTGGAACTGGGAGATCGTCATCTTCAACGAAAAAAATAAGAAACGACAAAATTAGGCCAAAAATCATAAAATTTAATAGAAAGAGCCAAGAGCTCTGAAAAATCCACAAAAATATACGTTGGACCCGGGAAATCACCATTTTCAATTGAAAAATTAGAAAAGAAAAAAATTAGGCTATAAAAATCATATCAATTAATTTAAAGATTCATATCTTATAGAAATGAAGAAAATAGCTTGGAGCTCGGGGAAATCCACACAAATGTCCGTTGCAACTGGTTGATCACCATTTTAACTGAAAAATAAGAGAAGATAAAATTAGGCAAAAAATCATATCATTTAATAAAAAGATCCATAACTTCCAAAAAATACAGAAAAATAGTGCCGAGCTCAGAAGAAGCACAAATGTTCATTGGAACCGGGAGATCATAATTTTCAACTTAAAAAATAAGAGAGGACAAAATTAGGTGAAAACATCATATCATTTAATAAAAAGATCAACATCTTCAATAAAATGTAGAAAATAGCTCCGAGCTCAGAAAAATCTCCAAAAATATCTGTTGGACGTGAAGATTGCCATCTTCAATTGGAAAATATAAGAAAACGAAATTAGAACAAAATGATATCATTTAATAAAAAGATCCATATCTTCCTGAAAATGCAGAAAATAACTCCGAGCTATGTAAAATCCACAAATATGTCCGTTGGAACAGAAAGATCGCCATCTTCAACTGAAAAAATAAGTGAAGACAAAATTATGCCAAAAATCATATCATTTTATAAAAAGATCTACATCATCCAGAAAATACAGAAAATAGATCTTTGCAAAGTAAGATCGGCAAAAATATCTGTTTGAACCAGGAGATTACCATCTTCAACTGAAAAATAAGTGAATACCAAATTAGCAAATAAAAATCATATCATTAAATATAAAGATTCATATCTTACAGAAAATGTAGAAAATAGCTTGGAGTTCAAAAAAATCCCCAAAAAAATTTATTGGAACTGGGAGATCGCCATCTTCTTCTAAAATATAAGAGAAGACAAAATTAGGCCAAAAAATCAATTGATTTAATAACAAGATCCATATCTTCTAGAAAATGTAGAAAATAGCCTCGAGGTCAAAAAAATATCCGCAAAAATGTCCCTTGGAATTGGGAGATCGCCACCTTCAGCTAAAAAAAATAAGAGAAACTAAATTAGGCCAAAAATTCATATAATTTAATCAAATGATCCATTTATTCCATAAAATGTAGAAAAATATCTCCGAGCTCAGAAAAATCCACAAAAATTTCTGTTTGAACCGGGAAATGTCCATCTTCAACTAAAAAAGAGAAGACAAAATTAGGCTATAAAAATCATTTCATTTAATAAAAAGGTTCATATCTTACAGAAAATGTAGAAAATAGCACGGTGCTCAAAAAATCCTCTCAAATATCCGTTGGAACCGGGAGATCTCCATCCTCAACTAAAAAATAGAAGACAAAATTGGCCAAAAAATCATAACATTTAATAAAAAGGTCTATATCTTCCAGAAAATGTAGAAAAATTGTCCAAAGCTAGGAAAAATCAGCAAAAATGTTCTTTGGAACCGGTAGATCATCTTCAACTGAAAAAAGTAAGAGAAGACAAACGTAGGGTATAAAAATCAAATCATTTAAAAAAGAAACATATCTTCCATAAAGGTAGATAATAGGGCTGAGCTTAGAAAAATCAGCCAAAATGTCTGTTGTAACCAGGAGATCGCCATCTTCAACTGAAAAATGAGAGAAGACAATATTAATCCCAAAATCATATCATTTAATAAGAAGATCAATATCTTTCAAAAAAATTAAAAAATATCCGCGATGTCCGATAAATTAGCAAAATGTTCGTTAGAATCAGTAAGTCACCATCTTAGACTAAAAATTAAGAGAAGACAAAATTAGGCTTAAAAATCACATCATTTAATAAAAAGATACATAACCTTCCGAAAATGTAGAAAATAGCCCCGAGCTGAGAATAATCCCCAAAAATGTCTGTTGTAACTGGGACATCACCATTTTCAAATGAAAAATAAGATAAGAGAAAAATAGGCTATAAAAATCATATCATTTAATATAAAGATACATATCTTACAAAAAATGTAGAAAATAGTCCAGAGCTCAAAACACATACAAATGTCCTTTGGAAATGAGAGTTTGTCATCTTCAACTGAAAAAAGAAAAGACAAATTTAGGCTAAAAATCATAACATTTACTAAAACAATCCATATTTTCCATAAAAATGTAGAAAAATATTCACAAGCTAAGAAAAATCCGCAAAAATATGCATTGGAATCGGTAGATAACCATTTTCAACAAAAAATAAGAGAAGAGAAACGTATGCTATAAACATCATATCATTTAATAAAAAGTTCCATATCTTCCAAAAAATGTAGAAAATAACTTCGAGCTCATAAAATCTTCAAAAAAGTCCATTGGAATCGGGAGATCACCATCTTCAATTGAAAAGTAAGAGAAGAAAAACTTATGCCAAAAATCATATAAATTAGTAAAAAGATCCTTATCTTCCAGAAAATTTAGAAAATAGCCCCGAGGTCAGAATAATCTGTAAAAATGTCTGTTAGAACCGAGAGATGGCCATTTTCAACTTAAAAATAAGAGAAGACAAAATTAGGCCATAAAATCATATCCTTTACTTAAAAATCCATTACTTCCTGAAAATGTAGAAAAATAGCACTGCTCTCTAAAAAATCCGCAAAAATTTCCATTGGAATCGAAACATCGTCATCTTCAACTTAAAAATAAGAGAAAACAAAATTAGGTTATAAAATCAAATTATTTATTATAAAGATTCATATCATATAGAAAATGTAGAAAATAGCACGAAGCTCAAAAAAACACGCAAATATGTCCGTTGGAACCATGATATCGCCATCTTCAACTGAAAAATAAGAGAAGACAAAATTAGGCCAAAAATAATATTATTTAATTAAAAAATCCATATCTTCCAGAAATTTTAGAAAATATCTTGGAGGTCAGAAAAATCTGTAAAAATGTCCATAGAAACCAGGAGACCGCCATCTCAACTGAAAATTAAGTGTCACGCCACGCTTCCCTAAAATGGAGGCGAGACGTGAGAATGTCCGCTCAAGCGTGGAGCTGTGAAGCTGCACGCCTGATAAGCGTAAATTTAGTATAAGCAGGTCCCTGTAATTGCAAACAAAACAACAACAACAATAATAATAAGATGAGACGGATATGAAATACCAATCCCACAGTTTGTCCACCAAAATATTCAACATCACAGAAAAGCCACCAGGCAAAAAGAAAGAGTCTAAAGGCCCAGAACAAGGCCAAACAAAACTCAAACATAACAGAGTATCAAACTAGGTGCCACGCACCGACAACCTAAGCAATCTAACAAAAACTAGGCGTAGACACTAAGACTGATCTCCAGTGTCTACGAAGTCCTCGTCCAACACGGGCGCAAGCTCGGCGTCCGCAAACACCTCACCCTCAGTAAGTAACTCTGGCTCGGGGTCTAACATGTGTCACCCAAAAGAGAAAAGGGGCACATGTCAGCAAGTCTAAAAGACTTGGGCAAGGAAACTGAAAGTAACTAACAACCTAGCGCTTATAATATTAAACAATGACATGACGGTTTAGTTTGATGCAGCAGTTTAAAAAAAGAGAATATCACGCACTCACGATGTAGCGAAAGCTACCAATTCACTAATCACTTATCACTTATCACTTATCACTGTTTATCACTTAGTGCATAGAGAGTCCACCTGCTGGCCAGCTCGTGGCTCAGGCCGCTTATCTCTATCACTATTAATCACTTGTGCACTAGAGATTTCGCCTGCTGGCCGGAGTGGCGGATCAGGCCATCTCGGGGCTCAGGTGGCCGCATATCTCTTACCCCACCCATATGTGTCGAGCGTTGGGGTTTCCAACTACAGGGCTCGCTTCTGGAACACGAGCCAGGAATATAAGTATTGTAGCGTGTGCTACACAATCACGATGACTAATCAATATGCAATGCCATGAACAGATATTTGCATACCGTTAATTGAATTTAAACATGACATACAAACATAATGAAGGTGACAGACCAAGCTTCGTTGTCAAGCTAGGTCAATGGCGTCTAGATGGCTATCCTTTCACCGTCTAGTCTCTTTTACGCTAAAGCAAGGGAAATGGCCTAAGACATGGCCCAAATTAAGAGATGCAAGTTTCACTTGCCTGATATCGGGGTTGACGAGCAATGAAGATCGTCACAAGCTAAACTACGGGTGGATCACTGATATAGCAAAACAATTATTAGAACAATGATTCTAAATCGTTTTCTTAATGGAACCCTAATCATCTAATAATCCATTTTATTAGGGTTTCACAATGTCAATGTGGGTTATGCTAAAACTAAAGGAATCGAGCATTACCGTGAAGAAACGAAGGAACGATGTCGAGCAACCACGGCAACGGAAGAACGATCCGGCTCAGATCTGGAAATGAGGGAAAAATCTGGAGAAATGGGTTTTGATGTGGATTTTGGGGGTTTGATGAAGGTTTGGGGAAGATGGAAGGTGGGTTGTGATAATGGAGGGTTTGGATGATGGAGGATGAGCTTGGGATGAAGGATTAATGGTTTGAGGAAGATGGGGGCTCAATGGAGGAGGAATTAGGGTTTTAGGTCATGAGGAAGAAGAAGAAAATGTTTGGAGGGGTATTTATAGAGTTTGGTGGCGGCTAGGGCAAAACTAGGGTTTACAGCACTGGTTAGTCGGTCAAAGAACAACCACTGACCGACTAGTTTGTAAACTAGTCGGTCGGTTGACCAACGCAGACCGACTAAGAGTAAACAGTAACTCGACTGTACAGAAGAACTAAGAATTAGTCGGTCTGAGTACAAAACATAACCGACTAGTTTAACAACTAGTCGGTCGAAAGATGAACTTAGACCGACTAAGAATGAACAGTTCTGATACCAAAAATTAGTAATTGAGTTAGTCGGTTAAAGAAGCATTGATGTCCGACTAGTTTGCAACCTAGTCAGTCAACCAAGGTTCTTAGACAGAATAACGACAAACAGTAACTCCTGAATAACTTTTCAAGCCCGCTAGTCGGTTCAAGAAGGTTTTCCGACCGACTGGATCATCATCTAGTCGGTCGGTGCCCCTTCTTATACCGGCTAACATGCACCAAAAGTTCTAAAATGGAGCGCGAAGCTCCGGGATGGTTTCCTAAGTCTCCTAGGCTCGTTCTAACTCTAAGATATCGACGTTATGAAGCCCGTCACGAATGACTTACTTCAAACACGCCGACCGACGGAAGAATCTAGAGAATCACGACGAAACGAACGAAAATGAAACTACGGAGACGGAAATGGAAATCTCAACAAAGGAAAACAACCAAACATATAAATATTTATAATAAAATCCATACATGAAAAACCAGTCGTTACATCCTCCCCAACTTAAGAAAAATTCCGTCCTCGGAATTCCCAACACTCACGTGTCCGGGAACAAAAGTGGGTAGCGCTCTCGCATCTCATCTTCTCTCTCCCAAGTAGACTCTCCCGGCGAACCGTGCCGCCACATCACTCTAACAAGATCGACGACCTTGTTCCGAAGTGACTTCTGACGCCTGTCCAGAATCTGCACTGGATGCTGGTCATACGTCAAATCTGGGCGAACGGCGATCTCCGAGAAATCTACGGCATGAGACGGATCGCTAATGTATCGACGAAGCTGCGACACATGGAAAACATCATGGACTCCTTCCAAAGATGGCGGCAAGGCTAAGCGGTAACCTACTTCGCCGACCCTCTCCAAAACATCAAACGGTCCAATGTATCGCGGGCTCAACTTCCCTCGCTTCCCAAAACGAATCACTCCACGATTCGGGGAAATCCTCAGAAACACATGATCGCCCAGCTGAAACTCCAAAGGACGACGTTTCGCATCCGCCCAATGCTTAAAACGGTCCTGAGCAATCCTTAGCTTCTCCCGAATGTTGCTGACGACCTCCACAGCCTCCATAATCATCTCAGGCCCCAACAGCTCCCGATCGCCAACGTCATCCCAACTCAATGGCGATCGACATTTCCTCCCATACAAAGCGACGAAAGGCGCCATGCCAATAGACGCCTGGTAGCTGTTGTTGTAAGAGAACTCCACCAAGTGTAGATGGTCCTCCCACGAACCCTTGAAATCCAACATGCATGCTCTCAGCATGTCTTCCAAAATCTGAATCGTCCTCTCGGACTGGCCATCCGTCTGCAGATGGTACGTCGTGCTGAAACTCAGACGCGTACCCAAACTCTTCTGCAAACTCTGCCAGAACTGGGATGTGAACCTCGTGTCCCTGTCCGACACGATACTCACGGGGACTCCATGAAGTCGCATGATCTCCTGCTCGATTCACGTTACATCACTATCCAAACTAGGAAAAGGAAATATAAACGGAGAGTAAAAGAATTTACCTCCATATATCTCCTTGCTAGCGCCTCAGTGGACTGTCCCACTCGGAAGGGAATAAAGTGCGCGGATTTGGTCAGTCGATCTACGATCACCCAAATCGCGTCATTCTGCTTCGGACTCCGAGGCAGTCCAGTCACGAAATCCATAGTGATGTGTTGCCATTTCCACTCCGGAATCGGAAGCGGTTGTAGCAACCCGGCCGTACGCTGATGCTCCGCCTTCACTTGCTGGCAAACCAAACACTTGGCCACACTCCGTGCCACACTCCTCTTTATGCCATGCCACCAAAAGTTCAGACGAAGATCCTTGTACATCTTGGTCCCACCAGGATGCACGGAATACGGCGAACTGTGTGCCTCCACCATCAACTCCTCTCTGATATCCCCAGCTGGCACACACAACCTGGCTCCAAACCTCAGCGAGCCATCCTCGTGAACCAAAAAGTCAGTCCGCAGACCAGCTTCAACCTGCCCTCGAATCCTTACCAATTTCGGATCTCCGGCCTGACTCGCCTTAATCCGATCCACGATCGTTGACTGCACATGCATGTACATCAACGAAGAAGCCTTCCCGGGAAGAACAATCTCTACATCGGACCCGCAAAAATCCTGCTGCAATCTCCACTGCGAAGTCAAAACCATCACCGCGGGAAGCCTACTCAAAGCATCTGGCACCACATTCACCTTGCCAGGGTGATACTGCAAATCAATCTCATAATCCGCCATGAGCTCCAACCATCGACGCTGTCGCATGTTGAGCTCCTTCTGGGTGAAAATATACTTCAAGCTTTTGTGATCGGTGAAGATTTTCACTTTCTCACTCAGCAAGAAGTGCCTCCAAATCTTAAGAGCAAACACAACGGCAGCCAACTCCAAATCATGTGTCGGGTAATTCTTCTCATGAACCTTGAGCTGACGCGACGCATAAGCCACCACATGTCCATGCTGATGCAAAACACAACCGAGACCCTTGCCAGAAGCATCGTAAAAGATCTCGAATCCTCCACTGCAGTCAGGCACAGCAAGAACAGGGGCAGACGTCAAACGCTCTCTCAGAACACCAAAGGCATCCTCACAATCACCCGACCAAACAAAAGCAACATCCTTCCGCATCAACCTGGTCATCGGCTCTGCAATACGGGAAAAGTCCTTAATGAAACGCCGATAATATCTTGCCAAACCAAGGAAACTCCGAATCTCAGACGCAGACGACAGAACAGGCCACTCCCTGATGGCCCTAATCTTCTCGGGATCCACTGAAATACCATCACAAGACACCACATGCCCGAGGAAAGCAACTCTGTCCAACCAGAACTCGCACTTCAAAAACTTAGCATACAACTGATGCTTCCTCAAAATCTCCAATACCGTCCTCAAGTGCGAGGCATGCTCCTCCTCCGACCTCGAATAGATCAGAATGTCGTCAATAAAGATAACGACAGACTTATCCAAAAAGTCGTAAAAAATCAGATTCATCAGATTCATGAAAACTGCGGGTGCATTGGTTACATCGAAAGGCATAACCACAAACTCGTAGTGTCCATACTTCGTCCTGAACGCTGTCTTCGGAACATTTCCCTTCTTCACCTTCAACTGGTGGTAACCACTCCTCAAATCCAACTTAGAAAACACCCTCGATCCTCCCAGCTGATCAAAGATATCATCGATGCGAGGCAACGGGTATTTATTCTTGATGGTCACCGCATTCAACTCCCGATAGTCCACGCACATGCGATGCGAACCATCCTTCTTCTTTACCAACAACACCGGTGCTCCCCACGGAGACACACTGGGATTAATGTAACCCTTCTGCATAAGCTCATCCAGCTGCTTCTGCAACTCTTCCAATTCTGCTGGATGAGCTTATGCAGAAGGTTGCTTGTGTATGGCAAGTCCTCCGAACGGGCCCTCCTGGCCTCTTAAACTGAGCAGGCTGGTTCGGCCTGAATCCAGGTCTAACCACAGCTCTCGCATGTTCCACAGGCCTCTTCCCAGCACCAACAATAGACCCCTTCCTCTGGTTCACGAGCAGCTCCTGCCTCTTGGCTGCTACTAGAACCTTCTAATAAGATTCCCGGTCAGAAGAGGTCACAAAACTCTGGAGCTCCGAAGCAAGTCCCTGCAGGAACCTCTGAGCTCTCTCCTCAGCGTCCTGCACCATCTTCGGTGCAAACCGACTCAACCTCATGAACTCTTGGTGATACCGGTCTACCGACGAGCTTCCTTGCTTCAGATCGATAAAACGCTGCAGCATCTCTTCCCTGGCAGCTTTTGGGAAGAACTCACCATCAAATCTGGCCTTGAAGGTAGCCCAGACGATCGGCTCCTCCAACATCTTCTCTTCAACATCCCACCAATTTCTGGCGTTATCCCTCAGCTGGCGCTTCGCCAAGTCAACCCAACTAACTTCGTTGACCTTGGACATCTTCAGATTGTCCTCGATATTCCTCATCCATTCATCAGCAGCTAGTGGACCTTCGGTTCCATCAAAGTATGCAGGACCCAGCTCTCTGAATTGCTTCACCCCAGGCTCAGGGCGAGGGGCTTCCACCACCCGAGCAGCTCGAGCCACCGGAGCATTTTGTACCTGCAGACGCACACCCTGCCGAACTTGCGTCATCTGCATCATCATCCGCATCATCTCTCCGTTACTGGGCTCCCGCTCAGGCTCCTCGTCATGAGGGAGCGCACCACTACCACCACCACGGGTGATTCGCCTTCCTGCCATCTAATGACACAGAAAACGAAACAATTAGACTCATAGCTTAGGGCTCAGATGTCGAACTTATTTGTTGGACAATCTTATATTATTATCGTTATCCCGGTAATTGCAGTTACAGAAGGACCTGCATGGGTCACCACTAAAACCTGTCACGCCCCGCTTCCCTAAAATGGAGGCGAGACGTGAGAAGGTCCACTCAAGCGTGGAGCTGTGAAGCTGCACGCCTAATAAGCGTAAATTTAGTATAAGCAGGTCCCTGTAATTGTAAACGAAACAACAACAATAATAATAATAAGATGAGACGGATATGAAATACCAATCCCACAGTTTGTCCACCAAAATATTCAACATCACAGAAAAGCCACCAGGCTAAAAGAAAGAGTCTAAAGGCCCAGAACAAGGCCAAACAAAACTCAAACATACCAGAGTATCAAACTAGGTGCCACGCACCGACAACCTAAGCAATCTAACAAAAACTAGGCGTAGACACTAAGACTGATCTCCAGTGTCTACGAAGTCCTCGTCCAACACGGGCGTAAGCTCGGCGTCCGCAAACACCTTACCCTCAGCAAGTTACTCTGGCTTGGGGTCTAACATATGTCACCCAAAAGAGAAAAGGGGCACATGTCAACAAGTCTAAAAGACTTGGGCAAGGAAACTGAAAGTAACTAACAACCTAGCACTTATAATATTAAACAATGACATGACAGTTTAGTTTGATGCAGCAGTTTAAAAAAAGAGAATATCAAGCACTCACGATGTAGCAAAAGCTACCAATTCACTAATCACTAATCACTTATCACTTATCACTGTTTATCACTTAGTGCATAGAGAGTCCACCTGCTGGCCAGCTCGTGGCTCAGGCCGCTTATCTCTATCACTATTAATCACTTGTGCACTAGAGATTTCGCCTGCTGGCCGGAGTGGCGGATCAGGCCATCTCGGGGCTCAGGTGGCCGCATATCTCTTACCCCACCCATATGTGTCGAGCGTTGGGGTTTCCAACTACAGGGCTCGCTTCTGGAACACGAGCCAGGAATATAAGTATTGTAGCGTGTGCTACACAATCACGATGACTAATCAATATGCAATGCCATGAACAGATATTTGCGTACCGTTAATTGAATTTAAACATGACATACAAACATGATGAAGGTGACGTACCAAGCTTCGTTGTCAAGCTAGGTCAATGGCGTCTAGACGGCTATCCTTTCACCGTCTAGTCTCTTTTACGCTAAAGCAAGGGAAATGGCCTAAGACATGGCCCAAATTAAGAGATGCAAGTTTCACTTGCCTGATACCGGGGTTGACGAGCAATGAAGATCGTCACAAGCTAAACTACGGGTGGATCACTGATATAGCAAAACAATTATTAGAACAATGATTCTAAATCGTTTTCTTAATGGAACCCTAATCATCTAATAATCCATTTTATTAGGGTTTCACAATGTCAATGTGGGTTATGCTAAAACTAAAGGAATCGAGCATTACCGTGAAGAAACGAAGGAACGATGCCGAGCAACCACGGCAACGGAAGAACGATCCGGCTCAGATCTGGAAATGAGGGAAAAATCTGGAGAAATGGGTTTTGATGTGGATTTTGGGGGTTTGATGAAGGTTTGGGGAAGATGGAAGGTGGGTTGTGACAATGGAGGGTTTGGATGATGGAGGATGAGCTTGGGATGAAGGATTAATGGTTTGAGGAAGATGGGGGCTCAATGGAGGAGGAATTAGGGTTTTAGGTCATCAGGAAGAAGAAGAAAACGTTTGGAGGGGTATTTATAGAGTTTGGTGGCGGCTAGGGCAAAACTAGGGTTTACAGCACTGGTTAGTCGGTCAAAGAACAACCACTGACCGACTAGTTTGTAAACTAGTCGGTCGGTTGACCAACGCAGACCGACTAAGAGTAAACAGTAACTCGACTGTACAGAAGAACTAAGAATTAGTCGGTCTGAGTACAAAACATAACCGACTAGTATAACAACTAGTCGGTCGAAAGATGAACTTAGACCGACTAAGAATGAACAGTTCTGATACCAAAAATTAGTATTTGAGTTAGTCGGTTAAAGAAGCATTGATGTCCGACTAGTTTGCAACCTAGTCGGTCAACCAAGGTTCTTAGACCGACTAACGACAAACAGTAACTCCTGAATAACTTTTCAAGCCCGCTAGTCGGTTCAAGAAGGTTTTCCGACCGACTGGATCGTCATCTAGTCGGTCGGTGCCCCTTCTTATACCGGCTAACGTGCACCAAAAGTTCCGAAATGGAGCGCGAAGCTCCGGGATGGTTTCCTAAGTCTCCTAGGCTCGTTCTAACTCTAAGATATCGACGTTATGAAGCCCGTCACGAATGACTTACTTCAAACACGCCGACCGACGGAAGAATCTAGAGAATCACGACGAAACGAACGAAAATGAAACTACGGAGACGGAAATGGAAATCTCAACAAAGGAAAACAACCAAACATATAAATATTTATAATAAAATCCATACATGAAAAACCAGTCGTTACATTAAGAGAAGACAAACTTAGTCTATAAAAATCATATTATTTTCATAAAAAGATCCATATCTTCAATGAACTTTTGAAAATAGTTGCTAGGTGAGAAATATCCGCAAAAATGTCCGTTGGAATCAGGGGATCGACATCTACAACTGAGATAATAAAAGAAGACAAAATTAGGCTAAAAATCATATCATTTAATGAAAGATTCATATCTCATAGAAAATTTAGAAAATAGTCCGGAGCTCAGAAAAATCCCTTAAAATATCCGTTGGAAACGGGAAATCACCATCTTCAACGAAAAAATAAAATACGAAAAAATTAGGCCAAAAATTCATATCATTCAATAAAAAGATCCATAACTTCCCGAAATTGTATTAAAAATAGCCCCAAGCTCTAAATAATCCACAAAAATATCATTTGGACCCGCGAGGTCACCATTTTCAACTGAAAAAAATAAGAGAAGACAAAAATTAGGCTATCAAAAGCATATCAATTAATATAAAGATTCATATCTTACAGAAAATGGAGAAAATTGCAGGTAGCTCAGAAAAATCCGTAAAAATGTTAGTTGGAACCAGGAGATCGCCATTTTCAACTTAAAAAATAAGAGAAGACAAAATTAGGCCAAAAATTCATATCATTTAATAAAAAGAACCATAACTTCCAAAAAATGTCGAAAAATAATACCGAGCGCAGCAAAATCTACACAAATTTTTGTTGAAACCGAGAGATTGCCATTTTCAACTGAAAACTAAAAGAAAACGAAATTCGGCGAAAAATCGTATCATTTAATACAAAATCCTTATCTTTAATAAGATGTAGAAAATAGATCAGAGCACAGAAAAATCTGCAAAAAATGACTGTTGGAACATGGAGATTGCTATCTTCAACTGAAAAATAAGAGAAGACAAACTTATGCCAAAATTGATATCATTTAATAAAAAGATCCATATCTTATAAAAAATGCTAAAAATGATTCGAGCTCAGATAAATCCGTAAAAATGTCCATTGGAATAGGGAGATCGCCATCTTCAACTGAAAAATAATAGAAGACAAAATTAGGCTATAAAATCATATCATTTAATATAAAGATTCATACCATGTAGAAAATGTAGAAAATAGCCTGGAGCTCAGAAAAATCCGAAAACATGTTTGTTGGAACTGGGAGATCGCCATCTTCATCTAAAATATAAGAGAAGACAAAATTAGGCCTAAAAATCAAATGATTTAATAAAAGATCCATATCTTCCAGAAAATATAGAAACTAGTCTCGAGGTCAAAAAATCCGTAAAAAATCAGTTGGAACCGAGAGATTGTCATCATCAGCTAAAAATATGAAAATACAAAATTAGGTCAAAAATCATAACATTTGATAAAATGATTCATTTCTTCCATAAAATGTAGAAAAATAGTCACGAGCTCAGAAAAATCTACAATAATTTCCATTTGAACAGGGAGATGGCAATCTTAAACGAAAAAGGAGAAGACAAAATTAGGCTATAAAAATCATATCATTTAATAAAAAGGTCCATATCTTACAGAAAAAATAGAAAACAACCCAGAGTTCAGAAAAATTCGCACAAATGTCCATTGGAATAGGGAGATCGCCATCTTCTACTAAAAAAGAGATGATAAAATTAGGCCAAAAATCATACCATTTAATAAAAAGGTCCATATCTTCCTGAAAATGTAGAAAAATGGCCCCAAGCTAAGAAAAATCAGCATAGAAGTTCGTTTGAATCGGTTGATCGACATCATCAACTGAAAAATAAGAGAAGACAAATGTAGGGTATAAAAACATATCATTTAATATAAAGATACATAAAATATAGAAAATAGCACAGAGCTTAGAAAATTTTGCAAACATGTCCGTAGGATTCGGGAGATCGCCATCTTCAATTGAAACATAAGAGAAAACAAACTTAAGTCAAAATTCAAATAATTTAATAAAAATTATATATATCTTCCATAAAAATTTAGAAAATAGCCCCAAGGTCAGAATAATCCGCCAAAATGTTCGTCAACATTAAGAGACAACCATCTTCAACTAAAAAAATAAGAGAAGACGAAATAAGGCCAACAAATCATATTATTTAATAAAAAGATCCAAAACTTCATTAAAATGTTAAAATAGCACCAATCTCAGAAAAATCCGCAAACATGTCCGTTGGAATTGGGAGACCGCCTTCTTCAACTTAAAAAAAATAAGAGACGTCAAAATTAGGTTATAAAAATCATATCATTTAATATAAAGAATTATATTATATAGAAAATATAGAAAATAACTCAGAGCTCAGAAAAACCAGCAAAAATGTTCGTTTGAACCAGGAGATCGCCATCTTCAACTGAAAATGTTCATTAGGCCAAAAATCATATTATTTAATAAAAAGATCCATACCTTTTAGAAAAATTAGAAAATTGCCCCGAGGTCAGAAAAATCCATAACAATGTCCGTTGGAACTGGCAGATCGCCGTCTTCAATTGAAAAATAACAGAAATCAAACTATGAAAATTATATTATTTAATAAAAAGATCCATATTTTCAATGAACTTTTGAGAATAGTTTCGAGCTAAGAAAAATCCACAAAAAAGTCCGTTGGAATCAGGAGATCGACATCTTCAACTGAAAAATAAGAGAAAATAAAATTAGGCTAAAAATCTTATCATTTAATATAAAGATTCGTATCTTACAGAAATTTAGAAAATAGCCCGGAGCTCAGAAAATCCCTAAAATGTCTTTTGGCACAGGGAGATCGCCATCTTCAACGAAGAAAATACGAGATGACAAAATTAGGCCAACAAATCATTTCATTTAATAAAAAGATCCACAACTTCCCGAAAATGTATAAAAATAGTGTCGAGCTCTGAAAAAATCTGCAAAAATATCTGTTGGACTTGGTAGACCGCCATTTTCAACTGAAAAATAAGAGAATACACACATTAGGCTATAAAAACCATATCAATTAATATAATGATTCATATTGTTACGCCTATTTGACCGAGACCCCAAAAGACACGAGCCCAGGAGCCCGACTACTGGTCGAGAGCCCATCTGCACCCTCAAGCCCATTCAGCAAAGGCCCTGTAAGGGATCTTCTCGAATGTCGATCCGACCCGGCCCCGATAACCCGCTAAGTCATTCGCCCACTCCTGCGAAAACCGTTCCCCCGAATGCGCGACCACTAAATGGCGGTAATGGGGAGGTGCTGGAAGGGCGAAGAGAGCGGCGGCGAGGGGGCGGATTGAGGGGGCACGATCGAGGGCAGGCGTGGGACGTGGGCCAGAGGCAATCACGCCGGGAGCTCTATAAAAGGGCTAGGAGGCCGACGAAGAAAAGGACGGCATCTGAGGTAACAAAACCGAAGGTACTCCATCACCGACCTCGTTCCCCCAACTCATCTCCTTCCTCCCCCGCTCGCGCCGAGAGACGCCGTTACGATCTCCTCACGAGCCGAACCATCTCCGCCGGGCCTCCTTTCTCAGATCTTTGTCTGACTTAGGCATCGGAGGGGATTTGGCCGGAACCAAGGTCCGGCCCCCTGACGAGCGTTCTCGTCTACGCAGGTGGACAGCTGATCAACGGGCCGAGGCTCCCCCTCGCCCCTCGCCGACCACGCAACCTGCCGGACGATTGAGGCTTCCCCTCGTCGTCCGATCGCCGAAGCCAAGCGCAAACCACCAAGGCCGAGCGTCTCGACCCGGGCCGAGGCCTCCCCTCGCCCTTCGCCGAACACACATCTAGCCGGACGACCGAGGCTTCCCCTCGTCATCCTATTTCCGAGGACGCGCCCGTCTGTCCGAGACCGAGCATCTCAACCAAGGCCGAGGCTTCCCCTCGCCCCTTCTGCACCGATTCGAAGCCCCCGAGGGACCCAAAGCGGGCTCCTTGACCACGTTGACCGGGTTCTCCACGGTCAACGCTTTGTAGTGAGAAAACACTCTGAAACATCTGGCGCCGTCTGTGGGAACGAAAACCGTCCCACGAAGTAACAAACCACACCAACAATGGCACGAGCCAGCAATGGAAGGAAGCGCATGCCCCCCATCCCGGAGGAAGGGAATGTCGTATCAAACGGCAACCCCGAGGACATGCCCGTCGACGACCACCCCGCCCTCTCAACCGAAGAGACCGGCGGCTCAGAACTGGCCACGCAGGGACAGCTCCGCGCCCTAGCTCAGGAGACCAACGCGAGCCTCCAGACATTGGTCGCGACGGTGCAGCAGCTCGTCGGCCCTGCGCCGTCCAACGGAGGCACGTTGGACGATAGCCATCGATGGGCGGGGGGTCCCCCGCACTTGCGATCCGCCGTGGTCGATGACCACGGGACCCTGAAACCGAACACGGAGCGTCGATTCACGCTGCACGGCTCTCGTCAGGCGAGGTCACGCGCCTCCTCCCCTTATCGTGAAAGGAGCCGAAGAGAAACCGAAGGGACGGAGGGCGAATCGATGACGGCATCATCTCGTCGGTCGCGGTCGTCCCATCGCAGGAGAAGCGAACGACACCACTCAAGAGACCGATCGCGGCGGAGCAGGAGCTCCCGCAGGAGGAATCGGGGACGTCGGGTCAGCCCGACCCCAAGCGTGGCGAGGGTCGCAGAGCCAGCCCCGCCGACGCCTGTGCTTCCTCCGCCCTCGATCGAGCCAGAGGCAGGCTAATACCGCATCCCCGGGGGCATCCACGGAGACCGGTGCCCCTTATCACGGAGAATAACCGACGCACGGGTCCCCTCTCGATTCAGGATCCCAGTGCTGGGGAAGTACGACGGAATAGGGGACCCGGGACACCACGTGATGGACTACGAGGGGGACATGGCCTTCCAGGGAGCTGACGATGACCTGCTTTACCGGGGCTTCTATTCTACTCTTAGGGGAGCGGCAAGGACCTGGTACCACAGCCTGCCCGGTCGCTCCATCGACAGCTTCGAGCAACTCACCCAGCTGTTCTGCAAACAGTTCATGGCGGGGAGGCTGATCAAACCTGGTGCTGAACATCTGTTCAACGTGGTGCAAGGCCCGGCCAAGCCGCTCTGACAGTTCATGCGCCGCTTCAATGCGGAAAGGCTGAACGTGAACAACCGTCCTGACCTGGTGGTCCAGACGGCCCTTAAGAAAGGGCTTCGCCACCGAGGCCTCAAGAAGTCCCTACACAACGATCCCCCAAAGGACCTCCCCGGGATCATGGCGAGGGCCGAACGCTTCATGCTGATCGAGGAGGCCTTTGCCGAGGATGCAGGAAAAGCCACTCGGGGGACCAAGCGCGGCGACGGCGGACGAGTCAGCCCCGAAGGATACCGGACCGAGAAGAGGCCGAGGAACCGGCAGCGGGGAGAAAGTGCGAGGGATACCACCCCAGACGCCGTCCTCGCCCAGGTACAGAAGGAAGAGCGAGCTGATCGCCCCCCACCAAAGGCTAGAAGAGGTGGGAAGAACATGGAGAAGTACTGCAAGTACCATAAGGACGATGGTCATGACACCGAAGACTGCTGGCATTTGAAGAAGGACATTGAGAAGCTGATGAGCCGAGGGCACGCCAGGAACCAGGCCGACGAGCCGGCCCACGGAGAAGGGACCTCCATGCAGCCAGACAAGGGGAAGAAGATCAACACCGTCCAAGGTCCCCTCCGTATCATAAAGTGAGCGGGCGATGTCTCTCCCCCCGGTTGCAGCCTAGTAAGAGGGAGCTATCTAGGTTTATGCCCCTCTGTCTAGTTTCGTTTCCTTTTTCCTTTCCTCCAAATGTACCGGTCCGACAGGACTCTTGAGAGTACAAGTGCATTCCCTTTTTGGTCTTTTCTTAAATCCCCGACGGAATTGACATGTCACCAATAGCGCAAGAGACTGGGGACCGCCGCCTCACTGGAGGAGGAAGGGGAGCTTTGTCCTCGCCGATTGACTCCTGCGCTCATAAGACTGGGGGCAATTCCCCCAGCAGGCACGGATGCCGACTGGTCCTAAGCCGAGGAGCTTTGCCCTCGCCGACCGACTCCTGCGCTCATAAGTCTGGGGGCGATCCCCCCAGCCAGCGCGAACGCCGACTGGTTCTAAGCCGAGGAGCTTGGCCCTCGCAGACCGACTTCCGCGCCCATAAGCCTGGGACAGTTCCCCCAGCAAGCACGGACGCCGACCGGTCCTAAGCCGGGGAGCTTTGCCCTCGCCGACCGACTCCTGCGCTCATAAGTCTGGGGGCGATCCCCCCAGCCAGCGCGAACGCGGACTGGTTCTAAGCCGAGGAGCTTGGCCCTCGCAGACCGACTTCCGCGCCCATAAGCCTGGGACAGTTCCCCCAGCAAGCACGGACGCCGGCCGGTCCTAAGCTGAGGAGCTTTACCCTCGCCGACCGACTCTTGTGCTCATAAGTCTGGGGGCAACTCCCCCGAGACACGGACGCCGACCGGTCCTAAGCCGAGGAGCTTTTGCCTTCGCCGACTGACTCTCACACCCATAAGTCTGGGGAGAATCCCTCCCAGCCAACGCCAACGTCGACCAGTCCTAGGCCAAGAACAAGGCGACAACGCAAAGTACACGAGAAGTCCGAGTAAGTCAATTTCTTTTATAATAGTTAACCAGAGTACAAAAATGTGTCTTATTTACAGGGGATCGAGGCGAAGAAAACACCCTACAGAAGCCAGATCGACACCGACAGAGCAAAATTGGTTGACAAAAGACCCAAAGTAGGTAGCCCGAGCTAGCAGCCATGCAACCAGCAATTATTGTCCACGGAGCCATCGACGAAGCCGAAGGAGACAGCGGGGGCCAGGGATCCATTTCAAGTAGACTGGCCCAAAGCGAAGCGGATGCTAAAAAATTTGAGGATAAGGCCGGGAGGGACTGCTTAGGGAGCCCGAGCTCGGGAGGACACATCCTCGGGCACTTCGCCCTGCTCGGAGCGAGGGGGATCGACCGACGGAGGGGCCTGCCGGACACGCTCCGCACATTCCCGGAAGGAAGACTGGACGACTTCGACGATCCGAGGGGCAATGAGGTCTTCGTACTTACCGAAGGCCACCCTGAGGACCTCGAGGATCCTCATCACCAGGGTCTCGACGACGCCCTTCTCCACCTACTCTGCAAGCCGCGTCACTTGGCGCCGATCCGACAGTTCCCTCTGAAGCTCCTCCCTCTCCAGGCGGAACGACTCCGCCTCCTCCTCAGCCGACTGATGAGCATCCTCCAGCTTTCCTTGGAGGTCACCCACTTGTCCCTCCAACGCGGCCACACGGAGGTTGAGGCGCCGAGACTCCATCTGGACCTCCATCATGGCCACCTCGACCGCCCCGGCCCGCTCCTGAGCCTTCATGGTGGACTCCTCCAGCTTCCTCAGGAGGATGGCTCGCCGCTGCAGCTCCACGTCGAGCGTCGACCCCTGATAAACGGGACATGAGCTAAAAGGGAGTGAAGGGAAAGAAAGGACTGCGAGAGGGCCGAACCTGTTGAAGGGCCCAAACCAAAGAATCCGACACCTTGTCGGCGGGAATCTTCTCGAGGGTGCTGCGGTCCCGAGGGAAGATGGAGCTCTCGGCCACCTGCTGGGCTAGGGCTCGGTCGGCGAACACCGAACTCCCGGGGGCAACATCGAGGGAAGCCATATGGCTCGCCAATAGCGCTCCGATTCCCAGGGACGGAAGCAGGGACGCTGCGATGGGGGTGGTTGTCAGAGTCACCTGAAGATCCCCGGTGGTGCCTGCAGGAGGCACAGAACTGGCCGGGCTGGAGGGCTCCGCATCCTCCTTCCTCTTCTTCCCTCCGTGAGGCACTACGAGCGCCGGAGGAGAGCGCTTCCGCCTTGCCCCATCTCCACTCTCAGGGACGGGAGGGGACACTCCAAGGGCGAGGGGGACTACACCTGACCCGTCATTACCCCCTGCCTCTCGGGCTGGTGGGGCAGGTCGGGCCTTTACTACGCCCCGGGGGAGGGGATCGCCAGAAGAAGAGGCAGGAGGCACGGCCACTACCTTGCCCACGGAGGGCTCGGCTCGGCGCACATCCTCCTCAACTACCTTGCCCACGGAGGGCTCGGCTCGGCGCACCTCCTCCTCAACGGTCCGTCGAGGCGCCCTTCCGGAGGTACTGCCTCGGCTCCGAGCAGCTCCACGACGGATCAGCTCATCTACGTCACGGACAAACTCGCGGCCTGCCATCCCTGCAAAGGAAACCGAAATCAGGATGAGTCACAGGGCAGTCCGAGGAGGAAAAAGCGACCTACCCGGGACCACAAGATGGCCTTCAGGAGTAGGTCATCCAACAAAGGCCAGATGGACTTCGATTCCAAAGGAAGAGCCGACAGCGTCGCGGCGGCTGCCTGATCAACATCCGAAAAGGCTAGTGGCGGGCGAGGTTGGACAGACGCTCCCCAACTTGTCAAAATCTGGGCCTCACCCAAGAAGACCACGAAGACATAATCCAAGTTCCAATCCCCCGACCAGCGGGGCAACCCGATCAGGCATTCCCTCCTCGAACGGGCTCGGAGTAATAGCCATGACCCCGGACCGACCGTCTGGACCTGGTAAAAGTGGAAGAGAAGGGGGAGAGACGGCTCCAGACCACAGGTACAGCAGAGCGTTACGAAGCCCGTCAGTACCGCGATCGAGCATGGGGTGAACTGACACAGGGACATCGTGAGATGTTCCATGACCCGAATGAAGAAGGGATGGAGCGGGAAGCGAAGACCTAGGCGGAACATCTCGACGTAGACGCCGACCTCATTACTCCTCGGAAGGCAAATCCGCTCGTCGACAAATGGAACTCGAACCTCGTATGGGAAGCAGAGATATCTTTCCCGGATCTCCGCGGCCACCGAAGGAGGAGTCCTCGACGGCGTACGGAGGACAACCGGGGGCACATTAAGCCGCACGGCAGCCGACGCCACGTCATCACGGGCGTAGTCTGGAAAAAGTTTCCCCTTCCCCTTATCTTGAAGAGAACGACTCCCGGCGGGGGAACCTGATTCCCCTAGCCGGGGCTCGCCCCGCCTGGACTCCGGAGGATCCCTCGCCCTTTGACCAGAACCGCCTATCCTAAGAGCAGCCATGAGATGAAAGCGAGAGAGGAATTACCTTTTTCGGCTAGTTCGGAGAAGGCAAGAAAGCGAAGGCGACGGGAAACTCCGAGTTGCGGAAAGCTTTGAATACCGGGAGGAGCAAGGGAGGAGGGGAGATCAACGCGGCTGAGGATCTTATATACCGGGCGCAGGGGCGAATTTGAAGCGGCTGACAAGAACGCGCGGCAGGCTTCGAAGAACTGGTGGCATTTCGAAATCGGCGCCAGGGGAAGTCCAATCGATCCGCCTCATCATGACCTACATTTATGACCACGCCTCGGATGAAGCGCCATTCGGAACCCCAGGAGACGTAGCGGTTATACCAAGCCAGCTGAGGCCGATCGATCCCACCGATGGCGGCGCCTGAACCCCTCAACTTCTCGATTGAAGACGGCCACGCGAACGATGGGGGTAAATTTGCAGCCACACGTGGCGGCATCAGAGGACCAATGGCGCTTCGGAGCCCGCGCCTTAAAAATATCGAACGGGCCCACTCATGATGACGACTAATAAATGAGTCGGCATCGACTGGCGAGCTTGTCAAAATCGGCAGGAGTCACATCGGCCGAGCCGAACAGGCCGAAGCTAATCAACTCGACCGATGGGGGCAATTGTTACGCCTATTTGACCGAGACCCCAAAAGACACGAGCCCAGGAGCCCGACTACTGGTCGAGAGCCCATCTGCACCCTCAAGCCCATTCAGCAAAGGCCCTGTAAGGGATCTTCTCGAATGTCGATCCGACCCGGCCCCGATAACCCGCTAAGTCACTCGCCCACTCCTGCGAAAACCGTTCCCCCGAATGTGCGACCACTAAATGGTGGTAATGGGGAGGTGCTGGAAGGGCGAAGAGAGCGGCGGCGAGGGGGCGGATTGAGGGGGCACGATCGAGGGCAGGCGTGGGACGTGGGCCAGAGGCAATCACGCCGGGAGCTCTATAAAAGGGCTAGGAGGACGACGAAGAAAAGGACGGCATCTGAGGTAACAAAACCGAAGGTACTCCATCACCGACCTCGTTCCCCCAACTCATCTCCTTCCTCCCCCGCTCGTGCCGAGAGACGCCGTTACGATCTCCTCACTAGCCGAACCGTCTCCGCCGGGCCTCCTTTCTCAGATCTTTGTCTGACTTAGGCATCGGAGGGGATTTGGCCGGAACCAAGGTCCGGCCCCCTGACGAGCGTTCTCGTCTACGCAGGTGGACAGCTGATCAACGGGCCGAGGCTCCCCCTCGCCCCTCGCCGACCACGCAACCTGCCGGATGATTGAGGCTTCCCCTCGTCGTCCGATCGCCGAAGCCAAGCGCAAACCACCGACGTCGAGCGTCTCGACCCGGGCCGAGGCTTCCCCTCGCCCTTCGTCGAACACGCATCTAGCCGGACGACCGAGGCTTCCCCTCGTCATCCTATTTCCGAGGACGCGCCCGTCTGTCCGAGGCCGAGCGTCTCAACCAGGGCCGAGGCTTCCCCTCGCCCCTTCTGCACCGATTCGAAGCCCCCGAGGGACCCAAAGCGGGCTCCTTGACCACGTTGACCGGGTTCTCTACGGTCAACGCTTTGTAGTGAGAAAACACTCTGAAACACATATCTTACAGAAAATTTAGAAAATTACCCCCGGAACTCATAAAAAACCGTAAAAATGTCCGTTGTACCCGGGAGATAACCATTTTCAACTGAAAAAAATAAGAAAACACAAAATTTGGCCATAAAATCATATCATTTAATAAAAAGAAGCACAACTTCCAAAAAAATGTCAAAAAATACCAAGCTCAGAAAAAATCCACACAAAGGTCTGTTGGAACCGGGAGATTGCCGTTTTAATTGAAAAAATAAGACAAGACAAAATTAGTCGAAAAACCATAACTTCAATAAAATGTAGAAAATAGTTTCAAGCATAGAAAATTTCACAAACATGTCCATTGGAATAGGGAGATCGCCATTCTCAACTAAAAAATATGACAATACAAAATTAGGCAAAAATGATATCATTTAATAAAAAGATCCACATCTTCCAGAAAATACAAAAATAGACACTGGCTCAGAAAAATCCCCAAAAATGTCCGTTGGAACAGGGAGATCGCCATCTTTAACTGAAATGAGAGAAGACAAAATTATGCCAAAAATCTTATCGTCTAATAAAAGGATTCATTTCTTTCGAAAAATGCAAAAAATATCTCCGAGCTAAGTAAAATCCGCAATAATGTCAGTTGGAACAGAGAGATCGTCATCTTCAACTGGAAAATATGAAAAGACAAAAGTTGGATATAAAAATCAAATCATTTAAAATAAAGATTCATATCTTATAGAAAATGTAGAAAATATCTAGAGCTCAGAAAAATCCGCAAAAATGTCCACTGGAATCGGAAGATCGCCATCTTCATCTTCAATATAAAGATCCAAATCTTCAATAAAATGTAGAAAATATCTCCGTACACAAAAAAATTCATAAAAATGTCCGTTGGCACCAGGATGATCGCCATTTTCAATTGAAAAAATAAGAGAAGACGAAATTTGGCCTTCAAAATTATGACATTTAAAATAAAGATTCATATTTTCTAGAAAATGTTGAAAATATCACGTAGCTCAAAAAATTTCACAAAAATATCCGTTGAAACCAGGAGATCGCCATCTACAATATGACAATACGAGAAGACAAAATTAGGCCAAAAAATATATTATTTAATAAAACGATCCATATCGTCCAGAAAATGTGGAAATTAGCTTGGAGCAGGGAAAATCAGCAAAAATGTACGTTGAAATCAGGAGATCGCCATCTTTAATTGAAAAATTAGAGAAGACAAAATTAGGCCAAAAATCATATCATTTAATAAAACGATCTACCTGTCAGAAAATGTAGAAAATAACCATGAGCTCAAAAAAATCCACAAAAATGTCCGTTGGAACCGGGAGATCACCATCTTCAACTTAAAAATAAGAGAAGGCAAAATTAGGCTATAAAAATCATATCATTTAATATAACGATTCATATCTTACAGAAAATTTAGAAAATGGCCAGGAGTTCACGAAAATCATCAAAAATGATTGTTGGATAAAATGATATGAAACTGGGTGATCACAATCTTCAACTGAAAAATAAGAGAAGACAAAATTAGGATAAAAATAAAACCTTTTAATCAAAAGATCCATATCTTCCAGAAAATGTAGAAAAATAGTCCCGTGCTAAAAAAAATTCGCAAAAACCAGAAGATCGCGAGCTTCAAATGAAAAAAAATAAGGGAAGACAAACTTACGCTATAAAAATCATAGCATTTAATGAAAAGATCCATTTCTTACATAAAATGTAGAAAATAGCTCCGAGATTAAAAAATCTGCAAAAATATCAGTTGGAATCGGGAGATCGCTATCTCCAAATGAAAAATAAGAGAAGACAAAATTATGCCAAAAAATCTTATTATTTAGTAAAAATATCCATGTCTTTCAGAAAATGTAGAAAATATTCTCGTGGTCAGAAAAATCCGCTAAAATGTTCGTTAGAACCGAGAGATCGCCATTTTCAACTGAAAATGAGAAAAAACAAATTTAGTCTAAGAAAATCATATCATTTAATAAAAGATCCATAAAATGTCTGTTGGAACCGGAAGATCGACGTCTTCAACTGAAAAATAAGAGAAGACAAACTTAGGCTTAATAATCATATCATTTATTAAAACGATTCATGTCTCCAATAAAATGTGGAAAATAGCCCCGAGCTCAGAAAATACTTAAAAATGTCTGTTGGAATCGAGAGATCGCCATCTTCGACTGAAAAATTAAAGAAGCCAAAATTAGGCTATAAAAATCATAAAATTTAATATAAAGATTCAGATATTACAAAAAATGTAGAAAATAGCACGGAGCTTAGAAAATTCTCACAAAATATTTGTAGAAACTGGGAGATTGCCATCTTCAATGAAAAAAGAGAAGACAAATTTTGGCCAAAAATCATATCATTTAATAATAAGATACATATCTTCGAGATAATATAGAAACCTAGCACTGAGCTCAAAAAAGTTGTAAAAATATCCGTTGTAATTAAAAGATCGACATCTTCAACTGAAAAATAAGAGAAGGCAAAATTAGACTATAAAATCATATCATTTGATAAAAATATCCAAATATTCAATAAAATGAAGAAAATAAAACAGAGCTAAGAAAATTCAGCAAAAATGTCCATTGTAACCGAGAGATCGCCATCTTCAACAGAAAATTAACGGAAGACAATATTAGGCTATAAAATCATATCATTTAATATAAAGATGCGTATCTTACAGAAAATATAGAAAATAACCCATAGATCAGAAAAATCCGTAAAATGTCAGTTGGAACCGGGAGATCGCCATCTTCATCTGAAAATTAGAGAAGACAAAAGTAGGCCAAAAATCATATCATTTAATAAAAGAAACATATCTTCTAGAAAATGTAGAAAATAGCCCCGAGATGAGAGAAATCTGCAAAAATATCATTTGGAACCGGGAGATCGCCATCTTCACTGAAAATTAAGGGAAGACTAACTTAGGCTAAAAAATCATACCATCAGAAATTGTAGAAAATAGGCCGAAGCTCAGAATATCCATAAAAATGTCTGTTAGAACAGGGAGATCACCATCTTCAACGAAAAAGTAAATGAAGACAAAATTAGGACAAAAAATCATATTATTTAATAAAAAGATCTATATCTTCCTGAAAATTTAGAAAAATCACACCGAGTTCAGAAAAATCCGCAAAAATGTCCATTGAAACCTGCATATCATCGTTCTAAACTGAAAAATAATTGCAGAAAAATTACGCTACAAAAGTCATTATTATTTAATAAAAAGATCCATATCTTCAGTAAAATATAGAAAATAGATCCAAGTGAAGAAAAATCAGCAAAAATGTCCGTTGGAACAGGGAGATCGCCATCTATAACAAAAAAAATATGAGAATACAAAATTAGGTCAAAAAATCATACCATTTAATAAAATGATTCATATCATTTAGAAACTGTAGAAAATAGCCCAGATCTATGAAAAGTCTGCAAAAATTTATGTTTGAACCGAAAGATCATCATCTACAGTTGAAAAATAAGAGAAGACAAAATTATGCTATAAAAATTATATCATTTAATATTCATATTCATATCTTACAGAAAATTTTGAAAATTGGCCGGAGCTCAGAAAAATTCATGAAAAGGTCTGTTGGAACCGAAAGATCGCCATATTCAACGAAAAAAACAAGAGAAGACATAATTAGGCCAAAATTCATATCATTTAATAAAAGATCCATCTCTTCCAGAAAATTTATAAAAATAGCCTCGATTCAGGAAAAAATCAAAAATTTCTTTTGGAACGGGAGATCGCCATCTACAACGGGAAAAAAAGAGAATACAAAATGAGGCTAAAAAATCTTAACATTTAATAAAAAGATATGTATCTTCTCGAAAAATTAGAAAAATAGCCCTTAGCTCAGAAAAATACGTAAAAATTTTCTTTGGAACCGGGAGATCATATTCTTTAACTGAAAATAATCGAAGACAAAATTAGGATAAAAATCATATAATTTAATATAAAGATTCATATCTTACAAAAATATAGAAAATATCACGTAGCTCAAAAAAATCTGCAAAAATGTCTATTAGAACTGGGAGTTTGCCATCTTCAAAGAAAAAATAAGTGAAGACAAAATTAGACCATAAAAATCATATCATTTAATTTAAAGATTCATATGATACAGAAAATATACAAATAGCTTGGAGTTCAGAAAAATCCGCAAAAATTTCTGTTGGAACCGGGAGATCATCATTTTTAACTACAAAAAATAAGAGAAGACAAAATTAGGCGATAAAAATCAAATCATTTAAAAAAAGATACATATATTCAATAAACTGTAGAAAATTGTCTCGAGCTCTGAAAAATTCGCAAACATGTCTGTTTGAACCAAGAGATCGCCATCTTCAACAGAAAAATAAGAAAAGACAAAATAAGGCCACTATTCTTATCATTAATAAAATGATCCGTATCTTTTAGAAAATGTTGAAAATAGCCCAGATCTTATGAAAATCCACAAAAGTTTCTGTTGGAACCAAAAGATTGCCATCTTCAATTGAAATACAAGAGAACACAAAATTAAGCTATAAAAATTATATCATTTAATATAAAGATCTATGTCTTTCAGAAAATGTAGAAAATTGCCCGGTGCTAAGAAAAATTCTTTAAAAGGTCTGTTGGAATCGGGAGATTGCCATATTCAATGAAAAAAAATAAGAGAAGGCCAAATTAGGCCCAAAAATCATGTTATTTAATACAAAGATCCATATCTTCAAGAAAATATTGAAAATAGGCTCGAGGTCAGAAAAATCCGCAAAAATGTCCGCTGGAACCAGGATATCGCCATCGTCAACTAAAAAATAAGAGAAGAAAAACTTAGGCGATAAAAATCATCATTTAATAAAAAAATCCATCTCCTCAATTAAATGTATAAAATAGCACCGAGCTCAGAAAAATATGCAAAATTGTCCATTGGAAATATGAGATTGATTTCACAACTGAAAAATAAGAGAATATACATTTAGGCTATAAAAATCGTATCATTTAATAAAAAGATCACTATCTTCCATAAAATAAATTAAATAGCATCCAGCTAAGAAAAATCCGCAAAAATGTTTGTTGGAACCGAGAGATTGCTATCTTCAATTGAAAATATGACAAGCCAAACTTAGGCTATAAAAATCAGATCATTTAATAAAAAGAGACATATGTTCCATAAAATGTAGAAAGTAGCTCGAAGCTCAAAAAAATCCGCAAAAATGTCCGTTGGAACCGGGAGATCGACATCTTCAACTGAAAAAATAAGAGAAGACAAAATTAGGCCAAAAATCATATCCTTTAATAAAAAGATTCATATCTATCATAAAATGTAGAAAATAGCCCCGAGCTCTGAAAAATTAGTAAAAATATCAGTTGGAACTAGGAGATTGTAATCTTCAACTGAGAAAAGAAAAGACAAAATTAGGCCAAAAATCATATCATTTAATAAAAAATACATATCTTACAGGAAATATAGAAAAATAGTCCCAAGCAAAGAAAGTTTGCAAAAATATCCGTCGGAACCGGTAGATCACCATCTTCACCTGAAAAATTTAGAGAAGAAAAATATAGGCTATAAAAATCATCTCATTTAATAAAAATATACATATCTTCCATAAAATGTAGAAAATAGCACTGATCTCAGAAAAATCCCCAAAAAAATTAGTTGGAACCGGGAGATCGACATCTTCAACCGAAAAATATGAGAAGGCAAAATTAGGTCAAAAATAAAATCATTTAATAAAAAGATCAATATCTTCTAGAAAATTTAGAAATAAGACCCGAGGTCAGAATAATCGGCAAAAATGTCTGTTGGAACTGGGAGATCGCCATCTTCAGCTAAAAACAAGAGGAGACAAAATTTGGCAAAAAATTATATCATTTAATGAAAAGATCAATAACTTTCCGAAAATGTAGAAAAATAGCCCCGAGCCCAGAAAAATCCACAAAAATGTCTGTTGGAACCGGGAGAATGGCATCTTCAGCTGAAAAATAAGAGAAGACAAAATTACGCGATAAAAATCATATCATTTATTCTAAAGTTCCATATCTTTTAGATGATGTTGAAAATATCCCAGAGCTCAAAAAAATCCGCACAAATGTAAATTGGAACCGTGAGATTGCCATCTTCAACTGAAAAAAGAGAAGAAAAATTGGGTCAAAAAATCATATCATTTAATAATAATATCCATATCTTCTAGAAAAGGTAGAAAAATAGTCCCAAGCTAAGAAAATCCGCCAAAATGTCTGTTGGAATGGGTAAATCGCCGAGAAGATAAAATTAGGCCAAAATGATACATATCTTCCAGAAAATGCAAAAAGTAGCCCCGAGCTCAGAAAAATCCGTGAAAATATCCGTTGGAAGAGAGAGATGGCTATCTTCAACTGAAAAATAAGAGAAGAACAAATTAGGCAAAAAAAATCATATCATTTAACTAAAAGATGCATATCTTCAAGACAATAAAGAAAATAGCTCCGACCTAAGTAAAATTATCAAAACTGTCTGTTTGAACCGGGAGATCACCATCTTCAACTAAAATATTTTCTTGAAGATGCATATCTTCAAGAAAATAAAGAAAATAGCTCCGACCTAAAACATGGAATGTGCTCAAGCCTAATGAAAGAGGAGCTCAAATTCAAAGTGAAAGCACGCATCAACATCTGATCGGCTTCAAACGTCTTCATTTAAGTCTAGTGTGTGAGTTGGTCTTTTAGAATTATGTTAACGCCAAGATTAATTGCACACACACAAAATGTTTTCGAAACAAAGATTTTTTGAAAGATCTTTTTAAAATCGTTGAGAGCATTAGCTATTTGATTTAATCTTCGTAGTCAACCTCCAACATCCGGGAGTTGATTATTCATATTCTAGCTGAGTTTAGTGAAAAGTGCTCTGGGAGTCGGCTACCAAAGAAGGGAGTCGACTACCAGCTGTGAGCAGATTTTCAATGAAATCTCTCTGGGAGTCGACTACCAGCTACGTTTCTACCATTTGAGTTTACTCCCTCAATTCTCGCATCTCCTTGATTAATGGGCCAAAGTCAAAAGTATTTTGAATTTCAACTTCATCTTAGAAACTCTAGAAATAGAGCCCCTTGAGAACATTTCAAAGAACCAATTTTATTATCATCTTTTAAGCTAAAGTTATATTTCTGAAATTCTCAAGTCGCTCTCAATCGATCTCATCGTTATAACCAAATTCTGATTTTAAATTTTTGATCTCAAATTTTTTTGAAAGTCCTTTTTGAGATCTATTTCATTTTGGCTATTAAAATCATTTTTCAAAATCACTCGTTCTTGATTTAATATTCTTTGAAGGATCTAGATCACATCGAATCAAAATATATTCTTTGTGTGATCTAAGATCTCTTTGAATTCTTTAAGCCACATAAGCATAAATTGCAATATTTTCTTGGCTATAGAATTCGTGTTGGGTGTAAACCAATCTCCATCAAATATTGTGGAGAATTGGATCTTTGTTTTACCTGGGATTCCCTTTGTGATAAGGGTTGTGAAAATCCTAGACAAGTTTAGGTGGTTGGAAATTCTGGTAGGGATACTAGGTCGTTGGAAATCCTAGCGAGTGAAGCTAGGCAATTGTATTGCCAAGGCAATAGTGGATTGAATCTCGTACCGGATTAGTCGGGGACTGGACGTACCCAGGTTGTGGGAAACCAGGATAAAGATCTCTTGTCTCTGCATGCTTTCTGCGTTTGTTTTTTTATTTGTGCAAGATATTTCTTTGTTGTTAATATATCATCTTTGTAATCATTCATTAATATATTGCAAAGTTGTTTTTCTGTATTCCGCTGTGTTAATATCTCTCTGTTTATAATATTTATCAGTTGTAATTATTCCTTGTAATTGCACTATCTTATTTTTTTGATTAAGAACCAAGCGTAGATCACTTACTTGGTTTCTTAGGCAAATTGGAAGGGAATTATTGTGTTGTACTAATCAACGAAATTTTTTTTAATTCATATAACACTTTTCAACCCCCCTTCTAGTGTTGTTTGCCATCCACAGGATCCAACATCATCTTGTGGTTCGTCCTTTCTACTTGGGCTCTAATTGCATCTTGCATTCTTTTTAGCTTTCCTCTTGTCATTGGGACTTCACTCAAAATTAGGTCTTCATTTTGTAAGTTCAAGGGTTGGTTCACATCATCCTCCCCCTCTTGAAAAGGAGTCGTCCTTGACTCTTGAACATTTGCACCAAAATAAGGAGAGAGGTCAGAAACATTAAAAGTAGTACTCACACCATACAAAGCTGGTAGTTGAAGTTTGAAAGCATTATCATTGATTCGCTCAAGGACTCGAAAAGGTCCATCTCCTTTAGGCATGAGTTTGGACTTCTTTTTATCAGGAAACCTTTCTTTCCTAAGATGTAGCCACACCAAATCTCCAGGCTCATAAACCAACCACTTTCTTCCTTTGTTAGCACGATCTGTATACTTTTGAGTAATTCTTTCGATATTCTGATGTACCTTTTCATGGATCTGTTTGACAAATTCAGCATGCTTCTTTCCATCCATACTAGCTCTTTCCTGCAAATGTAGAGGAAACACGTCAATATGTGCAATAACCCATAAACAATTTCAAAGGGTGAGAACTTAGTGACGTGACGCCCCGGCTTGCTATCCGCAAATGGCCGGGGGACCCGCGTGGGGGTTTAGATATTTGTAACCGCAAGCGCACGGTGTTGTAGTGTGGCTTGGGGGTCGAACACAGGGAGGCTAGGATGTGCTTGTGTCAAGGAGGACCAGGATCACCCCGTGGGCGAGCTAGCCCGAATCGGTAGATGGGTTGTCATGGTATAGGAATGCAAGGTATGAACAATAAGAAAATAAACCCGGGACTTTGGTTTCCACTCCAACGAGCGACTCTTGCCGATACGGCCTACGGGTAGGATAGCGATCGGAATTAGGGTCTAATGGTGAGACGTTGCCTCCGAAAGTGGTACCGGCATCCCATGGGCCCGATATTCCGGTCGGTGCCCAGGATGATACACCGGACTTCCCGGATTCGATCAGTGGGCACTCCCGTGTCCATTAACACTGATCGATTCCGGGAGCACTAAGCTCGCAACGATAACTCCCAACGTCTCATCCTGCCGCTCCCGCGTGCTAGGATTCGGCGTCTACGCTAAGGGCGTGAGCTATGGCTAGGGAGTCAACCGCCAAGTTTATTCCCCCTTGGCCCAACGGTCAAAGGCGGTCTTTTTCCCGCCGATGACAATGAAACACCCCGCGTAACCGTTAGATTCCTAATCCCTATCGATTTCCTAACCCTATGGACGCATCGGGAAGAGCTCCTGAAGGGGTTTCCACCAAAATCCCAGATTTGGGAACTACTCACAAAAATTCATTAAAAAGCGATCTAAATGAAAATGAACCGTTGGAATCATAATCAGACGATTGGAATGCGGAAGTAATAGAGTAATTAAGACAATACTAAAATTTGAGAAAGATCCGAAAACTTACAAAAGAACAGTAATTACAGCCGTCACAATAGGAGAAAACAGTAAAAACTAGCAGCTCCCCCGTTTCTGGAACCCTAGGGGTTCTATTTATAGACTCTCGTGTCACCCGATCGGTTGACAAGTCACCCGATCGGGTGATCCGTTACAGATAATAGACAGAAAACGGCGAGCTTTCACCCGGTCATATGAAACGGTCGGTTGAGTTCTTGGAGTGACCGGTTGGATCTTGGCGCCATCGGGTGAAGTGATCGGTTGGGTGCCCGTGTCTTCGGCTCTTCAGCATCAGCTACAGATGAACCGATCGGGTGAGAGTCACCCGATCGGTTGGAAATTGGCTCGAGAAGACAGAGAGTTGGCCCCAGTTGAACCGGCCTGTGAACCGGTCGGGTGACTTCCACTTGAGCTCCGGCTGAGACCGGGTAGTGCACACGTGCATCACCCGATCGGTTGGAGATGACCAACCGACCGGGTGAGGGGCTGAAAGATGTATTCTTTGACGTTTGACCCCCTGGATCACGCGTGACTCCTCCCGTTGCTCCGGGGACACATGATATCATCGTTAAACGTCCCCTACACGGTCAATCTCCTGCAAACATGGAGAAACAAAGAAAAGTGAAAGAAAACGAGAAAATACGAGAAAACGAATAAAAGACGGCGAAAAAAACACGGAGAAACAAAAAAGAAAACGTGCGTGAATATATGAAATATAAACGCACGTCAAAATCCCCCAAGCTGAACTCGTCCTCATCCTCGAGGAAGACGAGTGAGAGTAGGAGCTCGGAGGGGAAAGATAGAGAGAAAGAGAGAAAAAGAAAACTCTAAATCCCAGATCGTCCGTCAGAGCCAACAAAATCAAAAATGACACACAAAGCAAGCAAACGTCAAATCTCATCACTAAACCTAGGAAAACGAGTCCCAATAAGTGTCGTGGGCCCACGCGGTGAAGCGCGTATGAGTGCGGTCATGTGCTAGCAAATGGTGTCGCTTTCTACAATGTGCTATGAGCTCATATACGCAAATCTAGGAAATGACCCAAATAACGATTCGAATTTGAAATTGCGGTGAATATTAGTTCGAGCATGCATGAGAAGAGTATAAGAAGTGAAACGTATCATGCATCGGGGACTCCACAACTAGGGTTAAGGAAATCACACCACTATTGCCTAGATACTAGCTAAAAAGTTCCTAAGCCAAGTGTTTTCGAAAACGACGGGGGTTGAGATGATGTGGAGTAGAACACTCGGTGCAAATTCTCGCCTTCCCTTTATTCTCGGTAGGTAGGAAAAATATTCACACTAGATATTTTTTTTGGGTTTTGGGTATTTGTATTTTTTTTGGTTTTTTGGCTATACAAAATTTTTCTTTTCTTTTCTTTTTGGGTTTTTCTTTTCTTTTCTCCTTTTTTGGATTTTTGGGTTTTTGGCTATACACATGTGTACTCTCCCAAGTGGGAGAACGGTACACGACGAGGGGATTTGCACCAAGTAAAACAAAAAAGAAGTCGAAATCTAAACACTTGGGCAAAGGAAACTATTCTCGCTAAATAGAGCATAGGCTAAATGGGTTATCCTAGTCCTTAATCGTGGAATCCCAACGCATGCGAATTGAAATATACGATATAAATATAGCATGCATATAGTAGAGGCAAATACCGCATATTCAAATCGAAGCATGATAATCTAGGGGTCATTCTTGGACAGGTATATAAAATAAAATCACAAAGTAGAAGCACACCAAATAGCTAGGCACGACGCACGACTCACAAAAAGCTAAGTGGACCCACGATGCGTGAAATGCAAGAGAACTCGAAATCCGAGGGTTAGTGAATGTGATTATCGATGCCATGCTAGGTGTGTGTGATTTTGTGGCGATTCATCATAGGGTTCATCTCTAGGAGAAAGAGATAAAAAGAAGAAAAGAAAAAGAAAAAGAAAAAAATAAAAAACACGATGAAACGACACAAAAACGAAAAAGAAGGACTCAAATGACGCACACAGTGCGACTCCCCCAAGCTGAAGTTTGCATTGCCCTCAATGCAATATGAGTGAGTACGGGAGGGCAATGAAGATGGGGGGGAATACGCACCGACACAAAAAGAAGTGAAAGCGAGGAAAACACAGAGATGAAACTGAAAATAAAGAAAGATCAAAATCAAAATCAAACGACACAAAAATAGAAATAAAACCACACGACACGACACTCGAAAGGGGAAAAACAAGCACACACACAAAAATGAGAAAAACAACAAAACACGACGACACACCAAAATAGACGTCCCCCAAGCTAGACATGACAGTGCTAGCAAATAAAATGTGATCGTGAAATGCAGAGATATGCAAGGGGGAGTCGAAAACAAACAAGGTGAAATCAGAAAGCAGGAGAAGGTGAGTCCTCGTCCTCCTCGGAAGAGGGTGTGGCTGGGTGGTCGGGGGAGGCTGGGGGTGTGCGGAGAAGTGGGGAATGAGGTGTAGGAATAGGGGCAGCGGTGGTGTGAACAATGGAAGGAGTGTCGGTGGAGGTGGGTGGTGGTGGTAGGACGGCGATCAAGGCGGTGGTGAGAGGAATAAAAATGGGGGAAGAAGATGTGGTGGTGACGGTAGTGGGTGGTGGTGGGAGAGATCTGGAGCGCACCGGCAATTTCCTCCGACGCACGTATGCAGTGATGGAGGAGGAGGGAGGGGGTAGGGTGGGTGCGATGGAAGTGGTCGGGAGGGGGGAAGTGGATACCGGGATGGGAATAGATGAGGGAGGAGAAGAATGTGGTGAGGGAGGTGATGGATGTGGGGGTGTGTGGGAGGGTGGAGGAGAAGATCGCCGAGGTGGTGAAGGTGGAGGTGGTCCGTGGATGTGAGTGAGAAGGCGAAGAATGGCGGCCACGTTCCTCTCAAGTGCGAGGAAACGTGGGTGAGTGAGAAAAGAGGACGGTGGTGGGCCCGAGGAGGTAGAGGACACGGCGAGCTCACGAAGGGCAGTGACCTCCCTTTCAAGACCAAGACGGGCCGAGACCTGGCGGCGACCAAAAGATGTGGACTGACGTGAGGCAGAAGTGGTGCCGCCAGGTAAGGTGGAAGTGGTGCCGGTGGCGGTGGTCATGCCGGCACAAGAGACAAGGCCAGCAATGGCCGCAAAGAGGTGCTCAGACGTGATGGGCCCCGGAGCAGAAACAGGACGACTCGGGCCAGCCCCTAAATCTCCCCGAGACACAGGGATATCCTGCTCGCCTAAGTGGGCGGCAGGGGACGGTGGTCTGCGTGCGTCCTCGGGAAGGAAAGGAAGGTTCAACCCCGCTAGGAAGTTGGGATCAGGTGGGAAGGTCCAATCTCCCACAAGAGCAATGGTCATGCGAGCGTGGTTGGGGAGAATGGTGTAAGGGGCAGGGGGTGGCCATAATTGAAGATGAAGCGGCCATCGGAGTGGGGTCTAATCATGTGAATGTGCCGCAGGACATCAATATCTAGCTGTGAGGGTCCTGCGGTAGTGGGAAGATTGTTGGGGATGGGAATATTAAATTGGGGGTAAGAGCAAATGATAGTAATGATGCCCCCACAACAAAACTTCCCCTTACCGGCCCGGCTGATCTCGAGAAGCTTGTAAACAAGCCAATCGCCGCCATGGATGGGGACGGTAGGGGCCCTGAAGCTAATCCCATCATCGTCCCGGACAAAAGGGAAAGTCATGGCCCAGAGGATAAAAAGGTCAGGGATAGTCACGGTGCCGAACTCGTCCCTGGGAAAAAATGCAGATGATATGATCCTGTGGGCCAAACGAAACACGGGATGAATGATGGAGGAGGCCTTGGCCCTTCCTCGGGGATAGTCATGGAGCAGTGTGAGGCGGAACCAGAATTGATCGACGTTAACTCAGGCGTGTACCCGTAGTGTCGGATGGAGTCATCCCCAAGATTGGGGAAACCAAATATATCGTTAATTGTGTTCAGATTTGTGGTGACACTCCTGTTACGCACCCGGAATTTAATGATCGACCTGGACTCCCAAACAAGTGTAGAGAGAAATTCGAGGGTGAGTGCCGGGTAGGATACAGCAGATGCATTAAGAAAGGCCAACCAACCTAAGTTAGCGAAAAGAGATTCGACTTCGGTGTAGACACCGAGATCGATCAGCGACTGTGTATGCGGGAACTTAGTTGATAGATGCCCCCGAGCATCGGGCCTACGATAAAAATCCTTGTGTTCCTGGTTCCTAAAGATATACCCATGCGGGCCCAACATTGGGTCCACATGGGGGATAACAGGCGGGGGAGGGCCAAGTGTAAGTGCTCGTGTGTGGGAAGGGGGACGTGTTTGTTTTCGTCTCTTTCGAGACGGTTCCTCCTCCCGCATAATCCCCCCCCTTCCCCTTGTCTTTATTCTTAGCCATGCATGAGTGTGCGTGTATGAATGAGTGCAAAAGCGCTGAATGCACACTAACACAAGCAAAATGAGCAAGCACGAATTATAGGGCAGAAATAGAAATATGAGCGTAGGAGCGAGTGTACCCAAGCGGAATGGCGAAGCTTGCTCGTAGATGTCCCCACACTGTGCAATGAGAGTAGCGTGGAGCCGCGGCGACCTCTTTCAGCAAGAATTTTCGAAGTGGGCGTTGTTTCGGGGGAATTAGGTCAGAAATTCGAAATGAAAGGAGAGAGGGAGTGAAGATGATGGAGAGGTTGATGGAGGAGGTGGGGAGAGGGAGTGTTGGAGGAGTAGAGGACGTGGGGGAGTGAGAATCGACCGTTGGGGAGGAGAGGCAGGCGAAACGACGACGACAATGGCGATCGGGCGAGGGTGAAAGCGAACGGGTGGTCGAGGGTTTATATAGGGTTTTAAGTCGAACCGATCGGGTGACTTGTCACCCGATCGGTTGACGGTTAGGTCAAAAATTCTTGCCGAAGAAGTGCTACAGGCGAACCGGTCAGTTGACATGTCAACCGATCGGTTGGCCGCTCCACTCATTTTCCCGAGAATTGAGGTCTGCTCACCCGGTCGCTTCAACCGATCGCGCTCGAACTCACCCGATCGGTTGATATTCCCCAAAAATTTCCCGAGAATTCTCCCCAGCTCACCCGGTCTGTCACCCGGTCTCTCCATTCTTCAAACGATCGGTTCATTTGGGGACAGATTTTGGCCTGTATCTGATACATCCCAACCGATCGGGTGAGTTATCAACCGATCGGTTGGGGCTTTGTTTCCTGCAAAAACCAACAGATTGTCTAAGTCCCTGAACGGGTGTTCTCGCGGCTGATTTTATTTATAAAAATAGATAAAATAAAGTAAAAAAATAACACTAAAAAGTGGGGCAAAAGTTTAGAGCATGGGTTGCCTCCCATGAAGCGCACTTGTTTAATGTCGTTGGCTCAACGCCCGCAAGAGATGTTCACGGTGGTTGATACGGGTGATGCCCGAAGTTCGGCATCTCTTCTTCATCGGAGCTTAAGGCCTTTGGAGTAGTCAGCGGCTGGAGAAAGATTTGCTCGACTACCCTCTCCTTGTTCTTGGGATCCGGGGGCTTCTCTTTCGTATTGGTGCTTACCGCCATCTTCTTTAGGATCCGGACCTCGTCTTTGGTGAGGCCCATGGGTTCTTTCCCCGTTCTCCTCGCAGGAGGAGCCTTGGGGAACCCGGGAGGGGTCGTTCTTGCTGCACTCGCTTTACAGCATCATCATCGTTCTTGGGGCCGTCTCGGTCTTCTGAATTCCCCAAGTCAACGGGGGGGGTTTCTTGAGAGAATCTCCCAGGAGCTCTCTTCAGTAACTTTTTCTTCTTCCACCTCCAGTAAATTACACCGAGGGTCGTCTGGGGGATCGGAGTACTTCATGGATAACCCCAGATCAAATTCAACTTTTTCTCCACTGACGTTTAGAGAAAGTTTTCCGTTCTTCACATCAATCAAAACGCCAGCAGTGGCCATGAAAGGCCGTCCCAGGATGATGGGGTGTGTGTGCGTCTTCAGGCATGTCCATGACCACAAAGTCCACTGGCACATGCACCCCTTTTACATTAACGGGGAGGTCATCCACAATCCCCACCGGATATTTGACTGACCGGTCAGCTAGTTGTAGGGTCATACCGGTGGGCTCCAAATCACCCATTCCTATCCTTTTATACATCGACAAGGGCATCAAACTTACACTCGCTCCGAGATCGACGAGTGCACGATGAATCTTCACTGCCCCGATCGTGCAAGGAATTGAGAAGCTCCCCAGGTCATTAAGTTTCGGCGGATTTGCCCTCTGGATAAGAGCGCTACACTCCGCCGTCAACACTACTTTCTCCTTTCTAGACCCTCTAGTCACCAAATCTTTCAGGAATTTCGCATAGGAGGAGATTGTTTCAATTGCTTCTAGGAAGGGGATTTGCAAGCTCAGATCCTTGACCATGGCAAAGAACTTGCCATATTTCTCGTCGATTTTGGCCTGAGCTAACCGTTGTGGAAATGGCACAACGGGTTTGAACACTTTCGGGCTCCCTTCCTCGTTTTTCTTCTTCTCTTCTTCAGAGACTCCCTCCGGAGTCGTAGGATTTGATGACGAAGCACCGGCGTCGTTTGATTTTTCGATCAGTCGCTCGACGACCAATGGTGCTTCCGGTCTGTTAGGGGGCACTCTAGTAGGAATTTGTGCCCTGCTTCTCAGAATGATAGCGGACACATTTGCGTGATCGTGCACGAGTGCCGACATTTGGGTTGCTCCCATTGGGTTCACCTCCGGTTGTGGCGGCAATTGGTTTTGTGACCTTGAGAGGGTCGCCACTTGTAACCCCAGCTGGGTTACTTGGTCCGTGAGGGCCCGCTGACCCATTTCCATCTTTTGATTGATCTTCTCCTGGTTGGTTATATATTGAGTCAAGAGAGACTCAACCGGAGAGACGGCCCTCTGTTGGCCATACTGCTGCTGCTGCTGATTCCTGGGGGCGTAAAATTGTTGATGAGGCTGCTGCTGATATTGTTGCTGCTGAAACTGACTCTGCTGTGGCCTAGCCGGCTGATATGTTTGTTGCTGCGGCTGCTGAGGCGGCGAGGGCTGGAATGGTGCCCGGTAACCAAAGTTAGGGTGGTTCCGGTTGTTTGGAGAGTATGCCGGGTTGGAATTGGTTCTTGGTGGATACGGCGCATTTCCCGTGGGGTTGTAAAATAGTGCGCTCGACTGATCCAACGGTGGTGAGACGTCACCACCGTCGAATTCCCCAAAAATTTCAGATTCTACCGCTGCAATCTGCTGTGTACCGGCCCCACCGGCTCCTACCATTAGTGCGAAGATCTGGGTCGAAAGCAAGTCGAACTTACTCGAAAGTTTGTCGACGTCCTCGACTCTGTGTATACCCCCAGACCTGGGTGTGGCTCTCTCGTCACACCACCGCTCATTATTGGATGCCATATTTTCCAGAATATGTCTGGCATCTTCCTCGCTCCTTGACATGAAGGAACCCCCAGCCGCGACGTCCATAGAAGATTTCAGGTCATCCCTCAACCCATTGTAGAACAGATTAATAATCTTCCACTTCGGAAGCTCATGGTGAGGGCATCTTCTTTGCATCTCCTTGTATCTCGTCCAATCTTCATGCAAGGACTCGTGGCTGGCCTGGGAGAAGGAGGAGATCTCACTCCTCAACTTCATGGTCTTCCCTGGAGGAAAGAACTTCGTCAGAAAAGCGTTGGAGAGCTTCTCCCAGGTATTGAAAGTGTTGGGGTCCTTCCCCCTAAGCCATTGCTTGGCTTTGTCTCGCAACGAGAAGGGGAACAGCTTCAGACGGATCGCCTCAGTCGTGACACCATTAATCTGGAAGGTGTCACATTTCTCCAAGAAGGAGTCTAGATGCTCGATCGGGCTCTCCATGGGTGAACCCGCAAACTGATCCTGCTGGATCCACGTCACCAAAGACGGCTTTAGCTCAAAGCTTTGGGCCGTGATAGCTGGAGGACGGATGGCGGAAGTGGACTCGATAGATGGCATCGAGTACTCCAGCAGAGACTTGTGAGGCGGGGTGTTCTCCTCCATGGATTCGGGATCCTCTCTTCTTTGCTTCTCGGCGGCCAAACGCCTAAGGGTGGCGTTAATCTCTGGATCAACGGGAATCAAGTCGTCGAGACTTCTTGAACTCCTACGAATGAAAAACAACAAACACCCGTGAAGCGACAAGTGGGAAAGAAACAGATAAAATAAAAATAAGAAAAATAAAAAGGAAAAAGGAGAATGCGAAAATTATCGCGAGGTAGGGATGAGAGCTAGACACTAGGGTTCAAGAGATCCTGAAATAACAAGCACGTTGCCTCCCCGGCAACGGCGCCATAAACTTGACGTGACGCCCCGGCTTGCTATCCGCAAATGGCCGGGGGACCCGCGTGGGGGTTTAGATATTTGTAACCGCAAGCGCACGGTGTTGTAGTGTGTCTTGGGGGTCGAACACAGGGATGCTAGGATGTGCTTGTGTCAAGGAGGACCAGGATCACCCCGTGGGTGAGCTAGCCCGAATCGGTAGATGGGTTGTCACGGTATAGGAATGCAAGGTATGAACAATAAGAAAATAAACCTGGGACTTTGGTTTCCACTCCAACGAGCGACTCTCGTCGATACGGCCTACGGGTAGGATAGCGATCGGAATTAGGGTCTAATGGTGAGACGTTGCCTCCGAAAGTGGTACCGGCATCCCATGGGCCCGATATTCCGGTCGGTGCCCAGGATGATACACCGGACTTCCCGGATTCGATCAGTGGGCACTCCCGTGTCCATTAACACTGATCGATTCCGGGAGCACTAAGCTCGCAACGATAACTCCCAACGTCTCATCCTGCCGCTCCCGCGTGCTAGGATTCGGCGTCTACGCTAAGGGCGTGAGCTATGGCTAGGGAGTCAACCGCCAAGTTTATTCCCCCTTGGCCCAACGGTCAAAGGCGGTCTTTTTCCCGCCGATGACAATGAAACACCCCGCGTAACCGTTAGATTCCTAATCCCTATCGATTTCCTAACCCTATGGACGCATCGGGAAGAGCTCCTGAAGGGGTTTCCACCAAAATCCCAGATTTGGGAACTACTCACAAAAATTCATTAAAAAGCGATCTAAATGAAAATGAACCGTTGGAATCATAATCAGACGATTGGAATGCGGAAGTAATAGAGTAATTAAGACAATACTAAAATTTGAGAAAGATCCGAAAACTTACAAAAGAACAGTAATTACAGCCATCACAATAGGAGAAAACAGTAAAAACTAGCAGCTCCCCCGTTTCTGGAACCCTAGGGGTTCTATTTATAGATTCTCGTGTCACCCGATCGGTTGACAAGTCACCCGATCGGGTGATCCGTTACAGATAATAGACAGAAAACGGCGAGCTTTCACTCGGTCATATGAACCGGTCGGTTGAGTTCTTGGAGTGACCGGTTGGATCTTGGCGCCATCGGGTGAAGTGATCGGTTGGGTGCCCGTGTCTTCGGCTCTTCAGCATCAGCTACAGATGAACCGATCGGGTGAGAGTCACCCGATCGGTTGGAAATTGGCTCGAGAAGACAGAGAGTTGGCCCCAGTTGAACCGGCCTGTGAACTGGTCGGGTGACTTCCACTTGAGCTCCAGCTGAGACCGGGTGGTGCACGCGTGCATCACCCGATCGGTTGGAGATGACCAACCGACCGGGTGAGGGGCTGAAAGATGTATTCTTTGACGTTTGACCCCCTGGATCACGCGTGACTCCTCCCGTTGCTCCGGGGACACATGATATCATCGTTAAACGTCCCCTACGCGGTCAATCTCCTGCAAACATGGAGAAACAAAGAAAAGTGAAAGAAAACGAGAAAATACGAGAAAACGAATAAAAGACGGCGAAAAAAACACGGATAAACACAAAAGAAAATGTGCGTGAATATATGAAATATAAACGTACGTCACTTAGTAGTGGAATGAACAGCCCTATTATACGTAAACTCCACATGTGGCAGACACTCCTCCCAGTTTTTTTCGATAAGGTAAGTATTATCACCAAAAACACCAATATACACAAGCACAAGGGCATACCCTTGAAAATAAAGTTAGGGACAAACCCCTAACAATAATAGAAACCTAGACAGCTGGTACAAATATTATCAGTGCCTTACAGTAAAACACAACTGAAAACCCCAAAACTAATCAAAAACACTATAAGAAAATCCCCATGAGCATTGGAGCCCTTTATTCTCCATGGAAGCAGCCACCCTTTGTAAGGAATCAACACGAGTACATAATGAGAGTTTGACATACTCAACCAGCTGGGACATGCATCTAGGTAGCTCATCATGCAAGCGAGAATTATGCTCCCTCTAATTAGCATAAACTGATATTGCTAGCATAAGATGCACAATTATACCACGAAGAGATGTGTGACTAAATCCTCATATCCAAGAAATAGTCTCAGACTATGAACGTGGTTCCCAAGGAAGGTCACATTTGACATGCAAGGAACGCCAACACCAATCCTTACCATTCACAAGGGCATCCATAGTAGCATTATGACCCAATCCAGAATCATAAATAATACGACATCCAAAAGTTTCCACAAGAGGCCCAAGAGGATGCCAATTATCAAACCATAATGAAATACTACGGCCATCAATGACAAGAAACCTCATATGTGTGTGAACAAATTGACGGAGACTTAGAATCTTTCTCCAACTCTAAGAGCAATCAACTGGGCATGTCACCTCCCACATACTCCGTCCCCTCAAAAGATAGAAATAAACCCAAGAACACCACATAGAGTCAGGAGGATGAGAACAAAATAACCAAAGACTCCTCAAGATCTGCTTGATGATTCTTCTTAACAAAGAGGATAGTGTCCTATTCACTACTTCAGTTTATCCATCGGTTTGTTGATGGCAAGTAGTAAAAAACAATAATTTTGTCCCAAGCTTGCCCCCACAAAGTCTTCCAGAAATAGCTTAAGGATTTGGCATCTCGATCTGACACAATGGTTCTTGGCATTCCATGCAGCCTCACAACTTCCCTGAAGAACAAATTAGCAATGTTAGAAGCATCATCAACTTTATGGCATGCAATAAAGTGTACCATTTTAGAAAATCTGTCCACCACAACAAAAATATAGTCGCGTCCTCTTTTGGACCCAGGTAATCCTATAACAAAGTCCTTTGAGACATCTTTCCTGGGGGTACTAGGAATATGCAAGGGGGTGTATAATCCATGTGGATTTACTTTAGAGTTTGCCTTATGACATACAATGCATCTTCACACAAATTTCTCAACATCTCTATGCATTTAGGCCAATAAAAATGTTCATTCAGAATGCCAAAAGTTTTAGTAATGCCAAAATGTCCCTTAAGACCACCAAAATGTGATTCTATCATTAATACACACAATAAGCAATTCGTAATTCAAAGTTTATCAATTCGAAATAAGAAGCCATTATGCGAATAAAATTTTTCCCATCCTATACCTGATTTGCAGTGACTAAAAGCTTCTCTAAAATCAACATCATCAGCATACAATTCTTTAATAAGCTCAAAACCAAGAATCTTAGCATCTAACATGGAATGAAGAACATACCTACGTGATAAAGCATCAGCAACAACATTTTCTTTACATTTTTTGCGCTTAATCACATATGGAAATGATTCAATGAATTCAATCCACTTAGCATGCCTCTAATTCAGTTTTCGTTGACTCTTAATATGCTTTAATGCCACATGATCTGAATGAATGATAAACTCCTTAGGCTATAAGTAGTGTTGCCAAGTTTATAACACTCTAACTAATGCATATAATTCTTTATCATATGTAGGATAGTTAAGAGTGGGGCCACTTAGCTTTTCACTGAAATATGCAATAGGTTTACCTTCTTGTATGAGAACACCTCCTATGCCAATCCCACAAGCAACACATTCAATTTCAAAAGTCTTACCAAAATCAGGAAGTGCCAGTAAATGTGCTTGAGTTAGCTTCTCTTTAAGGATTTGGAAAGCTTTCTCTTGAGCTTCTTCCCATTTGAATCAGACATCCTTCTTGGTCAATTCATTCAATGGTGCTACTAGTGTACTAAAATGCTTCACAAACCATCTGTAAAAGCTCTTTTTATTAAATAATATGATTTTTGGGCCTAATTTTGTCTTCTCTTATTTTTTGTTGAATATGGCGATCTCCCGGTTCTAACAGACCTTTTTGCTGATTTTTCTTATCTCCGGGTAATTTTCTACATTTTATGTAAGACATGGATCTTTATACTAAATGAGATAATTTTATAGCTTGTCTTCTCTTATTTTTTGTTGAAGATGGCGATCTCCCAGTTCCAACAGACATTTTGCGCATTTTTCTCAAATCTGGGCTATTTTCTATATTTTCTAAAAATATAAATATTTATTAATCTTATGAATTTTATAGCCTAATTTTGTCTTCTTATATTTTTCAGTTGAAAATGGGGATCTCCCAATTCAAACAGACTTATTTAGGATTTTTTCTAAGCTCGGGGCTATTTTCTACATTTTATTGGAGACATGTATCTTTTTATTAAATGATATGATTATTATATCCTAAGTTTGTATTTTCTTATTTTTTTCAGTTGAAGATGGCGATCTCCCGGTTCCAATATAATTTTTTGGATATTTTTATTAAACGATATGATTTTCGTATACTAAGTTAGGCTTCTCTTATTTTTCAGATGAAAATGTCGATCTCCCGGTTCCAACGGACATTTTGGCGGATTTTTCTGACCGCGAGACTATTTTCTACATTTTTTGAAAGACATGGATCTATTTATTAAAGATATGATTTTTTGCATAATTTTGCATTCTCTTATTTTTCAGTTGAAGATAGTGATCTTCCAGTTCCCATGGACATTTTTGCAGATTTTTCTGAATTCCAGGCTATTTTCTACACTTGATTAATTATATGGATCTCTTTATTAAATGACATGATTTTTATAGCCTAAGTTTGTCTTCTCAGATTTTTCAGTTGAAGATGGCGAGCTCCATGTTCCAACGGATATTTTTTCGGATTTTTCTTAGCTTTGGGCTTTTTTCTATATATTCTTGAAGATATGAATATTTTTATTAAATGATATGATTTGTTGGCCTAATTTTGTCTTCTCTTTTTTAAGTTGAATATTGCAATCTCCCGTTCCAATTGACATATATGTGGATTTTTTTGATCTCGGTGCTATTTTCTACATTTTATGGCATATATATATCTTTTTATTAAATGATATAATTTTTTGCCTAATTTTGTCTTCTTTTATTTTTTAGTTGAAGATGACGATCTCCTGGTTCTAACGGACATTTTTTCAGATTTTTCTGGGCTCCTACCTATTTTCTACATTTTCTGTATGATATGACTCTTTATATTAAATGATATGATTTATATAACCTAATTTTGTCTTCTCTTATTATTTAGATGAAGATGGCGATCCCCCAGTTCCAACGGACATGTTTGCTAATTGTTTTGAGCTCGGGGCTATGTTTTTACATTTTTGGGAAGTTATAGATCTTTTTATTAAATCATGTAAATTTTTGACCTGATTTTTTCTTCTCTTATTTTTCCAATTGAAGATGGCGATCACTCGGTTCCAACGAACATTTTTGCGGATTTTTCTGAGCTCAGAGCTATTTTCTACATTTTCGAAAAGTTATGAATTTTTTATTAAATTATATGATTTTAATCGCCGAATTTTGTCTTCTCTTATTTTTAAGTTGAAGATGCTGATCTCAAGATTCCAACGGACATTTTTGCGCATTTTTGGTGCTCGATGCTATTTTGTACATTTTATGGAAGGTATAGAACTTCTTATTAAATAATAAGATTTTTATAGCCTACGTTTGTCTTCTCTTATGTTTTAAGTTGAATATGACGATCTCCGGTTCCAACGGACATTTTTGCAGATTTTTCTTAACTTCAGCCTATTTTCTTCATTTTCTAGAAGATATGTATATTTTATGAAATGATATGATTTTTTGGCCAATTTTATCTTCTATTTTTTTACTTTGAAGATGGCAATCTCCTGGTTCCAATGGACATTTATGCGGATTTATTTTGAGCTACGAGATATTTTATATATTTTTTGTATAATATGAATATTTATATTAAATGATATGAAAATTATAAATGTTATAAAATAATTTTGTCATTTCTTATTTTTCAGTTGAAGATGGCGATCTCCCGGTTTGAAGAGACATTTTTGTGGATTTTTTGAGCTCGAGGCTATTTTTCAACATTTTCGAGAAGTTGTGGATCTTTTTATTAAATGATATGATTTTTGCCTAATTTGTCTTCTTTTAATTTTTTTCAGTTGAAGATAGCGATCTCCCGTTTCTAATAGACAGTTTGTGTATAATTCTAACCTCGGGACTATTTTCGAAATTTCCTGGAAGAATTTTGTCTTCTCTTATTTTTCAATTGAAGATGGCGTTCTCCATGTTCCAACGGACATTTTTATGGATTTTTATAAGCGCGGTGCTATTTTCTACATTCTTATAAATTGTATGATTTTTATAGACTACGGTTGTCTTCTCTTGTTTTTTAGTTGAAGATGGCGATCTCCCGGTTCCAATGGACCTTTTTGCGGATTTTTCTTAACATTAGACTGTTTTTCTACATTTTCTGGACGATATGGATCTTTTTATGAAATGATATGATTTTTGGCCTAATTTTGTCTTCCCTCTTTTTCAGATGAAGATAACGATCTCCTAGTTCCAACGAATATTTTTAAGGATTTTCCTGAGCTTCGGGATATTTTCTACATTTTCTGTAAGATATAAATCTTTATATTAAATGATATGATTTTTATAACCTAATTTTGTCTTCTCTTAATTATGCAGTTAAAGATGGCAATCTCCCGATTCAAAGAACATTTTTACAGATTTTTTTGAGCTTGGTGCAATTTTCTACATTTTATATAAGATATAGAACTTTTTATTAAATGATATTATTTTTATAGCCTACCTTTGTCTTCTCTTATTTTTTTCAGTTGAAAATGGCGATTTCTCGGTTCTAGCAAAAGATTTTGCGAATTTTTCTGAGATCCATGCTATTTTCTACATATTCTGGAAGATATAGATCTTTATATTAAATGATATGATTTTTAAGGTTTAATTTTGTCATCTCTTATTTTTCAGTTGAAGTGCCAATATTTTGATTCCAACAGACATTTTTAGGTATTATTCTGACCTCGGGGCTATTTTCTAAATTTTCTGAAATATATGTATCTTTTATAAATGATATAATTTTGTCTGCTCTTATTTTTCAATTGAAGATGATGATCTCTCTGTTCCAACGGACATTTTTACGGATTTTTATGAGCTCGGTGCTATTTTCTATATTTTATTAAAGATGAGGATCTTTTAATTAAATGATATGATTTTTATAGCCTACATGTGTCTTCTCTTATTCTTTTTCAGTTGAAGATGGCGATCTACCTGTTTCAACAGACGTTTTTACGGATTTTTCTTAGCTTGGGACTATTTTCCACCCTTTGGAAGATATGGATATTTTTATTAAATGAAATGATTTTTGGCCCAAATTTGTCTTCTCTTTTTTCAGTTAATGATGGCAATCTCTCGGTTCCAATTTACATTTGTGCAGATTTTTTTGAGCTCAGGGCTATTTTCTACATTTTATATAATATATGGATCTTTTTATTAAATGATATGATTTTTATAGCCTAATTTTTTCTTCGCTTATTTTCCAGTTGAAGATGGTGATCGCCTGGTTTCAACGGATATTTTTGTGGATTATTCTAAACTCGGGGTCTATTGTTCTACATTTTCAGGAAGTTATGGATCTTTTATTATATGATATTATTTTTGGACAAATTTTGTCCTCTCTTATTTTTCAGCTGAAGATGTCGATCTCACGGTTCCAACGTACATGTTTTGCATATTATTCTGACTTCGGGGCTATTTTCTAAATTTCTTGGAAGATATGGATCTTTTTATTACATGATTTGAGTTTTGGCCAAATTTTGGCTTCTCTTATTTTTTAGTTGAAGATGGCAATCTCCCGGTTCCGACTGATATTTTTGCGGATTTTTCTGAGCTCAGTGCTATTTTCTACATTTTATGGAAGATATGTATATTTTTACTAAATGAGATAATTTTTATTGCCTACATTTTTATTCTCTTATTTTTTTAGGTGAAGGATGTGATCTACCGGTTCCAACGGACATTTTTGCGGACCTTTCTTAGCTTGAAACTCCGTTTTGGCAGATGCTACTCGGCCGAGTGACGTGCTGTTTTCCGCATCGGCTCTCTGTTTTCGCTCCAGTCTCTGTTTTTCTTCCTCCAGTCAGTTTCTTCCTCCTCCTAAGGCCTGAGCGCATTCCTGGAGCGCGCTCTCTTGCCTCGGTCATCCTCCATATGAGTGATCTCTCTTTCTCCATCTCCTGTCATGAAAATTAGGACCCGTTGTCACGATTTTCATAGACACTAGACTCTAAACACTAATAAAAATCTAAACCAAAAATGGAAAAAAAAAACAATGCAAAAACCGTCGGGTTGCCTCCTGACAAGCGCTCGTTTAAGGTCATGAGATCGACCCCTTTAGATATTCGTTTAGCTCGTGATGTTGGGCACATACGAGATACGCCCGTCAAATTTACCGGGAAGGCCACTTGGATTTGGGTCGTGATGATCATTGGTCTTCCTCGGTGCCCCCTCATCATGGGTAATGTTGGGGGATAAGTCCCCCAAGATAGAGCTCGTTCCTATCTTCTTCTTGGCCGGTGACACCGATCTTCTATTCGGTGGAGCTTTCTTTGGTTTCTTGGCCGTTGAGAGCTTGCAAATCTCTCGTATTCTTGCGACATCAGCGTCACCTTCATCATCGTCCGTGGAGCTATCTGGAGGGTCCTCCAACTTCTCTTCATCGCTAAAAAGGTTGGCCTTCCTCAAAGCCATCATCATGGAGAGCGCCAATAGAGTGGGGGATAGCTTCTTCAATCACTTCATCGAGGAGATCCAAATAGTCCAACTCCTCGTGATAGGGCATATGCTTCATGGCTTTGGATATGTGAAGCTCGACCTCGATGTTCCCGACATTCAAGGATAGGGTTCCTTCTTGCACGTCGACTATAACACCGGCGATGGCGAGGAACGGGCGTCCAAGTATAAGTGAAGTGTCACCCTCTTCCTTGATGTCCATGATAACGAAATCGCAAGGTAAGTATATTCCTCCTGGAACTTGGAGTGGAATGTTCTCTGTAATTCCTACCGGCCTAGTAATCCGACCGTCCGCAAGTTGAATTCTCATGTCGGTCGGCTTCAAGTCGGGGCCAGTGTTCAATTTCCGAAACATGCTAAGGGGCATTAGGCTCACACTCGCGCCCAAGTCAACTAAAGCTTTTTGCAACGGGACGCCTCCAAGTGTGCAAGGGATGCGGAAACTCCCGGGATCCTTGAATTTCGCAGGCTCCTCTTCCTTCCGGGTAAACCAAGTTCCTTGTTCGGCAAGCATGATTTTCTCCTTCCTTTTCTTTCCCGATATCAAGTCCTTCAAGAACTTTGCATACGACGGGATCTCCACTATAGCATCTAGGAAAGGAATATTGAGGCTTACTCCCCTCAAATATTCAAGGAACTTGGCGAGCCTTTTCTCTATCTTGGCTTTAGCTAGCCGTTGTGGAAATGGCACCGGTGGCATGTAGCGGCGCTCGTCATTAGGCTTTGTCACTTCAGAATTTCCTCCTCCAATCGGCTCCTTTTGGCTCTCCTCCTCAATTGCCGGCTCTTTTTCTTCCAAAATCTCCATCACGGGTTGCTTGTTTTGGGTCATGGAGGGAGTGGTATCCTTCCCGCCCCTTGTTGTAACCTCCACCACCGCATTGATGTGTCCGGTGTTGCTCCGTGGATTGGGCTTGGGTTGAGCCGGTAATTATTGGGCGTTCTTGTTGAGCAACGCAAGTTGCTCTCCAAGTTGAGCGATGACGGTATTTAGTGAATCTTGTTCCGCCGTCAACCTAGCATTGATCTTTCTTTGCTCCACCATGAATTCCTCCACCCTAGCTTCGTGGTTCGATCGTGGTTGAGCTTGAAGTGGGTTGGGAGCTCTCCAACCTTGGTTGTAACTGGGCGGTCTATACGGTCCCGCGTGTTGCCTAGGCGGGTAATTTTGTTGCGGTGGCCCCCTCGGTTGATACTGAGGTTGTGGTAGTGGAGGCCGAGCTTGAGGAGGTTATTGTGGCGGCGGGTTCAAAGCACCCTCATTGTTTGCATACGAAAAGCCCGGATGGTTTCTTGCGGCCGTGTTGTTCCAATATTCGGTGTTCCCCGCAACATATTGCACTTGTTCCAAGGCCCCCTCTCCATGCTCTCCTCCTACATACATGACTTGAGATTGGTATTGCCAATCACTCATATTGCTTATCGACGTAGACGTAGAGGGTGCTCCTTGTGGCTCGGTGATATACTTCTCCAATCTCTCTACTACCTTATGGAGAGAGTCAAATTTGTTCGAAAGCTCCGCTATGGCCTTGGTCTCATATATGCTAGTGGGTTTCAAGGAGGAAGAAGAATGACCTCGCTCGTCGCCCCATTGTTGGTTATTAGAGGCCATCTCTTCTAATAAGGCCGTAGCTTCATTCGGGGTCTTCGATAGTATGGCTCCATTTGTGGTTGCGTCTATAATTTGCTTCATGCCCGGTTGGCGTCCATTGTAAAAACTGTGAACAAGCTCTCAATCTTCTATACTGTGATGGGGGCACTGATGCTGTAAATCCTTGAAGCGCTCCCATGCCTCGTATAGGGTCTCATGCGGTCCTTGCTTAAAGGACATGAGAGCACTCCGTATCTTCACCGTCTTGGATGGCGGGTAGAAGTTGTCAACGAAGGCGCTAGCCAACTCATCCCAAGTAGTGAATATACCTTCCGCCTGCGTCCTCAACCAATATAAAGCTTTGTCTTTGAGTGTAAAGGGGAAGAGTCGCAGTCGGATTGCATCAACGGAAACGCCCGGCATTTGGAAGGTGGCGCATTTGGACAAGTAAAGCTGGATGTGATAATGCGGATTCTCATGGGAGTTCCCATGAAACGGGTCTTGTTGCATCAATACTACCAATCCCGTCTTTAGCTCAAAATTCTTGTCTGCCGCCAACTCCGGCATAGCGATGGAAGAGGTAGTGGAGGAAGTCTTAGGCCTAAGCCTATCTCTGATGGATATGATCCTCTCCATACGTGCCGCTAGCTCCTCCGGTGTCTCCGCACGGTTCATACAATTATCCTCCGTAGCGTGCCTTCTCTCGGCTCTGATCCTCCTCTCGGTACGTTCGATCTCTGGATCAAATATAATATTCTCTGGATCCACCGTCGATCTCGTGTTCATGCAAAGAGAAATAGGGTTTCAAAGGAATTGTTAGCACGATAGAAGGGTAAAAATAAAAATAACAATAAAGTAAAAATAAATAGCTAAGTAGGTAGAATCAAACACTGTGGCCTCCCCGGCAACGACGCCAAAAACTTGTTCGCGCCCCGGGATACACACGCACCCGGGACAAGCGACTCGTAGTCTTACCGCAAGCGCACGGTGTAGCGGCGAGCGGGTATCGAACTCAGGGAGGACTAATGACCGTGTCTCCTTCCAATCACCTAGCTATCAAAATGGTCGAGAATAATTTGGGGTGAAATGGTCACAATCGTTCAAATGTTGATGGAAATATCAATAAAATAAAACGCCTAGGGATAGGTAATTCCCGTTACGGACCGTATCTCATCGTTGTGATTAGTAGGTTTCATCATTGCTAGACTTGAATCTTAGGTGAAATAGTCGCAACTAAATGTAGAACCAAGCTCACACTCTCGCGCTATTGCCGGTCTATAGCAAACCTAGGGTAGGGCCCAATCTCTTGCAAACCCTAACCTAAGCCGCTAGCGTGAAGAACGACATCATCGTTCAATCGTATCTCGAGCCCACTCTCGTGCAAACTCAAGCTATGACCTAGGTTGAGATAGTTCCTACCCGTCCAATCTCTTGCAAACGGGTATTGGTATAGAATCACGATTGAAAACCCTAGATTTGGTCCAATCTCTTGCAAACCAATCCTAGAGGAGTCCAATCGTAAATCTAAATCGAATTTCTAGGGCTTCCTATCAATTGGGACCCAATCTCTTGCAAATCCCAATCGATATGAATCCCTAGCTATCTGTAATTAATCAATCCTAACCTAACCCTAATCAATTCTAGCAAGAATTTCACCAATTCATCACAATTTAGAAATGGGGTCTATAGGTTTCATCCCTACGCCCTAAGACGAAGGCACTACTCACTAATCATCATGAAATACTTAAGGAAATCGATAATAAAATCAACACAATTCATTGTAATAGATAAATTGTTAACAAAAATAGGGTTTTTGATAAGAGAATAGACAAACCAATGAGAATCCAATAGCATCCAACAAAAGTAGCCTTTTAATCTCCAAGAGAAAAGCTAAATCTAATGATCTAAAAAGCTCTCAAAAAAGGCTGCCAAAAAGCTCTAAAAAGTCCTCCTTAACTAGGGAAAAAACTGGGTTTAAATACCCTTCAAAATCGCCCAAAAATCGTGACCAAAATGCCCCTGTGCAGCCAGAAATTGCACTTTACGCAGCAGGCGGAATGGCTCACTCGGCCGAGTGACAAATGTCACTCGGCCGAGTGACAAACCCTGTACATTTCCAGTAAGTCGGGGATTTTCGGGGGTCTGTCTTCAGAGGTGACTCAGCCGAGTGGCTTTACTCACTCGGCCGAGGGGCATTCCATGCTCGGCTGAGTGGCCTTCTCAGATCTACTGTAAAATTCCAGTAAGTCGGCCTTTTTTTGGATGGATTTTCCCGTGCCACTCGGGCGAGGGGATCTTCATACTCGGCCGAGTGGTCTATCGTCACTCGGTCGAGTGCATGCCAATATTCTTCTGTCGTGCGTGTCCGGTCTGGTCGGCCGAGTGAGCTTCTCTGCTCGGCCGAGTGAGTGCTTCACTCGGCCGAGTGACATGCTGTAGATGCCCAATCTTCTTCGTTTCTCCTCCTCATCGCTCCTACGAAGTTCCTTCTTCTTCCACTCGTCTTCCATTGCTGAATGGCCCTCAAAAGAGCTGTGGGTGACACTCCGGAGTGGGTGCAAATCCTCTTGATCTCAAAATCACTCCAAATCGCTCCATATCTCCTGAAATACGACAAAAACAAGAAATAGTGAAAAGCATCGCAATATTGTCGAATAATCATGAAAAAACACGATATGAGCGATCAAAACGACATGCAATCATGCAGAAAAAAGGTGTAAAATATGGAATGATCAGGACTCTCATGTCTTATAAGGTAAGACAAGAGAACAGATTAAATATTCGAGCAATGATGAATCCTTTGAAGGCCAAGAAGAAAGCTTTGGCATTCAACACCAATTCATCATCCTTCGATAGTGATGAATCCGACAACGAGATGGATTTGGGTGAAACGGCCCAAATGGTGAAGAAGTTTCAATGCTTCTTTCGCAAAGGTAAATTTCCTCCAACAAACGTTTTGAGTCTACTAATGCTACTTCCTCTCTTTGCTATCACTACTACAAAATGGACCTTTAACAGCGCTTAAATAAGGCCTTTAATAGCGCTTTACAAGCGTTGTCTATCTTGCCGCTGCTAAAGGGGGGCTGGTTTTAATAGCGCTTTACAAGCGCTATTAAAGGGGGCCTTTAACAGTGCTTGTTTGTACAAGCGCTGTTAAAGGGGGGCCTTTAATAGCACTTGTTAGTGCAAGCGCTCTTAAAGGGGGGCCTTTAACAGCGCTTGTTTGTGCAAGCGCTGTTAAAGGCCCCCCTTTAACAGCGCTTGCACAAACAAGCGCTGTTAAAGCCCCCCTTCAACAGCGCTTGCACTAACAAGCGCTGTTAAAGGCCCCCCTTTAACAGCGCTTGCACTAACAAGCGTTGTTAAAGGGGGGGGCCTTTAACAGCGCTTGCACTAATAAGCGCTGTTAAAGGGGGGCCTTTAACAGCGCTTGCACTAAAGAAGCGCTGTTAAAGGGCGGCCTTTCACAGCGCTTGCACTAAAGAAGCGCTGTTAATGGCCCCTTTAATAGTGCTTGTTAGTGCAAGCGCTGTTAAAGGTCCCAGATAGACAGCGCTTGTTTCAATTCATTTTATTATTTCTCCCTATGTTTTATATTTAAATAGATCCATTTAATGTGCAAAATGCTTAAATAAACCACCACCAATAACATTAAATTAAACAATCAATGCAAGAAACAATCAAATTAAATTGCTTTTATTCAACAATCACATAAATTAGACGATGTGCATTGATATTGGAAGATGATCCGTAATACAAATAAGAAACACTATCACATATAAAACTTATCAGTCACTATCCATTAAATCACTCCTTGAACAATACATTTCCCGACAAATTGCAACTACTGATTCTGAAACAAATCACTAATGCAATTGTTTTCAACCCAACATAGAGGTAGAGCTAAAGGAAGACATCCATTATACCCAACATAGAAAAAGACATGAAAAGAATTATTTGCAAAAGAAACAAATGTCTTCATGCGAATAACCATTTGCTTGATGCGATGTGACGCCCTTCTCGAGTGATCACCCCTCGCTTTCTACTTTATCCGATGACTGCATTTGAGCGACAGATTTCTGGGCATTGGAAGCTGCTGGTACCTTCAGTGGGCTATCTCCTCCGCAGCCCCCAGTAGCATCTTCACGTTCCCAGGGCTCGAATCACAATCTGCATCCACGCTGCATTGCCCCAAGCTTGAGCCATTCGCCTACACAATAACAATGGATCGTTGATAATTCCTTTTTTTAAACCACATCCATTAATCCTCCAAGTTACAGAAGCTAGAAAGACACATTGAATTATTTCTACAAGACAACCAAAGTAAACATTGAATTTAGGAATCAAAATGATCAGACTACTACACCCATATCACCATTAAGAGCGGTAGTTGGAGGTTTATAAGAGGTGCATGCCTAACATTATTTTAGTTTCTTATGGCAAAAAAAAGATTTTTATCAATAACATTATATGTTATTGCCTCACCAGTCAAGAATTGGATCATATTAATCGTGGAGAAGATGGTCAGAATCTTTATGTTAATGTTGCTAATATGCAGCAAGTTAATGTCTGCTGCCACTTTCCAATTCGTCCAGGTCTGAGCTTGATGCTAGCATCTTGGTCTCCAATTGATGTTCGGATGAGTTGAAACCAGTCGGTTGAACTTCTCGGTGTGAACTAGCCAGCATCCGGAAGTACGCATGAGGCCCCCAACCTGCATGATGATGTGCCAAGCTTCAGGTATTTCACGTATGTTATACATGCATGAATTAATATGAAAGCAAATGCTAAACTTGTAGAAAGTATCCACGATACATACCTTGTGCATCATGAGGAGGAGGGAAGAAGTGCAGGTAAGTAAAAGATGAGACGATTAGCCCTGCATGAATGTAAGTCTTTCATGGAGATGTTGAACTATTATAAGCTTTCAAACATGAGATTAATTGGTGTCAGGTGGTATATGAGGAGTTCTTCTTGAGTGACAGCTGAAAAGTCCATTCTCTACTTTTCATTTGTATGACGTTATGTTGATCTCTATATCCTAAGGTATATTCATGTCAAACATATCATGTTTTGCATAGTATTTACGTAATTACCTTATGCCAAGTAGTTGAAATTTTAATTGTTTTTCAATAACAGAACATTTTTTCCACCCTAGATCAATATGTAAAGAGCATTAAAACAGAAGATTTTTAATGTAACTATGTTTTACGTCATCAAGATCAACATAAACAGACATGATTGCTGAAAAAAGAAGTGTAGAGTGTGACTATTTAGTAACCCATGAGAGAATTTCCTCAAATGCCACCTTACACCAGTTAATCTCAGCTAATATTTATGTTTCAGCATAATCATTGATAATGATTAGAGGAAAGACACAAACCTAAGATTCCTCCAACCAAAACATCCTGCCAGTGATGCCAATAATCATCAACATGATATTTCCATATCCAATTTGGCCATGAAGCACTGGTTGCGTTTTCTTTTGTTAGCTTGGAGAGATTTCCATACCCCCTTGTATGCATATGATTCCATCCACAATGTCTCTATTTGGTGCATACACAATTTGCGAGTCGTTAACTAGTCAAAGAGGAAATGGCCATAATTCATGACAGAAACTAGTGCACATTGAATAACTACTGGCATTGATACAAACATACCTGTTTTCCAGTGGTATATATGGAATCCATGCCATTTTCATTGCCTTCATATGATCAAGTAGACCCAATCTTACAAGGCTTGGTTGAAACATGCAGAACTTAGGATGGAATTTCCAACCTTAAGTCAGAGGGTGACGGCTCATGCTGGCTTTGTTGGCCATGTTGCCTGCGTCGACATGATGATGCCTACGATTACACCAAACAATCCAAGGGCACTGCCAAAGATCTCAATCACCAAAATCTTGACAAAGAGAGAGGAGTTCTGAGCATCGGAAAGGGCACAGCTGCTTCCAATTATCCCCACACAGATCCTGTCAACGATAATTAGTTTTTAACTGGATCACTGTGAGCCATAGTTAAGGATGCTTGATTAAAGATTGCTTGGGTCAAGATTGAAAACATACCCGCAGACAAGATTTGCAAATCTGACTATGATGCCTGCAGCAAAGATAGCATATCCAGCCCTCAGAGACTCTGCGGCATATATCTGAGATACCGGCACACTTTCCAGCTTGGTTTGGAGAATGATCACAACAATGACACCTTATATAGCAACAGCCTCACCAAAAATGACACTGCAAGCTACAATTAAATATGCAATAAAATGGGCACTGTAGATTGATCACATAGAATTAAACATGGTCACAATAAGTCAAAATGAATTTCCATCGAAATCGTCTCATTAATCAGGATTTGTCTATTGAAAACTGTTCAAAAGGGATAAAGGAGTTGAAGCATCAGAAACAACAACAACAAAACCTTATTCCAATTTTTTTGGGATCAGCAGCATGGATCATTTCAGGATACATCCCTGGGTTACACTCATACGTTCGATTATTATTGGGGATAATGAAACATGTTTAATAATAACAGTCAATAAGATTTATACCACACAGGGATCAGATATACAAATTTCTGTTCACAGGGGAAGTCAGCATTACATTTGAACCAATTTGAGCTTGAATTAGCTGGAAAAATTTATAATATACAAATAAAAGTTACAAAATCTGTTCAGGGATGAAGTCAATGATACCTTGGATCTGATTTTGAGCTTATGTCTTGGATTAATACCATACTCGTTGGGAATAACTCCATCTGCCAGCAACTGGGAACATACAACATCGTAATAATTACATATAGTAAGACTTTGCATCTTAGTTAGAGCAAGCATGCTGAGCTATTACAATCAAGTGTTAGAAACCTATATTCTAATTATCCAGAAAGTAAAATGGCATATGTAACAAACAGAACATTTAAGATATTAAAGGATTAAAAAGAAGTTTCTGTAACAAACCGCATTTGTGTAAACCCTTAGGAAAGGAAACAACCCAAACTCCCTTGGACCAACTAAAAGGGAAAGAAGCAAATGTTTGTCTATCCTTGATTCCTGTGTAAGGCATGTCATGAGAAAGAAGGCCTAAAGGAAGCCCAAACCCAATAGAATACGAGTATCCAGCATTTCGCTGCGTGATTAAGCAAAATCACACTACAGTGCATTTAGAAGGGTAAGCAAACATTATGATCAAGTGCAGTCTACTGCATTTTCCATCCCAAATGAATTAACTCGGCGTAAGTGAAAATGAAAGATCTGTCATATAGTTAAGCCCAGCTTTAGGTGACATAACTCCCATAAATATAAAGAGTAATGGAATTGGAAAAACAATACGCCACAGACTCTGGGAACTCATTGAAAAAACACAAGTGATGTTATGCGTTTGTCTTCGTAGAAACACAAGGAGAAGTATAGCTTCTTGAATGATCCTGATAATAGACGTAGTGAGCTTGAAAAAGATGTTAAGGGCTTTCCACTGGGAGTATTCTCAAAAAAATGGGTGTGTGTATATAAGCATGCATTCAGCATTTACAAGTCAAATGAATGGTTGTTCAGAATAACAATTAGTATTAGCCTAATTTAGAGGGACAATATGGGCAAAGATTATTAATATTAACTTCCGAGATGACACCATTTGTCTTTGGATATGAAGTATAGCCTGCTGTGTGAAATATAAGTGGACTTTTAAGAAGAGGGGGGTGCTAGGTTCCAAAATGCAAACATCTATGCTTCACGAAGATCATGTTAGAGTGATTTTTACATGGGCTCATGTGTTGTTCTTTGCTCTGAAAACATATACATAGCTTAATGTAGGGTAAATTCTACTAACATCTCATGTATTGTAGCCAGTATGTCATGAAATACCTTTAAACTATGATACACCTAAGAAGTAGCAGAAAATACCTATATCCTATTGGTATACTGACTCCCCCTGTTTATATTTTTTTGATTTTTTTGAGGACAAGTACACTCCTGCCATCAAGTGGGAACACATGAACAGTCTCCCTAATAGCAATCAACTTTCAGATAACATATGTAAAGTTGAAAATGTCACATAAAATAGTGATAAATGAAGTGCATCACCTCATTTAAACCATATTATCCCCACATTCACCAGTATGAATCTTAGAAAGAAACCTGAACCACTTAATTTGATCCCCATTTTGAAAAATATATCTTAACAGATGGAAGAAGCCAGTAGAAATTTGTTCCATTTACATAAATAAACCATCCAGTATACATCGATCCTTCACGGCGGAGATGTCTTGTGTGTAGTATATATGAACTCTGACTTGAGGTGAATTTGTTTCCCCACAAAAAAGAAGAAAATACACGGAAAAATCTTCAAGTGAAAAGTAAACTGGATTGAGCAAAATAGTGTTTCAAAATTCTTTAGTCCCTAAGATTTTGAACAAAAAAATCTACAAGTTTCCAAGATATGTTATCAATCATCACTAGCATTTGCAGGATACATGTTTGCTACCTCTCAACATAATTACATATATAGACGACTAAGAAACAGAAAATTACCATTTTTGGTAGTAAACCTTATTTGAACTTGAGTAGTCAATACACGGATAACAGTATGTTTATTCGATTCCAGTAGCAGACTAATATTCAAATAGTATCACAAAATTGGAAACAACATTCTCAAACAACTAAGATAGTTAATCATAGACAATCGGTTTAAACATCTATGCCCACTGAAATCCTATGACATTCAGTACAACATCAAGAAATAATATCAGAAAATGCATAAGATTGCACAAGAAATAAAATCTTTTTTCCATGGCCGCTTTTGTAAATGAAGAACTTCGATCACACGAAGAATCAAACCCCTTAATAAACGTCGAGGATACAAGAAACAAACCCTAACCTTTTTCCCAGAGCGGCGGATGATTCTTGAGCGGCGGCAACGTCAACGAAGAATCAAACCCCTTAATCGATCACACGAAGAGAGAAGACCAGTTAGTAATGAAAATCATACATAGAAGTGAATCATCTCATATAAGGAGCTGAAAATAGTGATACTGAGCTACATTAGTTACAAAGAGTTACTCACAGCCGATGTAGTATAGTCCAGTTAGCAATGAAGTTGGGAATTTTTCCCGGTATAGGATTCCCATCAATCCTACTACAAAAGGGAATGAAATATATAAACATATATTTTCATGGTAATTCTGCAACACTTGACATAAAGCTAACTCAAAAAGTAAGTATACCAGCACATTAGGCGCAAATTAGGTCGTTGCAGGGAAAGAAAAAAAGGAAAAGAACATAGAACGTTCCCAGAGATAAATTTCATACAAAATTATCTAAAAGCATGTGCTAGAGTTTAGTCCAAATGAAACCGTTCATAATTCCAGGGGAATGCATATTATGTCCCAATCGAAAGTCTGAACGTTGTGCAAATATAAAATATTTCATTACTGAATGGATCCAGCAAATCCTTTAAAATTACATTTTCATGTAAATGATTTCTTGCTCTAGATAATAGTGCTCATTCACCATATTTGCAGTATTGCAAACATATGTTTAACTAGCTGACTTACACGTCTGTCAAGTTTCTAAGATTGCCAAGAATCTCTGGCAACTCCCCAGTGAAATTATTAGCAGCAAGGACACTACAATAAATAAGTACATTGGAAGAAAAGAATCATAAGTCAGATATTATAAGAGAAATAATGAAACCAAGGATTTATTTAAAGAAAAAGATTTTTATTCTGATGGTTTCAGCTGAGCTACAGACTCGGATCCTTTGGCCTTCTTTGAATCTATATATTTATGTATTTATTTATTTTAGAAGTCAATCTTTTGTAGAGTTATCAAATCATTAGCAGTTCAGTCAACCGTTCTGCAATTTAGTGACATGGTTCCCAACACAGCCAAGAGAAATATCAAATATTCTTGTATATATAGTTGGCACGAGCGCCAAACATCTACTCATGATCATCTTCTATCTATTTTTTTGGGTTTTAATGTTGTGTATCCCTCATCTTTCATGAGTCAAAATCATTGTACTGCTTTAAAATGAAATTGAGTATATCATTAATAACATGTTTTCCCAATGCATGGAAGTGCTCAAAACTGATAGCTAAGGCATGTTTCATGGCCAAGAGCTACATTTAGATGAAAAAGATATAGATTACAAGGAAACCTTCTTAGCAATGGTAAAGTTTGTCTCGGTTTAATGAGCAGCATTTTTGTGATAAACATAAATCTATCCAAATTACAGAGAATCTAATATTTTCAAAAATGCTATATGCAGAGTGACTTTCACTGGGTATCACAATGCTACTTAGGATTGCGACATCTATTCTCTGAGCATCCAGACTACAAATTTCAAAACTCAAAATTTTTCTTTAATATCTTCTCTGTTGCTCAGTAAAGTTTCGGTGGACAACAATCCCGTTAGTTATCTGGGTGCAGATGTTTTTCTTATACAAGAAACATCTAATTGGTTCTTGACATGATGACCATGCATACATCTTGCCCGTCTTCAGGGCATTATGATATCCTAGGCCTGCCCATAGACATATCTTTACAGTGATGTCTTCCGAAAACTATCATTTTGTTAAGTGAAAATATGACAACACTATTCTTCATCAATGTTTGTTAGCAGCCAAACGTAACAAGCCTACATGCTTTTTTACTGGATATCACATTGAGAATACACAATGTCCTATCCAGTCGGTCATAATTCACCTCATCCCATTTATATTGAAACTTTAACAGAATTAAGTCTGAGGGAACCATCACCACAACTTTTTCCTAAGTAGATCCAGATCTTGTGTAATCTCAATGTGATTACATACCTGTAATTTAATCAATGTTAAGAAATCCAGATCTTGGACACTTGAACTTAAAGATGACCAGTTTAGGGATTGTTTGTAAGTTTAACTTCCTCATCAAGAGTTTGCTTAAGAAAATCATACCAGCTGCTATTCATGAGAACTATATAATTTGGCATGCACTTTATGTTGCCAATGCATCAATTATAGCTAGATCAAGTATGGTACTCTTAAAAAAGAATAGATAGCAATGCACCAGGAAAAATGAGTTCTAGTCATAATAGTTAACACACACGAACTACTCCTACATAAGAGGCAGAATGGGAAAAGAATCACTAAGTCACGTATGTCATGAATATAAAAGAATTAGTGTGCCAGTCTCTTGAGGCTATTCTTTTTATCTGCCTCTACCTTAGTTTAACAATGAAATGAAGAAAATTGGAACAAATTAGAGCACCTGCATTTCTAGTAAAATCCAAGAGATATACCCGCCAAAGGCAGAGATTATAGTGTTTAGGTTATAGTTGATTCCACTTTCTCGAATGATTTTCGATGGAAAATATCTAGATTAGGGGTTAGCAGGGTAGATTAGATTGAAGCAGTGGACAATTTACATCTCTAATTGCGTACCAAAACATATTTTAATTCGACCGTAGCTCCTTAATTTTAGGAAACAAGAAGCGAAATAAAAAAATCGAACCTTGGATCTGAAGCATGAGGGAGAGATGGCGCAAGTGGAAAGAGCAGCGACCCTCATACCTCCCTCACTCCCTCTCTCTCGGTCGTCTCAGGGATAGCTTCCCTCGACTCGACCTGAAGAAGTGCCGGCTTAAAAAACCCTAGCCCTAGTTCTCTAAAAGTGGCTGGGAACCGAGGAGGAGGCACGTCCTTTGGGTCTTGATGGTCCTGCAACCCGTGTCGGGATCGAGGTAGGCGACGGCGTAGTTGACGTTCTTAAGGTGCTTGGCGGAGACGACGGTGATCTCGAGATCGAGGATGGATCTGGGGGGTTGAGGGCGAGGGGAGGCCATCGACGAGGGTTTGTCGAGGGTTTGTTACGGGGAAATGAAAATGAAAATGAAAATGTCCACGCTCGTTCCGCCCTGTGTATCAAAAAAACTTAACCTTACCTTTAACAGCGCTTCAACATATGCCCTTTTAGCAGCGCTTCTTTTTTTAGAAGCGCTGTCTATTAACTGACTTTTAACAGCGTTTTTAGAAAGAAGCGCTGTCTATTAACTGATTTTTAACAGCGCTTTTAGAAAGAAGCGTTGTCTATTATCTGTGCCTCTAATAAACAGCGCTTGTAGAAAGAAGCGCTGTCTATTCTCTGACCTTTAACAGCGCTTGCAGAAAGAAGCGCTGTCTATTCTCCGACCTTTAACAGCGCTTGTAGAAAGAAGCGCTGTCTATTATATGTGCCTCTAATTAACAGCGCTTATAATTGGCAAGCGCTATTAAAGGTGTGCTATTAAAGGTCCTTTTTGTAGTAGTGTATAAGTGTAATAAGCCAGGGCACATCAAGAGGGATTGCCCAATGCTAAACAACAAAGAGAAGTGGAAGTCACCGAAGTACCACAAGTCTGATAAGAACAAGAGAGACAAGGAGAAAGGACTCGTAGGTAACTTCGCCAACTCAAGTGATGACTCATCAAGCGATTCCAATGATGAGAAGGGTTAGAGCACCCACATGTGCTTCATGGCCCTAGAAGACCCACTCTCTGATGAGAGTGATTCCGACATGGACGACACCGAGGTAACAATGGATGAACTTCGTATAGCTAATGAAGAACTATTTGCTAAATACCATTCTTTAATGCTTAAGTATACTAGCTTAAAGAAATTGAATATTAGCAAGTCATCCATTCCATGCATTATCAACAATGACACCATTGTTGATACTTTAACTCTTGAGAAAGCAAACTTAGCTTCTCAAAATGTCACATTGAGAGATGAGGTGAATTCTCTCAAATCTCAACTAGATCAAACACATCCTAAGGATAGTAGTGATCTAGTTACACGTCACACACAATTAAGTTTAGAGAATGATTCTCTTAAAACTCAAGTGCACGAGCTCAAAGCAAGGGTGTCCACCTTGGATACCAATATTTCTTCTATGAAGGAGAAATATGAGCTCATGTCTTCCCGTATTGAGAGCTTCAATAAGGGAAAACTACAATTGGATGATTTGTTGGCAAACCAATTTACGGCCACACATCGTGTTAGTCTTGGGTTTGTAAGTGCAAATGCATCCAATACACGCACTTCCTATAGTGGTGTCACTGTAGATTTTGTGAGGCCATCCTCCGGTGCATCCACAAGTGGTGTCAAAGACACTATAGGTAGCAATCCTACCAAGAATGTCACCACTTCACCTTCTCTTCCTTTTGGCAAGAAACCCACTAAGGGTGGAAACCAAAAGCAAGGCCATGCTTACATGTACACTAACATTCATCCACGTAGGAAAACTCCTACTTCACAAGTGGATAATCATGACACTTTTTATGCTCCACACCCACGGACACGTACAAATCCACATATGAGAAATACTCATGTACGTGCTCCTACCCATTCGTATGCTCATACGCATCATTCTTTCATGTATGATCATCCTCCACATGTCATGCATGATCCATATGCTTCATATAATATGCATGTTTCCAAGCATACTTATAATTCTCATATGTACAATGCATATCCTCCACCACATTTGTATGCTAGAAATCATGTTCCTAAGAAGCATGCACCACATAGAAACCAAACAAGTATGCATGCAACTAGGAAAAGGACTCCCAAGATTTACACTATTTGGGGTCCTAAGAACACTAGTCTTAATGATAGGAATGCTTATGTTGATTCCTATTTTCATGATGTGATAAGAAATAGTAATTATGTTGGGAAGCGGAAGTCCACTTGGACTTGGCTTCCAAAGGGCTAATCCCCTTGGACCCAACAAACATTGGGTACCATAAGCTTATGGTATATCATATAGGTACCCAAGAGAAAGAAGAAGAGCAACAAAGGTCTTATTATCTCTAAAGGGAAAGGATGGATTCTTGATAGTGGTTGCTCCAAACATATGACGGGAGATCCCTCATTGCTCTCCGAAGTGATTAGCATCAAAGATGGTGCAACGGTCACTTTTGGAGGTAACCAAAAGGGAACCATCATTGAAGTAGGTATTGTTGGTAATCCTTCAAAACCCTTGATTACTAATGTTTTTCTAGTTAATGGTTTATGTCACAATCTCATTTCCATTAGTCAACTTTGTGACAAAGGTTACAAGGTTAACGTTGGAGAAGGATTATGTACAATTGTTGATTGTGATTCCAATGTTTTATTTTCTGGTATTAGGCGTAAAAATATTTATTATTTTAGCTTGCCTAAAACCGTAGAACATTGCTTAGTTGCTAACACAAGTGAACAACTATTATGGCATCGCCGTTTTGGTCATGTTCACTTCAAGCACTTATATAAGTTAGCTAAGCATGATCTAGTCAAAGGCTTTCCTAAGATTGCTTTTAATAAGAAAAACTTTTGTGATTCGTGTCAAAGAGGTAAACTAAGTGAATCTTCATTTAAGCTTAAAGAAGGGATTACTTCTAAGAGGCCCATAGAACTTCTTCATCTAGATTTATTAGGGCCAACTAGAACCGCTTCTTTAGGTAATGCTCATTATGGACTAGTTGTCGTTGACGACTTTTCTAGATTTACTTGGGTTTCATTCTTAACTAATAAGAATGAAGCTTATGAAGAGTTTACCAAATTTGCCAAGAAGATTCAGAATTTTTTAGGATCCACCATTATCACTATTCGTAGTGATCATGGAGGAGATTTTGAGAATGAGTCTTTTACTAAGTTTTATGATGACACCGGGATAACTCATAACTTTTCCTTTCCTCGCGCACCACCACAAAATGTTGTTGTAGAGAGAAAGAATAGGACTCTTATTGAGTGTGCTCGCACTATGCTCCATGATAGTCATTTGGGACTACAATTTTGGACAGAGGCAGTGCACACGGCATGTTATGTGCTCAATAGGATCCTAGTGAGACCCCGTACGAACAAAACTTGTTTTGAGTTGTTTTATAATAAAAAGCCTCAAGTAAAATATTTTCGTGACTTTGGTTCAAAATATTTTATAAAGAACACATTTGGTAATTTAGACAAATTTGAGCCAAGATCCGATGAAGGAATTTTTGTTGGATATTCCACACGTAGCAAGGCCTACCGGATATACAACAAAACTTCTTCAACGATTGAGGAATCATTTCACGTATCTTTCTATGAAGATTTTGATTTTCCTCATATTGATGATGATAGTGTATATACTCTTTGTGATTCTATTAATAATGTTAAGATTAATGATTCAATTGTTGAGACTAACACTTCTAACGAAATTGTTGAAATTGTTCCTAGTGATACAGGTTTACCCAAAGCTTACCCGACCGTTCGCAACCATCCCCATAACCAAATTATTGGAGATATTGGTGTGGGTGTTCGAACGAGGTCAAGAATTGAAGAATTCTCTCATTGCGCATTTGTCTCTACCAGTGAGCCAAAGAACATCCAAGAAGCTTGTGAGGATAGCTCTTGGACAGTGGCAATGGAAGAAGAACTAATGCAATTCGAGAGAAACGAAGTTTGGGAACTCGTACCTCTTCCAAGTGGTCACCAAGTCATTGGGACCAAATGGATCTTCAAGAACAAGACGGATGAAAACGAGGTAATCACATGGAACAAAGTAAGGTTAGTAGCTCAAGGCTACCGGTAAGAGGAAGGTATTGATTTCGAAGAATCTTTTGCCTCCGTAGCTAGATTAGAAACTATTAGGCTGCTTTTATCTTTTGCATCCCATAAGAATGTTAAACTATTTCAAATGGATGTTAAAAGTGCATTTTTAAATGGGTTTGTCAATGAAGAAGTTTATGTTTCTCAACCTCCCGGTTTTATTTATGAAAAATTTCCAAACCATATTTTCAAAATTAAGAAAGTGTTGTATGGGTTAAGACAAGCTCCTAGAGCTTGGTATGATCGACTTAAGACCTTTCTATTGAATTTAGGTTTTAAAATGGGAGAAGTTGATTCTACACTCTTTATTAAGGATTATGAAAATGACATTCTCTTAATTCAAGTTTATGTAGACGATATTATTTTCGGTTCTACTAACTTTAATCTTTGTCAAGAATTTTTCAAGTCAATGAAGGATGAGTTTGAGATGAGCCACATGGGAGAGCTCACCTAGTTCCTTGGATTGCAAATTCGATAAATGGAGAATGGCACATTCATACATCAGACAAAGTACACAGGGGAGCTTATTAAGCGATTCGGGATGGAATCGTTTTCGAGCAAAAGGACTCCCATGAGTACTACTACTCATCTACACAAGGATGAAAGTGGAAAAGATGTAAACGTTCGTCTATAACGAGGTATGATCGGTAGCTTACTTTACTTAACCGCTAGTAGGCCCGATATCATGTTTTCTGTATGCTTGTGTGCTAGATATCAAGCTAGACCTAAGGAGTCACACATGATTGTAGTCAAACGAATATTTCGTTATCTCAATCAGTCACTAGATTATGGGTTACTTTACCCTAAGTCTAGCACATATGAGTTAATCTCATATAGTGATGCCGACTTTGCGGATGCAAGTCCGACATGAAAAGTACTAGTGGCACTTGCCATTTCTTAGGAAATTCCTTAGTTTCTTGGTTTTCTAAGAAACAGAATTTGGTGTCATTGTCCACGACTGAAGCGGAATATATTGCCGCGGGTCTTGCATGTGCACAATTTCTTTGGATGAGACACACACTTAGTGACTATGGTGTCAATTGTGAAACTTGCCCTATCATGGTTGATAATCAAAGTGCTATTTGTCTTTCCAAGAACCTGGTACACCACTCCCGTACCAAACACATAGACGTGAGAAACCATTTCATAAATGATCATGTAGCTAAGAAGGACATCATCTTAGAGTAAATTGAAACCCAAAAACAAATTGCTGATATCTTCACTAAACCTCTTAAAGAAGATTCATTTGTGAGGTTGTGTGGAGAATTAGGAATTATGGGTGAATCTGAAATCTAGAAGCTCAACATTCATGTTATAACACTTTTTGAGCTCATATAATCATGTTGCCTATCTTCATGTGCTTAATTATCATTTATTTGTTTAAGAAAGGCAATTGAGATTTATTTGATTTCATGAGTTTTTGAGATTGATTGTAGTGATTTGTGTTTCAATGAATTTATTGTTTTTACATTATTTTTACGATGTATTTATGATTAGAGTATAGGTCCTAGGTTGAGTGTCTATATCCTTTGGATAGGTTTGTACGATGTATTTATGATTAGAGTATAGGTCCTAGGGTGAGTGTCTATATCCTTTGGATTTCCTTCTCACTGTGCATTTTTAGACCAGGACAGCCGACTGTCTTTCCTTCGACAGTCGACTGCCTAACTCTTTATTCTCAGTCAGAATCTTATACCTTTCGCACAGACGACTGATGACTATTTTACAGTCGACTGTTGGTTCAACAGGCGACTGCATTTTGGTCATCAGGCGACTGTCATTTCTATCGAAATTTTACAGTGCTCTCTGTCATTTTGATGAACTGTATTGATTCACGGCCAGTCGACTGCTGCGTATATTACAATCGACTGTCCAATGGACAGGCGACTGCATGTTACTTGCCAGTCGACTGTCCATCTTTCTGATCGTTACTGTTATCACTTCATCCAGTCGACTGACTTTTGTTCATCAATCGACTGTCTTCTGTTGAGACGGTTCAAGTGATTTGATTTGAGTCGTCGATTCTTTGATCCAACGGCCCAGATTTATCCCCCAATTCTTATATTGAGAGAAACCGGTCATTTCAGTCACGTTTTTCTCTCTCCTCCGATTCAATCATTTCGTCTTCCCGCTCTCATGCGTCAACCAAACCGTCGATCTTCCTCCTCTGTGAATCGATTCATGTCGTCACTGACTCGTCTCGTCTTTCGCTAAGGTTTGATCTCCGTATCTCGAGCGATTTCCTTGTTCTTTGAGTTCATTTCCGTTCGATCTTCTTCGTTCGTTTGATCTTACTCAATGGCACCCAAAACCAAGGGTAAGGCTAAGATGGCTGCTCCCAAATGACTTAGGGCTCCTAGGAAACTTGTAGCCAAGACCACAAAGCCCTACAAAGCCCGTTCCAAGCATGTCAAACCTCAGACTCAGCCTTCTATGTCTCAGGGATATTCTTCCTCTGAGTCTTCCTCTTCCGAAGCTCAGCCCTTAACCAAGCATCAGCGCAAGCCCATTGGTGTTGCCATCAATGAGCCTGTCACTGAGGCTCCTCATCAGTCACCTTCTGAGTCTTCTTCCTTAGAAGAATCTCCTATTGTACCCCCTACTGATCCCCTAGTTCCCATTTACCGAGATGATGTTTGTCTGGCAAAGTTTCACTCTCTTCTAGTGATCAAGCTTCTTAGGGAGCGGTACATTGTCTTCCCAGCCTTCATTGCTGAGAGACTTTCTGATATTCTTTCTACTACCCACTTGGCTGATCTTTTTCGCTACTCTCCGAGCGAATCTCCCCGCGCTTACCCATTTTTGGTTAAGCTATTCTATGCGAACCACGTTCGCGGTGAGTATTCGACTACTGGCACCCTTGATACCGTCGTTTGGGGAACCCATCTTCAGATTGATCCCACTCTCCTAGGGACTATTCTTAGGATTCCCTCTGTTGGTTTCCTTCCCTCTGATATCTGCATCTCCGATATTGACGACCTTGACCAGTCTGTCCTCCGGAATATGTTTCAAGAGATACCTTCAGCCCTAGATTCTGGGATTAAGTCATCCATGTTCTCGGCCAGGAGTTGGGCTGTTCACCTAGTGATGAAGTCCAACATCCTGCCGAAGTATGGATCTTCGGACCAGCCATCTCAGGATATTCTGAAGTGTATGTATGCTATTTTCTCTGGCATGCCCGTGAACTGGGCCAGTGTCCTCCTTGATAGGATGGACAAGGTCGAGTTCACGTCCTCCTCGTCACACATTCCTTATGGTGGACTTCTTACTCGTGTTTTTCGTCACTTTGGCATTAATTTGTCTCCTTTTAAGCCCATGTCGTTTGCTCCTCTCCTAGATGCTGCTACCAAGGCAAATTCCTCTTCGGCCTTACAGTCTGCATCGAAAAAGAGGAAATCAGTTTCAGCTCCATCTTCCTCTACTCTTCCTCCAGCAGACCAGCCATCCTCCTCTGCTCCTTCAGCATCTGACTCCACTCGTCAGATGTTGTTTGGTATCTATGAGTTGCTCTCCATCTCCTTCCAGCATCAGGGAATACCCTTCCCTGAGCATCTGAGACGTTTTTCTCAACTTCATGAGCCTCCTCAGCCCATCGTCACTGATGCTACTGCTGATGCTAGTGTTGCTGCTGCTGATGCTGATGTTGACCCTCCTCCAGAGGATACTCCTGCTGTGCCAGAGCCTTCTTCCTCTGCAGCACCTGACAACACTCAGTCCTAGATTTTTTTGGTTTAGTATTTGAGTGGTGTCTTGTGTTTGAGTCTGGATGATGTTGATATTGACTTTTTTATATATGTATGGTGATGTACTTTGATGTTGTCATGATGATGTATTTTTTTGTCGTTGATCATGATGTATTTTGTGATGGACATGTAGATGTCCATCCGTTGATGTACTCATCTTTTATATATACATATATATGATGTTGATGTTTATCTTGTGTCACACTATGCTATGCTGCTTATCTTATCTGTGTGATGTATGTTATGTTGTCTCCATGTATGATATACTCTCTCTGATGTGTTGTTGAGACAATATATGAATTTGATATTCAATTTTTCATGCTATCTCTGATATGATGCATTTGTGAAAACATTTTTGAAACTATGTTTATTTGTATCTAAAATGTTGATATTGGACTTCAATTCCATTACTCACATGTGTATATGATGTGATTTTATGAGTTTTGATTCGTTATATCTCTATACTCCTTGATTGTTGTTAGTTCGTATTTAGCACTATTATTGTTGTTATTTGCTCCTACCTTTTTGGATAATGCCATAGGGGGAGAGAAATACACATACAAGATTCATAATGAATGTGCTAAGTATGTTCTAACACTTGAATCTAAGATTGGAGTTGCCTTAGATTCAGGGGAGTAAGATTACAATGAATAAGGATTTTTATTCCTAGATTTCTTGAATTTTTATTCATGCATATCTTACTCATTTGCTTCAATTGATATGTAGATGCCCTAATATTTGTTGACTAACTTGATTGGCATCTATGTAGGAGGAGTAAGTTTTCATTATGCACAATTATTTATCTCTTTGTTTATGCTTGTTTGTCATCATCAAAAAGGAGGAGAATGTTGGACTTCTCCTTACTTGGTGTTAATGATGAGCAAACATAAATACTTGTGACTAATCCCCTATTTTGCAGTTAATCCATTGCCTATGATAATTATGAAGATCTACTAGCAATGGATGACTCACAAACTTCATTGAAGGCAAATGACATGGATTGGATGATCGTAGATGATGATTGAAGCTCCGTGAAGACTTCAAGCTCATACGATGGAAAGAAGAGATTAATCGTCAATGTAATTTTCTTTTATCTCTTCTAGTAAGTAGCTTAGAAGTAGAACAATGATGGAGCACTTACACACATCTACATTCAGTCATAGGACTTCATTAGATCATTTGTCCTTTGACCCCAATTCAATTCTTTATTTATTGTGCTAGGATTGTTTATAACAGTCGACTGTTGAACAGATTACAGTCTCCTGTCTCAAAAAACAGTCGACTGTGTTTTGTTCTACAATCGCCTGTTATGCATAAACTTTCACAATATAGTTTTGGGCTTCTCTGATTATTTCGCATAGGCTACTGATGAACGATTCATAGGCGTCTGTCCTAGTGACAGTCGACTGTGTTTTGTGAATCAGTCGCCTGTCTATTCTTTTCCCAAACTTTGTTTGATCTGACGTTTACGGCCAGTCGACTAATGTTGTATATACAGTCGACTGTCCCTTGGATCAGTCGACTGTCTATGCTACAACAGTCGTCTGTCTGTGAGTCATTTCTTTGACTCAGCTCTCTAGATATTCTCAGGCTTTTTGACAGTCGTCTGTTTAAGGATTTACAGTCGCTTGTTCTGATTAACAGTCAATTGTGTTCCTTGCATCAGTTGTCTGTCCTGTTAGTTGTGAGATTTCCAGTAGTATTCAAACTTACCCATCTCTCGGCCAGTCGCCTGTAGAAGGAATTACAGTCGCCTGTTGGTTTAACAGTCGACAGTCTTTGTTTATCAGTCGACTGTCCACATGGTAAGTTACCGTTATGAATTCTCACCTATCCATGCTGACTGTGCAACAGTCGACTGTGGATTGTTCAACCGCCGACTGTCTAGAGTTCAGATTCTATCCGTTGAGATTTTTCTCACGGATTCCAATTGGATTTTTGCCTAAACTGTTCTGTGGATTTGAGAAAACTATAAGTAGAGCTTCTACTGTTCCATTGGAAGGTTACTCATTCATTGCAAAATCTCTCAAGCTTTCATTTCCAAAGATCAAAGCTCTCAAATCCAAAGCCCTAAGTATTTCCAAATTTTGATCTCTTACTCTCTAACCTAGAACCAAAGAGTTATCATCTAGGCAATTGGTGCAGTCAAGAGAAAGGGCTTCTCCTCTCTTCCCAGAGAGATCATCAACACACATCACACTCCTTGAGATCATCAACACACATCACACTCCTCCTTCAAGTTCTACTTCAAGGCATAGGTGATTGTAAGTGTTGTTTTTCATTATTTCATAACTTTCGTTATTTGAGATTTACTCTCGGTTGTGAGAGTGGTTTTGCTTGCTCCCTGGTTGTGGGAGTCAAGGACATCGATTGTATTCGATTGCACTTGTAGGGTTGCTACAAGTGGGCTTTAAGGAAACCTCAAGTTAGGGTTCTAACTTGAGTATCCGGTAGTATCCGGGTGGAATGGATGTAGGATTACCGGGAACAAGTCGGGAGTTGACTTGGGTAATCTGAACACTTGAAACATCTCTGCGTTTGCGTGTGTTTCATTTTGGGTTGTTTTTCTATTTCGCACTATTTGTTGGATTGCATTTTATTTGGCGTAAATTCCTTTTAAATTTGCATAAACACTATTCAACCCCCCTTCTAGTGTTTTCCCCATAGACAGGGTCCTTACAATATTCGCATGAAAAGCTTTGAAGACATCTCCATGGTATTTGTCCAAACCAAATGGAGTAATAGGATATGTACCATTTATGGGCTTAACATATACTTGCATTTGTTCATTATCAAGGTCGAGCTTGGTGTTTATAGTCCCAGACATACATATGATAATATAGGGGTGCACCTGAGATTGCCAGTTGATGTCCAAATCTTTTTACAAGAACTTTGTCACGTTTCATTTATTATACAATTAAGGGATGTTTTTGAATGAGTTTGCTGACTAGACTAGATTTTGGGGGACAATAATTTTTGGAAAACTTAGTGGAACTAAATCAAAAGAGAGCTAAATTTTAGAGAGCTAATTTTTTTGGAAAAAACTAAATAACAATTATTAAGTTTACATTATTATTCGTTTAAAATAATGGGATCCATGCTTTTGATGGGGGAATATTCTAAATGAACTAGGGAACTAAATTTTATTGTGAACAAAAATTTTTGGGGTGGACTTACATAACAATTATGTGTTTAATTATTATTGTTTGTTTAAAACTAGGAGATCCAAAATTTTGTGCCTGTGATATTTTAAATGAATCGTGGTCGAAGGTGCCCGTGCCGATAATTTTACGCTAATTTGTTGTTCCACACCAAAGGCGCCCACACCGAATTTGTTGTTCCGTGTCGAAAGCGTCAGTGCCGCTAAATATTATTACGCTAATTTGTTCTTTAAATTTTGGCTGTGGAAATAATTTTTTAGGGAACAAAGATTTCGCGAAAGAAATTTTAAATGAACCGTGCCCGCGGGCACGGGTTATGATTAGTATATATATATAATATATACACACATTTGCCGTCTTAAGCCACGCCTTGAAAAACATCGTGGCTCCGCCAAGGCTCCTAAGGCTTGAGTCTTGACCTCACCGCCACGCCACACCTCATGCCATTTAGAACCTTGATAAAATGTCTGTTGTAACCGGGATATCGCCATCTTTAATTGATAAGATTTTTATATATCATTGTATGAGCTTGGTGCTATTTTCTACATTTTATGACAGATATGGATCTTTTTATTAATTGATATGATTTTTATAGCCTAAATTTTTCTTCTCTTATTTTTCAATTGAAAATGGCGATATTTTTATTAAATAATATGATTTTTGGCCTAATTTCGTCTTCCTTTATATTCCAGTTGAAGATGTTGATCTCTTCCAATGGACATTTTTGCATATTTTTCTGAGCTTTGGGTTATTTTTCACTTTTTGGAAGATATGTATTATTTTATTAATTGATATGATATTTTGGCCTAATTTTTTCTTCTCTTATTTTTCAGTTGAAGATGGCGATCTCCTGGTTCCAACGGATATTTTTGCGGATTTTTCTAAGCTCGAGGCCATTTTGTGCACTTTCTGGAAGATAAAAATCTTTATATTAAATGATATGATTTTTATATCCTAATTTTTATTCTCTTATTTTCAGTAGAAGATGACGATCTCCCAGTTCCAACGAACATTTTTGCAGATTTTTCTGAGCTCCATGCTATTTCTATATTTTATTAAAGATATGGATCGCTTTATTAAATGACAAGATTTTTGTAGCCTAATTTTGTCTTCTCATATTTTTTAGTTGAATATGGTGATCTCTCGGTTCCAACAGACATTTTTGCGTATTTTTCTTAGCTTTGGGCTTTTTTCTATATTTTCTCAAAGATATGAATCTTTTATTAAATGATATGCTTTTTGACCTAAATTTGTCTTCTCTTCTTTTCAGTTGAATATTGCGATCTCCCAGTTCCAACAGACATTTATGCGGATTTTTCCGAGCTCAGTGCTATTTTCTACATTTTATGACAGTTATATATCTTTTAATTAAATGATATGATATTTGGCCTAATTTTGTCTTCTTAAATTTTTCAATTGAAGATGGCGATCTTCGGGTTCCAACGGACCTTTATTCAGATTTTTCTGAGCTCCGAGTTATTTTCTAAATTTTATGTATGATATAAATCTTTATATTAAATGATATGTTTTTATAACCTAATTTTTCTTCTCTTATTATTCTGTTAAAGATGGCGATCTCCCGGTTCCAACATTCATTTTTATCGTGTTTTCTATGCTTGGTGCTATTTTTCTACAGTTTCGAGAAATTATGGATCTTTTTATTATATGATATGATTTTTTAACCAAATTTTTTTTTCTCTTATTTTTTAGTTGAAGAGGTGATCTCCCTATTTGAATGAACATTTTTGCGGATTTTTCTGAGCTACGAGCTATTTTCTACATTTTCGGAAAGTTATAGATCTTTTAATTAAATGATATGATTTTTATAGCCTAATGTTGTCTAATCTTTTTTTCAGTTGATGATGGCGATCTTTCGGTTTCAACGAACATATTTACGTATTTTTTTGAGCTCGGTGCTATTTTCTACATTTTATAGAAGATATATAACTTTTTACAAAACAATATGGTTTTTATAGTGTAATACCTTGGTTTTGTATATACGATTACAATGTACATATTTTTAGACATATTTGTACGTATGAAACTTTTGGGTATTTTTATAAATTTTCCACAATTTTCTAATTACCAAATTATTTTAAAATGTTTTTTAAACATCGTTTGGATTAAATGGATTAGTATTTAGATGGTATACTTGGTATTTGGTGAGTAAGGGTATTTTAGTGGAGTATTTCTATTTATTAGAAAATAGAAATCCCTAGATTTCCTAATGGAGGCACATAGCCAAAGAGGTGTCATCACCTCTTTGATTTTCACCTAACTCTCTCCATTTGGCAAGCTAAGAGGGAATTAAGGGATGACGAGGAAGAGTGGATGAATAAAAGAGAAGAAATTGGGAAAAAAAATAGAAGAAGAAGAAGAAGAAGAAGAAATTAAAGTTCTCATCCTTTCTTCTCTCTCTCATATCCTCCCTTTGCACCTCCCACTCCACCACCATCTCATTAATTCAATCCCACTATTGACATCCACCATTGCAGCTTAAGGCATGGAAGAAGAAAGCTTGAGATTGATTGGGTCTTCAAGGAGAAGAAGGGCCAAGGAAATTAAGAAGGAGATATTTGAGGTAGGAGTTGTAACGTCCTAGTTAGGATGTAGTTTTAGGATTGTGGTTATAGAGTTTCATCACTTAGTTAATTTTAAGTTGGAATTTGATGTAGAATTGTAGTTTAAGCCCCATGCTAATACAGTGCCATGTTATGTTAAGTTTAGTATGCACGCTTATGATGTAATGTTTTATTTAGTGGAAGTATGCATAGTTTGCCAAAATATACCATGTAACATCCCATATTAGTGTAGACCATGTTGCCATTATGCTTCCTTTCTTAGCTTTAAAATCATTATCATGTCAAATTATTAGGATGGCAATGGTAGTATGACTAGTAGCTTCATGTTAGTCTGTCAATATGCTATAATAGCTAAGTTAATGATATGTTGTAAAAATTTGAGTTTTGTCCTGTAGATTCAAAAATTCATATCTACTAATGTAGACCTCCAAATGGGATGATTCAAAATGTTTTGAAAAGGTCATGAAGTTAACTATAACTCTATAGAAGGAAGCAGAACCTAGTTTTGACTATAGGAATGTGTAAACAGAAGACTTTACCATGGTGTCAGTTTTAGACAGATTTTGCTACATTTTGAGAAAAAATTCTTAACTCTCTCTACAAACCCCCAAATGACACAATCTTAGATAATTTGAAAACAGAACTTAAGCATCTACAACTTTTATGTGTACTAAACCAGATTATGATATTAGATAGCTGTTTTAGACTGATATATCAGAGTCTAGATTCCAAACAGAATTCTGTAGTTGTCACATAAATATCATGCTAAAGTTTGTGAAAATTATGGTGATAAGAATGGTGATATTCATACTTATGGATGTAATGTTGTTATCTAAGTACAATGTCACACAAATGCCATGCTCCTTATTCTCATATTAGCATACTTTATGACAAGATGCTTCCATACCATGATGTGTTTCATATTAAGAATGATAGAGTTATATGTTAATTGTAAACATAAGATGGCATAGTGTATGTGAAATTTGTCATGAAAAGAATGGTAGCTTAACAGAAATTAACACCATATAGACCAAAGTGCCCCATAGACCAGCGTGACATGAAAATGCCGGACGCCACCTCCTGAATCCATTGGGCCACCTCTTGAATCTATGTGTGGCATGATAGATGACATGGACGTACGTGCTACATAGACCAGCGTGCCATAGAAATGTCGGGGGCCACCTCCTGAATTCATGGGAGCCACCTCTAGAATCCATGAGTCACATTGTAGGCATGCTGGCATAGATGGGATCCCTTAGGTATTGCATTTGTATTCATAACCATTCATATGCATCATGTGCATATCTATGATTGTCTACCTTTACTTCACGCTTATTTAATTCTGTAGCTCTTACTTTTCAATATCTGCATGTGATGTTGTTTACTTTCCCTGCATGTTAATTCAGTAGACCTTATGTACAGTACTTGTTCCATATGCGTAAATAGTAGACTTGTTTACAGTAAAGTGACCAGACGCTAGTTAGGAAGAACAGTTCTAAAGCTAGACCATACCTAGCGATGTTAGGATTTCCTAATGGGTCACGTGTTGATGTTTCCAATTTACTTTTTCCACGTTTCGGAGCAGTAAAGCCATATCAGGCCTGACTCAGGAGTTAGCTTTCAGTTCGTGGTAGAGATGGAATCCTTAGAGGGCGCCTCTTCAGTTAGTTCTCAGGATAGTCTAGGGAGTGAGTTGTACTGGTGTGGACCTTTATGTCTTTTGGGGATTTATCTAGGATTTCTTCTGTTTTTCACTTTTGTATTTGAGGATGAGATGATGTAAATAAAGAGGTACCTTTGTTTTAATAATAAAGAATATTGGACTTGTATATGATTGTCTCTTATTTTCTGTATTGGAGCATTACTTGTACTTCCCAGCATGTGGGCAGTGACCTGCATCATTCTTCTTGTAGACTCTCTTTCTTCCCTTTCTTTTTAACACTCTCTATTCTAGGAATATTTGGGACGGATTCGTACATTCCGGGTATCATGGGAAGCAGGACGTTACATTTCGTGGCACATGCAGGTCACCGTACTAAGGCGTGCATAAGTTAGTACGGGTAATGCTCCATAGAGAATAGTCGTGTCTTAAGGTGGGTAGTGGCCTTAGAGACTAGACTTAGAAATTATTAGTATAGAGCCATACCCTATAAAAGGCTAAGAAAGAAACTGGTTCCAGGTGGATAGATTGTTACCTATGGTGACGTTCTACGGCATACACTGTTGTGTACATAGGTGCAGTTGGTATGTATTCATGGGTTGGTATAATTGGTTCTATATGTATGCTACATGTTGCATATGTAAGGTATATGCTATGGATATTTCTTTATGGAAGTATGTGTAGTTTTAATATATAAGCATATGTAAGGATGTTTGTATGTATACATAGATAGAGTATATTGGTATGTGTGGATCTATCTATATGTCTATTCGTTATGCATGTCTCTAGTAGTATGTGTATTTATTATGACGATATATATAAATACATATGAGTGATACATATATCTAGCCGTATGAATGTATACTTGTATGTATGTATCTATGTGTGTATGTTACTTATGTGACATGGTATTTATGCTTGTACATATGTGTACATATGTCTATGCTATGAATGTAGTACGTGCATGTATGGCTATTGTATGAGTGTGGTATAATTGAATGTACGAAGTGATATGAATGTAGGCATATGTATGTATGTATGTGTTGTGGTTCCTTCATCGTGATGTTTATGGACTTGTAAGTAATATTGTTTGTATTCGATGTGTTGGTTTATTGCATGTATATGTCATGTATACATATGTTTGTATAACTATGTGGAGTACTGATCGGCCCGGAATTAACTCGAAAATGATGTCGTTTAACCACAAGCGCACGGTATAGTGGTAAGAGGATACCGAGCATGGGGAAGCGATGCTATACTACCTATCTACTCCTAGGTTGAGTTAGAATTGCGGGTTTATTGGTAGATGTGGATTTTGGAATGTTGTAATGGTGATGGATGCAAAGGTTGTGTCACTGAACATCGCAAATAGGGGATTTCACACAAAGAAAGAAATAAATAAAATATAAAAGATTAGGGCTTTAGGACTCGCCACTAGGACCTGTCGGATGTCGACGCTCGGCTAGGATTCTTACGTTGCATTGGGTTTATTGGGGATTGTCTCTCAGCTCATACCACTCTCGTGGATTAGAGCTTCGAGGTACTTTGGTGGCTCTCATTGACGCATGGCGGTAGCCGTCAATGTAGTGATATAGTTTGTCGGTAGATCCCCTCAAAGAACGAGCCGGGCATGGTCACGAGCCTTGGTTGGATCTACTGACTCTCTAATTAATTCCTAAGGATACTCCTTAAGCTGATCAATTCCACAGACCGTGGGCATGATCTCAGTACTAGTTATCCCAGGGATTTGGCTGGATCAACCAAAGTAGAACCCCTTTTATATCCAACGCATCATAAAAATCCTATCTTTGCATCTAGATCCTAAAATCCTAGGGCTAATCTCTTAGCACTAGATGGTATTACTCAAGCATAGCAAGAATTATGGAAAAACGTAAAGATTATTGCTAGCATCATAGAAAAACAATAAGAAGAACTAAAATGTAATTCAAAAGAATAGAAGTACTTAGCATGATACATGGGAGAGGCCTATGGCATGGCCTAAATTCTGAAAGATTGTCTCCAAAGAAACTCTAAAAAACTCTCTAAAAACTCTTCTAAGCTCCCAAAAAGTATACACAAGTCCCCCCCAAAAAAAATGACGGCTGCCCTCCTAATATCTCCGTCAGAAACCCTCTCCAAATCGTGCCCTAGAGAAGATCTGGACGCAACTTACGCCATGGGCCCACGACGACTCGGTCCGAGCAGGAAGTTGCTTGATCGAGTCGTCCAAAAATATGGATCGATCGTCCAAAACCGTGCTCTACTTGCTCGGGCCGAGTAAAGCCTGCTCAGTCGAGTGGTCACTCTGCTCGGTCGAGTATGTAGCTACTCGGTCGAGTCTGTCAGTGGATAGAGCTTCTTCAAAAATGTCGTTCTGTCTACTCGGCCCGAGTAGGCTTTGCTCGGTTGAGTCGTCATCTGACTCGGTCAAGCAAGTCCTGATCGGTCGAGTAGTGGTTTAAAATAGATTTCAGCAGCATTTAAACAGCATTTGTCACTCTGCTCGGTCGAGTAGGAGGTTGCTCGGTCAAGTTGGAGGCCAAAAACAAATTTCAGCAGCTTTTATCACTCTGCTCGGTCGAGTAGGAGGTTGCTCGGTCGAGTAGGAGGCCAAAATAAGATTTCAGCACTGCAACATCAGATTGCAAAAATTTCCCAGAGCTCATCCGACCTCTGATTGGTGCGTTCTTGGTGAAGTTGGAACCGTCTCGAAGTCTACTATCTGGGAAAAATATCAGAAAAATACTACAAAATCTCAGGTGATAGCAGCTTGTAAAAGAGTTCATGGCTGTCCTGTTTCCAGCACTTCGGGTCGCTCGACTCTTTCGCCGTATCATAGATCGATCTAGTGACCTGGAATCCATGAGTCATGGTACTATAGAACCATGCTTTCTTTATTCTCCTCTTCTTCACTCGTTCTCTCTTGCCCCTTCCTTGCTCCCCGACAGATTTGAGTCACCGAACACGATGCCTCAGGAGCTCCGATGTTGAAGCATACACTCTCTCCTCCAATATACACCAAATCCCTCGATATTCCCTTAAATGCAATCAAACGCTCTTAAAGTACAATAGTTCCAATTATGAGCGTAAAAGCGTATGAAATGTGTAATTGAGCAATCATTTTGACGTGTAATAATATAGATAAAATGTGGAATATAATGACACATCAAGTACTTGTATGAAAATGTGGTGTATGAATACTAGGGTGTATATATATCTTCTTGAATGTTGTGTTTGTGCAGTGTATGTATGTATATGCGATACATATAGCTATGTGTGGTTTGAGTATATGTAGTGTTGTTTGTATTTCGTGGGTGGGACGACCCTTAGATTCATTTAGCCTTTGTTTAGAACCTTAACTTTAGAAAGTCCGAGGACGGGCTTTGTTTTTTAGGTGGGTAGAATGTAATACCCTGTTTTCATATATGCAGGTATAATGTATGTATTTCTAGACGTATTTGTACGTATGCAATTTTCAGGTATTTTTATAAATTTTACATAATTTTCTAATGACCAAATTATTTTTCAATAATTATTTTAAACATCATTTGGATTAAATGGATTAGTATTTAGATGGTATACTTGGTATTTGGTGAGTAAGGGTATTTTAGTGGAGTATTTCTATATATTAGAAAATAGAAATTCCTAGATTTCCTAATGGAGACACCTAGCCAAAGAGGTTTCATCACCGCTTTGATTTTCACCTAACTCTCTCCATTTGGCAAGCTAATAGGGAATTAAGGGATGACCAGGAAGAGTGGATGAATAAAAGAGAAGAAATTGGGAAAAATTAAAAGAAGAAGAAGAAGAAGAAGAGATTCAAGTTCTCATCCCTTCTTCTCTCTCCCCTCTCCTCCCTTTGCACCTCCCACTCCACCCCCACCTCCATCTCCATCTCCTTAATTCAATCCTCTTATTGACATCCACCATTGGCGCTTAAGTTATGGAAGAAGAAAGCTTGAGGTTAATGGGGTCTTCAAGGAGAAGAAGGGCCAAAGAAATTAAGAAGGAGATATTTGAGGTAGGAGTTGTAACGTCCTAGTTAGGATGTAGTTTTAGGATTGTGGTTATAGAGTTTCATCACCTAGTTAATTTTAAGTTGGAAATTGATGTACAATTGTAGCTTAAGCCCCAAGCTAGTAAAGTGCCATGGTATGTTAAGTTTAGTTTGCATGCTTATGATGTTATGTTTTATTTATTAGAAATATAGTTTTGCCAAAATATACCATGTAACATCCCAAGCTAGTGTAGACCATGTTGCTATTTTGCTTCCTTTTTTAGCTTTAAAATTATTATCATGTCAAATTATTAGGATGGCAATGGTAGTAAGACTAGTACCATCATGTTAGTGAGTCAATATGCTATAATAGCTATGTTAATGATATACTATAAAATTTTCAGTTCAAAAATTCATATCTGCTAGTGTATATCTCCAAATGGGATGATTCAAGATGTTTTGGAAAGTTCATGAAGTTAACTACAACTCCCTAGTAGAAAGCAGAGCCTAGTTTTGAATGTAGGAAGGTGTAAATAGACGACTTTACCATGGTGTCAGTTTTAGACAGATTCTGCTACATTGTGGAAAGAAATTCATAACTCTCTCTACAGACCCCCCCTCAAATGACACAATCTTAGATAATTTGGAAACAGAACTTAAGCATCTACAACTTTCATGTTCAGCACTAAACCAGATTATGGCCTTAGATAGCTGTTTTAGACTGATATATAAGAGTCCATATTTAAAACAGAATTCTGTAATTGTCATATAAATATCATGCTAAAGTTTGTGAAAATTATGGTGCTAAGAAGGGTGATATTCATGCTTATGGATGTAATGTTGTTATCCATGTAGTAAATTATATTATGAGAATAGTTCATGCTTATGGATGTAATGTTATACTTGTACTATGTCACACAAATGCCATATTATGCTCCTTATTCTCATATTAGCATACTACATGACAAGATGCTTCCATAGCATGATGTGTTTCTTATTAGGAATGATGGAGTAATATGTTAATTGGGAACATAAAATGTTATAGTGTATGTGAAATTTGTCATGAAAAGAATGGTAGCTTAACAGAAATTAACACCACATAGACTAAAGTGCCACATGAACCAGCGTGCCACGGAAATTCCAGATGCCACCTCCTGAATTCATAGGGACTACCTCATTAATATATGTGTGGTATGATAGACGACATAGACCTACGTGCTAAATAGACCAGCGTGCCACGGAAATGTCGGGGCCACCTTCTGAATCCATTGGAGCCACCTCAAGAATCCATGAGTCACATTATAGGCACACTGGCATAGATGGATCCCTTAGGTGTTGCATTTGTATTCATAACCATTCATATGCATCATGTGCATATCTGTGATTGTTTGCCTTTACTTCACGCTTATTTAATTCTGTAGCTCTTACTTTCCAATATCTACATGTGATGTTGTTTTTCTTTCCCTGCATGTTATTTCAATAGGCCTTATTTACAGTACTTGTTCCTTATGCGTAAATAGTAGACCTGTTTACAGTTAAGTGACCTGGCCCTAGTTAGGAAGAACAGTTCTAAAACTAGCAATGTTAGGATTTCCTACTGGGTCACGTGTTGATGTGTCCCATTTTTCCAGATTTCAAAGCAGTACACCCAGATCAGGCCTGACTTAGTAGTTAGCTTTCAGTTCGTGGTAGAGATGGAATCCTCAGAGGGCAGCCTCTTCAGTTGGTTCTTAGGGCAGTCTAGGGAGTGAGTTATACTGGTGTGGACCTTTATGTCTTTTGGAGATTTTTCTGGGATTTCTTCTGTTTTTTACTTTTGTATTTGAGGAATAGATGATGTAAATAAGAGGTACTTTCGTTTTAATAATAAAGAATATTGGACTTGTATATGATTGTCTCATAATTTCTGTGATGAAGCATTACTTGTACTTCCCAGCATGTGCACAGTGACCTGCATAATTCCTCTTGTAGACTCTCTTCCTTCTCTTTCTTTTTAAAACTCACTGCTTTAGAAATAATTGAGACGGATTCGTACTTCTCAGGTATCCTGGGGACCGGGGCGTCACATTTGGCAGCCCATGCAGGTTACCATAGTACGGCGTGCGTAAGGTAGTGTGGGTAATGCTCCATAGAGAAAAGTCGTGTCTTAGGGTGGGTAGTGGCCTTAGAGTCTAGACTGAGACATTATTAGTAAAGAGCCCTACCTATTGAAGGCTAAGCAAGAACCGGGTTCCAGGTGGATAGATTGTCACTTATGTGTGACGTTCTACGGCATACAATGATGTGTACATAGTTGTAGTTGATATGTATTCATGGGTTGGTATAATTGGTTCTATATGTGTGCTATATGTTGCATATGTAAGGTATATGCTATAGATATTTCTTTATGGACGTATGTGTAGTTTTAATATATAAGCATAATTAAGGATGTTTGTATGTATACATAGATAGAGATATTGGTATGTATGGTTGTATCCATGTGTGTGTTAGTTATGTGTGTCTCTTGTTGTATATGCATTTGTTATGACGATATATAAAAAACATATGAGTGATACATATATCTAGTTGTATGAATGTATACTTGCATGTATGTATCTATGTTTGTATGTTACTTATGTGACTTGTTGTTTGTGCTTGTACATATGTATACATATGTCTATGATATGAATGTAGTAGGTGCATGTACGGCTATTGTATGAGTGTGTAATAATTGAATGTATGAAGTGATATGAATGTAGGCATATGTATATATGCATGTGTTGTGGTTCCTTCATCGTGGTGTATATGGACTTGTAAGTAATATTGCTTGTGTTTGATGTGTTGGTGTAGTGCGTGTATATGTCATGTGTACATATGTTTGTATAACTATGTTGAGTACTTGTATGAAAATGTGGTGTACAAATACTATGGTGTATATATATATCTGCTTGAATGTTGTGTATGTGCAGTGTATATACGTATAGGCGATACATATAGCTATGTGTGGTTGGAGTATACGTAGTGTTGTTTTTATTTCGTGGGTGGGACGACCCTTAGATCCATTTAGCCTTCGGTTAGACCCTTAAATTTAGAAAGTCTGAGGATGTGCTTTGTTTTAAGGTGGGTAGAATGTAATACCATGTTTTCGTATACACAGGTATAATGTACGTATTTCTAGACGTATTTGAAAGTATGAATTTTTTGGGTATTTTTATAAATTTTCCATAATTTTCTAATGACCAAATCATTTGTAAAAATTTTTAAAACATCATTTGGATAAAATGGATGAATATTTAGATGGTATACTTGGTATTTGGTGAGTAAGGGTATTTTATTAGAGTATTTCTATTTAGTAGAAATTAGAAATCCCTAAATTTCCTAAAGGAGACACCTAGCCTAAGAGGTGTCATCACCTATTTAATTTTCACTTAACTCTCTCCATTTGGCAAGCTAAGAGGGAATTAAGGGATGACAAGGATGAGGGGATGAATAAAAGAGAAGAAATTGGGAAAACGAAAACGAAAAAGAAGTAGAAAAATTCAAGTTCTCATCCCCTATTCTAACTCCCCTCTCCTCCCTTTGCACTTCCACCACCACCATCTCCTTAATTCAATCCCTCTATTGACATCCACCATTGGAGATTAAGGTATGGAAGAAGAAAGCTTGAGGATTGATGGGGTCTTCAAGGAGAAGAAGGGTCGGAGATAAGAAAAATTGGCAAAAAGGTTTGTTGGAACTGGGAGATCGCCATATTCAACGACAAAAATAATAGAAGACAAAATTTGGCCCAAAAATCATATTATTTAATAAAAAGATACATATATTCCAGAAAATATAGACAATATGCTCGATGTCAGAAAAAATCTGCAAAATTGTTTGTTGGAACAGGGAGATCATCATCTTCAACTAAAAAATAAGAGGAGAACAACTTAGGCTATAAAAATCATCATTTAATAAAAGATCAATATCCTCAATTAACTGTATAAAATAGCCCCGAGCTAAAAAAAACCGCAAAAATGTCCGTTGGAAACAAGAGATCGCCATCTTCAACTAAAAAATAAGAGAAGACAAACTTAGGCTATAAAAATCATATTATCTTCCATAAAATATAGAAAATAGCCCCCAGCTCAAAAAAATCCGCAAAAATGTCCGTTGGAACCGGGAGATCGCCATCTTCAAAAGAAAAAATAAGAGAAGATAAAATAAGGCCAAAAAATCATATCATTTAATAAAATGATTCATATCTTTTAAAAATGTAGAAAATAGATCAGTTCTCAGAAAGATCCGCAAAAATTTTAGTTGGGACGGGAAGATCGCTATCTTCAACTGAAAAATAAGAGAAGACAAAATTATGATATAAAAATTATATCATTTAATAAGAAGGATATGAGGACACACTCCAAACTTGGAGAAATGAAAAAGGGGTGATAAGTTCTAAAAAAAGATGGTTCACTGGCCTGACAAATACAAATAGCTAACCAACGTTATAGGAAAGCGACCTGCTGCTTAGACCACTTGCGCAACTACGAACACGAGTTTAACCAATCCACACAGCAACACACTTGGGTTGAAGCACGAATTGGGGGCTTTTGCGAATTTGGATCTCCAATCTTAAAAGGAAGATTGACAAGGCAAGGTTTCACAAGAGCTAAAGAAGATATAAAAACTCTCACAATTTGTGAAGAACACTCAATTCTGAATTGATAATCTGATTGATTCATGCTTGTTACAAAAGGATAACATGCTCTATTTATAGGTAGAGCTTGGAAGCTAAAAAGTCTCTCTAATTAAGGACAACTAATGGATTTTTGGTAGCCCATTAGTCATCATAATGACCTGGAATAAGTAAAAGACATAAATGTGACCTAAGGAAGACCAAAAGACAACATGAAATTATGAGCCTAATGCCATGCATGAAAATTACATTTATAATTCATAAGTTTATGCTTCTTGGCTCTAGATCTCCCCAATGAATTCAGATTTAAAAGTGGTTGTTGTACTTGACTCTTCAGCTTCCCAATGAATTCAGATTTAGTTTCCCCATGAATTCAGATTTAATGGTGGTTGTTGCACTTGACTCTTTAGCTTCCCCCATGAAGTTAAATTTATTGGATGCGAATGACCCTTGATCTTTCCCCTTGAATTCTGATTTATTGTTGCACAGGACTCTTGATCTTTTTCCCCATGAATGCATTCAGGTTTATGGCCACGTGGCTCTTGATCTTCCCCCATGAATGCATTTAGAATTATGGCCTTAATTTCTTGGGCTTGGATTAGCAAGACTAAGGCCTCTTTGTGGACACAACTTTCTTGGCCCAGCAATGCTTCTACTTGTGCTCCAATTGCATTTTGCATTCTTTTTAGCATTCCTCTTGTTATTGATCCTTCACTTAGAATTAGGTCTTCATTTTGTAAGTTATTGGACACGTCACATCATCCATTTTCAACTAAAAAATAAGAGAATATACACTTAGGCTATAAAAATCATCATTTATTTAAAAGATTCATATCCTCAATAAACTGTATAAAATAGCACCGAGCTCAAAAAATCCGCAAAAATCTCCATTGGAAACAGGAGATCGCCATCTTCAACTAAAAAATAAAAGAAGAAAAATGTAGAATATAAAAATCATATCGGTAAATTAAAAAATTCATATCTTCCATAAAATGTAGAAAATAGCACCGAGCTTTCGAAAAATCCGCAAAAATTTCCGTTGGAAACCGAAAGATAGAAATCTTCAATTGAGAAATAAGAATAGCCATAATTAGGCGAAAAATCATATCATTAATAAAAAATATCCATATCTTCAAGAAAATTTAGAAAATAGCCCAAGGACAAAATAATCTACAAAGATGAGGGAACTGGGAGATCACAATCTTCAACTGAAAAATAGGAGAAGACAAATTTAGGCTAAAAATCATATCATTTAATAAAAAGATCCATAACTTCCCGAAAATTTTGGAAATAGACTCGAGCTCAGAAAAATCGTCGCAATAATTTCCGTTAAAACCGGTATCGCCATCTTCAACTGCAAAAAATAAGTGAAGACAAAATTAGGTTAAAAAATCATATCATTTAATAAAAAGAGTCATATCTACAATAAAATATAGAAAATAGCCCTGAGCACAGAAAAATTCCTAAAAATACACATTGGAACAGGGAGATTGCCATCTTCAACTAAAAAAATAAGAGAAGATAAAATTAGACCAAAAATGTTACCATTTAATAAAATGATCCATATCTTCCAGAAAATACAGAAAATAGCCCCGAGCTTAGAAACCTTCGTCAAAATGTCCGTTGGAACATGGAGATTGATATCTTCAACAGAAAAATAAGAGAAGACAAAATTAGGCACAAATCATAATATTTAACTAATAGATGCATCTCTTCTAGAAAACATAGAAAATAGCTCCGAGTTAAGTAAAATATGCAAAAATG